>JAAWXA010000005.1:49789205-50106836 GCA_038090715.1 Florisuga fusca | reverse complement strand
GAAAGACTAGGAAATGTTAAATCCAAGTTTTAGTAAAATTCTTCTTAGCAACAGGGGACAATAAGCTGAAGAGGGTTCCCCCTACCTCTTTGTTTTTTATGTACCTACCTTCTCATGCAGAAGTAGTTTCAAACCATCTAGGTACTAAGTATCTAGCTATCTAACAAATCCACATTAAAATTCCATCAGTCATTTGGATTCCTGATGTTACAGTAGAATTACAGAGGGTGGAAAATTACCATTTCATTTGTGACAGGAAGTCTTCTCCGCAGAAGACAGGTTACTACTTCAACTATGGCATCGTGCAATTTAGGAAACCTTAATAATTCCTAAAAAGAAAACAAAAATTTACTGATGGGATGTCCAGAATTTTTAGGGAAGTGAGGGGGTGGGAGGGATACCCAGCAATTATAACCATAATTCAAAAAATGTGCATTTTTACCTGTGTACTGTAATTACTACAGTGCTGGATAATCCTCTGCATTTCTTCATGAACTAGCTCCACACAGCGCAAGCTCGGTTCTTCTAAACGTTTGATCTGCCTTTTTACTAGCAATTCAAATGAAACTTCAGGAACAAACAAGGCAGGACGGGGACCCTAGTTCAAAAGGAGGCAAAAAGCTGCTAAATCCTGTATTGAAATTACATCCATTCCTAAGAAGTAGTATCTGATGAAGCCCAGAATAAATCAGGTCACAGTGCTCAATGCCAGAACACTCTGAACGGGTATTAGAGTAAAATATGCTACAAGAATACTTAAAAATATAAACTTCATATTTGTGAATCCAACTTTCAATGAAACTTATTATAAAGGCAAAGACATTATCTTCATAGAGAGAGAGTTATCATTGTTTATTTCACAGTCCTGGGTGTACAATTTTTACTGCAATGCAGGTGGGTTTTGTGACAAGTATAATCACAACACAGTGTCACTGATTTACACTGTTTGGGATAATTCAGTTTATGACCATACAGAAACTTGCTGATTCGCTGGTTGTTTTAGGTTTTGTTAGTTTGTTTTTGGTTTTAAGTTAAAAGACCTTAGAAACACTAAGATGTAATACGTAACATAAAAAAAGGCATCTCTCCTGTTACTAAATGTTGTTTTCATTTTACATTTACAGAAGAACATGCACACAGATTATTCATTGCTGCAGAGTACCTCCAGCTTTGAGTAACCTCTAAGCATGCAGAAACTTGACTGCCTCTCCACACCCAACAAAAGAGTATGAAAGCAGATCTCAGTGTTTGACATCCAAAGTCAAAATTAATTTAAGAAATTAAGTAAGAAATTAACATTTTATATACTGCAAATTTAAGTCAACTTCATCTGTTAAATCTTAGCAACACCTGTTCCCATATTCACAAGAAACCCTGTCTGTCATGTAAACTGAACCACTGGAGAACCCTTATATAGAATAAAAATATCTGAAAGTATCCTAGCCCATTCACTTCAGACAAGAGTCTTCAGAAGTGCTTAGTGCAAAATAAATGCAGAAACAGACTTCTATCACCATTTTTGTAATACATAATAGCTTCAGTTTAGGGCTGCCAAAGCAGGGCCTGAGCTGTAAATTTCAGACTGTAAATAACAGTAATGAGATGTAAGCACTGGCTTTAAACTCATTCTATATTGGATAATGGCTGCAAACTTGAATAGTGTATTTTTTTCACTTAAAGTACCAAAAGCAGCATTCAGCCTCTTCATACTAACTCATTCAGCTGAGGTCAATAATTGACAAGACTGAAAGAGAACAAACTCGTTGGTTATCTTCTAACCCAATATATTGGCACAATGCTTAGAAATACAGAGTGACACTCACAGTAGCATTTCTAATGGCAGTGAGAATATCAATTGTGTTAAGGCCTCCCAGTGGGTCAACAGATTCCAAAGTTCTTCCAAAGGTCTCATGAAAAATATAACAGATTCTGGCTCCACCACATCTGAAAAAATAAAATAATAACTGAAGTAGCAAGCAAGAAAAAAGCTGGCATTGCAAAAATTTTTAACAGTTACAAGTATTCAAACATTTTTTAATATGTTATGCTCTAGTGTAGTCCTAGTGCCAATGAAAGCCCTCCAGAGCCACTGCTCTAGATGCTTTGTTCAATTATCTAGAAAACCATTTGGTACTTACAGCTCTGAAGTCTCTATGTATTTTGCTGTCCCTTCAATAGTGTTACAATATTCCGTGGCAAATTTGGTAATAAGCTGCAATAAAGTGGCACTTTTGTCCTCAACAGGTTCTCCATAGCTGTTTAGTAGAGACTGGTACTGAGCAGCTAAGACATTTATTCTGGTTTTCAGTTCTGGTAAGCAATCCCTGATATGATGCATCAATAGCCTAAAAATAGAAAACAGTCCCTAATTAGAAGGGGAAGTTTCAGCTTTATCATCTCTATCAAAACAGAGAAGAGAAAGAAAATAACCACCAAAGGGAAAATATTTACTCAGGAAAATTACAGTACATTCAGAAACTGAATTTGGGAACAGTTTTCCTTAATGTATCCTGTACACCAAAAGAGAAAGAAAAGGTAAAAACAAATGTTTATACATACTTCTAACACACCAATGTAGATCTTAAAGTATCTTTAAAAGCACACAATTATTTTAATTCACATTATATGCAGTACCTGTTCAATGTTCTAGCAAGATACTTGGTTCCATTTCGATTGGCTAGAGAAGGATACTTCTTTTGAAGAAAACCATATTCATCACGAATGGAATCAGCTACACTCTTCTTATTGTTAATATCCAACTGACTCCTGAAGTTAAAAGGCCAAGTTACACACTACTTAATAGAGGTAAAGTAAAAATAATTCATAACTCGACTTTTCTGGACAGGACATCTCACAGCTGTTTTTTGCTTTACAAAAGTGATTTCATCTTCCTTAAACAATACAGGGTTTTATTTGTTGTTCTGTGTAGCATAGCCAACAAAGTAGTCTGTATGCAGACTAAGCAATGCTTTCATGAAAAGCAAAGGAGCTTTGACCTGGGTAATGTAAAATATTACAGTGATCAGTACTACAGCTATACATATATATATATGCAGTTGGAACTAATATATACAAGATCTAATGATGAGAAGTAGCCCTTAAGGTAAAAAACAACAACAAAAAAAAGCAGAATGAAAAAAAACCAAAACTAAAAGAAAAAAGAAAGCAGAAGGGACATTACAGTTATTTTAGAAGTGTCCCTATTCCTCTGCAAATGAGCAGCTGGCTGAGTGGAAGAACAACAGACAGGCCCAGAACAATACAAGCAACAAGCTTCTCACTTGCTTATTCATAAGTTTACTTCAACATTAAATCACCTTATTCTTAGAGCCCCATTCACAGTTTAAAAAGTTGAAAGCCTTACTTCATATTAACACAGTTTTAAAAATAACATCAGCGAGCCCAGGCAGACCTGTTCACAACTCCAATGATGCCAAGTTTGACTGGGATCACTCTTCCCATAAGCACATCCATAGCATCAGTTCCAGCATCCATGAGATCCAGCTTTGTGATAACAGCAAGGGTTCTTCGACCTACCAAAAGAAACACTCACAGCAATGTTTTTTCTTGATCAGGGTAGCTAAACCTCAAAAGCTCCTCAAACAAACCAGAAAGGACTAGTGCAAGAACATGTTAATAATCTACCTGGAGGCCCTTATTAACAGGGGTATTAGAAAGTATTTGTTGGGTATTGCTCCCTACACACATCTGGTTAAAGAAGGTTTAGGTGACCATGCAGTTTGAAATATCACTCATTGATGATTATGACAAACATTTCTGCATACTGCCTAAGGCTAGAAGCATTACTAAGCACTTGTGGAGAAGAGTAAGGCAGACAGGAGACTCACACGTGTAAGTGGACTGAACTTATTTCTAGCATATATGTAGGACCAGACTTAAGGGCAATCTGGTTGAAACTGCATTTAAAATACCCTCGACCCACTAGAGAAGCTGCTACAGGAAGCAAGAGGCCCAACTCCAGCACAGTGCATCAAGTATAGTGGAAAGCCCCAAGAGTCTGTGTAGCTTGAAATCCATCCACAGAAGCATCTCCGTGGGACTCAATTTTGCTAATGATATATATCTTCACTTAATATATGACAATGTTTTCTGAATTAAAACTAAGCTTCATACTGGACACTGTGGAGGAAAAAGTAACCAAAATTCATTAAATAGGTAAATAGTGCACACTAACATATAGAGGATTTGTCTGGGACCTTAATATTTCCTGGGCTCCTGGTTCTGAAAAAATGTTTGACCTTTTTTTTTAAAACATAACACACTTTGAGTCTAAAAATAAACCAGTACTTCAGTGAAATCAGGAGGTTCTTAGGGCCTCAAACTTTCAGATGAATGAAAGTCAGAGTCAGAGTCTAGTACTTCAGGTTCTCGTTATATGCTGTTATTTCAAAAGAACCTGCAACTCCAGATCTTTAAGGTCTAGAATTTTGTGAAAGAATCCAGAAAGTCACAGCTGATGATTTATACAGTGGCAAATTAAAAGGAAAGGTTTTGCTGCCTTGAACCAGGACAATTTGACTAAGTAGTCTGCCAGAAGAAGAGGTTGCCCCTCAAGGTTTATGTGGCTGTGGAACCCATAAAGGCTTAGGCAAACAGGCCAAAGCAGGCAAGTTTGAAAACACTCAGGAAACATTACACTTAACAGGAAGAAAAAAACTGAGGGAAAAGGATGCCAACCAACCAGCAAATATTTGCCTATTTTCAATATATTTATTTTCCAGTTATACTCTTCCATATTCTTTCAAATCACACACTGCCATTTATTAGTCTACAGTACTGATAGCACTTCCCATAAACAAGAAGCAGGCACCCAGAGGCTTCAGATCTGTTTCAAAATAACTAGGTAAGTATGTAATGATATCCTCTTTTTTAGATAAAATCAATTCAGTTAGTTCTGTTGCATAAATGCAGGGCACCAAAATTGATACTGAGAGTCTATATTAATTTTATTTTTACTAAAAGTCACTAAACTAACAGTTAAACAGTCAATTGCTAGATACCAGATGGCATATTTTCTCTACTAAAAGAAACAGAATTGGACAATAAAACATGAAGTCACCCTAACAGCCCACTGTAAATTATTAAAAAAAATCTCAAAACCCCCCAACATTTGGTAATGCCATTTTGCTGCTCTGGAAATTGATGAGGTTCTTATGACTAGTGAAATAGTTATTTGGGCTGTTCATAAGCAAGAAATCTACTGGATACTGATATATCACAGTCTGAGTTGAAGAGACTGCAGCAGCAAGTCTTTAAGCAAATATAATAACTGTATTTTGTAAGAAATGCAGTGACATTTGTTTTTCTTATTACCTTTTGCCCAAATTTCAGCTTTATGTTAGGATTTATTTTAAAGGGAAACTGAATTACAAGATCCATTTTTTCCTTCTGCTTACCATCTGGATCGACCTCCCGGGCAATTTTAAGTGCTTCTGAAGTAGCCATGTCTGTGTTAGCAGCTGTGACTGCCAAAATGATTGAATTTGGGTTGCTGATGAACTGAAGGATTAGCTCTCTTATTTGAAGTTCAATGTCCTTAGGCTGATCACCAACAGGCACCTAGAAAAACAACAACAAAGAACTGTTAAAAGTTGTGTATTTATGCCTGCGTGAGACCAATCATTGAAAGTTCATACCTTATGCCACAGTATAAGACAGTTTTTCAGCCCTTTGTTTCCCCCTTCATGAACAAATAAAAAAAGATCTTGAAAAGCATCAAAATCAAAACCCATCTCACAGAAATAGAAATCAGTTCCAATTATTTGGTACTGTTGTCAAGATAACCACCTGCACGACTGGCAGACTTGAGTATACATAGGCAGGGAACGAAGTCATCTTGTCATGTTCCAGCACATCTTCACTTTATACAGCTTCTTACCCAAAATACTTACACAACTGCTGGAGAAGCAACGGGGACAACATTTTCACACTTGTTAACTGCCCATCTATGTGAAGATAAAACTTTGAAACTTCAAGTACTACCTGTTCTATTAAAAAGTGCAGCCTGCACAATGCTTCCAGTCCCTCAGCTGTATATAGAAAGAGGAAGAACTTAAGTGGATCTACCTCTTAAAAGAGTAAAGAGCACCAGAAATGCAAATATTACACAAGAAGATGGTGACATCTCAAATTTATACAACTACTTAACCCGAGGGAAGCTGTTTATCTAGCAATACAGAATAATGCCAAAGACTCAACATGCACACCTTTATTTCTGAACACACTATTCACAATGAGTCAGAAGAAAAGCATTCTGCATCTTACCTTTGTCATTCCAGGTAAATCCACAAGGGTCAGATTAACAACATTAGAAGAAAAAATCTTAAGATGAATGGGTTCAGGACTGATCCCCTAGGAATATGTTAATAATAAAAATTAATCACTATATTTTATTATTTAACAGCACCTATTAAGAAAGCCAAAAGCTGTGGTTTCATACTAGAAAAGCTTTCATCATACACCTTACAACTACTGGTTGAGGAAAAACAAGCCAGCCACATCTGTCTCTTGATTCTTTGGAAGGCATCCTATTCCTCCCCTCAATATAATGGACAAAAGCTCTTACATTTCAGCAACTGCATAGACATGCAAGAATTTTTTGCAGCATTATTATGGAAGCTCTGAAACAAAGCAATAGCATTTTTCTGTATTTTCTTATAGCTAAAGTAATTCATCTTACAAACACAGTGAAAAAATCTCAAGATAGCAAGTGGCATTACTGTGTTCTTCATTAGAATAGTTCAATGCTTTTCACTTTTAGCTGTCAGAACTGTTTAAGAAAGGTTTAAGCAGAAAGAGAATCTTCATCAAGGCAAAGATCGATAGTCAAACGTTTACCTTATTATTTCCTGAAATCCTCTCCGTTTCATTTTCTATTTCCTGACGAATTTCATCAAAGTCTGTATAGATCTGAAGTATGGCAGAAAAAAAAAATGTTAAAAAATATATCAAAGATAGTATACACATAACCTACTTGCAAAATAATGCTACTTCACTAAGAGATAGTGAAAAATTCTGTGCATACAGAAGGTGAGAGAAAATAATAATTACTATTAGCCCCTAAGCTAATGCTAACAGCTGTCAACAGTACCAAAAATTACAGAAATTAGAATGTTGCTATTTAATCTGTTGATTAATACTGTGAGATGTCAGTTATTAGCACTTACTACTCCATCAATGTCAGACAAGGTATGAAGTACCATTCCTCTAAAGAGAATTTCAAATACTGAATTCCATTTAATCTAGTTGCAATCCTCTGAAGTTAATAAATGACATGTAGCCTAAACCCATTCCCATCTTGAAGAGGACAAAGAACAAGGACAGAGTTTTACATCAAATTTTTTCCACTCTTGTCAAATCTATTCCCTTCGATCAATCTGAAATAACTTAGCACAAAGCCAGCCTTGCACAGGTTCCCTCTCCAGATTTCCTTCAATGTCTAGCACTCCCTAGATGTTCAGTAATAAACACTTAAATAATTCATCTGCCAACAAAAGAAGATAACTGTCTTCAAGTGAAGAATTAGGCTTTGACTCTCTTTTTGGAGTCCTAGGTCATCTCAAGTTTCCACTTCTCGCCCTTGATGAGCATTAGGCTCTTCCTTCCTCTTCAAAGCTTTCTAATGAATTTTAGAAGTAGCCAGTTCTTCAGTGTACTGAAATGGTTTGTGACTATATACTTCCTTGTCTTTGCAATTTCCATTCTGATTTCACAAGTGCACATAAAAAAAAAGAAAAATTAGCAAATTAGCACAAAAAGAATTAAGTCACAGACAACCATTGGTAAATTTCCTGTCTAAAGTTCAAAATAATGTTTCCAGCGGTTTTCTAGTCATAAAAAGCAAATCAGAAAATCTTTAGTGCTCTAGCATAGAGAACAATAGGTAGAATAACCTCCTATTTGGAAAAGTCAAGGGATGAAAGAAATACTTAAGTACATCTATGATAGTATATTTATGACAGTGCTACTCCATCATCAGAATAAACATACCTTATTTTTGGTATGAAGAAATTTACCCCACTCTTCAGCATCTATCTCTGAAAACAAAGAACTGACATGAGGAAGAAGAAGCAGAATGTTTCAATGACATTTTTCCAAGAGCCTGTTTGTTGAAAACTACAATGTGATTTATTTTTTTCAAGCAGCAATATTAAAAGCAGTCTGCTTTCTACTGTTACATATTAAATAGCTTAGTACAAATACATTTAATATTCTACTCATGATACTGCTTACTTAAACATAACTTCTCAGTTATTTTAGTAGTAGACAAGGTCCACCTTCTTAACTGTGACTGAGCCAATCAGCTTTTCTACCATTTTTCAGAAATTATCTAGTCCATTAAATATCAGCTTGTAACAAAAAACAAATGAATTATTAGCAACAGCTTTAAAAAAAAAATCTGAAAAAAGACAAGCTTTTAGCATCTTTTCTTTTACCATGCAAGTGAGATTAAATTACAGCTGAAAGAAAAAGTTAGAAAAACCTGTAGAACCAAAACCAAGCAAGCAGAAAACAGGCAAGAATTCTGTGTAACAGTGAAGTCTTGGGAGAACATGTCTCATCCCAAATCTGTCAAAGACCAAGCATCTTAACTCTTGTCAGTCATCACTGATGTCCAAAATTACTTGGGAACTATTCAGGAACAGTCCCAGAAACAGCAAAGAAGGTCTTGTCAATTCCTGCTTCATAGCACAGGCAGCAGTTCGAGTGACACAGTGAGAAACTCAGACTTCCACAACTAAGTTTCCAAGAATTACCCATAAGTTCCATTTCAAATTTTTAGTGTGTGGCAATTTCCTGCCTGCTCCCCAATATGGCTATCTGATCTGAAAGAATAGTCTACAGGAAATCTGTCCATTTGGCAAACAAGCTGCTTATCCTCAATGAAGTTACCCTTCAAAGCATTTTTTCTGCTTCATTTTCAATATTTTGGTCAATAGAGATTTTTTTTTTTTAAAGGATTTGGGAATTAAGAGTGCAGGAAAAGAGCAACGGCATGGAAGCAAAACAATCACCTCATTCTAATGCAAGAAGGTCAGAAAACTTAAAATCAACCAGATCACAAGACTCAGCAAAATAATCTACCAACACATTAGCCAAAGTGTAAAAGGAAAAGTGTAATCAACAATAAAGTGGCATGAAATGTATGCAGTTAGTGTACATAAGCATGCACTTTATGCGTAAGGAAAAAAAGCAAGTGGATAAAGGCAACCTTTAGAAAGGTGTCTTGGATTTTTCCATGTAGCAGGGTCTGCAGTTAAAGAGAAACAGCATTGAACGATGTTTAAAATTTTAAATTATGTTTAATAGAGTATTTTATTAACTTTCTATACCAGACTGTATTACAAAGTTGCATGCAGACAGATACACATGCTATTCTACTGCTCATGAGAATGTGTAACACATTAGCAATATGCAGAGAAGTAAGATCTCAACTAAACAGTTACAAATTATGACTATAAATCAGATATTCTATACATTTACTTGATTATGACTTTATAGCTATTCATATAATTCCAATAGCACACAATCTCTGAACACAGAAAAGAGCACCATTAGGTTATGGAAAGCTGAATTTATTTGGAAAATATGTTTCTCATTATTTGTTCATGGCAAGAACAAGAAAATGTAAGGAAACATTTTTTATGCCACTGGAAGCAGTATTATCGTGTAGGAAATAAATCTGAGGTTTGCATCAATCTTTCTAATGGTAAATTAAATAAAAATTATGCCAGTTCTGGGACATATTTAAGTACAGACATTAGGTATCAACTCTTCCAAACTTCTACTATGGAAAACACATTACAAAACTTTTTTTTGAAGGGTTGATGAGTTTACACTCTATGTTTTTATGTGATGCCAGTACAGCACCATGAATGTGCAACAATGAAAAAAAACAACTGGTGAAGACATTTATGGCATGTGCCTGCTAGGCAAAAAATCCAAGCAGCACAACAACAATCACTTTATCAGTTTCAAAAGCCTACTACACCTGGGGAGTTATTTAAATGTCTTGCTCAGGTGGGTAAGTCAAAAGTTTATCATCAATGGAAGTATGATCATTTAGATGGACTAGAAAAAATTTAGAAGACGAACTACTTTTATCCTTACTGTTCTGCAGGCACATAAGCTATGAAGAATCCATTGTTAGGAGGCAGGTTTTTTTAGTCTTTGTTAGTAAACAGGCAAAAATGCATACCAGTCTCCAAAGTAAGTGCAAAATGAAAGGGCTCATTAATTCCAAGTTATTAAACAGGTTTATTTATAGTGCAGAGGAAATATAGCAAAATCTGTATGCAGAAAGAACAACAGTATCTTCAAAACTGTATTGCTCATCTCCTCTTAAAAACTGAATTTAAGAAAGTAAAGACAGGCATAAAGCCAAGAAGAAGACACAGCACGATACTGCCACCACTAAATTTGAAAGACATGAATCAGGCACTTTCTTGTTATATCCTTCCTATGAAGATAATATCCTCCTAGAACATGCTGTTTCAGTCTTAACTTACTAGTTTTGCAGTGCCATAAGAATTTGCAGCTAGGTACTAGGCTTAGTTCTATTTATAAAAAATTGTCTTCTTGAAGTATAACTTTGTTATGGTTTGGGGTTTGTTTTTTTTTTTAATACATTCTAGCCAGAGGCATTGAATTTTAACTTAACATCTATCCATAAAAAAAGAATTAAAAGTTTAAGCTTTAACAAGCCTCGGGTTTTCTTTACTAAACACAACACGAAAGAAAACTGAAGCCATGATAAATGGCTTAGTCTTGAACCTCAGTCTTGCTGCACATAAAAAAACAAAACAAAACAAAACAAAACAGTAAAAGAATAAATACTCCTGAGGCACAAAGAAAAATCTCATCTGGTCCAAGTATACATTTTAAAAATTTCATTTTATGCAGCAGGGAAACTCTTGTCCCACTCTTTGATGAAGTCTGTACTGACACTCCTTTATATTTGAGAAAAAGTTTCCTCTACTTTAATTCAATGCATAGGAGTTTTTAGGAAAGGAGGAAGGATTTGCATTACTCATAATGCAGGGATGCTCAAGGCAAGGAGAAAATATTTTGATTCACCTACATTCAACAGCCCAGTGTTCTGATTCACATGTAGAACATTTTTTTAACCACTGCTTTCACTAGTAAATCAGACTTCCCCTGGTTATGTTACTTCCTGGCAAAACTGTCAGGTGAATTAACTTCCTGATTGCATTCAAGATTCACTGCTAGATAGAAGCATGAAGAAATGACTTTTTGGTCATTATAAAATGAATTCATACAGATAATAAGAAATCATTGAAATAGCTGACAACAAACATCCTGCCTTTCAAAAAAATATCTTCTGAATAAAGCAGATATCTTCTGGCTTTTCTTATCTTGAAGTGAGACCTGAAAACTTTAATATACTAGAAAACCAGATATAATTACAGTATTTTTCTCAGGACTGCCCTCCACTAAATTGTTATTTTTTATCTCCTAAACTGCAATGCTCCTTTAAGAAGCTCAAATACAGTACAATTCTACCTGATTTCTGTTAGTCATGGATCTTTCTCCCTTCCTAAATCAGTAGAAATGTTCTTCATGCACAATGGGAGCAGAATGAAGCTGTTCGGAGTCATAAAAGTCTACCAGCATGGCAACAAAGCTTTGAATACTAAAAAGGACAAAAATCAGCAAAGGATGTACAATTTTACCTGTTTTCCTAGTTTTTTCTTTTCCTTCACAGCTCTTAGACCCATTTGAACTAAAAAAAAAAAAAAAAAAAAAAAGCCAAGTTATGAAAAAAACACACGCACATCACCCAATCCCTTCTATATGTTGTACCATTTTTTCCATCCTTGACACTAACTAGATGGCAAGCTCTTTTAAGTGAAAGTTCTTTTCCTCTTAAGCTTCTACAAAGTTAGGTGAAAAGAAGCAGCCCAATATTGTTTGGGAGCTAGGAGTAAGACACTCCTAGAACAAAGAGAAAAAAGCAGACAAAACAGTGTTGATTTAGCAAGCAAGAGAGTTGTCTTAATTATTCCTGTGTTCCATCTCAGTTATATCAGTTCAGAAGTTGGAAAATGTTCCGCTTCCTATCTTGGACAAAAAGAATTTACTAATTGTCCATTCCTATGTTTCCTCCTCTTTTCCATTTCCATTTGTTAAATGGGTAAGTTACTAAAAGAGGTCTTAGCTACAAGGCGAATTTAATAATTTAAGAGACCACAGCCAGTTCTCTCATAAATGCTGCTCCTCTTACAATTTGATAGAAGAACACCACAGTGTGGTATCACCACATCAAACACTCCGTATGTGGTGAATCACAAGAGGCTAACAATAAACAGCGAAAGCAAACGAGAACATTTCCTTCACACCAAACCACACACAGGTAGGAGTTATGTATCAATCTGAAATATTATGTTATGAAAACAAAGCACTTCGTATTTAATGGAAAATTCATCTCTCCACTACTGTCTGCCTATCTTGATTTATTGCAGTGACCACTGTAAAAGGAGATCACACAGCTCATCACTGACTTTAAAGATCACCTCTGCTGTTCCTCAGTGTTGCATGATAAAAAACAGAAGTTCAAATATTTGGCTGCAACTCTTTCCAACAATCTTTCCCAATGAGCTCACAAGAATCAAATAAAATATTTTTTTAAAATTAAACAAACAAACAAGAAAAAAAGCTAAAACCAACCCAAACCTACCAACCAAAAACCCTAAGCTGATATGAACTCATCATCTTTGGCAGTTCACATGCATCATAAGATGTCAAAATTAAGCTATTGGGGAGAGAAATTTCTATTGGGGAGAGAATATTTTCTTTCACAGTTAAGACAAGGCAATTTTCCAAGCTGAAAGGAATACCAGAGTAATCCAAAGTACTCTGTGTTAAAAGCAGGAAAGCTTTCTGGATGCAAACACTCAGACAGAGGTAAAATTCAACTTACTAAGCTTATCGGAACCACAGACTAGTATTATTTTTAAATGGTGTATTCCTATGTAATACTAGAACATATAGAGAGCAAACATCAGGATGGATAGAGGTGACAAATCACAAAACAGAAAACACAAAACAAAGAGGCAGTTGCACAAAAGTATCTGTGCACACGAAGAGTTAATTATAAGCACATTTAGAAAGCAGCATGCTAAGAGACTGTTATTCTCCTGTCCAATATTCAACTGGTAAAAGAGAAACCCCTGATCTGGCTCAATTTTTTTTCTGTGAGACTATATAGATAGGTTTGCCTCTGGTAAATCCCAAACATGCATTTAACCATACCTCAGCATCCACCTCAATCAAAAGAAGACCTCTAATACTCTAGTGAGTGACTTAGTACAAAGTCAGCCAGCATAGCCAGGATAAGAGATTGCCATCTTTTTTTTCCTTCCAAGCTATTTGAACTCATCTTCTTAAATGTAACATCACAATCTGTACATATGCTAAACCACATCAGTAACAAAACCATTTAGACCACAATTTGCCTGAATTTGGAAGTAGTTTCAAATCCAATTGATAAGTCATAAAGGTTTGTCTGTTCTTACCAAATAAGCCCACATTTCTCTCAAAGAAGAGATTATAACACATACATCTTAAAAATTGCTTTTTTCCCCCCACAGATCTAAATGGGACTTAGACATTTTACTTTAACCCAACATCCTTATGCAATATCATTATCTATTTTAAATTTCAAATCTGAAGCCCCAGATCAAATGCAACCTACAACAGAAAGGTTCTGCTTTGACTCATAATACTCTTAACTAAAAAATCATCTTTTATACGCATAAAGTCACGGAGCAGAACAAAATCATATTTTATCCTCTACAACTCAGAATCAAAGCATTCTGAAAAGTACTAGAAACTATACGCTGCAAAATTCAAGTGACATAAAACCACATTTAGAGATCAAACGTGCCACTTCTAAAAGGTTGCCCAGAGATTCTCTGAATTCCCCACCCTTATAAGGTTTAAGACCTAACTAAATAAAGCCCAGAGCAGTCTGGTCTTCAGTTCAGATTTGGCCCTTTTTTGATGAGCAGGTCAGACTCAAGACCTCCTGAGATCATTTCCAATCTGAAATGTCCTACAATATCTCACAATCCAGCACACTCTGGATTGCACACTAAAATTTCTGAATTATTATGAACTCAAATTGTGTTCACTGCTTGTGGCAATAATGAAAATTTAAACTACACAGTATTTGTAACTATTACTCAGAAATGAAAGGCCATAAAATTACATGAAAACAAACACTGTAGGCAACTTCTGATACCTTGATTTACAACTGCCAGGAATAAATTTTTTAAAAATTGAACAAAATTGCTATTATTAACTATTGCCCGAGTTTATCACTCCAACAAATCCTGTGTACTTTTTGCTGTCTACATAAAAAAATCTAAGATTTATCTTACAATCAGAAGGTAGCTATGCCCCCACTGTTCTTCCATAAGATCAAGAGCACTGGTTAGTACAGAATGAGCATTTCAACTCTCAAGAGACAACTGAGATTACTTCTTGATCTGCTGAAGATAATATAAAAACACTACAGAAGACACAAGCTTCAAAATAGACAGATTCAGAACATTTAAATATCGTTCTTGATGTGCATGGAATACTGTGCCCATTAAAGCAGCATCTGTAAACTACAGAACACACTCATTAAATTTTGTTTGTATCTACTACAAGTCTGCTTTCAGTTCTCCTTCTTCTGCTCTATTTAGAACTTACCAATTTCCTAACTTTCTAAAGCATCACATACTCATGCACACAGTAAAAAACCTGATTCATATAGCAGCAGAGTAGGAGAAAAAAAACACATACAAAAAAATCATTTTCTCTGCACTCCAGACAATCATTACCATAACTGAAATGCTTTTTTGGCCTACTACGAAAAAACAGGAACACTTAAAACATTAAAGGTATTTTCAATATCCAAAATACTTTGACTTCAAGACATTTGTTAAATGGACAAGACAGATATGACAACAGCTGTTTTCTTCCAGGTAAATTTTAAAAAGCACATTCAAGTTTTAAGATTACTACAACTCATTTTAAAAACAAATGAATAAGATAGAATAAAAGTCTCTGTCCTACCAGGCAAAACACACTCTTGGTTCACACTTACCATTTTCATCTCCAGCTGTTTTCCGACCATCCTCTGGGGAAACATGCACCAGCTGCAGGATAAGGGGTCTCCGGGTGACAACTCCAGTACCTCGTGGGAGCAGATCCCTCCCCACAAGACTTTCCAACACAGAACTCTTTCCACTGCTCTGAAAATTGGAATACAACTACATGATTTTCTTAAACATGAAAATGCTGTAATATTTTAGGTTAAGTTTGCTTCTGTAACTCCTTCAAACAATGCTCTGTTTTTTCCTCTATTATACAGAGGCCAAAAGAGCAACTGATAGACTCACAGCATCTTACACAGCAATAGCACAACACACTGCATAAGCACTAAAGGACACAAGTCTCCTATAAACCAGTACCAGGATAAACTTTCTTGGGATACTTAAAAGCCACATAGGACAGATGTATTTCTATGTCTTAAGGATAAATTAAACAAATAATAAATTTTTGAAAAATTGGTATCCTATTTAACCATCTCTACCCCAAATTTTAATCACAGAAAAACAGAAAAAAAATCTTTTTCCTTATAATACTCAGAAGGATATTCTGTATCTTCTATGTTAAGTGAAACATCTAACACTTCACTCTGTAGACTCTGTTAACGCTGTTCACTCTGTTAATTTAAGGAATTTAAAACTGTTAGTATTAACATGGGCTAGCCATGTCAATATTAACAGGAGCATTAAATGAAAAGATATTAACTATGTACACTCGAGTGCATCAAACTATTACAATCTTGTATTCCTTTCAGTTTGCTTTTTTGGTACATTGTATTGTATCAGCTTTATAAGGGCAGATATTGGTTTATGCTTTAAATATATAAACAGACATTGTTTTCTAATTGCCTCTCCAGTTGTGTGTGTGTATATATTTAAAATACAACTGAATTGACTGCAAACACCTATCTACATAGTAACAAACTGTAAGAAGTTGCAAAATCCTTAAAGGCTGTGAAATTACAAACTGGTTTTGAAAGTATATGCCTAAAATGTTCTCCTGTAGCACTTCTGAAGAAACCAGGCTACACCAGTAAGCAGCTGTGAACACATGGGTTTTAAAAGTGATTCAAGACTACTACCATGTTAAAACCAACAATAAACAATGGACCCATGGATATCAACACAATACTTTGAAAGACCATTAAGATTTTGTCTTTTCAGTATAACTATTAAACTTTTCAGCAGGGAAGTCTCCACTAGTGTGCCTTGAAAAGCTCTGACAATCACTGCCTTCAGCTAGGAAATGTTTCTATATTAATGCTTTAACCAAACAATACTCTTAAAAAAACAAACAGCCCAACAACCAAGCAACAGATGCTTCTAACAGACAGAATGTGCATTAGTGCTACACAACCTCAACTCAGCTTACCAGTTTTGAATGAACAGAGTCAAGCTTCAAGTCAGTCATGAAATGAAAACATAGCCCAGCATAGTATGAAACAAAAGAGCCAAATACCTTTTAAATATCATACAGTTAGTGAAAATATAGGTGAATTTTCTAAAAATAAAAAATAGATCAGCAGAGATAAGATAACACAGCACTAATAGCCAGCACATACAATTGTACAAGTGCTGTCAGACAAGATAGGAACATATTACATGAGAGAATTATAACTTAGGAAAACAGGGCTTGTATGCAGAAGCTGAAATAAAATACAAGGCCAAACCCCTAGAAAGCTGTAACAGTTAAAACAAATTAATTCCTTCTTTTCTTCTGACATTTTACTGTTTAACTATGCTTTATAGCATAGGAAAAATGCTGTTCTATGTGTGACTAGATAACAAACCAAGAGAGATTGTTTATATTTTTCCAAGAAAAGCTAAGTCAAATTTGACAGCAAATGAGGTCAACTGTCTAGAAAAACTAGAGAGAAGGAGAGGGTCACAAGAAACAGAAAAACAATTTTTTTTTAAATGATTTTCTATTTCAAAAGACTCCCCTAGAATGTGATTAATAACTTCTCTTCTTCAACTGACCTCTCCAACCACCTCTGGCTACCTTTCATTCAAGGATAGGACATTGGGCACTGAAACCTTACCAAAGAGTAAATGAAAAACAATCTGGCCAAAGCACAAACTAGCTTGGGAAAACCTCTCTGGTCCTGTTGAAGCACACTTCTAAAGAATTACTGATAACACAGGATGTGAAAATCATAAATTTCAGAGTGCCAAACAAGAAATCACTTCTGCCTGCTCAAAAAGGTGAGACATGATAAAGGTTCATCAGCTGCATAGGGAAAAAAATAACAAAACCACCAGGGTTTCAATTATTCAAAATATCTGAAACATTTCTTTAGCAAGACTGGTTACACATGTGCAGAATGATGACTCAGTTTCAAAGGGCTGAAGGTGAGACTTGGATGAAGCGGCTTCTCCTGAACATATAATCAAAGTAGAGAAGGGACAGTAATAGCTGAAGTCTTTAACAAGACCCCCCCCCAACAAAAAATTAAAATCCATGGGACAAGTGCACACTACTGCTCATTTTTGGTCTTTAGAGTGGTATTGCAGGCAGCTGACATGGGCATACTCCAAACAATGTGTGGAACTAACACACTACCTTTTACACTGCTCCCACAGTTACTTTAGGATGTAGAAGGTACAGTTTGGATCCTTTACAAATGTGAAGTCATACATAAGATGAGACACTAATCTACACTTCAGGAAATTTGTTTCAAATTGCATTACGTTCCCTTATTAAAGTCATCTGTTCCTGGAACATGATACAGCATCTAATGACACGCTCCTTAACCCAGCCCCAGTATCCATCCATTACTAAGAATTGTCTGGGAACATGGTAAGGAAAGCAGTAAACACAAAGCTGACCTTTTTCTGCCAGTGAAGGTGAAATGATATGGGTCTGGTCAGAATAGAAATTCAGTTAAGCCAGTCCTTCATACAACAGATATAGATTGAGAGTAATACCAATTACCAAAGGTTCCTCAGAACTTTTAGGAGTAAGTCTGCAGCAGCAGCATGTTTGTTTTGTCACCCCATTGGAATGCTCGTCACAGACTGAAATCCATGAATTTATTTCATGACAGATCCAGAAAAGCATTAATAAATTGTAACCTTTTGTGGCAGCTCAGTTAGGTTTTCCTCTGGACCCTAATACCTGACTGGAATTTGAAGTATCTATAAGCTGCGATATTTAGAGGAATTTTATATAGATTGCTCAGAGAAAAAAAAAAAAAAAGCAACTACAGGAGCATCTTGCTGTCTGTTGCTTCTTTAACCATTCTATCAAACTTCCACACTGGGTGTTTTAACTCTGTTAACTATCATCTGTCTCACAAATAACACCCAAGTCTCAGATGGTAAAACTTTTTCCCAGAAGTACTGATAGGAAGAGATGATGCACCAGGAATTAAATATTTTAATTCAATACACACTGACAGTATATATGATGTAAAGCTTATCAGCTTTTTCATTGCCTCTTTAAGAGTTATATTTTCCTCACACTCAACATAATCTACAGGCCAGTCTAAAGCAATCAAAGATGAAGGCCAGAATAACAGAAATGTTTGCACACTTACTCTCACATATTAAAAAGCTGAAATCTCTTAAGAACTGTGACCCACTCCAAAAAGCCAGCAGGTCTACAGTCTGCCAGTCCTAATGATATTTCAGCTTCATTTCTTCTTCACTTGTCCCTGCATACTTCAACTGTATGCATTTCTTAACTTTCAAAAGGCTTTTCCTCCTATCCATTATGCTAATTCTCATGAGAAAATATGATTTTTAATCTACTGTAATACTAACCACATTTTTCAAGAATTCAGTAACAGCAGAGAGCAGTGCTTAGCTTTATAATTGTCCAGCTTCATTAACAGCAAGAGATGATACTTTCAAAAACACTTCAGGGTTGTTGAGAAGCCAAATGGAAGCAACTTTGTACAGGAAATTCTGAAGTAACACCATGAACAACCAATCACACTCATCCCAAACATTTACTTCACAGGCTTTCTTGCTCTTTTTCCAAGTGCCCAATGGAATTCATAATTTTAGAAGACTTGAACCCTACACCTAACAGCATGCAAAGAGGCCTCCTCCTTACCCAAAAAGAGACCCATGACACAATCTCTCTTCTACTATTGATAGCTACCCTTCACTTTGAGCCCTGTCTATAGGTACAACGATCTAGAAGACCCTGCTGATGAAGAAAAAAACAAAGAAAGCACCAACTCCCTCAGCCTTGACCGTATTCACTGTCACTAAAACACCCATCACAGTCAGTAGTGAGCCCCTATTTTCCTTCTCTTTTTTCTTAACTCCTTAAGCAGTGCTGGAAATTCTTCCTATTGCCTTTGATGTCCCTTACCAGTTTCAACTCTAGTGGAATGTTGGTTTCCTTATTACAATTTCTGCATATGCAAGCAGCATTTTTATATCCTTGAGCTAGCTCGTCCTCACTTCTACTTCCTGCACAAGTCTTCTGTGTTGCCTCTGTCATGAGTTCCCTTGACACTGCTCTCCTTACATGTCTAATCATTTTCTGATCATTCTTCTGTGCTTCAGTGAGGTTGTCCTTAATGGCACACCAGGTCTCTTGACCATCAGTGTCCTGTTACTCACTGGATCCCACCAATTAGCTGAGTAAATAAACCACAGCCTGCTTTGATCCTTAGACAGTCCAAGTAGCAAGAAGGCACTAAATACAAGACTCAGCTGTAGGCTCACTGATGCACAAGAATCATAAGATTTGTTTACATCCACTTGCTCAGAATGCTGCATATTTCAAGCATTACTAAAATAATAATGAACTTGTATCAGCTGCAACAAGTTTCATGTCATCTTACAAGAATCTGCTGCCTTCCTTCTGTCTATCTTTAGACTTCATAAGTGCTTTGTGATGCCAGTGGAAAAAAAAAAAAAAAATCATCAGTGGAAAAGACCTTTATAAGGAAACATGTTCAATAAACTACTGGAAATTCAAACAAGAAAACTGGTTGAAAGGGGTATATACTTTTTTTTTTCCTTTTGATAGAAGCTGATAAATGTCTTATTACCTGCTCAAATAAGGAAACACCGAAAACAACTCTTGAAACAATACAGATTTACTGCCAGACAGCACACGAAAATAAGGAAGTAGTATCAGTATTCCCCTAAGACTTTTTCAGTGGCACAACAATAAAACATTTGAGAATGACAATAAGGAACTGCAAAGTAGGAGAGATTTCTCAGTGAGATATAATTCCTGAGGAATTCTCTCTCAAAAAAAAAGCAACATATCTACTTTGATATCTATGGTATAACTGTGGCAATTTTTCAGCTTCCATCATACAAAAATTATAAAAGTCCTGTTGGCCAAATTATGCTCTTAATAATACATATTGTTTACTAAATTTTAATTCTTTTATTGGAAAATACAAGTTAATGCATTTTTGCTATGATCTCATCCCCCAAAATATTACCCAGACAGGTTCTTTGAAAAGACATTCTCTGCAGTAGCTACTCTGGAAGAGTTCAGCAAGCTATAATTAGAACAGGGCAAGATTTCTTTTTTTCTTTCCTAATGTGAACTATGCTGAAATAAAAGGTCAGCACACATGCAATTCCAGAGCAGTTCCACTAGAAAGCTGCTTTGGTTAGAATATTATGGCAAAATTTTCCTATGTGAGCTAGGGACAAACCAAACTATGTTACTTCTAAACAGCCAACAAATTAAAAAAATTATTTCCTAATCAGAAGATAATTTTAAAGTTATAAGCAGGTTCAGTGAACTATTGTAAGGCATTCTTTGAAACAAAATTATACTTCTAGCAGGATGCACAAGTTGGCTGATCCCAACTTGAGAAAGCAGTGAAACCAGCATAATTCACCGCTGGCTACTGCAAATGCATTTTCTTTTTGACAGATACTGTGTTTGGTAAACATAAACAGCTAATTAATGTCAACTTCACTTTGCTGCTTGTCTGAAACAGATACCAGAACAGTCAGGACATGATCTGAGAGGAGGAAGCGATAGAAAAAAGGCAAGCAGTTACACCCAACACCAGATACAGTGAATGTCAGATATCAACCCAAACAAAAAACCAAACAAACCAGGAAGTTTGCAAAACATTTGGAAGAAAACCCAAGCTCTCCCCAGCCAGCATAGCCATCACTTAAGGTCTGCTCCAGCTACATCTTTTACAAATGTAGATACAAATGTGGTTTTGCATCTGCTTGAAATCCCAGTAAAGATCTCTGGATAAAAAAAAAAAAAAACAAAAAAACACAATACCTCACAAACCAAAACAGTAAGCAAGACTGAGTGGAGTTTGGCATGAGGTTTTCCTGGTTGCTTGCTACAAGCTGAAGTTCCCTTCACCTAAAGCTGTCTTCTTGCAAACACAATGTAGGACACAAAAATAAACTCAATAAGCTGAAGTGGCTTGAATTTCTGTTCCCCTGACCTTCTCTGACATAGAAAGGTCACAGAAGCACTGCTGAGCATCTGAAGTTTTAGACTACGATGTCTGTCTCTCTCAAACCGAATGTTCTGCTTACAGCATCCACTGTATTCCTCTTATCCCAGTAGACAGGGCTGTACATGAGTTTCCCATTGCTGTCAGCTTCCAAATTAGCATCCTAACTGTTTAGCCTAACAAAATATACAGTAATACATAATTCAAATGCTCAGGCTGTCATCTCAGGTCAAGAAACATTCCTCCTTGCCAAAAAAAAAAACTGGTCTAGTGCTGAAATATCAAACGTGATACTTATTCCAAACAGCAAAACCAAAGAAACAGATATAATGCTCATCTGAGAGACAATCACAGAGGCTAAGAAAACAGGTCTTCTGAAAGGAAAAAAAAAAATCACACAAAACAGTCTATGTTATATATGGTGAACTACATCTGCCGATTTAAAGTCCAAAAATAGCATTAAAGGAAGACTGAGCAAAAGTACCATATAAATCTGCACCTGAAAGGTCATTTTAAAATCTCATTGTGATTTTATTAGTTGCTAGATCAACTGCACCATGATGTCTCTACTAGAATCAACACTACCAAGTGCAAATAAAGCCCACAACTTGTTTTCATAATGTCAGTATCCGAAGAACCTTACTTCAAAACTGACACTAAAGTTCATATATTACTAGGTCAATGACTTCTAAAAACATAAACCAGATTCCAATAATTAAATGATCTAGAAAAAAAAATAAAGGCAGTTCATTTTCACACATCTCTGGGCAGAATTTTTGTTGTTTGTGGTTTCTGTGTTTGTTTTTTAAAATTTATTCTAAAAGCCATACCCACTTTTGTAGTTGTAGGCATATCATTTTTGTAGGCATAGGCAGCAGCTATGTGCCCTTAATATATACAACACCACGACTAATCAAACATGTTGCCCTTGCTTCCTTTTACTATAGTTTTAATGTTTGGTTGAGGCATTTCCATACCACCTTCTTATCCCTTAGGAGTACAAATCACAAAGCATTGCTACAAAACACATCAGAAGGTTGTTTTTTTTTTTTTTTTTTTTTTTTGCACTTCAGTAACACACTTCCAAAATTAGAATTGAAAAAATCCAGGGAAAAAAACACTACACCCATCTAGGAATGACAAAAAAAGCTCTGGAATAGTAAATGAAAAGTTGACTGTCTGAGGGTGTCCTCTGCATTCTTTCAGCAGCAGTCTTCATTTTCTTAAAAAAACCTGTACCAGGATACAGCCATAACTTATATGGTATTTATGTGGAGAAAGAATTCTTGTAAGACTGAGTCACAGAAACACCACTAGAAGAAAGAGAAGATGCCATCTAAATGTATAAAATTATCTGAGAAATATTTTGTAATTAGTACCAAAATCCACCTAGAAAGAGGAAAAGTTAAGACTTCAGTTGCTCAGAACACAAGGATGGTAGGAAACTAATCCCAGAATAAGAGGAGAAGCAAAGGGGACACGGGAAACACAAAACACTTAATACCAAATTAAGAATTGTAAGCAGTTTCTAGGTCTACATATTCTAGAAAACAAAGAATTAACTTGATGCACAGAGGCAGAAATAAACAAGAATTTAAGATAGACACAAGCACAAATCAATAAAAGGGTAGTGATGCAGAAGACAGGTGCGAAAGATAAACAGCAAAAACTCCTTTTAAATGCATTTTTCTCCCTGAATACCTAAAAAAGGTCATTTAAGAAAAGCAACAAGCAACTGGAAGGAAAAAAAGAAAGCATAAACAATTAACAGTTACAAAAATCTGAGCTGGTAGCATTTGTTTCCTACAACAAAATGGACACGCAAAATTCAAAACTGTTTGTAAGTATTATTCAAAGAAAAACACTGTATATGCCAGTAGGCTACAAAGAAAAAAACTGTGTGATCAGACTTAAAGGCTACACAGCACTTAACCAAAAGTATCTCAGGAACCAGACTGGTTCACACCACATTTCAAAAAAACATGGAAGTAAGCTACCAGAAGCAAAATTATAAGCTCTAAGGCCATATTTGAGACATCTCCAGAAATCTGGTCCACAATAAACTAACTGCAAATGAATAAAATAATCAAATTTTATTTAAATTAATAGCATAAAATAACTACATACAGAATCACTATGTCAGTGAAGAAAATTACTTTCAACAATCCTAACTAAAAACAAAACAAATATACAGCTTACTAGACATATTGCTATATATATGTAATAATATATATATACACACACTCTTGGAATCTTGGAATCTATAAAGGACATTCTTTCAACATGCTAAGAACTAACATAATAATTCAAATATTTTTAACAGTACACTGAATACAGCACTGAACAGATATTAATACTGATGGGCAGACCCTTGAAGTCAAATGCAGGTCAATCCTGTCTTGATGCTCAGTATCTACTGACACAAAAAATTAACTAGGGCAAAGACCTTTTAATTTTTAAAAGGTCTCTTAAATGCATTTCAGAAAGTGAAACAGAAAAAATACTTCATTAAATTTACACAGAAAAATGCCACACCCCTGTCTGATACTTTCAGTTGCATAACTAAAAAAATTCCACAAACCAACCACAAAAAACCCCAGCTTGCTTGTACAATTTTTATAGTAAAAGAGATTTAATGTCTTCATAAAGCAATGGACTCCTGTCAGCTACAAAAATAGCAAGTAACTAATATAGTTCACCACTGCAAAGTCTCTCCCACCCAATTATTTATTTTATAAAGTAGATAATATAAAGTCAATGAGTCTAGCTGATTTGTATTGGTTCAACAGAATGACAGCCAATTGCCTCACAACCAGTTCAATGCTACAGTTGGCTTTGAGCAAACCTATTCCATGCTTCAACAGTGTGAAGGCTTTTAACATACAGAGTTCACATGTTTTAAGTCACACAATAAAATCCCTAATTGCAGAAGTGCTGGTAGTACTGCCTTAGGTAGGTATGCTATTGTCAAGTAATACCAGATATTCAATAAACACGGTTAATTTCACAGAAGCAGAGAGATCCATCAACTATTATTTTCAGGAGGGAGAACGAAAATGAAGCGTTAATAGAACAGAACCATATGAGCGTCAAGTTTTAGCTGTGTTTAATATTATGACTGCTGCATTTCTGGCGACACACGTTTCGCTGTTAGAAGTTTAGATGAAGAACAGCAACCCCCTTGAAGAGATGTGAAAAGCTCTGAGCTATCTCGGAGCCCAGCAGAGGCTTTATCGGGCTGAGCCGCACACGCTGTTACTGTTCCAGCCAAGGGAGGCTGGCTCGGCCCTTCACCTTCACTCCCCAGCATCAGCCAAGACAAAGAGGTCCCAACCGGCAGGAGAACTCGCGGCAACGGGAAACGACCCACGCCTGCAAGATGGGCCGTTCCGCTACCACGTTCCGTTTATTCAGCCCTTCACGGCGGCTGTCAGTGAAGCGAAGCCACCGAGGCGCCCATGGAGGCACCGGGATCCTGAGAGGGACCGGTGTCACCCACCCAACTCCACCTCCCGTTTTTTTTTTTTTTGGGGGGGNGGGGGGACGGGGACAGGGAGGGGGAGGAAGGCGAGGGCCGGGGGAAGGCGTTGGCGATGAATGGGCGCGACGGGCAAAGGCTCCCGTCAGCCGCCCCCTCCGCCTGCCGCCATTGGCGCCGGCCCCCACGCACGGCGCGGTACCCAGCAGGCCGGGCGAGACCGCAGGGCGCAACGTCGCTGTCGGGCATCACGGGAGTTGTAGTGCAGGGGGAGGCTCCGGGGAAGGCGAGCGCGGGCGCCCCCTCAGGCGGCAGCGGCGGCCGTTGGGGGCTGTTAGCGGCCGTTGGGGGCTGTTAGCGGCCGTTTGGGGGGGGTTAACGGCCGCTGTGTGCAGCGGGTGACAGTGTCTGCCCACGGGCTTCAAAGTGTTTGAAGAGCAGACAGGGTAGTCACTGTAATCCTTTAAAAGCCATTCCCAGGTTTTAATTTTTTTTTTTTTTTTTTTTTTTTTAATGATAAAGGTGATCCCCATTGGGGGATGGCTCATGAGTTTGAGGTGCCACAGGCAGACCGGGTGTGGGAGGTAGGCCTCATAGCCAGCCCGGGTGACTGCCGGTCTCCAGCAAGCAGCATGGTATGGCCACATGTATTCGAGGTTTTGAAAACTCTTGAAAAGCAGGAAAAAATCAAACATGTGCCCCCAGTATCGCCTCTGCTTCACTAGGTGTGGTGGCACTGCCGCCTGATTGCAGCAAGGAAAGGTGCTGAACAGCATATGGTTAGACCTTGTCAGCTTCTGGTCTCAGAGCCAACAGCACAGGGCAACAAAACTGCTGGGGGTAGGGAGGAACCGCATTATGGAAGTCTCTTCAGAGGGTGAAAAGAACTGGAGAAGACCTGGTCCTGCAAACTGCAGCAAGCTTCTGTTCACATATTAATTACAATGGACACACTTAAATTGGCTCTATTTATTCTGTTTGCTGTTTTGTGGATATTTTTGTTTCTTCTCTAAGTCTCGGATAATCTCTGTAGCTGAAATTTTCTAACTCAGGTGCACACAGTACAGGTGGATGATATGTCTGTCAGGGTTTGGAAAGGGGGAAACTCTGTGAGATCTAATACTCAGCTGCATTATACAAGAAAATAGAATGAAACCAGAGGATGATTTGTGATGCGAGAGCACAACAAATAAGCTGTCTGATCTTGAAACGTCTTTCCCTTGAATGCCTTTTCTCCAAGATAAATTATGAATGTGCTAGCACTGACCTGAATTCTGGTTTTGTCCTTTCTTGTAAGCCAAGATAGTAAAGTACTTCTGAAAAGGTTCTGGATAGCATTAGAGATTATATTCTTATTCTATACAAATTGGTCCTTTCCCCTCTTTATGTCTTGAAACCCTCAAATTTTGAAGAAAAGAACATAAAAAGGAAATACGTTCCTATCTATTTATCTTTACAACAAGGTTTCTCATTCTTACCTGGGAAATTCCACTGCTTGTCAGGGGAATAGTATTTTGTGATAAAAGCATGAAGATAGCTGAGCAAGTTGAAAAACTAAAAAAAAAGTGTAAAATTTTGTGAAGAAGGTCCTGAATGACCTGCTGGGGAGGGGTTCTAGTCATCATCATACAGGCATGATTATCCAGCAGTTTCATCTCTGAAGCTTTCAGCGTGCTGGAACCAATTGCTCTCAGAGATAGATCTTTAATACCAGGATGCCAGTTGGCATCTGCCCCTCCTCCTTCCAGGATAATAGCAAATGCTCCCTGCATTTTACTCCTGACACAGCAAATACTCTTTCTAAAGGGTTTGCCATTCTCCCACCACTTTTATTTTCATGGACACCAGAGGTTGTGAAATTGAGTAAGTGCAACCTGATTTTTATTTTCATTTAGATGGAAACTGGGACATACCAGAAAGCGTGTAGAACTGGAAAAGGGTCAGAGAGGGACAACAAGGGTGGTGAAAGGTGTGGAGCAGCTTCAATGTCAAGAACAACTATAGTAAGCTAAGAGTCTTCACCCTATAAAAGAAATGGTGAGGAGCAGGGAGGATTAGAGGTCCCTGTAATCATTAGCAGCCAGGAGGTGGCCAAAGAGCATCAGTTTTATTTACTCTCCCTTCCAGTACAAGTATTTTGGAAGGACCTAATGAAACTAAAAGGAGCCAGAACAAAACACAGACAGTAGCCCCTCATGGGTGGGTTGATGAACTCCTTCCCAAAGGAGTAAAGTAAAAGTTTAAATGGTGTTTGGACAAGTTGAAGGAAGATAAATGTATTGCATGTATAAATAGTCATGTAGGAATCAAATGTAGCTCTGGATGTTTCTGAACTGACAGTGATTGGAAGCTGGAATGACATGGTGCAAAAATAGCTGTTTGTACTTGCCCTTTAGTCTGTCCCAGGATATCTATTCTTGGAATTTCATCAGTATAATACCTCAAAAAGCACACAGAAAATATTAGTTGGTGAACCAAGTTGAGATACCCTAGCCTGTGCAGCAAAGATGTTGAAAGGCCTGTCAAGGGCAGGATACTCAAATGGAGATAAGACAACTAGGATGGAGGAAGTTGTTTAATGAAGGAAAGCAAGGAGAAGGGAATAAAGAAGATATGAGGAAACATCAGAATGCAAAGTGTAACATACTGTCCACTCCTGGCTAAAAAGTGGGAGCTGGAAATGCCTCTGCTATCAAGTGTCATGTCCTGCACCAACTTAAAAAATCCAGCATGTGCCTCAGCCCAGTCGAGGGCTGTGGCAAAGGAATAAGCATTTTAAGAAGCAATGGCTGTCTATAGCTTTAACTCTAACCTCCCATGGCAGATTATATTGTACTGAGCAAGAAACTCAAAGATCTGATAAAAGGCAGTGTAGTCAGACTGGTTTTATTTGCCACACGTTAATTGACATGAGAAAACAGGAGCTGCCCCACTGAATCTGGCCCGATATTAGTCTATCTCACTCTCATTTCTGAGGCTGTTCAGCATCAGCCCTCTGGGGAAAATATAAAAATGCAGTAATAACATCTTCTGGTTCCAAAACTGCATATTAAATAATTTTTATATTGCTGTAAAATCTGAAGTAGACAGTTCAATATTTCTTCCATTTTATGTAACTGGAAACTGGATTGCTTTATGTACCATATAATAGCTATTTTTTTGACCCATCATGCTAAATTCTTGGCTCCAGTGACATTCTATGACAGTAAATTTCCTGATTTAATTATGCATAGTGCAAAAAATCAATTTTGTGCCAGTTTTAAAATTGTCATCTTCTAATTTCATTGTAAGCCTCCTTGTTTTTATGTTTTAAGTCAGGAGAACAAAATTTCCAGTTTTCCTTCTCCGTGACAGGAATTTCTTTAGAGTTTTGCATTATCATCTGCTTCCATTCTTGCTCAGACAGCTGGAGTCTCTTTAATATTGACATACTGACAGTAGTGGAGAAGTCATTTGCCATTGATTTTATTTGCCAGACCAGGAGACCACAAACGAGCACCTCGGTAAAGTATATTTCCTTCTCAACATACTTGCCTAGAGGAAGAAATATTTGATTATCATGATGAAAAGTATCAAGTATGTAATGTAATATTTGCACTGCGTACCTAGTCATACTACCTTGTACTGCACAAACACTATTAGCAAATTACTTGTGTCAGTCATTCCTTAGTAATGGCACCTCTTGGAACCATGTAATACAGCAGTTACATGGGCCTAGCCTGATTTTTAAGTGAAGCCAAACTGAATGGTGGTTTTGTATTCTCCAGAGCAGTCTCCTCACAGAGATAACTGTAACACTTTATTATAGATCTTACACCACCTGCACAGTAAACACTATTAGAAGCTGAGATAAATAAATTCCTGAAAGCCCTTGACAGAATGACCCTTTTTTTTGAGTGATGTACACGGATTTCCCAAGCTGACTTGTTCTAAACCTTGTTCTTTTTCCAGAAGAAATAAAAATCAGAGGTTTCAAATGCATAGTCCAGGGACTGTGCTGAATTGGCAAAGGGAGCTCTCCTGCACACTTCAGCTGGCTGTGAGAGGCTCCAGTGCTGATAGGAACTTGGTTTACAGTGTTACCTGTGCTGAGGCTCAGTCTCTGACAAAACCAAATAATCCTTGGTTTTGTCAGAACAAGACCATCAAACTAAACAACTGAGAGTTCCTTATTTATATTCTCTCACTCTATTCACAGGGAAGTTATTTATTTAAATTCATTGAATATTTGGGCTGTCACACAACTTCTCTTAAAACATGCTTGTGGAACTGAAAGCAGGTTTCAATTTGAGGAAGGTGTAGGGCACAGAAGGTAAGAGCCACAGAGCAAACACAGCAAAGTTCATCAATCAGTAACAAAGCCCAAGCACTCTGTAAGACATCAGTGTTTCTGACAAGGCCAATAGAGGTAAAAGGATTACCTGCAGATGAAAAAAAAAAATCACTGAGTCATTCTGAACTGCTGTTCAACCATGGTCTCTCCCTCCTCCTCTCAACCTGGGGGGGAGAGATCTCTTGGAATACCCAATACAATAGTAACAGCTGCTTCAGTGAATGATTTTCACCACTCCAGTAACAAGGGGACAGTTAGATGTACCCGAGGTGAGAAATTAATTTCCTCTCCAGCTGAGGTGTGTTACTGAATTTGCCTGCTGAGCATTGCTTGGTGATATGAAGTGCAAGTGCAGAGTATTAAGTCAGTAATCTTGTGACGAGTAACTTGCTCTGTTTTCCTGATGTGTTTTGATTAGGTCACCAACAACCTCAGCATTCATTATAGGACTTAATTGTCAAAGGATGAGCATTATAAATAATATAGGACTTAATTATCAAAGGATGGACATTATAAATAAGCTGTTTCCCACACTTATTATGCAGTCGAGTGTAGAAAACTTGAAAATTTTCACTTGGTAATTGCCCATCTCATTGTAACAGTTTCAGCTGTATCTTTTTGACAGGAGTCTTCTGCTTGTTTTGTATATAGTGTGTGGCTGAACAGAAAAATCAACAGGTGGTGGTGTAAAACCTAAGGATTTCCTCCCTAGAATTTGAGTCATCTGAGGTCAAGCGATCTCATGTATAACAAATTGCCTGACAGAGCTTAAAAAGTGATTTTAAATGTAGAAACACCCACTGAAGAAATTTCCCATGGATTTTACAAGGTGTATTCTTAAAGCAATGCCAATCAACAACAATAAATTTGAAAGAAAATATGAAATATTTGCTGCTTGCATAAGGAATGATTCACAATCCAATTTGAAGGTGAAGACTACTTAATTTAAAGGGCCAGGTTTTGGAACTAAAGACAATAAACTCTTATCTGATATCAAGAAAGTAACTTCTGATTGGAAAACAAAATGCACACTTAGTTAGCATTCAGCTGAGACAATATAACTAGAAAATTAAAAGCAAAAACCTTACCCCAGCCAAGGATGTAGGAAGTAGCAGACAGCAAATCTGCTGATATTCAGGAGGAATTAAGCTTGCATCTTCTACTTTAGGATCTAATATTTTCATTAAGACTGTCTCCTGTGGTCTTTTTAGCATAAAATAGTATGCCAAGAGGAGCATTTCTTTTTTTAAAAATACATGTTTTCTTGAGCATGCTGCTTTTATATCAATTGTCATGGTTTTAGGTTTAAATTGGAAATAAAACAGTTGAGCATATGTGATTCACAACACTAGAGGCTGCACAATAGACTAATGGATACTTCAAGCACAGGTACCTTAAGCTTTTTAGTTCAGTTCTGGAGTGGACACTTTATGTCTTTACCCATCACAGAGTTGTCTTGGTGTGCACAGATGTGAGCCTTGTAACATGAAACAGAACTGCAAGATGCCCTTCAGCCACTAAAGATCATTCAGTTAAGAGGAATAGCTTAATTCTAGCCTGAAATTCAACTCCAAAATACAACATAGGCAAGGTAGGTCTTTCAGAAATACTGACTCCCAAAGCCTTGAGCTAAAAGATTTGGATTCCCTTTTGCAAGCCAAGAAACATTCATGTAAGGCAGAACAGGCAAAGCAGGTAGCTCTACAGAGCTGTGGAATAAGTCTAAATGGAATTATGGTTAAAATCTCATCTTCTTCCATCAGGAGGTCGTTAATTTAATTTAATTTAATTTCATACTGTGGGAAGGCTCTTGCATTCAGTAGCAATCAAAGTCCAAACCTCATTTCCCTGAAGTAAGGACTTGCTAAAGTTTGGAAGAATGAATATGTTAAAACATGCTCAAAAGAGCACAAACATCCAGGCTTACTTCAGAACACAAGCTCATAAAATCAGAGATCCAAATTCAGTGTCCAGTGGACCAAGGAGAGGGTTCACCTCCCCGTGTTCCCCAAGCAGGAGTGCCACGGTTGCCTGAGACAGGAGCAGGAAAGGGCAGAAGAGAACATGAGGCTTTGAGAGGACAGAGAAAGGAGAGAAAGTAGTTCTGGATTCTGCTCCCAAGACAATTTCTGTGTCTGGAACCATTAGCTATTTTAATATTACAAATGCAGAAACCAAATCTAGGTACCTCTGAAATCTTCAAGCTAAGTAGGGCAGTTTTCAGTAAACTAAACATCACTAAAACTCATGTGAAGAAGTTTTGGCAACTAGAAATCCATCAGCAGTCCACCAAGTCTTACCCTAGATTCATAGCTAAGGCTCTGTTTCACAAGGGCATACTTCTGACAGCAGAGATTTCCTTCATTTACCAAAAAAAGAAGAAAAAAGATATATAGAGAGAGATTTGGTGGCTGAAATTCTTTATGTATTCTCTTGATAAGATGCTGATAGTTGGAGACTATGTGACTTCTAACTAGTGATACGAAGCACTTAAAAAAACCCCAAACAAATAACAAAACTAAACCAAAAAAACAAAGGGGGGGGAGGAAACCAAAGCAAAGCAAACCAAAAAACCACAAACAACCAAAAACCAAACCCCACAGCTGCAGCAAGTATAGGTTACAACTGGAAAACTTAAGACTTCAAATCAGGCAAAAGAATTTGAAAAATAAGCTATAACACAAAGAAATGTAAGTTTGATGACACCAGAACATCATGGTTTTGAGACACAAACAGAAACTAGTAACAGAGACATGAGGTAGACCCCAAGCAACTAAAGTCAGCCAGGGTGTAACATGATTTACCACATGGACTGGGTCTCATAAGGCTTAATATTTTTGGAAATGCCTAGAGCACGGGGCCAAGAGGCAAAGGGCAAGAGGCTCCACGACAAAATGGTCAACAATGATAAGGAACTTTCTGCTTGTTCACTAGAGATACCACATGACCCTCCAAGTGTTTTCTTTAAAGGAAACAAGCTCACTTGTAAACAAGTAAACACATCACATGGTAATGCCGTGTCTCATGTGAGGAAGTTCATACAAAGCCAAGAACAATTCAGTGGTAATGAGAGGTAGCACTAGTCAGGCTCCTGTGGAGGGCCAGAGGAGATGCCATCTACCACTCACTTACCAGCCCTGGACTTGATGGGCTCCTGGGCAATTTGCTACTGAGTAGAAGTATCAGAGCTTGTTAAACCAGCTGATAAAAAGAAATTAAGTAGGAGTTGTGATTATGACTTTCATGTAGCTTTAATTTTATAATTGTGTTTTCTTATTAAAACACATTTTTAGGATAGATTCTGCTATTTTCATCTCCACATAGAGGGCACTACATTGTGCTTACTGGAGAAAATGATGGTTCTGGAATCAGAAAAATTAGTGGGAAAAAATATGTAAGCAGGAAGGGAAGCATTACTTTTTGTGATTCATCAATACTTATTTCAAATCCCGATTTGTATATTGTGTTTGCAAAGAGAAGAAAATGAAGAAACTAAACAAAATTCTTGTACACAGCTCCTCCCAGACAGGGACTAAACTGACAAGTAATGCAGTAAATTTTTCCTCTCTATATTTTGAGGAAAGTCTTTTCTGCAACATTGTGCCCACCTGCAGAAGAACACCAAGAACAAACCAGATACAGTGAAAACAGGCTTACTGTGGCCAGATGATGGAAACAGGAGGCAAATGCAAATAGTTCTGTCTGTTAAAGGGCACTTAGAAAAGGAGTAGCTGCAGTCTACATGGCACTTCCATGAATGTGTGCTTAGCTAGCAAATGAATGTGAAGAATCAAAGTTGTGTATGCTTAGGATCATGATCCAGCTAAATAGCTGATCATTTTTGCTTTGCAGCACCACTTCAATTCAGTGCACAAGAAAACATCCTGAGCACCTGCTCCCTGCTTTGTTTCATCCTTTTGTTCAGATCAGTGCTTGTGTAACAATAAGAAAAATGTGGGGATGCACTGAACAGGTTTCATTCTTTCTGCAGATTTCTATGGGGGTGGCATTGTTGAAGTCTATGAAGTTCTTTCATAACATCCTGGTCACATGAGAGAACATTATTATTCCCATTATAGAAATATGGATCTAAACTGTGAAGAATTGCACCTATTATATTCACAACCTAAGACATCATAGCATTATATCCAGCCCTTTACATATTCAGAATGTATCTTCTATCAGCTTAGAAGTACTTGAGTATCCAGCACTTCAGCAAATTAGATACCAGTGTTACAAAATTGGTAGGTCCCTACAGCCACACACACAATTGGAACTGTAGTTTAAAGATCTCATCAGCAAACTAAGCAGTAGGTGGACAAAGAAAACCCCAAACAACAAACAAGTCAACCAGCAATACTTATTTAATGATGCTTTTATTTTACAGGATACAAATTTCTTTTCATTTTAAGTACTCAACAAGAATTAAAGTGCTTAATTTTTACAATTCTCCACCCACCTTATGACCCAATATACATATATTACAGAAAATATATACAGTATTTGCATTTTTTTTACATTCATATATTTCTTGACCATAAAATGACCACTTACATTTGCAGAACTTACAACAGCATTTATATTTCACCTTTTTAATATTCTTCACTTTATTGCAAAACCAGAACAAATTTACACCTCTTCCAAATATCAGTATTTTTAAAAGTGTTTTCTCAAACCAGAAACGTTTCCATAATGAAAAGGAATTAATGCGTATAGCCTATAATTCTGATGTCAAACATTACTTCTGATCCAGCTCCCACTAAAATTAATATATTAATCCACCTTTAGGGTTGCTGAGTAGAGAACATGCTAATTAAAAAAAAACCCCAATACTTGTATTGCAAACTGTTTCCTATATGCAACAAATCTGGCTTCTTTCTTTAAAATACTAGGACACGTACATGCAAAAATGCTTTGACACAGTTCCCCCCTTTTCTGAATTTTTTAACCATCAATAGTTAATGAATCTACAAGGATGAACTTTAAACTGAAGCAGGCTGGTGTTAATGCAGTGGCTGAAAACATGTTTTATTCAAAGAAATCTGCTTGAAAATTTTAGTCAAGAAAAACCACGTTCTACATTCACTTGTGCTAGGAAGAGGAAGGTTGAAACCAAAATGCCATAGTTGAGTCTGGGAAGAAATTTAATCACCAGATTTTCAAGGAAACAGACTGAATGCCTTACTGACTTCCGAGTGGCTTCATTCTTAAATAAATGAGGCTGAAATAGTAAACCTGCCACAAAAGTAGATCTACTTCCCTTGATTTTTTCCTCTGAAAATGTACTCAACTCAGTCAATATACATTATATTTTCAATGCAGCACAGTGTATTTTTTGATTGTAAGATACTCCTTGAAAACAGGTCATCTGAATAATAATCTCAAATATATAAATACACATATATACATATACACACACATACATATGTATATGTGTATACACACATATACAATCATTAAGTTAAAGTTATGTTCTGTTAAAGGAAAAAGGATTTAGGAAACAATCTGACTAGCAGATTAAAACTCCTATCCAAGGAACATACTTCACTATGGTCCCATGGGTCAGCACCAGCTAGGTCAATTCCTCAGACCAACAAGCCACAGACTGGAGAAAAAAATGTAAGTCCGTATTTTTCATTTCAGATCTCAAATAACACTACACCCCAGACTAAGAATGATGTCCATTTCACCAATGGTTTTATCTTAAGGATAGTCAACTCTGCCACAAAATTGTTTCTCTTCTCCAGTCATTTATCTTTTGTTATAAATTTCCAGCTATTTGCACTCACCCTACATCAGTTATCTCCAACTGAAACCTATCTGAAGCTCAGCTGAACACTGTGATTCCAGATGAGACATAGTAAGACAGCAGCTCTCAAACTGGTGAAATCCTGATTTTCCACCAGTGTCTTTGTATAAGATAAGGCAGATTCTGCTTGAATTTAAAGTAATAAAAGAATATATTAGCTTCAGCAGGTCTACACTAGTTTATGCCAGACCTCTGAATAGATTCACAGAGAAAGCTCCTTTTTTATTGCTTAAAATTATTTCTGCGTGGAATGTTGTGGGGGTTTTTTTGTGATAGCCTTTCCTTCATTATAAAGAGCCACCACCATCTGCTCATCTTATTTAATCTTGTCTTGAAATAAAAGGCTGACCTGTTTCTAAACCAGCGATGTGGTGATGTAGGTTTACAAAAAGCAAAAACAAACAAACAAGAAAAAAACAAAACCAAAAATCCAAAACCAACAAAGAAACACAAAGAGCCTGTCAAGTGTTTCCACATCTTGCCCCATTATTTTTATATATACATAGCTATTGTAATTATTTTTTCCTCCTGACTCCACTTGGAACTCTTCAGTGCATGCTTCTATAACTCAGCTAAAATTTATGCAGGTGGTAGCATATTTATTCTACATTTAATCAGTGCCCTGGCTTCATCCTTAATTTTAAAATAGGAATAAAAATCCTCTTTTCTAAGAAAAGGACTTAGAATCTTCAAGGAAATTTATAAAGCACTTTGAGAAGGTTTTTCATGAAAAGTGCAATTATATATTGCATGCATTTAAGGTTTAAAATTAAATACATTTTGGAATAAATAAAAATACTCAGTGTAAAGGGATTTGAAAATACCAGATGCTATAGATTTCACAGCAGCTCTTCAGTCAAGCAGGAGTAGATGATATCAGAAAACAATTTTGAGAGAATCTGGACGAATGGTGCAGATGTGCAGATATCATGATACACTATTTTTCCATGTTGGGGGAAAAATACTGTCATATTGAAAAATGTATTAATACATGTTCCAAACATAATGCTGAAATTAAGTCACAGTTCTGTTGAACACAGATAAAAACACACACAAAACAACTTTTGAACTGCTTTAAACTGCACAGAAGATTGGTCACTATTGAAGTGAGAAACAAGCATTTCTTGAACAGAAGAATCTCAAAGCTTAAATAATTCAGCAGAGCCTTTCATACACATTCATGTATTATGAATAAGTGTTCAGTTATAGTTAATTCCTTACACACACAACTTAGTGCTAGTGGATTTACTGCCTTAAAAAAAAATAAAATAAAATAAAAAAAAAATTACCAGCTGAATGGCTTATACCTTGTTGGAATGTTGGTTTTTCATTTGACTGCTTTGGTCATGACACTGAAGCTGCAGCAGTTACTACTTTGAATTTGTTCCTTTGTGGCCATAATTTACAACTTAGAGAAAAATTTTGGATGTTTTAAGGGGGGGGCTTCTTTGTGGAGAATGGAGTAAACAGTTAGGGTGGTTAAATCTAGAAGCACTTTCTCCATCTTCTGATCTCTAATATTGGTGGTACGTACTTTTCCTACAAAATACATAGATTTGAGTGCCAAAACATTTTGACTCAGACCAATCCCAATGAGGCAACTGATAATGAGAGCAAGAAATAGGTTTAGCTAGGGTAAATAAAATATTCCATGCAATATAAACTTTAATGACTGAGAACAAACACGAGGCTAACATCCAAATAAATAACTCACAATCCTGACTTCATTTCAAGTTGTTTATGCCTAAATGCAGGGCTTTGTCTGGGAGATGCTGTAATCATGCAGGCAGCTTCAGAAACTCCGTAACTGTATTGCAACAAGACAGCTCAGACATTGCTGCTTCTAATAATTTCCCTAGTCATTCATCTGGAGTAGGTATTCCTACTCGGCTCAAAACTAAGTTTGCAGGAGCTTGGAAAACTGAACACACTACCTGGTTACAGTCATACCAACACATTATTTTCAGAACAGCTTAGTCCATCTTATCTGGGGACACCTTTAAGGCAACTTGTCCCCATACATTCAACAACTTGAAGATGGGAGACAATGTTTTTATATATTAGGATATGATCAGATGACCCTCCAGATCCCACAAGTCTTTTAGAAGACACTCAGTTTCAGGAGATGACCATGAAAGGAAGTTAGCCATGGAGAGTTCTTCTTGCTTACCTGAATATTCCCCCATCCCTCATCGAGATATACACAAGATGACAGATACTAGCTAGGGAGACACAGCCAAAGATTTGAAAGGTGAAACAAAACAGAGTTTAAGCTGCCCATAACTAAGTACAGCCGACAGTAGAAATACTCTTAGGGATAGATATAGATATTAGGGATAGAAATATTCTCTTAGGGAATTACAGAAGAGCTTGCACGTCAGATAAAAGTAGTACTAGAGTTACATGCAAAATAATCTGGACACGAGGAGCACCCAAAGAAGAATTCAGAACTGGTATGTGCAAAGTCAGTTGTAGAGCTGGTACTCTACAATGCCATATCCTGATCGTTACTAACACCAGGTGTAAAGTGTTGAAGTCTAAAGGCCATGTTGGAATTGTGCAGGTGAGAGCAAAATCCAGCCCACTAACATTAAGTTGCCTGACACTAAAAAACAGAGGTTACTTTTAACAGTACCTTGTTACATTCTAAAGGAGTATATTTTTTTCGAATAGTGTTGCAGAAAAAGTGGGAATGGGAGTTCGGTGGATACTTGGTCTGAAAAATCCACTTTACATCTTCCCTCCTGTTACTAACAAAACTGGACTTGAACCTGAGCTCTACAGCTTGACATGATTTAAAATACAAATTACAGTTATATTGAGAAGTAAGACTCCTCAGTGTTCTTATGAAAAGTTAAATATGCAGAAGTTAAATATTTTCTTTCCTTTGAGGGGCCAGAAAAGGAAAGATAGTGATTGTTTTAATTGTCTACTTGATAGTCAATCTCTACCTCTGAATTTGTCACATTTTATCTGAGGAAGTTACAGCAAGAATTTCAGGGAGGTCATTTGCCTTTGTGTATAAAAACCCTAATATGAATGGAAGTTCGTATGGGACTTAATACTGCAAATTCAACAAGTCCTTATTCCCACAATGCAAAATGCAAATAACATCAGTTAATGCAACTTGAGATCTGCAGGCTCATACTTCATGTCCAATTCATATAAAACAGGCTCTACTTTATAACATTATTCCTCAAAGATTGTTGCCATAAATATGACAATATCTGATCTTCTGCAAAAATTAGAAGATATGAGTTCAAAATGTTCTTTTGTTCTAATAACCATAATAGCAAAAATACAAGTTCTCAGAAGATTACTAGAATCTGTTGCTTTTCTCAAACCACATACTGCATTTTAGTAATGAACTACAGCACTCTTAAATATAACAGTGACAGGACACTGAAGAAAAGTGACTACTCTTTAACACAAGTGGAACTTACTTGTCCATTGCATGCCACTTACGTTACTGCTATTTTTTAATGCTTAAAAATATCAAGATCATTAAGTGTCAGTTATCAAAACAAATCACTGAACAGTATTTTTTAATTTAGGACTGTGTTTAATTTCAAATAGAAAACATGCCTTTTAAATAAATTATTCACTAATACGAACCCAGTATCATGAAATCAAAGGAAAAATCAAGTATTGTACATTTTTAATACTGTCTATATATTATATATTGTTTTCTCATATTTTAGGTATTCATTTCTAGACTGAAAATCATTAGATTGTTTCCTTGATAACTTGAAACTTTAAAAGCCAATATACCTGTGAAGGCAATTCGCATTACTTTAAAAAAACAAGTGAACACAACGTATGTACAGAGCCATGGAATTCAATCTATAAACTACATACATTAAACCGAATTGTCCCTGGGTGTTTAACTACAGATCTATTTTGGCGATGTGGAGGTATATCTTTTATCCTGTTGCAAGTCCTAACGTATAAGTAGGAAGCTTCAATATTTGCATTCTTTGCATCTGAAAGTAGCAAACGTTAACTGAAGAGCAACTGGATTTTCAAAACATTTGCATCATGACAAACAGTGAAGTTAATAAGTTTTCTTATAGCATTCACATTTTTTTTAAAAAGTTTCTGAAATGGACCTGTACACTGCTTTTCTCAACAGAACATAAATATAAGAAAAAGATCCCTAAAAAGACCAGAATTTTTCCCAAACATAAAGTGCTAAGATGTGTACGGTAGTAGGAAGTTTCTTCTTTATTTTTCTTTTCTATTTTAGATTGAGCAAAGAAAGGTTAACACATAGGTTAACCACAAATTCAACTGAAATCTTTTTAAAATGCCACGTGTTCTTGAGCTTCATCTTTCAGATGTTTTAGAAGACTCAGGTTGCTCTTCCAAATTCACTGGCACTTCATTTTGACATTCTGTTGTCTCACCTTTGACAGCTAGATGGATAACTTTTAGCCATTTCTGTTTTAGTTCCTCATTGTCCGCAGCAAAGCTATGCACAGACTTAGACTGGGTCAGTTTGAAGCTGTGTGGGAGGTCAGCACTTCTTGGAGTGTCATCTACTGTATATCCCAGAAGTGGAATTGTAGCCAGAGCTTTGACATCCTAAGAAGAAGGAGAAGTTTCTAATTAAGAACACACAAATAATCTGCTGGAGAGCTTCTACTATACAGGATGAAAAAAAAAAATAAAAATAAAAAAAAAAAATTCCCAAGCTGTTTGACTGCTCTTCCTCTAATGTTAGTGACTGTAATTATGAAAACCTTTTCCATTTTCTCTGTACATACCTGTGGAGCACCATACATGTACAGCACAAGAGCTTCCTGTTTAGGTATAACACACCATGCTTTCTGCCAGGGCTTTGATTTTTCCATGTACTGAAGAAAGCTACATATGACACTATTTCCAGAGACTTCTGCAGATTCAATCTAGGAGGTAGTATAAAGCATAAAAAGTAAAATAAACTTGCCTTAAACAAAGATTAAAATTACCCAGATCAGAAAAACAGAAATAGGTGGATAGCATCTGCAAAAGAGCTTAAGCAAATACCCAAGAAAGATCATGAAAGACAAGTTTATGGAGACAGTAAGTACAAGGCAAATATACAAGCACAATGTGTGCACTCTGGTCCTTCTTTTATCAGTAATTTTGGATTATAGACCTCAAGATCATTTTAAATCTCAGTTTGACACTCCATCTAATCTTTCTTTTTATGTTAGTATCTACAACAATGTCTGACTTCTTAAAATAACATCACTTGATGCCTTAAACAACTTGATGCCTTAAATAGCATCAAGTGCTACTCACTATCCAATACAACAACTACTTTATTTTGGCAGTCAAAATATTATGACAGGATCAGATGCAAACACATTTTTAGGGATAACATAAGAATGCAAGCACTAATTCTAAAGAAAAGATTAGGTAAATTGCTTAACATTTGAAGACAGAGTGACACGCTACTCAGGTTAAATAGTGATCCTGAGAAGAACAGAAAGACAAAAAAAAATTATGTGTTAAAATTTCCTTGCATAATTTTTTTTCCCCCTCTCCTAGTAGTGATGCTGCTGGATGCTGCAACATTGTTGCCAACCATGGACATTTCTAAGAGACACTATTGGTCTTTCTACTACCTTAAAAAAAACACCATGTCAAGAAGCAGGAGCCTCTTGACTAGAAGGCAAGTTAGTGAATCCTCTGATCCCTACTCTCTCTCATTTAAGAGAATGTAGTAAAGTGTAGTCAAGATAACATGGATTATGAACTGTAAATGAATTATGATCTCCATTTTTTTTTTCCTGTTGGTATTCAGCTCAGGGTTCAACCCTTTTTTGCTACATTCCAAGATACACATAGGCCTTGACAAAGTTAGGATGATAGTCCTATGTGGTATGTCAGGCACTTTAAAAGGGCTGATAAAAGGGGATTTAAGAAATGCGAAGGTCAATTGCTATTGCATGTTGCCTGTTTCTCCCTCCTGCCCATGAATTCCAGAAGTGCAGAAGACGAAAAAACTGAAGATGCACAAGGAAAGCTACTCTTTGATCACATTAGCTGATGTAATGTACAATAGCAAACAAGCTCTAAGGTTCATAATTTCTCATTTTAAAAAAAGGTTGTAAGAAAAAAATAGTATTATTCAACATGAATGGTGAAGACCAAAATCCATCAGAGGGAATAAATTCAATCCACACACCCTTTACTTCTCAAAGAGGAAACATGCCCACAATGCTATCATTTTTCACCTACTGATGGGCTGAAACTGTTTGCAACTCTGCACATATAGTATTTTGAAATGACACACCTCCAAGATGCCTTTCCTCTTCTTTTCTTCACTGTCTGTACAACCAATTATAACATGATAGCAGTCCTTGCAGACTTTATTCAACTTATTGCCATCATATTCTAGGTGTGCCTTGTAATCAGAACATTTCCAGCAAACCACCTTAGAAATGAAAAAGCAAAACATACATACAAATTTTCAGCGTTTCTAAAATTTTCTAAAAACAGAATTTAATAAAAACATCATTTTATCTACCCAGTAATATTTTGTTTAATTATTCATAACAAGAAATACAATGGCTTTATGACATGTCAACTTCATTGAAAATAAAGATTTTCAAAATTTGTGTCACTGCTTCTTAACCAGAAGTTCCTTTTATTATTTACCTGTTGGGAACTTTTTACTTTGTATAAAACTACATCAGGCTTTCAATTATATCTGTGTGTTAAAAAAGTTAGGAATGGAGTCAGATTATAGCACAAGCCATGCTGCAGAAAGAAAATGGTACAGTTTTAAAATTAAAGTGCAAGGAGATGTGATAAAGCTACAATAGATGTTACATATTAGAATAGTTAGGAGTCTAAGCAAAAAGAGGGAAAATAGGAATGCTATGATCTTAAGATTAGTAGAGGAGTTTTAGAATGATCTAGAAATAATCCCCAGGTGACAACAGTATAATTAATAACTGAGTGCTTCTGAAGAGGTCTCTAGTGTCCTGCAAAGCACAAAAGCAGCACCGTGAATGCAGTAAGAAAAACATTAGGAAGAAATCATACAAGACAACCTGTAAGACAAAAATCAAACCTGGGCTTGCACTACCACCTGCTGGAGAAAGGCAAAGCTGCTGGATGGCAAGAAAAGAAAACACAGTACATTTGCTTATCTTTTATTAATTTCTGAAAATTCTCAAGTCATGCCACTACCTCATAGTCATTTTAAAATGGTATTGTTACTGTAGCACCCAGACATGGAAAGTAGAAGCAACACTGTCTCCCCTTCCTATCCTTCTCTCCTTCCCTGATGCTTCCTGCATGTTTACACACTTACACACTGAATCCAGCTGGGATGTTGTTAACTCGACCAAACAGTTTTAACTGCAGGGATTCAAGGTCTTCTTGAGAAGAGGAGAGAGAAGGTAGTAGATTGGGAGGAGGAGGCAGCCAGCGCTTCCTGGGATAATGATGGTTTATGTCAGTGTAATGTGGTCTGGAAACTTGAGATAAGTGGAGGCCACTCAGGAGTAACAGTATAGTATGTCCAGGGGCTCGGGACATTTTACACAAAAGCCCATCTTCCACTGCTCCAAATTACTTCCAAATTTCCCATGCCAACTCAAGGAGACAGAGGATCCTTTGTGGTATGCCTGACACAGCTTCTCCTTTCAGCCACAAGCACAGCTGATGCATAACAAGCAGCCAGCAGAAGTCAAGTAGGTGCTTAGACCTGTTCTCCAGGCCTCCTCAACAGCTACAGCAGCCAAGATTTTGCACTTACATGTCCACATGCTCGGCAGTGGTGCCTTCTCCTTGTCAGTGCATTAAAAGGCTCCTTGCATTTCATGCACATGGTTACTTCATTGTCTCGTATCCACCTCGGTGCTCTCTTGCCAAGCTCAGCATTCTGGAGTGGGGTGAGAGGAAGATTTAAAAAGGCAGTAGAAAAAGTTTTGCAGGCCTTTAAATAGAGAAAATAATTATTCTCTCCCTCTGGGCAGGAAATGGCAAAACAGCTCAATGCACACTTTGAAATCTACACAAGAGACAACAAAGACTGCAGTCAAAAATTGTTATGCATCACTGAAAGGGTATTCTGTTAGTCATTTTAAGAAAATAAGAGGCTTGTTTATAAGGCTTGGCATCATGAAAAAAAAACAATTACCAACAAGATGACTACTTTGTAATTCCTCTGTTATAACAAGAGTTTGACAACAAAGTTTCTTGCAAACTTTGGTTATTGAAGAACAAAATGGGTACTAAGAAGGTTACAAAGGAATAACAGCAACTTACAGAAACCTCAACAGGCATGTCTTCATATTCTTTAGCAATAGCATTTCTGAAAGTTTCATTCCTCTGCTGAAAAGCTTCTATAGTATTCTGAAGCGCCTAAAGAAACAATAGAAAAATTCCTCAAATATAATAAATTTCAAATGGACTCTCTGCATTCTGACAAGTTATTGATTAGCAGGGGGAAGCTATACCCAGAAAATATGAATACTATTTTTTGGAGTACTTTAGTGAAAAACTGTTTAGAAAATAAAGAATGTAGATGAATTTACCTTTATCCATTCTTCCTTATCTTGTTCAGAACTAAAAGAAATATTTGACACATTAGTACAGAGTGAGTTTAGGAAACATCTCAATATCAACAACTTCTTACATAAGTCAAGCTTCTTAAGTAATTCTCATGAATTTAAATTTAAACAATGTTAATAATTAACTATGCAACTTTTAAAAAAAACAAACCCACAATGAAACAGAAAACAAAAGTAATTTCCTTAATGCTTTTTTTTGTTGTTGCTGTTGTTTAAACTTGTCCACGGTGACAAGAAGAGTATCCAACTAAACCAAAGGAAAATAAGTGTTTTAATATTATAAACCAAATAGAAGAAATTACCCTTTTCTGCTTTAGGCTATAAGGGCACACATATGACTTAACATTAGCACAAATAAGATATACAGAGAAGACAGAGATGAGAGAGGAGCCATATTCAGCTCTGATATTCTATGACAATCTTGTCCTCAAAATATACCATCAGGATTTGGACATTCAAATCTTTGGAAAAGCATCTTACGTCACAAGTAATGGCACTAGTAGAAACTACTAGTTAGTGCTACTAATGAAACAGTCAGCAAAATTTAAGTCAGAAATTAGATGAGAATTAACATCAGAGGCACTTTGAAACCTTATGAATTAAGAACATTAAGGTATAGGGTATATACAATACTCACACATTGATCAAGATTGTTCTAATATAAGAATAAGATCTTGTTTGGTACTTGTTCCATCACAATTTTGTGCAGACTTAAAGACTTCTAAAAGGGTTCATTAAACAAAACTGGAAAACATGGTTTTCTCACACTAAAAATAAACTAATTCTATTAACTTTCAATTACCAGTATACAAGAATGTTAACAAAATTAATTCCCTTTTATGTATCATTTTTCTTCCAATTAAAATATACTTCTTAAATGGTATAGTGAAATGCCATGCTTCACCACTGAAATGGGTATATGGAATAACAACTTGCTCAGTGCTTAGCCAGACATCATACAGGAACTTGTAATAGATGTAAATAGACAAAACCATGCCTCAGAAGTCTTGAAACACTTAGTTGAAAATTGTTCCTAACATTTTTCAAAGTATGTATTTAATTTCAAATTCAATGGTAGGGTAGGTAAATTTCTATATGCTGTTTTCTTTCTACATGCACTTCTGTATCTCTCATTAAATATTAGCAGATTTTCCATAAAGGTAATTATCATTTATCCCCAAATACACGGTGTCAACACAAAACTGCATCCACCATGGACTTCCTCCTGCTTATTTAATCCTCACTTCTCCACAGTGAAAACCTGACTTCCAAGAATAGGGTATTTATGCAGGTCCAAAAGGAGAGGTGGAGCACCCTACTTGAAGTGGAGCAGCCTAGACAGGGAAGGTTTAGTCTAGGTGATGCAAAAAGCAGCATAAAAAATTCAGCCCAACAAGAGGAAGATACAAGGACTAAGAAGAAGAGCAGAAAAGTGAAAGTCAGAAGAGTGCAACTGGAGAAGAAGGATGCAAGAACTTGCCTTTCAGGGTCAGGGTGATGCCTGGGATTGGAAGAACACAAGTAGACTGGAAACAGGCCTAAGGAATGGAGCAAAGCAGGTGCCCATCTACCGCTGTAGTAAACTATGTTCTGTGGACGATTAAAAGAAACCATACCTACCAAAGTAGCTAAGGTATAAGGGGCAGTGTCACTGACTAAAGTGTAACACACTCAGTGTCCCAAAACACTTATGTCAGACTGGTTGCCTCTGTACCAGTCAGTTACACTGCTTTCAGTTTTCCAGCCAGCCCACTCACAGCTATCTTAAGTATTCCTGTAAAGCAAGGCAATGTGCTAGATTTTGTAGATGCATCTTCTATTCCAAGTGATTCTTGAACTCATAATATGTGGGTTTTGGCAACCCTTCCCTCTCACTGCACTGCACAACACTCGTATTAAGATGAAGCCAACTGTGCCTTACTCCAAATCTATCAGTCCACACTTTTTATGTATATTTAATCCTCCAAAAATTAGATTAAAATACTTTGCTTACCTGGCCTGCAACTCCAGGGTTCTCTCTTTTCCAGACACTTGAAAAGTGTGTGGATATTCTTCATTATGAGTTTCTATAATCTTCATACCATCTATGCCAACTCTGGTTCGAACTGAGAACTTTGATCCTACCAAGCTGAATTTGGGGACGCAGTAGAGCAACATATTGTTAAACTGGGGAAAAAAACAAACATGACTTTGCATTAACAGAACCAGAGACACAAAGATCTGAGACAATATTGCAAGGCTGACTAAGTTTCCTGCTCAGTTGATACAGAAGACCAGCAAAGCTCTCATGAAAGACAACTTCTTTTTCTTTGTTTAGAAATACAATTAAAGGACAGCTTCAGTGGAGATAATAATTCCTCTGTATACACATCAGTCTTCACAGCACTTATTATCAACTATACTCAGACTGCCATTGTAAACCTTCCATTATAAAAAAAAAAGTGCATTCTTATGCCCCAATTCTGAGAAAACTAAACGGCAGACTAAGAAGTATTTTCTTCAGTTTATACACTTATATTTACCCTATACCAAAAGCATTTGGTTTTTTTAGAGGTTGTAACTAGTATTGTTTGAGGGCATTATTTGTCTTTTCTCCAAGAAAATATTTCTGTCTTAGTTTTTATTCACTGAAACCCTCAATATCATAGGGGAAAAAAAAAGACATGAGCAGGACAAAGATATATTCCTTTAATAAGATTAGAATTTCAAATAATGTTTAAATGACTAAAGCCTCTGCCTAAAAGTTATTGGATCTGTACTGTTTCATTTTCTCACATTATTTCCCTTCACATTTTCTCACAATTAATTATTTAAAAAAGGAAATCACTTGAGTTAAATAATTTTTCATAGAAAAGCTGTCAAGCCTAAGGTCTAGTCTGTATCACAGAGCACACTTGAACTTGTCACCTCTCATATGAAATGTGCATCATTTTAATCATCTGTCTAGGCCCATTTCAGGACTAACTATTCGATGATTTCTCTGATTTCTCCTTTTGTTTGAAGCAGAGATAAGCAGGAGTCATCCCTCAACAACATGTTATTGGTCTTTATTAGCCAGAAAACATTCAACACCAGAGGTTCATAAGGACAAAGGTTTTAGAAATTTTTAATGCATGGGAAGAAATGAAATACATCCAACCATTTCCAAGGGAGTTGTAAAGGATCATAGCTGTAGTGAATTAGTTTCAAGACAGGACACAGACACCTGACAGGAGGATGACCTGCCTTGATAACAAACTCCCACAGCACCATGAGACTTACTGGACCCCAACACACAGTCCATCAGAACTAAATTCCTAAGATTTTACATTACAGTTTCATGAGAATGTCAAAGTTCCCATGTTCTAGAACCTGCAATTATAATCAGCTGCCACTTACATAAGGTGAGTTTCTGGACACTGGTTCCACTTATTTAAGCCACGTATTCTGTTCTACGTGGTGCTTTCAAGCCTTCCTGCCAGCAGTATAAGGTCTACCCATTCTTCAATATCACTAGTGGAATGGCATTGACATCAGCTAGAGAGAATTTCTTTCTCTCTTTGGTAGTTCTTTCAAGCCTAGAAAGGTATCCAGCCACTTCTGCAAACACAGATCACCATACTTACTAGGAAAAGATACCGCTCTTGAGCAGACGTATTGCGAGCAGCAAGTTTAAGGATCTGTCCTTCTTTTATCAGCTCATTCGAAGGGTTCACAATGTCTTCCTCTTCTCCCAGCATCTCATATATCTCTAACAATTTCTTTAGATTCTCCTTTACAGTGGAAATAGAATTATAAAGCTTAGTGATTAAAAGAATGGATCTTTAAGCATGTTTAAATACAATGGTGGGAGCTTGTGTAAGTCTGGAGAGCGTTAGCTTTGAAAAACATAATTTTACATATATATGGTATGTGACTTCAGTCATACAGACTGATTAACTTATTCTGTAGAGAAACAAATACTTTTAGAAATATTATCTCCGTTACAATTTTTAAAATGCAGTTATACATACAGTCTTCATCACTTAACATCCAAAATATATCAAATACTTAGTGAAGTACCTATTAAGCTAGTCCAATATGGTACAGTAACAAACTATTCTTTAAAAAAAAAAACAACATTATCTTCCCAGATGAAACATGGTTAAGAGTCCAGAATAGTGGCAGCTATTTGAGCCAGGAGAGAAATCCAGTCTGTCCCATTATCCACTTAAGAGTGGAAACACCAGATTCGTAGTGGTGCAGTGCCAGATTTTGTGTATCATTCCCAGGAGCTACGTAAATACATTAAGCAGAAGCTACCACTTGGACTCAGGAAATCTATTTTTACTATATTAGGGAAGATTTGCAATTCAGACTCCTAGCTTCACCAAATACTCAAATATTGTCTATTAAAGAAGTGAACAGGAGAACAAGGATCATTTACCATTTTTCTTATTGCACTATTCGAGTGACTCGCTGCAGTGGATATAATTTCCAGGGATTCTAGAGAGAAGAAGAATAAAAAAGTAAAACTATTATTGTAAATATTTGTAATATGAGATGTTTCACCTAAAAAAACCACAGTTTGACATTTTGGACTACTTAGAAAAACGAAGAGAGAGAGCCATGACTGTTCTTGTCACAAAAAATGTGATTTTAAGTGCTGAAGATCTAAAGTCATCTGTAATAATTTTCTTCTTCTTTCCAGATTATAATTTCTATTTGGTAGCTGACTTTCTTATGCTTTCCACTTTACCTTGGTTACTTTTTATTGATAATTTTCAAAAAGATATTTTAGTGTGTAATTTACACAATAAATGAGGATTTTGTGGAATTACTTATTTTTTTTCCCTCTTCCTATGTAATACATAAAAATGAGATTTTTAAAAGAATATATATATCTGGCAAGTAATTTTGAACAGTCTGGGGAAACACCTTGAACTGTTGTTGTGTACATGCAAAGAGGAATAAATTTCAATCTGGGCTGTTCTTTTTTCCCCATAGGAGCTTAAAAATACAAAATGAGCCTAACTCCACTTTTTTACAAATAAGGGACGTACATTCCAAATGTGCATAAAGCAAACCAAAATGCTGAAAAAACAAAAACCGCCACACCCCAAACCAAAAAACAACAAAAAAGCAAAGAATAGCCACCACAACAATTCCTGATCATCCACAAAGCAAACAAATCAAAACTTGTGTGCTATTCCAAAACTACAGCAAAATTTACGTGCTGCAGAATACTAAAGGTTTTACAGTTTTTATACTAACTTCATTTACTATTCCAACAGATATTTTTTTCAAAGAATCCTGTAACTCCACTAAAGACATCCTGTCATACATTGCAGAGGGATTTTGCCTCTTCACTTTATTTTGCCTGAAAATATCTTTAATTTTCAGTATCTTCTTAGTAATATCTTATTACAGCTCTTCTAATGGCTAGAAGATACTTACTTTCAGCATCTTTCCAGTCTAGAGAATCCTGAGGCAATTTTCTTAGGTAGTCCTTTAGAAGCATCTCATAGCGTGGAATTCGTTGTACTGGCTCTAGCATGTGATGTTGCAATGTCAGATTTCCACATACTTTTTCCTTCTAAAAAAATGTAAACATATTTCAATTTAGTAGGCAAAATGTTATTAGGATAATTAGGATATCCTAACATAATTAGGATATTATGATTGATAAAACATAAATAATATATATTCTAACATGCATGATAGACCTGCTGAAAGAAAACTGAACGACTTTACAGAACCAAATAATTAGAAATTATTTCCTAAAAATAGTAGTGAAAAGTTTTCTAAGTACCCAGTAGAATTAATAAATAAAAACCCTCCTAAAAAAAATCACAAACTCCGGTGTGTTTTAATTTAGTTTTGTAATAACTCAGAAAAAAAGAATTAGAACTGAATTAATAAAAACAGTTAATGACATGTTAGAACACAATTCTTAAAAGACACCTTTATAGTCCATTTATCAGTCCCAGAAGGGAGTGTTTTCAAACGCAAAAAAACGAAACCCAAAGGTTTCATTCATAATGTAACACCCTTTAGAAGTGTTTTAAGATGTATACACATTTGCATAATCTTAGATGCAATCAAAAGATTTCATTAAAATACACAAGGCTGTCCTCCCTGGCTTAGAATCACAGGACCCTGCAAAGAAGTACAATGTAAGCAGAGATCGCTTATCCTTGCTCTAGCTGCTCAGGCTGCAATTGGAAGACACACAACCTGCTCCTTCAGAGAGAAACCTACAGGGAGCACTAGAGGGTATAAAAAGCACCTTTGAAAAGAATGGTGCATTGCTTAACTGTTAAGCTTTCTTCGCCTTTTGTGGCTCAGTGTTTAGAATTATGCACCTATTTCCAGAGTGTAATGCGCTGCATAACAGCCCTGCTGTGAGCCAACAGAGGTACTTAAGGATTCAGTGAAAGCACCTACAATTGTACTGACAAACAGGATTTACTTTTGGTATCTGCTCTGTGTCTGCTCTGGATAGGCTGGATTTGTGTGGGCATTTGTGTCTGTGTGAAGAGAAAGGGAGAAGAAAAAGAATGCTGTGTGAAGGGGACAGAATCAACAACCCTTAATTTTAAGAGGTTTGGTATTTAATTTTCTCTTTAATCCTTTTTCTGCCCCAGACCTATATATTTCAATATATGCTTGTAGTACTTTGAGACCTACATTACTCCCCCCCCCATTACCTGAATGTCTTGAATAATGAATTTGAATTGAGGTGACCGTTCAGTCCACGTTTTCACCAATTCCATTGCATTATCAAAATTCTTCACATACTCTCCGTACATCTTGAGGAAAGGAGCTAACTTTTGAAGAATATCTCCAATCCTAGGGGTAGTATTCCTGCAAAGTAAGAGGGTGGAATCTCAGAGCAATCAGGAAAGAAGAAGGTTACACAAGGTTACAAAAAATTTCAAGTATTTCTTAAAGAATCCTTCTGTTTGGGGTTGAGTCACGTAGAGTTCCAACGTAATCATTAAAACTGACCTCAGTTAACACAGAAAGATGTTTTTATCCTCTCTGAACATGTATGAGCATTATAGGTCATACAGAGAACTACAGAAATAAAAACTCTAGATAATAAAAAACTTGAAAGGCTTTGTTTACAAAACAGGGCCTAATTTATTTTCTTTGCAGTTCTTTAAAATTACACCATCTTCCTTTGACCACAATTTACCCTCTAACTATCAAGCCCATAGTTTTGTTTGAGGACTAAATCCATGCTGTACAGCTTCCATTCTTTGTCTTTTATAAATACATATGTTTACAACTTTTAAAAATCATTATTTATCTAGGAAACCTATGAAGTAGAGAGAACTTCTTGGATTCCAGTCCTTTGCAAGAACTTTCCCACAGTTCCCCAGTTATTGATAGAATCTTCAAATAAAACAGAATAGCAAAGAAACTGATGGAGAGGAAGAGAGAAGCTGCACTCTCAACACACTCAAAGAAAATGGAAAGGCACATTTGCATCTCCAGGAAATACAATATGAAACACATTTGACATTTCATGGAAACAGTTATAGAATCGTGGAATACCAGGCTGGAAAGGACCTCAGGGATCATCTTGTCCAACCTTTCTTGGCAAAAGCATGGTCTAGACAAGACCCTGTCCAGTGAATCTTAAAAATGTCCAATGCATTCTAAAAAATCAAACATGAAATGGCTGACTTACTACTCATGACTTGCAGCATCTCATTTAAAACTCTCATGGCTACAAGAAAATTAAGGAATGGACTGTAAAATCACAGCACAGGAAAGGCAACTACAACACAGCTCCCTTCTCTTCTAACATACAGGCTAAGAAGCATCCAATGAAAAAAAGTTGCAGGTTGAAAGCAAAACAAATCATATGAACAGGTCAGATCTGTAATTGCCCATGATTGCCAAAGATGCTAAAACTTTGTGTTGAGAGAGTGAAACAATTTTTCCTCCATCCTCCCCATGAGGCTGTCACACTGTGTTCTTATATTCTTCCCCAGGTATCTGCTATTTGTTGGGTAAAAAAAACAGAGTTAGATACATATTTTGTTTTATGTAGGATCACAGTGTTATGCTGTGTTATGCTGTTTTCATGGGAAATTAATTGCAACGAGGCTGTTTACAGTGTTTTCAAACCTTATGTTGTAAAAGAGTTATTCAGGTTCAGCTGTTGCTCAACTCATTCAAAATGCAACTACCAGCCAATTTTGTTTCCACCCAATAAGCTTAGATCCACACTGCCTTTTTTTCTAAGAAAGAAGAATCTGCTTCTGATCAGTTTCAAGAACTACATATTTTTACCTCAAATTTTCAAAACAAACCACAACTCAGGGGAAGTGTCAAAAAATTTTATCCAGCTCTTTCTATTGGTAGCTAAAGAAAAACAGAAGTGCATTAACCTACCAATAGATCATATTTAAGTATTTTCCATGTCCAACTCAAGGAACTGCTGAAGAAAGTGAACCCTCTGTGTAGCACAAGATGTTGTTTCAGAGACTGGTGATGTGCAGAGAAAACTTCCCCAGATTTTTCTTTCAGCAGTGATCAGATATTGTTCTCTTCAACTGTACCCTTTCTTACTCCTCCCCAAAGCATAATGTTTTAAGGACATTTAAATAGGCTGTCTCAGGTGTAACACAGAGATTGTTTCCAAGCAATGTGGGAAGTGAATATCCCTCTGATGCAATTAATTACTTTTGCACTGATGCTCATTGGCAAATGCACTCTTCAGCCTTTGGAGCTATGAAATTATACACTTATTATCAGGGTGCAATTTAGCGTTCTGCAAATAAGGAAGGTAGTGCAACCCCTTTTCTGTGCTCTATAATGTCTAGAGCAAAATTTTAAGAGGATATAACAAATTTCATTCGAAATATTTACAGCATTGACATACTGAAGTGTCAGCTGCTTTTAAAAACATGATTATAGTAAGCTAAACTCCACTTCTCATGCATATGTACCCTATTTCAATGCAAGCATTTATATTTCCTATCAGTTGTTTTTTTTCAATTGACTAGAAGAAAAGTGTGGGTTTACATTACATTCTGCAAGGAACACTAGTTAAGGGGTAAACTTTCCTGTATTTCATAATGCTCATGCTCTATTTAGTTTCTTGCATTGTATATTACACAGGGTTACCTGTGTTTGTGCATGGTAGCTAGTGTATTTTAAAGAATCATCATTTTAAAGTCAGGAGACATAGAGATGCTGTGTAAAGCACGACTGTGTGGTGTGAGACTTTCACATGTCACAAAAATACATTATTTGTCAATTTTTAATGTGATTTTTGACAAGTATTTTATGAAAGTGCAACTGGAAATTTTATGCAGACAAACACTTCAATTCCTCATAATGGAACTCTCCAGGAATTCATCTAGCTAACATGGGAAACAGGTGCTGAGGTGAAACAACTGGGTGAAACAATATTTGTCATTTTAAAATTATTTTTCTAAAGGAGGTGATCCATTTTCCCAAATAAGGTAGGGAAGCAGCAGTGGTTTGGGAGTTGTTTGGTTTCGGGGTTTTTGTTTTTTGACAGTCACATAAAAGAGATTGAAAATACATGGCTATAATTTAATATCTCCAGAACTGCATACACCAAGTGGGATACTACAACATTCTTATGTCATCATTACAGAGTATATTGACAGATAAGCTCTTGTTCTTGCATTCTTCAAATACAGGTCAAGAAAAGCTGAAGGAAAAACATCTCCATGATATACTTGACATGGATTATCTTTTTTTGACAGAAAACCATGCAGAAAACGAAGACTGTATCTCACCTAATTACAGAAAGAAATTACCAAGGTTACTGTGCTACAAGCGTAGCACAAAACTCATGTGTTACTTATCTCAGTTTTGTGTACTGCAATGAATTCACTGGGTAAGCACACTATTTCAGTCTGAAGCCCTAATTTAGGGAGCCATTTAATAATGAGTAATCTCACTGGCTTCAGTAAGACACATGTCCTTTATTTTGAGCAAATGACGCAAGTCCTCTACTGAGTCAGATCCTCATGAAGAGAGGGAGAGCAGATGTTCTCCTACCCACTGTTCTTCCTGAGCCTAGAGCACTTCACTATGAAGGTACCATCCCTAAATCAACCCTGAGGGAGAGTTTCTACAGACATGACTTTAGTAGTATATCACCTCTTACCATTCTTGCATTCTTTTCTCAAGTTCTGGAAGTAAGAATTTACTGTGGAAGGCATTTATCGATGAAATATTAGAGAAGATTTTGTTGATAACTTCAGCTGGAAATGAACCTTTGTTGGCTTCTTCAAGGAGTCTGGAATAGAACACCTGCAATACAGAAAAAGAACCTTAAACCTATTAGCCTATTATCTTTAATCAATGGATGAAGACCTAGCCAGCCACCTCCTTTGCCAACTGGGATAAGATTAATGTTTCCATAGTAAGGATGGGCAATGACAAACTCATTTGTTGTCTTTCCCTCATTCTTTTTTTCTTGTAAACCAGAAAAATGCTTCAGGCAGAACAGACATAAGGAAAGCCAAACAGGAGTATTGCCATTCTGGATCAATTCCAGGCATCTTGTCTGTTTTAAAAGATAGATCATCTCAGCTTTCCCAATCTTCCCTTTGTATTTTCCATTCTACTCTTGCTTTCTTTTCAATCAGCATGATGTCTGATCACCATTAGCCCAACCACTCTACTCATATGCTGCATCCCCTTATCTTTTTAAAATCAAAGTAATTGGCAGACTCTGAGCGGTCACTGCACACCGTTTAAAGCACAAAAGGATCCTAGTTCTGACTGGAGTCTACTCCTTTTTTTTTTAAGACACATAATATATCCCTTCCAATGTGCATCAGTTAGGTAAACCCACTTTCATGAGGACTATTACTTAGAAATTTAAGCATCAATCTCCAATAAAAATATCATGGCAATGCCTAGGTATAGGTATGCAGGTAAAATGTATGTAGGTGTTATGTGAGAAAACAGACAAGGTTTAAAAAGGAAAATATTCAAGAACTGCAGAGTTCCACATATAAGAAATACCTATTTGATCCTACGATGCACAAAAATTCAACTCTTTCCTTGCAAGAAGAGCAATTTTGTTCACTTCAGTAGGACTTAGTCAAAATATATAGCAGGAAAGTAAGACAAATACAGTTTAGAATGGGCACCTTCCTAGCTTATTTGACATTAAAGAAAAATGATTTTCATCTGGATCAAATTTGAAAGATTTATTAATTTTCTGGTGGGTAGGTGATTTCAGTATTATAAAATTCTTAATCATGTCACCAGAAGCCAAGAAACAAGGGAGCATGATGTTATCCATACTCTTTCTTGGAAGCACTACCCGTATGTGGTTTGCACTACTAGTACTTATAGGGACCATCTATGCTCACAGAACCTATTCCATCAATATCCACTAAATTCTAACAACTTAAACATGTAGTGTTCTTAAAATAGAAATATAGGCAAGTTACATGGCAAGAGCAAATGACTGACTGGAAAAGTCAGCAAAATGAGAAAAACGTACCAGCTCTTATGTAGTCTATATACACATTTATGCATAGCTGTTCAAGTGAATTCAAGGCAAGACAATAAAAAAAATTGAAGAAAAATGTACCCCATCTAGGAGGTCAAGTCGGCTAACATAGGCTTTTTCTGTTTGCAGAAGTTCACTGGCAATTTTGTGACGTTTCTGGTCATCTGTCTCCTGGAAAAAAAGTAAGAAGAAAAGGATATCTTAGGATACTAGAGAAAACATATATATAAAAAAAAAAAAAAAGAAAAACAAACAAACAAACAAAACCACAAAAAACCCAAAAAACAAGCAAACAAAAAACCTGAAAAGACATATGATTACCTTATATTTCAAAAAGCAACTGAAATCCAGATTTCACATTCACACACCCCCATTTTGAAAAATACAAACTTTCCAGCAATATAAGCAACAAACAAAAGTCAGAAGAGGAAAAATTTAAAAAAAAAATCAAACAGCAGGCTGAGTAAAATTCAGAGCCTAAAACATTTAATATTTCTCAGTTTGTACAGGAATCTGTGCCAGACAACCAACTCCCTGCTTAACAGATCAGCTCACATCCTGGTAACTGAGTGCCACTGACCTTTCAGAGCTGGAAGAAATGATTTGCAGAATAAGAGGGAACAGATGGGATTAGTTTGTGTTCGCCCCCGTTTCAAAAGTTATTTGAACTGCATGTTCTTTGCACGATAAAATTATTGAAAAATACTGTACAAAATGTTTTAAGTTCATCAATGCACTCACTGGTGATTAAGTGCTGACTGCATAGGGAGGGCTCCTTCACTTCTGCATCTTAAGGCACATTTTCACTTTAAAGTCTTACATTCTATAACATGCATTTTTCATTCTTCTGCTGAACAGAAACTTTAATAATGAAATCCAAATGAACTTTTAAACTAAATACATTAGCATATAAAAAGATGAGTGGCTGCGACATGTTATTTCAAAACAAGCAATGAAAACACAACCTTCTAAAATATGAACACATTAAGGAAATGCCTCATGCCCACAAGGGTTAGATTCAAAAAAACCGACTCTTCCACTACAAGATTTTAATTCCAGATTTAGTGCTAGCACTGGAAAGAACTCCTATCTAATGGCATTTGAGCCTATCCTAAGTAAATGGTAGTCTTATCAGGGTGCTTATGGGAAAGTGCAAATTTTCTAGACAAACCATAGAAAGATTTCATTAAAAAATAGAGCTTGGAAGACTTATTTCTGATTTCAGGCGGCACACTGCTTTCCACAGGAGCACGACAAAAATTTGCAAGTACATTTATAAAGATGGTTTGCAGAATAATGAATACTAAATACAGTCTTTTCATTTAAAGAACTTCAGTTACTTTTTTTCCCCTTTTCAATACTCAGTCAGTGTTCCAAATTTGAACACATTTCAATTCTAATCCACAGTCTTAACAGTGACACGGCTACATGGCAAGCCTGCACCTTAAATATGGGCTTTCAGCAGTGACTTCAAAGCTGTTCATTAAATCTGTTTAAATCAGCATAGCAACCACAGTAAACCTACAGAACAGCATTTCAAGTGCTGTCAAGAGACATTGCAGGGAGCTGGTGAATTAGCTGTTACAGCTCCAGCATGATGTTGCGTGCAGCCATTTACCAGGGAACTCACATGTGGACTTGAGGCACAAAACCATGGAGGCTGCTGGTTCCTCTGCCATTGTATTTTATTTTTTCTTCCTCTCCCCAGCCCCCCACTTTCTCCCTGAAACACTGATATAGAACCAATCTGCAGTTTTCAGAGGAAAATTAGCTAATTAAGAGAGGCAAAACCATGCGTAGCAGACTTGAATACATCACCCAAAATAAGAAATTGGAAAAAGGCATTTAATCCTCACTCCTGAGTCTCCTCTCACTCTGCCACCTATGAGTGATGCCAGCTTCCCCATCCTCTCCGTATCAACCTTACACATTAATTCTAATTAATTCCTAATTCTTCAACCATAGTCTCTTCTCTATGTCAATCACACTACCCAGCACTGGAATCTTCTATGTGGAAAGATTACACACCATGGATGAGTAATATTTTAATCACAGTGGCATATTCATATTCCAGCATAACACCCACCTACAGGGTTAAATAAGTGCAAGTATAGCACAAAATTGTATTGCTACTTTTCTTTTAGGGAAGTCCTAAGTTTCCCACTTTATAGCTTAAATTTCTTCCACATTTTTTAGGAAGACCTCAGTTTCCCACCTCACCACCTCAGTATCTTCCCACATTACATGAACTCCCAAGCTGTGTTTTCCACTACCAGCTCCATCTTCCTCCCTATTCATTCACCTCTTCAGTGTTTTACGTAGTATCCTATCTGAAGAAAAACACCTGATGTCCATGAGTTCACTCCAGCTTCCATCCTGTTGGAAACAGCAGGCCACAGGCTAGTTTTGCTGTAGCGATATCCATCTCCTGTGAAGCTTTTCTTGATGGAAGTAGCCGACGCCTGCTCTGAGGCACACGGAGTGACCACATGTCCAGATTCGTGGGTGGACATATGGGTTCTGGCACCTCCATGCACATGGTACATTTGGCAGAAAGACTGTTACAAAAAGTCAGTGCTGCAGCTGGTGTATATAGAATCAGAGAATCATTTTGTTTGGAAAAGATCTTTAAGATCATTGAGTCCAACTGTTAATCTAACACTGCCAAGTCCACCTCTAAACCATGTCCCTGAGCACCACATCATCATGTCTTTTAAATACCTCCAAGGATGGTGACTCAACCACTTCGCTGGGCAGCCTGTTCCAGTGCCTGACAACCCTGTCAGTGAAGAAATTTTTCCTAATATCCAGTCTAAACCCCCACTGATACAACTGGAGGCCATTTCTTCTCATTTTATCACTTGTTACTTAGGAAAAGAGACCATCAGATTTCCTGCTTCCAGGAAATTCATTTGCATCCACCCCAGCTCTGCCACAGCACTCACCATACTGTGCTCCACCTTCACCCCCAGCTGCCCACTCACTGCTCCCTGCAGTGGGCACATGGGGATCAAGAAAGGATTCTGGTTCTGCAGAGCTGAATCTGGGTATTGCAAGTAGCTGGAACCAACTCTTACAATATAATTTGGACATAAATTCTGAATTATGTTTGTGACAGTGGGATTGACATGGAGTGATTCGTTACCAGAGCTGTTCAACAAAATCCTTGGAAAACCTTGTGGAGATTCCCTTAAAACAAAAAATTTTAAAAACCATGGAAAATGTGAAATTAGTATTCAGCTCCTGAAAACTTATATGCTTCCCTGAAGAACTACTTAATTAAATCTAATCACTAATAGTAAAAGAGAATTTTAATTCTCTTTGAACTTACAAGTAAACTTTATTTTCATTGGATACAACCATAAATGCACACATTTATATTTTCACCAATAGGATAATAAGAAATTAGGAATTAACATTATTTTTCTGGAAAAGCTTTGTGTTTCCCTCCTACAATTTCTCCATAGTTTTGATACATGAGCATTTATAATAGGTTCCTCTCCATCAACAAAAATACTGAGACAAAAATTTACTACAATGTAAACCTGGACACACACATACTCTCTCGGCTTCAAGCACAACATCTCAGTGATTTCAGGGACCTTTTCAAACCTTTTTGACAATCTGTAACACATAGCAATTCAACATTCCATCTGGAATGGTTAGTGTGATATAAAGAGGATATTCACAGTAGAGGTACAGGATTTCCATTGATGATGAAAATACAACTGTGAGGTAAAATTATGTTCCTGATGTCTACTTCAAAACAAAATGCAACCACAAAAAAAGTGTTTAGGCACCTTTTTAAAGCACTTCAGCAATTTAAAAGAATGATTATTTAACTCTCTTCCAAATAAAAAGGAAAAGTTGAACAGCATATTACTATTCATTCCATGGCTGCAGCCGAATTAAATTCTTGGTTCCAATTTTCTTGCAAAAAGCAGTATTTGAAAACTCCCAGTTTAGACTATTTTGGTTGCATATCTTTAAGATGAAAGCATATAAAATTTGACATGGTGCCTAACTATTCCAAATATTATAATTTTTTATTTCTTTCCACAAAAAAGTTCTTTTGCTAAGCATGGGTATCTCTATATAGGATTCTCACAGCAAATATTTCACCTGGGATTAGTCATATATTCTTTAGTACAAAGTTGTACCCCCTTAGAATCATTACATTACTATGGATGCTTAAGAAAGTAAAGCAAGTAATTCTTACCTAAATTGCTCTTGAGCTCTGAAGTTCATGAGGTATGAAAAATGCTGCTGAGAGCATGAACTCTGTGGATCTGTGTTCTTATTTCCTAACCTTGTTTTTCTATTGTCATAAACTTGCAAAAATTACACTTATTTAAAACAGACTTCACAGAAATCTGAATCCAAATATAACCATAACTTATTACCCAAATCAAACAGAAGCAAAGTCCCATCAAGAAAACTAAACATGATAGTGATGCTGCATATGATTTACTCCTGCTTAGGTACAGGCCTTGCCCCAAGGGCTTTGCAGTAAAGCCCTCGAGCAACACAGAAAGGGTAAAATGTGTAGAGTATGAAAAAATACCATTCAGTTGATGATGTGCTTTTTTTGTTTGCAATGTGGAATTGGGTCCAAAGTAATCTAGTGAGGTCTTTATTTCTAAAACCACTCACGACACAGTTGCTTCATGATCCAAAACTTTCTTCCCTCAGTACTGGGAATATAAATGAAAATTCCCATGAGAATTTAGCATTGCCCTTTCTTTTGAGCCCTCAGTGTCTAAGATGAAGGAATGCACTAAGTTTTGCAAAACCTGCAATGAAAATCCTGAATGCTACCATCACCTTCTGGCATGCGAACTCTATGCAAACAGTCTACTGCACAGATGATGGGTGAGGATTTTGCACAGCAACCAAAGAAAGCAATACAGATCTTGGCAACTCTAAAGAGGTGATTCTTCTCAAGAGGATTTACCCATTTATATTGGGTGCTAAAGAAACACAACTATCCTGGTTTACTGTTCATGACTTTCTGTTGCCTAAGATCACGAAATTGTAGAACCATGAAGAAGCTGGCAGAAACTCTCAAGTGTTGCAACAGTAAAACATTTCTTGGCAGCAAGTTAACTTATCAGGAAATTTTCACCATCTTTAAATCAAAGCTTCATGTTACATTTAGAAATGTATTATCTCTACCAGGTTTCACATCTGAAACATCAGAGCCCTCAACATTGCCACTAAACAGAGCCATCAAGTAAACACTTTAATAAAGATGTGCAATTGAGTCTTCTCCATCTTTGGCATGCATTCATGTAGTCTGTAGCCCTATTTCCTACCAAGCTCACAGTTAATACCACAGCATTTGTCTTCTTGTCTTCAGTTAGCTTTAGCAGCAGATTTCTCACAAGATGTTACTCAGGAAGTTAATTATTAGGATGTTCTTGTACTATTCAGCCTCTGCATTTTGGACAAACCATTTTCTGACAGAAGGTGCTTTCTGCTACAAGGCAGGAAACTTGTCATTTTAAATTTTCTTTTTTCTTGTGATGATTGTGGTTTGTGACTTTTAAATGAATACAGTAAATGAGAGTAACATTATTTCAAAATAAGCTTTCTTTTCTTTAAAAAGCTTTTTTTTTCTTTTATATTGAACCACTCCCCAACTTATTTCACCCCTACCAGCTGTGGACCCAAGTATATTTCTGCTGAACAGGTATGCATTTCCAATGCAATCACACCACTTTTTCTTCCCTGAATTAGGAAATATGTCATACAGGACACAAAGAAGAAACTTTACACTAGTATCAACAAATATATAACAGTTTCATAAACTGAAGTTTGTCTCTGACTCACATGCATCTGTTCCTACTGCTTTTACTCAATTTTACCTATACTTGCTTAATTAAAAAGGGCAGAAGAATGCTGTTAGTCTGTGCAGCTCCAACTGGATTGCATCCCAGTTTAAGATTCTTTACTGACTAAGTGGGTGCTTAGCAAAATCACAGACTGTCTAAATGCTCTTGCTTCTTTCCAGTTCTTGTTTGGACATAGTAAGAGCCTAAAGCCCAACCAGACCTCTGGTTTCTCAGCACTCTCCCCCGTACTCCAGACAGCATGGCAGCAGCTACTTAGTGCTCAACAGGACTAATTTCAACCTATACCTTGCTTTAATCCAAACTAATTCAGTGTTTGATTCTGCAAAATATCACCCTTAGATTAGACTGTGGTACATGTGCTTCTTAATCACTAGACTAAAGGGGATGTCCTTGTATCACAAGTGAACTGATATCTCAGGAAATGCTGCTGTGACCCAGTTCACTTTTACAGATTCATCTCTCCACTGATGCTGACTGAAGAGTCACCCTGTGTGGCTTCAGTTTGTTTCAGTTTTTTACCCTTCAAACACCAGCAGTCAATACATCTCCTTACAATCACGTTACACCTCACCATTTTACTCTTGGTCAATACAGGGCAGATCACATGTGTTGGTAATTCAGCACCTCGAAGACAGATTTTGAGGAGATTGCTGACCTTAAGAATTTGCCCAGGTCCTTCCTGGCTTTTACCATATGACTGCCTCTCATTTCTGCTTTTTCCTGAAAATGTTGCCAGCCTCTTACTGTGTAACTTGGATTCAAGTTTAACATCATTGCCCCTGGAGCTTTCAGCACTTTATTGGCACAGAAAGGGGAAACAGGCATTACCAAACAGGACACAGAAACATAATGAGAGGTGTGGCAGGTTAAAGGTGCCTTGGACCATCACCAGGCTTGTTTAGATGGGAATCATAATATTCATTACTGGCAAAAACAAATGCCCTGTGGTCGTTTTGAATAGGAGGGAGTTAATTATCTTCATAGTAGCTAACATGGGGCTATGTTGTGGATTTGTGCTGAAAACAGGGCTGATAATGCAGAGATGTTTTAGTTGTTACTGAGCAAGACTCATGCAGTCAAGGACTTTTCTGCTCCTCACACCACCCCATCAGCAGAGGCTGGAGGTGCACTAGAAGCTGTGAGGTGACAAAGCTGGGACTGACAACCCCAACTGACCAAAGGGATGTTACACACCATATGACATCAAGCTCAACACATAAAGCTGGGGAAAGAAGAAAGAAGGGGGAAACATTCACAGTGATGGTGTTTTGTCTTCCCAAGTAACTGTTACATGTGATGGAGCTCTGCTTTCCTGAGGATGGCTGAACACCTGCCTGCTGGTGGGAGGTGGTGACTTAATTCCTTGTGCTGCTTGGCTTGCATGTATGTTTTTTGCTTTTCTTATTAAACTGTTTTTAGCTCAGCCCATGAGTTTTCTTCTGTCCCTCTGCCTTCTACCTTCTACCCACCAGCAGGGACTGAGCGAGTGGCTGCATGGGGCTTAGTTGAGAGCTGGGGCTGAATCACAACGCTCCCAAAACAAACAAGAAAACCCACACAGTCCAGTGTCTTCTTGTCATTACTTAGAATATTTTATCCTATAATACATGAGAATTTGAGAACCACCTTTCCTACACACAGAATTTATGCTCAGGTGTCTACATGAAGGATCTCTAGCTAACCAAAATCAAGGGCTTGGAGAGGTCTCTCAAGGGAGAGAGGGAGGGAGAGAGGGAGAGAGGAAGGGATGGATGGAGGGAGGGAAGGGTGAAAAGGAAGATGGGATGGATGAAAAGGAAGGAGAGAAAAAGAGGCTTATTATTTTATTTTTTTTTAAATAAAAACCTAGAGAAAATACTCTTTTTACCTTTGTTTCTACAGGCTGATCTTGCTTAGTGATTTCTTCAGTTGGTTCTTCCTTCACATTAGTATTATTTTCTAGAGTTTCATTTTCAGATGGGAGCAGTGTATCACTGCTTGGAGTCCTGTAGCAGCTGTTAAGCATCTGTTCTTCACAGGCAGTCACAGTTTGCAATGACTCTCTGGAAGTACTTTCACCATTTATCAAGCTGCTGTCAATGACATTATCTGGTACTGGCGTGGAGTCACAACCAAGTAATCTCCTGTCCTCATCTTCTGTCTGATCTTGTGCTACTACTCCGTTGGCTGTGTGTAGCTGTGGAACCTGAGTGTTGTCAGTATTACTGTTTCCCTGTTTTTGTAGTGGGTGCTGGGAGGGGAGTTTTGGCTGAGGTGATGGTCCTGACCCATATCTTCCTTGAGATTTCGAAATGTGGAGAACAGAGGAATCTTTCTTCAAATCACTAGGATTTAGCGAGCTAAAAATATCAAAGAAACAAAGAGTAGATGAAAGAAGGAGTTATACTGTTACAAAAAATCCTCTGCATGGGGAGTAGTAGAGTTGCATCATATAACCAGTTCCTCCCAATCCATTTTTTCCTGTGTTAATATTAGGAAGTTCAGGCCAACAAGACTTGAACTGCATTATTCCATTGAAATACCCAGAAACACGCATCTTTTATTGGAAAACCAGAGCACCATTCATATTGATTCATTACATTCTCATCTCTGTTGCATCTCTCATTTGTAAAACGGAAGGAAGTATGATCAGCTACAGTAACAAATAAGGGAACTGAGGCACTGATACATGAAGCAACTCACTCAGTGCCCCAGAAGATTATTGGCGGAAATGGAGAAAGACTCAGGGTATCCCAAGTCCCAGTCCAGTGCTTAACTAGCAAGCAGCTTGTTCCCTAATTGCCCTTTAATTATACAAAATGCATGAAAAACGTCCAAGAACATTTGTCATCCCTTCCTTAGATCAGCATATTGCCAGTGGAGCTTTAAATTCTTAGCCCGTGTCTCCCCCCAGGTTTTGTACTGCATCTTTTCTGAAGGTTTTTTCTTTTTTCTCCCCCATATTTTATTTGTGCTTTAAACATACATTATCCCTTGCTCATAACTTCCACTGTCTCTTTCTGGTTTATTTTTGAGTTTTTGAGTTTTAGGTTACTGGAGTCATAATATATATTGGAGTCAAATAAATTGGAGTCAAAGTAAAACCTGTACATCTTTGCCTGACGTACATTAGACAAGCCATATTTAATTTGCAAAACAATATCATGACTGTCCTCTACCATGTTGTTCCTAGTATGGGCCATCAGTCTTCTGGAAAGAGGAAGACTGCTTTTAAACTCTGTGTTTGCTCCTTATTTATAGGACAGTTTTCACAAATATTGTAAACATATTATGCATTTTTGTACTCAGAGCTCAAAAATATCTTACACTGTCTACAGCCTCTCCCAATTATAGACCAAAAAAAATTTTGATTTAGAATAAATCAATTTTACTTCAGTTGTGCAAAGATTGTTGTTAGTTTTTTTTATTTATTGAAAAAAAAAGGCTTAACTCCAAGATTGAATTAATTTACATTTTTCAACTGCATGCACATGGCTAAGAGGTTTAATTAACTTTTTGCTGTGTCTACATGTTTGTGAGCTGTTGAGACTAATGAAAATGTTATCATAATTGACAATCTCAGTTTGCAATTCATGAATGTGCTATGTAGTCACTTGAAGACTCATAATTACAAGTGAAGTAAACCTTCATGGAAGACAACTTTCGAGAGCTGAGCTCTTTTAAAAAAAAAAAAATAGGAATGGCTTTCACAGCCACAGCAGGAGATCCCAAAACTTAGCATACTAATGATGAAGGTTTCTCTTAAGCAGAGATCATGAACTTAAGGAGAATTTAATCACTGGACAGAGAGTATTAGGTGTACTTAATGAATGATGTTACCTAGTCTCTGAAATACAACATCCATGTTTTTACAAGTCTATAAATAAGAAAGACTTCGTTGCTTTCTTTATAGCTATCTTTAATTGCATACTATTGAAAGAGTTTCTGTACAAACCAGCAGGCATGTCTAGGAGGAAGAATGTGTGGCTCATTGGCATAGGGCACAATGACCCAGAGGAATTTCCTTTCAGAAATTATGAAAATACTTTTCTAAGACTAGAGGCTTGGATAATGCTTTGGAGGAAGAGACCATGAAATAAAGTGATAAGAGGGCTGGAGATATGAGTTAGAAGACTTCCAGTGCTGCAGTGATTTCTTTTCCCTATCTTTTGGCAGCTGTCATTACAGCAGTGCAATTAAGTCTCTGCCAAATGATGGAAGTTTCTTGCAGATGAAGCTCTGAAATTATTTCTGTTCCACTGGACAAATGTATTTTTGCAATGCTCAGCTGGTTCTGTACAAAGGATTACATTTCCCCCATGTTGAGGGGGAAATGTTTCCATGAAAGTCTTACTACTTTGGCCCCTCAGAAGGGCATGCTCTGTTGTACATCATGCATTCATTTTGTCCCCACAGGGGCAGTCATTTCAGAACATCATTATCCTGAGGAAACACAAGAAAGCACATCCAAAACCTGCACAGGCCCAACTCTCACTGTCACTGGATTGTTTCTTTAACAGCCTCTCTGTCACGGGCTTTCTGGAAGGTTGCTCTCTTTACAGAAAGAAAATACATTCTTCTGTTTTAGAGATCATAATGCTTGTCAGGTACAGCTAATTAAAGATGCACAAGTAACACTGTTTTGTGAAAGCAGAGTTCACTGTGGTTCCTGTTTCTCAATGCTCCAAATGTTTCCTATTGTATCAAAACCGGGGAACACCAAGATACTCTACCAAAATCACCAAGTACTACAAAGCAAACAGTTTAGTGAATGTATGCCATCTCCATACAAATAACTCTTACACTTCACCTTCTTTGTGTAAATATTCTGAAGAGGCTAAGTCAGTTTAAAAAGAAAAAAATCAAGATTTTAGGTTTTTCTGCTCGCTTAGAAAATTAAATATTTGTTCTGCAAGAGCAGAAAATTAAAGATTAGCACCAGTGTTTCATTCTAATATCAGCACTTATTTCAAACAGCTGACATTTTTCAGGATGTTTTAAAAATGTTACAAGCTTGTGTTTGTTTGGTTGGGTTTTTCTTTAAGAAAAATTAAGATTTAGCACTTTATGAAAAAGTACACACTGTACAGCCTAAACTGGTGTGAATCATCTCAAAATGCATGAAATTTTGCCATGAGCTCCTCTGGCAGGGGTCACTTTGAGCATTACCATGGTACCAGCATTCTTCCTCACAAGTTCAAGCTCCAGCAACGCACACACACCAGAGTGACAAACCAATTCAAATCCCATTACATACCTGCCTCCCTCAAAACGATTGATGAGATCTGACACTTTACTTGATTTCTCCTTTGTGACACCAGAAGCAGGGGTGGGTGTCTCCTCCTCCATTCTTGGTTTCCGATTTGATAAAGCTTTATGTGTAGGGGTTTGGTATGTAACAGGTGACACCTTCTGCAGATGAATTGGCTTTGGAGGCACTGTAAACAACAACAAGCATCAATTGCTCACAATCTGTTTCTTTGCAGCATCAGAACACATGAGATTTGTGCATTAGAACTTAATACAGTGAAGAAGAAAAGATGCTCTTGGCTTTTACTTAAAGGTGCTTTATTAATTCAGGGACCTCAGATAGCTCAGATACCTGCCTGGTATCATGCATTTTGCTATATTTCTTGTATAGAAGCCGAACCACATACTACTTTAACAAGCTGGAAAATCAGTTTGGTAGTTCTCTATAGTGTACTGTAGTAAACACATATGTAGCCTCAATAAAAGCAGGGTTTATTGTAAAAAAAGAATTACATAACTAAAGAATCTAGCTGTGCTATGGAGCTCAGGAGAGAGATATAAAGTTTTGCACCAGAACTCTGATGCTCTCATTTTTCGCTTTCTCCCTCATAACCTCAATAATAATAGTCAGTGGAACAAGTATTTGTCTACATCTTTGAGCTTCCTGTACTCACTGAACCTTTGTCTATTTATACTGCTGAAAACCTGGGCCCCTGAAAACATTTTTTATTCTCCTTGCTTTTTACCCATTCCTACCATAAGTCCTTCTAGCTACATTGTTAGCTATCAGCCACCGTTTAATACAGCAGTGACAAGAACACAAAAAGCAAGGTGACACACAGAGTAACTGAACTCACAAGTGCTGGGGATCTTTAAGTTAACCTTTATCCCTTTACACAGCTAAGCAGCACCTGTGGCTATCAAAGGACTTTGCTGAGAGGGCCCAAAGGTATTCCACCGTCAGAATAATGCACCTCCCGCTCCATCAAAGAAAAAAAACTTAATGGAAAGATCCTTTAACTCCCAAGAAGACAACTCTGTTCATTTCTACAGATGCTCACAAAACATATCGTGGGGAAAAGTGAAAGTGTTTATTGTGAAAGTAAGAAATAAAGACTCTATCTCTCCTTTAATAAAAGGTAGGCATAAACTGGCAGAATTAGGCAATACCCTGCTAGTGGAATTGGTGGCCCCAGGGGCTTTCCCACAACTCCACATGCACCACAGGCAGTGGTCCTCTGGTAACTGCAAAGACCTGCCAGGGAGCAAACATGAAGGAAAGGAGGACAGAAATTGGAATTAGGAGTCATGTGCAACTCTCATGGTAGAAAAATTAAGCACTAGAACAGGATAAACAACAGAGAGATGTGGAAAAGCCACGATCCTTGCATTGCTGACTCTAGAATAGCTTACTGACTTAGCCTGGAAAACCTGTGCACCACAGGAGTTAGCTTAAATCCCATCACCTGACGTTTGTAAGTATTGCTGAAAAAAATCTTGCAAATATGCTGTCACAGACTATGAGAAATTTGATAAACACTTGGTTAAGGGCGACATTCTATCTTTACCTTAGATTAAATACAGTGATATTTATCTACGCTTCCACGCTTCCAATAACCTGATCACCCTTTAGTGGGGTTGTAGTGACCACTGCAGTCTCAAAAGTACAATGAGGGACTCCGTGAAGAAATAAATGTACCACAGAAAGCTTTAGAGTTCACATCACCAACAAAAAGCTTTCAAATTTATTAGAAGGAGAAGGAAGAGAATCCCTGTAAATCAGATTCTCTTAGTGTATATGTGTGTATCTTTGGTCTTTTCAAGCTTTATTCTGTATTTATTAATACAAGCAAAAAAGCAAATTTGGAGAAGGATGCAACGCAGAAAGGACACCTTAAAATGCTGCAACTTTCAAACAGTTACAATGCTACCCTGAAATAAGCAGAACATTAAATTGTGTAACTGCTTGAGTGTGTGTGGTAACTGAAGCCCCTCCTGAGAAGCCACAGAGATCTGCTGAGCCAAGGCTGCAGTACAGTGGAGCAGCATTCCCTCCATTCCCTCTTCTCAGGGAGAAGGCCTGGCAGAATTAGGCCAACGAGCATCAGATAATTGTCCAAGCACTGAATAGCTTTGCTGCACTGACAAAGGCAATGGGACAGCTGAGAGAGTCCTGACAAGTGGGCTGGGAAAAAAGCAGGACACATAATTGAAGCTTGGGCACTGCCATTCCCTTGGGGAGGAGACGGAAGGGAAAGGGGACACTGGGTGGATTTACCAACCAGCAAGCACTGCGCTGGTTTGTAGAAACACCTCTTGCTCTTGCAATGGGTTTTGCATAACCTGCAGTCCTGTACATCTCTCCAGTTCTTTTGTACACCTCATAAAATGTTAATATCCTCACAAGGATGTATTAAAACTGCTAAACTTGAGGGAATTAACTTCTACTGATAAAGCAGAAGGAATTAGTTGGAAGCTATTTTTATACTGGATCCACTGGGACAAAAATTAAATTCTAGGACATTCTGTAGAGGTGCCACACACTTTTGCAGCTACTACTATTAAGAAAAAGGATTAAAAATACCCCAAACCAAACAGCATAGCAGCATTTCATTAAGGCAAGCACAAGCAACCTTTGGTCTAACTAGACAACCTCAACATATCGAAAATCCTTGTAAAGTCCTCCGGAAAGCCACAAATCAAACAGCAGCACCAGTTTACTACAAGATATTTCTTCTTTACTCTCTACTACCATCTCAGAGACAGCATTTCCCCTAATCAGTTGCTGCTGTAGCTACTATAAGTTTTAGAAATAGAGCAATGGGAAAAGGATTGTCACAAGATCAATGGAAAAAAAAAAGAAGTGTAAGAAAAAGTGTGAGGAAAAAAAAAAAATCCCACTAACCTTCCTGTTAGGTCAACTTTGTTAACAGGGATTATGGAAAACAAATTCCATTAATTCTCCCCTCAATGTACTTCTGAAGTGTTTTGTTCTAATCAGATTAGTTTTCAGTGTGCACAAAGCAAGGATCTCAAAGAAAAAAAAAAAAAAAAAAAAAAAAAAAAAAAGAAAAGAAAGAGAAGGAGAGAAAACACTGGCCCATTGTAATACCCTGCATAATACAGAGCTCTGTTCAACTCTATAAATACTTGTGACTCCATATTGTACAATTTTGAGCTTATTAGGAGGTATGACCTGCACATTCTGCCCAAAGAAAATATGGCAGCCTACTCAGGCAGCTGCTACTGTGTATCACTGGACAAAATACCCAGTCAAGATGGAAGCTGCAATGCCTAGTCCTGCATTCACTTTTGTAAATATGTGTAAGGAAAGGGAATGTAAAGCTACAAACAGCTGCAGAGGTGCAGCCAACTTTTCATATTAGCAAAGGTCATTTATCTCTTCTCTTGCAGTCTTCCCTTATGCATTTAATTTGTGCTTGTTTAAAATGTTACATTTTTTATTCAGTGAAAATACAGTTAAATGCTCCTGTGGTAAGCAACTACAGCTCTCCTGGCTGAGTCATCCTTCATAACCTCCTTGCATGCTCCATCACATTCATCAAGATCAAATGAGCCCAGCAGGATAGACACCAAAGATTTATATTCACAAGAACAGCACAAAATAACCAGTTACCAAGACTCAGCAGGAGTGGAAAAATTCATCTCCTCCTTAGGATGTACATTTCCACATTTTTATATCACATCAGACAAAGTATCTTCCAATAATATATTAAGAAAGAAGACCAATAATAATCAGGTATGCTTTGCTCTCTCATTTGTCATCTTCTTGGAGATAATGTTTGGGACTAAGATGTTTTGTTGATAAAAAGAGGCATTGCTACAGGTTTCTTAAGGCATCACTGATACTGGAGAGGTCGGGCTAGAAACAGCTCCCAGTTTTAGTTGAATTTCCCTTTAACTAAGTTGCATTTGCCAGAGAAGTACAATCTACAGACAGACCTTTAAGAGCTCTTTGTACTTTTTCAGGCCCAAGCCAAGGAATACCTTCAAAACCCCAGACTACATTATAATTAACTGAGAAAGGGGGACAGGATTGATGCTACACAGTAGGTAGTTAGACAAAACTGACAGAAGTCTGTGTGTCCAAACCACTTCACAGGAGCACAAACCAGGCCATCTTCTGGAGTGGAAAATCCACTCTAACCCAAATAAAAATGCCTCTTCAGCTTCAGCAGGATATTCACAAGTAATCCTAAGCACTCATTAGAAAAATTTAAATGAGCAACTGATGCACAGTCTTGAACTGACAAGACACTTCACCGCTTTGAAGAAGTGTTGACGTTTCAACATATTTTCCATCCTACAATAATACTGCCTGGTACAGACAACAGTTTTTCAGTGCCCAGTATTTAGTAATTGGACTCCACAGGAAACTCATGCAAGAGGTTCAAAGAGCAATTGAAGAAACTAGAAAAATCTGGTCAATTTTTACATGCCACTCTATTTGCATTCTTCTATTGTTAAGTTCTGGATTACACAACTCGATCAGGAAACAGGGTTATAAAGATGATCAGGTGACTAGAACATCTTTATTATGAGAAAAGTTGTGGGACTTGTGTCTTTTTAGTTTGGAGAAGAGAAGACACAGGGGGCATTTTATCAACCCTTATAAATAATTTAGAGGCAGGTACCAGAAGGATGGAGCCAATCTTTCTTCCGTGGTGCTCAGTGACAAGACGAGAGGCAATGGAAGAACAGGAAGTTCCATCTAAACATGAGGAAAAACTTCTTTACTTTGAGAGTGGCAGAGCACTGGAACAGCCTGCCCAGGGAGGCGGTGGAATCTCCATCTCTGGAGACATTAAAACCCACCTGGACATCATCCTGCACAACCTGTTCTAGGTGAACCTGCTCTGGCAGGGGTTGGACTAGATGATCTCCTGATGCCTCTTCCAATCCCTTATATTCTCTCATTCCGTGACTGCACAGCACTGATGCAAAGGCAGATCACATTTCAGAGGTGGTAGAGACTGTAATTGCTCTTCTCTGCAGTCCTGATTTCTTTGCTCAACTCCCTCATTGGCCCTTCAGTCAGTTTCAGGCTTTGCTCCAAATTTGCAGACTTTCGTGGCTCAAACTGTACTCAGCAGAGAAATCTGGCATATGAATTGCTAAATTGTTGATGGAAGAAAACATTGGGGAACAAAAATTGCCCTTGTACTGTCAGTGTATCAGACAGCTAGTTTGTTTTCTCCTTGAAATACCAGGGAGGGGAAATGAAAACAAAAAGAAAGAATTATATAGTGGATTCTGTGCAGAAATCTATTTACTTGACCCAGCTACCCTGAGTGATATAATCACAAATATCTAAACTACTTCTCATAGACCAGGTACAGACGAAGTAAGTTCATAGTCCAGGGTCTGCAACTGGCATCACAATTCAGGTCTCACCTCTCGTTTTGTTTGTTACAAGAACACACTTTGTATTTGCATGACTAGAACAGCAATTGGAAAAAACATTTCCTACTCCTGTAAACCAAAAACATTACTGTATCTGTTTATAAAAAGTTGTTTAAAAAATTAAATAAATTAGTAACTAGATTTTAAACCAACAAACTAGAGCAGCTTATTTTGCTTGAACCATTTGGATCCCTGAATGCTTATTCATTTACTTTGCTTCAATTAAACACCCAAAAGATAATACTATATAATATTTATATGAATGATGCAGGAACAAAACACTGTTTACAACAGTATTATTGAATATCATCTACACAGCTGCATTTCTTTGACAACAATATTCCTGGCTATGCCACATTTTGAAGAAAAAAAAATTTTACAAATACAGAAGTCATGGCTGGGAAAGAGCAACAACAGCTGCGTAACTACTTGAATGAATGGGCTCTAGTGATAGCTAACTCCTAATTTATCTAACAGCTAAAATTTATAATAAATGGGCTGGCATTATTTTTGAAAAGCTGAAATTGCCCATTTCTTTTTATCCATTAGCAGACTTCCAAAATATTTTTCTTAGGAAGAACACATGCTCTCTTGTTAACTTAGCTTCAGAGAAGGCATTTCAGAGACCTAGGAACTGGTGCAGAAAGACTGCTCAGATAAGTAATGGTTACCTATGACTGATAAAAACATCTGAGTTAGCAAACAATACTGGCAAAAGATCTATAAAAACAAACAATAAAAAAATATAGCTCTATTTTGCTCTTATTCTCCTAAGTAAACAAAGCTTTCTTGACACCTCAATAAATTTCTTCCCGCTTCAACTCTAAGACGAGCTCAAGACTGATGCAAAATTCTTCAAGATCTATTTTCTTACTAATTGGTACACAGAGTGTTAAATCGACTAGATGATGACCTTATGTTGTTCTGGTTTTAATAGGTGACTTCGATGTGATCTAGTTTTCTATAAGTATTCTTGTTTCTGTCAGATCAGCACTGTCTCAGAATCCAATTCCCTGAAACAATTTTTTGTTTAACTCTTAAGATGCAAGAAGTTCTTATTGCATACCACTCCTAAACAACAGCAGTACAGATTCCCTCTGAATACAAGATTTCCAGAACACGTTGACTTTTTGTTGTGATCAGCCTCAGCAGAATCATCAGTATCACTAAGCAGTCTACATAAAATGATGGTTTGACTTTTAGATATATCTAGTTAATATGTAGGCTAGAAACCTATTAATTTCTAGAAGTAAAAATACAATTTCTGTACAGGAGGAAGGGAAATCTACTACTCTGAATCTTGGTCAGCTCTTACTGCACAAGGTTCTTATGTCGTTCCACATACTCCTGCAGGAGGGCTCCTCTCAAGCTCAGATAGAAAGGTCCTGAATATTTTCCCCAGCAGTCCCAACCTGAAGCCAGCCTGCCAAACTGTCCTAGTTAAAAAACTTCCACAGCCTTCCAGCTCAAATACACTAATCACTTTGAAAAATAGGCTCTGGTAATAGTTTAATACAAACAAGGGGCTTATATGTGTTCTCCCACCTCTACGTACCAGCTACTTCTTGGGCAAAGAATGAATTTAACACTTGCTGCCTGGCAGTAAGCACACAGCAGATCACTGGACACTTGAGATATGTGCATGTAGGTGCATCTGTACTTTTTAACATACTAGTAAGTCCAAACTTCTTTCTGAGAAGCTTTTTCAGCAAAATATTATCAGAAACTACAGATTCATACAGCATTTGCAGAACACTTGTATTTCAGTAACAAGCTTCCATCCCACTATTTTCTTTCTGTGTTCCTTCAAGGTGCTCTATTTCTCTTAAAGTCTGAGATGGCAAAAAACTTCCATAACCAAAATATTTGAGACTACTTACCTTGTGGCTTTGGATTTGAAGCTGAACGTGGGGACTGTTTGACTGGCACACTTCCATTTATTCCCTGAGCTGCTTCATTGCGTACATTCTGCTCAACTAGCCGGGTTGTGGCACTCGCTGGACAAGTTCTAGACAATATTATGGACTTTGGACAGATGCTGCTACCTGAAAAAGAAATAGGTACAAAACAACAAGAGTTAGAAACAGGATGAAATACAGAAGGCAGAATGATCATAAACACATTCATTAACACTTCTCAATAGAGAAAAATAGAATACTTGTCTTCCCTGTAAAGACAGTCTCATCCTAAAAACAAGCTTTACATTTAGTTGAAATATATTACATTACTTAAACCTTGAAGGGCCAGATGTAACCTTTCACTCTTCCATTCCATTCAATTAGCAAGAGATCTCAGAACATAAAGGTGGCTGATCCCAGAATGATGAGGGTAATATAATGAGGCCCATAAGGTCTGGAAGCTTCTCAGACATTTGTGATGTGAGTCAGAAATTCCTCAGCTTTGTTTCCTCAAGTATAACTCCATACACCAAAATCTGTAGCGCACCAGCTCTGTGCTGTATCCTTCTTGAATGACAAGAGGGTACTTTAAGTTATATTTCTGTCTTTTCTACAGGAGATGGGAGCACTGAAAGCTCCTATACCAAGGGGATAGTAACAGCAAAGAGCAAACAGGATAAATTTCCTACAGAATCCCATACCATGCTGTAGCAGTTTACACTTCAATCGGGGAACCTCAAATTCAGAAATAAATTTAAGAAAGAGCAACTCCTGCAGGATCAGTAGGATGCACAAGTCAGGTTGGCAACTGCACATAATTTATAGACCAATATTCAAATCACTCATGACTTTGCAATGAGAGTAAAAGTATGAAGTCTTAAGAGCTTTCTGAAAACTATTTTAACTGCAGATATGACATTTAATATGCATCAAAATTTCCAAGTCCCCATCTGCAGCTCTGTAAGGGCCATTTCTGCTGTCAGCTGTTCAGGTCAAGGCTGGGAATCCCCATCACAGTGGTACCTTATTTATTAAAGAATTCATTTCCCTAAGAAAACAAGAATAGGAACTAGTTATACACACACACCTTTTCAAGCAGCTACTCCTGTTTAAGGTTATCACTCCCAGTCACTTTAAGATGAAGCAGATGCAGAGCTGCTGCTGAGAACAGGGCATCTCTGTCATCTGCCACCTCTCCTCATCATTCACACCTTGCCCAACGCCAGCACCAGGGCTTGCTCAACCACACAGTGAGATGAGCAGCAGAAGCAATACAAGCGAAAGCTGGAGTAAATTTTACACAAGCAATTTTTAGCAAATTGCAAAAACACCAAATACTTGTTCCCAAATTAGCAGCATGCATTTTGGCAGGGCTGGTCAGTTCTGTCCATTTAAGTAACCAGCAATATAGTCTAACTTTTAGAAATACAGTTGTTGCCCTGTAAACAAAACTTAAAATCCCATTATACTTACAAAAAGTCATACATTCTGCAGCTTTCACTGGGCTAAGTGTATTCCTATTATTATTATTTCTGACTTGATTAAAGGAATACTTGCATACCACTGATATTCTCCCGCTTTATAATAGAGAAATTTTACTTGAAGTCAGAAATGCAATGTGCAACAAAATACTACCAGCCAGTAGTGCAGGATTAATACCACCTCTTATAATGGGGATGCCTAAATACATTGAAGATGAGAGAAAGGTGGGGAATAATTTTTTAAAAAAATAAAATGGATGGGGGCAGACAAGAATGTAAGTGAGAACGAGGAGGTAATAAATAACAGAAGAGAGAAAAATAAACACTATTAATTTGATAAGCACTTAATTATTTTGCTTATCACCTGGAAGGAAATGAGAAGCTAGAATGCTTGCAAACATGCTTGCATCTGCAAGAATGTTTAAAGCTGGGCAAGGCAGTATCTATTTTTTCAGAGCATTCTAATTAGAAGTAACTTGTAGCATCCACATTTAAGTAGAAATAATCAGACAGCTTGAAATGCCAGTAACATGGAAAAAAAAATGTTTCACTATTGGTTAGGTCCCCCATCAGCAGTTCCATAAGCTTCAAGAAGACAATCTCAACACCATTAGGTCTTCTGATAGATTGGTTTTCAGTCCCACTTATAGCACATGGTGCATCTACACTGTTCCAGCACTAATTTTTACTACCACTTTCGATCATACATTCTGAATGAGAGAAATGCAGCATTTTTTGATGCAACCAAAATCTATGGGAAAAGGGCTATTCTCTTGTGACTGCCAGGAAGCAAAAATTAACTCTCAAAATTGCTTCCCTTAAAACTATATAGCTATGCATATCCAATGTGTTAAGTCCCGAGAACACTTTCCACAGTGGTTGTAGCCTTCATATTCTACTGCTGGATCTTCCCATGTAAGATCAATACAAAGCTTCACCCTTCCTATTCATCCCTGGACTCACATGGTGGTTCAGACAATAGTCTACCAACCAAATCATTGATTTATCCACAGTAACATCACCATAAAACCTCCTGATGAGTTCAGAAAAGCAGTACCACTGACAGTACAAGAGACTGATTCAACTCATCCGCTTACTCATCAAACACAACAGGAGCTGTAGCAAGGCCAGGGCAAGTGTGAGCAGCTTCCTGAGCACAAATAAGAAGGCAGAAAGTGGCTTCTAGCCCAGGCAGTTATAACAACAGATTTGTTGAGGCCTAAGCAGGTAATCTAGTAAATCAGGTCATGGATTTGGCCACAGTTTTGTCCAAACCTGCCCTAAAAACAAAGTTTCTAGTAACTTGGTACCTCTCCTTCACTGACTCGCCTTGTTTGTGAGAGGAACCAACACATTATTAAAAAGTTTATACTGCTGATACATACCCAAATACATTTTAAGAATAACTGAACTAAGCCAAAACTATCTGAAAAATAGAAGTATAGAGGAGGAGAGCAGGAAGTCTGGAGGACCAAAGCTCTCTCAGGAAAAAAACCTCTACCTTCCTCCAAAATCTTTTAAATGCTCTCCTCTCAACTTGGTTATACATCTGTGGCTTGATCTATCTTCACCTCTCCCACTGCAGTGGTGACAGAACTGTGAATGCTTTGCAGCTGGAGAATAGTGCAAGAATTCATATTCATACTCCAATCTGTGCAGATGAGCTCTAAAGGTCAAACATCAGGACACCCTTTACTGTGGTGCAACTGCTGAAATGCTGTGAAGAGCTGAAAGCCCAATGCTGTAAAAAGATTTCAAAAAAAAACCTAAACACTTTTGCTGAAGTCAGGAGAGCTGTCTAGCTGAAGAAATTTGTTTTCTTCCTGCAAGAAAGTGCTTGCCAAAAAGAAAAAAAAAATAAAAAAAATAAAGGCAAATATCAGAAGGTTTAGAACAGATCAGCATCTGTTAAGGGATTAGCTCAGATACATACACTGGCAAAATAGAAACATATATGGTTTTCTCTTGAAAAGCTGTTCTCCAGACACAGGCAAAAATATTCTAAGTTCAATATAAGAGGTAGACCATATTCTGAGAATAATAAAGATGTTAAGCATGTAAATAAGGCCATTATTTTTCACTGCATAGGAACATTCTTAGGACTACCAAACAAATATTATCCTCACTTTTGTAGCATTTATTGCATGGAGTACATAAATCTTCACGTAAACATGGTAAGCATGATTTGTACATAGCAAAAACTGTGTTGATGCTACTCTTTTAATTCAATGTGAATGCACTCACAACATTTGATGGTGAAGTTAAACAGATGAAACAATACTGAGTTTAAAACTGGCAGGCATAACACTTGCTACACAATACTTGCTAAGGATTAGCAACTATTCAGCTTCTGTGAGAAGATCTGCTACCTTACACAGTAACAGAGAGATGTTTCTAAATTGTGGTATGTGTGCAGAGAGAGCAGTAATATAGAAAGAGAACTAAAATAACCTTCACCAAGTTTAGCTGCACACAACACACAAAATATAGTCTAAGGAGAGAAACAGCTTTGACTTTTGAAAAAATTTCAGTTCTAATAAACTAAGATGAGTTATGCAGAGCATCAGTGATAGAACCCAATTCAACCTAGACATGTACCCATATCTGCTTGAATTAAGATTAAACATGAAGAAATGATGCATTTTTCCCATAGTAACTTTAATTTTTTTACTGAAATAGAACTTATAATAACTGCTACTGAAGATCTACAGTTTACCAAATGATCAGCTACAGATGCCACCACATTTAAATAGGTTACATGCTTCAAGATTCGAAAGCCCAGACTTCAACAGGAAGCACTGAAATGTTAACAAACTAAGATTAAACATCAAAAACCTGATCTCAGTCTCAGTATACTGTGTATCATGCAAAGTAAAGGATGGAATAGTGAACTTCACATTCCCTGCAAAAGTCCTGCCAACACTGACTACAGCAGGCAGACTCAGCATGCCTTAGTCTGTCATACTGGCTGGCTGCAATCTTTGTTCTTTTGGCTCTGATTTAATAGTCATTTCCATGCAGGCAGTCCTGTGCATCTGCTGTAAGTTTTAGCAAAATGAATAAGGCAGCATTTAATGGGATTATTGTTCAATATTTGTCTAGATTTTGGATTAACACAATAATATAACATGTGCCGCTGGTGTTGTTCCAATAAAACAAAAAAAGTCCTGTACAAGACTTCATGTGGATTTTTCCAGACTGAGTCAAAAATATTTCCTTAGAAGTAGTTATGGCTTCTCCATATAATATGCACTGATTACAGAACATTCCTCACCAGAGAAGGCACAGTCTGGATCAGGGAGATGAAATGTGAGGGAAGGGAATGCACAGCAAGTTAAAAAAACAAAACAAAACAAAACCCAAACAAAAATAAACCACAAAAAAACACCTCCAGCATGTGGAGTTTTTAAAATTAAAGTTACTTGATGGAAGTCCAAGTGGTGCACACAAAGAATGTGAACCAGTTGTCTAAAAAAAAAAAAAAAAGAAGAAAGAACAAATAACTTTTAACAATTGTATTTAAAAGACACCATTTCAGGACTTCTGATAACAGTCCCCGTGCAGTCACCATCTCCTACACCTTTTCCTTGCTGGACCACTGCTTTCATACTACTGTCTACAGTCTCGACGTACCACTGCTCTCTAATCATCCGGTTTTTGGAGGCTCCCAGTGGTCAAATGCTGAGGCACTATAGGGTCAGAGAAGCTGGGGGTTTAATGGTGACTGTAGGGACAGAATTACAGAGCACTGCTCATGATACAGATGGTGAAGGCTGCAAGTCACAGAGATAAGGTGTGATAATCCTACTCCTGGCCATTGCTCTTGTGCCTTCCTGCTCTCACCTCTTCCTCCAGTGCAGGGAAGGGAGGCAGAGAGCCTTTGGGCCTTGCAGCTGCTCCAGCTGGCTGGAGCTCCAGAAACCTGGAACTGCAGTTCCCCCCACCCCAGGAGAGCCAGGATACTGGAGGGAGCAGGCAGAACAACCCAGGGCAGTGGCTAAAGCACAGCAGCATCTCCCTTGCCTAGAAACCACTGATGCAGGATAGGCTGCCAATGTGCAGCTTGCTGTTTCAAAGCAGTAGCTTGTGACTGAGGTCCTCTGCCAAAAACACAGCAGTCTCTTAGGTACTCAGGAGTCACCTACACACCAGGACAATGGCTTTGCTGATGGTGGTCATGCACCAACTATTTAATGGGGGTTTCTTATATGAACAGAGACAAGCAATGTTTGAGCCATGTCTCTAGAAAGGCATAATATTGTATTGAGAGCTCTGAGCATGAGGAATTGTATTTACAGGAACCAGAGACTGCTCTTTCACATACTTAGTTTCTCTATTACACAACATTCCCTCAAACCCTTGTTTACGCTTTGGTCTTTGAACATGTATTATCAAGCCAAAAAAATCTAAAGAGAAAATATGCCATAATGTTCTTCTACTTGTAGAGATTTTTCATGGCTCGTTTTTCATAAAATAATGTCATTATCATTTTCAGCTGCTTCAGATATTTTTTCTTTCTTTTTATTAAGCCCATCTACAAGATTAAAGGTGACCATAGTTCTTGACCCTACAAGCCATCTACCATGAGCTTCATGTAGTTAAGAACCTCAAGGTTACCACACATGCAAAAAACACCAAGAAAGAAAATGGGTACAATAAGTAACAGCAGCTTCATTGCCCCAGGATAAGGCAGGGTAGGTTGCTCCTATAGCTTGAGTCAGCCACCCTACATGAGGTAACTTGAGGTAATTCCTCCCTCCTTGTCAGCACACCCATTGGCCAGTTCCATAACACATGATGGCAACTTTCAGCTCAAGAACTGCTTCTCATATGGCAGTATTCCATAAGACCATGAACACATTCTGACTCTGTAGCTGAACCTCTTTGCTCTTCACAATCATGCTAAAAATAGTGAGCCCTGTATTTAAGGGTCACTTCCTTCCCTCCTCACCCCTTAACATCTCTACACATGTGACAGAGGAAGGGGCTTGAGTAAGGTTTTCTTGGCTTTCTTGAGTTCCTGCTGCATTAATAGCCACTTCAATGATGAACCTGACTATGAGAAAAGATGAACAGGACACACCTTCACTAAGTTTTCCACAAAGTATTTTTTCCTTCTAGTCTTCTGTGCAGTGCTGTGTGAGGCAGCAATGTTCCCTCTACAACTATTAACACTGACATTTTTATCTACAAAGTTTTCCATTTACACCAGAGATTTTTGCACAGAGGGCAATAATAATTTTCAGAATGTCCTGAGCTCCTATTTAATAAATAAGACACCTATTTAATAAATACAAAACCCTTTTCTGAGACAAGACTGTGGCACTGAGCCCTGTGTGTTTCTTTCACTTTATTTGTCAAGCCTTAAGATAACTTATTTTCTTCTTTTCATAGATAAGACAACCAGCATGACAACCTGCTGGGCAGCACAGTCTAACTTCAAGTCAACAAGAGTACCTGCACTACTGGGTCATGTGAAGGAAAAATACAGCCAGTCTCCTCTCTCCTACAAACCACTGGGATGCTTCAAGATGATACATCAACATATACATACTTTGCTGATGGAGTGATAACTCAGACACTGAGAACTCCACTTCTATACTTAATAAGTCATTATGAAATACATCTGTTTAGATTTTAAGAAAAATATGGTCAGGCTTTCAAGAAAACACTGTTAAATTTGATTTAACTACGAATTTCAGCATTTTGCTAGGTATTGCTTCAGAAGACTTGTCTAACAAGTCAGTCACTGACCTTTTCAACTTCTACTCTGCAAAGTTATCTTTTTAGTTATTTCACATCCACCTCAACTTAGAGCTATTTTAGAAAATATACACAGGCTTTGAGACATGAAACCAGATATGTCAGCTGATAAAAGGACTGCTAAGAGAAATCAGTTTTAGAAACAGGATGCTAAAAAACCTAAAAAATAAACAACAACAACAAAAAAACACGGACTGAAAGGGGAAAAAAAAAATCTAATTACACAAGGTTGAAACTGTAACTGGTCTATTATTTTAGAAGATATGAGCAGAAGTTCTATAAACCCCGTATGTAAACTTTGGGAGCATTCAAGTAAACATATAAATACACAATACATTATGTCAAAAAAAAAGCAAAACAGCCAAAGATCCAAAGAGAAGTCAATTATGCAATACAAGCCCATAAAATCACTGACAGATAGAAACTGCTTCCCCACATCCAGCTGCTGAGGTAGTTTGTGTCCAACCAGCACCTGACAATCCAAAGCCCATCCAGCACTCAGCTGTCATGGTCACAGTTGTTCCACCCACTCCTCCTCTCCCCTCCTCCTGGCTGCTGGCTCCCACCACTTTCTGTGCATCAGTGCTGGCATGCATTTACCCTTAGGATGCAGTCTGGGAAAGTTAAGCCGTCAGAAATGTAACTTAACAAAAAAAAAAAAAAAAAAAAAAGTGGCATCCAGTTTCATGCATTCGTTCACCTTAGATGCCCTGGAGCTGGGAAAGGAAGACATAATTCCCTTTCCAGAAGAAAGTAGCTACCAGATAATAGTAATTCTTTTAAATCAGATCTCACGGGGGTTGGAGTGAACAGTAGGGAAAGAAAAGAAAAAAATAGATCAAAAAAGCATTCTCTAAAAACATATGGCTTCAGATTTATAGTCATATGCCCTAATTAAAGACCAGGCTGCAAGGGTATTAACCACACAACAACGTCACAACAGGCTGCCAGGGAGTTATTACTTTCTGTTATATGAAAGATTACAAGTAAATATAAAATGATGAATTTGATAACATAGAGGCAGAGAGGAGCAGGCAGTTGCTTGTCCCTCACAGCAGCCCCAGTGGTGCAGCTGTGGGGCACTCTGGCTGCTCAATGGCAAATGCCTTTCCTCCCCAAGCCAGGGGCAGGCAGCCCCCGGCCAGGCTCCCCAAGAACTTCAGTCTCCCTGCCAAGAAATTTACCACCATCATCCACGAAACACAGGAAAACAAGCAGCTCCCTGAGAATGCTCACTGCACCAAAACTGCAGCATAAAGAACCCAAATCTGGACACTTCACAAGAATTAAAGTTCTTCCTGCTTTTGACCTGGTTAGAAAGAAAAAAAAAAAAAGAAAAAAAAAAAGAAAAAAAGAGGAAGAATAGCTACAAAAAGCCCAGCTTAAGTACATTTAAGGCCTTCCTGTGAAGTAACTGAGAAAGGACTTTCCTTGCCCAGTCCCTTTAAAGCCTACCATAATTAGGCCAGCTTTTACACTCTCTCTTGTCCATAAGGAAAAAAGAGATCACCATTTCACACTAACTCATAAGCATTCTTAGAGTTCATAAGCATTTTTACAGAAGGAAGTCAAATACAAGTTGCCCGGAATCCAGGCAGGGAAAAAAATCCCTTAACCCCCCTTAGCCATAGACAACCACTGTTCAAGATGTCCAAAGTGTTCCAGACTAACAGACTCCAGACTAACAGACCAGCACATCAGTACATTTTCCTCTTGAACTTTATACAGATTGAAGTAGCATTACTTCAATATGAGTACATATTGAAGTAATGAGATACAAGAGATACAAATTCAGAACAACCCTATCATCTTCTCTTTTTTTTTCAGACACTCCCTGACTGCAGGATGAATTTGAAATGTCATTTCATAACACTTCTTATGTTGGAGAATAAAATAATTTTGATGCAGACTTCAATGAAGATTTACCACGATGTTCCAAAAACCTTAATAGTCATCTCTTTGGGTGTGCAAATGGACAGAAAATGCTTTAAAAGAGAAACCAAAAAACAATGAGTTGTAAAAATACATTAAACCCAACAAAAATTCAAGAACAGAAATAATTCTGTAACAGCTCAAGTTTTGTCCAACACATCTGAAGGATGTATGGCATTTCACTTCAAAAATGAAAATGTCCCAGGACAGATCAAAAAAAAAAACTGCTCAAACCCAAGCTGCAGCTCCCCTAGACAGAGTGAGACAGCCTCACACTAAAAAGAGAAAGTTTTATCCCCTCCACATCCCTGTAGTTCCCAGTGCTCACTTCTTACCAGCTCTGGCACTCACTGGGTTTCTCCCTAGGCCAGCAGGTAAGCAGATACTGCTTTTATCACAGGAGTTTTGTGCTGAGTGAGTGAGTGAGTGAGTGAGTGAGTGAGTGAGTGAATGAGATGAACTGGCACATGGATGAGACCAGAAGTTTGGGAAAGTCCCAGGGAGGGACTGGGAACCCTTTGGCAGCAACTGGATCACTTGAGCTGTTCACACAACTGCAGCCCAACAAAATGCTGCTGACTCCTATGCAATATTTACCATTTTCATTAGAGCCTCAGTTTTTGGCATCAGAAGAAAGAGTATAAAAAGATTCATTAAAAAAAAAAGCTGATGGCTTGCATGTTGGGGAAGAAAGTTTTCCAAAACAAAGAGGAAATAAAATCTATGAAATTACTCTTAAATAATACTTGCTTAAGGCTAAACATTTAATTTCTTTTATAATACAAGGTTTGGCAATACTCCAATCCCTCTCCACCTTACATGACCTAACTCAGTTTTCCCCTTCTTTTATTTTTTTTCCTTTTTTATTTTTTTTCCTCTTTTTTATTTCATGAAAGGTCATGATTGTAAGGGCTTTTTTTCACAAGCAAGCAAAAGCAGTCACAACATGTTCAATATTTTACGGCAATCTAAAGAAAGATTATGTTTCCTAACTACCTACCCTTCTCAAGGTCAAACATTGCCTGTCAAACTGTAAGGAACACACAGGCACTAAATTTCCAATCTCTCAGTGTTACAGGAATTTAGTCCTTGTGTTTTAGAATGATTATAAACCCATGGGGTGACAGTGGAGGGGGGGAAGGAGGAGATGGGGAAGAGCAGCATTCCATAGCTATCTTGAATTTTTAGTAAAGACAACAAAATCACTGAGTTTATAAGCCCTGCCCTATACCATTAGTCTGTCTGTCTCTGTTTATATAGCACCTACACATAAAAGATTAAAATAAGACCTAGGGTGCTGCAGACAAAAAGCAAAGCATAGTGATGGTACTAGTGAAAATAAGTCTATTATTTTTTATTTAAAATTACTTTTAACTTTTAAATTACTTTTAAGTTTTAGCTTACTATTTACTTTATTTACAAAGCAAAATGACATTGCTATAAAGTCAGTTTTTCGCAATGCTTTTTACTCTATAGCAAATACAACAATTAAAAGGGGGGGGAAAAAATTAAAAATAGCTGAACTGTATAAAGTTCCACTTTTCAGAAACATCAAAGCTACAGAAAAGTTACATTCTGTGTCATTTCTGTATTTCTTATTGACCTTTAGTACTTGGAAAAACTGCTTTGCTCCAGCACCTGGACACACTCCCAATTGCATGTGAGTGAAAGCAATGAATAAACTGACATGTGAATTTATACCTTCCTATAGGCACTGCCCCCACAGCTATGTTGTTCCCTTCTCACCCACCCCCAGCAGTCTGTACTGGAAGGATTTCTTTCCATTTTGGACTGGAGGCAGCCAGTTCCTCGGTAAGCAACTCACTGCTTAACTCAGGTGCTATTTAGGTGTATCCAGGGGTATTTCTCCACTTGGTTTCAAATCCATACAGACTGCAACTACATGCTGTGACCTTTTCTATGCATACTGTCTATATCCATAGTCTCCTGACACCATTTTGAGATGGTGACATTAGGAGGTATTTGTATGCTATTCTACAGGCCAACCTCTCCTCACCTTCAGGTATTTGCACCCCAGTTCCTATGTTAACTGCTTTCATACAGTTTCTAAATCAAGTCTGGGAAAATATGCTGCCTGGGAAATGCCATGATAATATAACCTCTGTCACCTTAAACCATACACAAACCTATTTGTACTTCACATATTTGATCTCTCAACAACAACAACAACAAAAATTTAAAAATCATAGCTTCACCAACATATCTGACTTTCAGACTGCCACTGCTATATGTAAGCATGCTGTAGGTCTCTGCAAACCGACATAGTGCAAAGTAAGCTAAAGGGCAAGAGGGAAGATGAGTTGTAATACCAAAAATAGTAGCTAAAGCACCACATTGAGTTTCCTGAAAATCCATAAGGGCTTACTACTCCATTTACAAGAAAATATGTGTTATAGATCCTAGAAAACAGCTCTGAACAGCTAGACCCTTGGGGACAAAAAGTCTCCTACATCCACATGTCGATTCTTCTCAAGATAAGGAAAAATTATTATCAAAAGCTAGAGGAAAAGGGACAACTTCAAACTTGATCATAAAATAAATAAGGAACCAAAAGAACAATTTTAAAACATGTATGGTTTGTACCCAAGAAAAATCAGATGACTACAAGTAATCTACATCAGAAAAGCTGGGGTAGAGCTCTCTGCATGCATCTGCTCCAAGACTATCCAGAAAATTGCTCAAACTCACATAGCCAGTAACTCCCTTCCCTCTATTTAGTCTCAGAGGGCTTTCCAGAAGGACACTAGCATTCTGAACTGAAACCTTCCACAGATCTGTTTCATCTATCTCTGTGGAAAACTTAATTCAGAAAATTCACTGTCTTACATTAAGTTAGGGTTGAGTAAGCCATATAATTCAATTTACCCTAAGTTGAACTTTTCTCAGACTGAAAAATGCATTCAATTACAAATAAAGCAGTATTTCCAATAGCAGTATTTAAAATCATGTTACAAGCGTATTTGAAATGGAAAAAATCCAAACCTTTTACTGGATGGTGCAACAAAACATTCTGTAAGCCAGTTCTGTACATTAAATGAAGCATAAGCATCAGTTAAATGGATTACTGCAACATCTTATGTGAAAAGCTCAGTGTAAGTCAGAAGTGTACAACTAAATGTACAACCAAAACAATGAGAGATATAACTCTTAGAGCCCATGATGACTTATAGAAGTGTCCTATAGAAAACTTGAAGCTATACACACAGTTCAATGAATCTGGCAAATTAGCCAGGAACAGAAACCGCTTACAAACGTCACAGAACTAATTTGCTTTTAAGAAACTCTCAAGCTGGTGAAAGCAGCAGGAAAAGCAGCCAAAAGGAGCCCAGTTTTCAGTGTGGCAGATGTATCAGGCAAGCCGTTCAAGAGCCTGCAAGCTCTTTTACTGAGAATAGGAAGAAAGAGCCACCAGAGCATTCCAGCTGTATTGCATCACAAGGCAGCTGGATGTTCACCGGTTTGTTTTCTACAAACTGGGAAGTTTAACCCTTGGTGTCTCTGGACACAAATACACTCCAGCTCTTGAAGAGATGAAGGTTTAACAGAAGCATCCCGTTCAGTCTTACCTGGTTCAGAAGACATTGTTTATAAATGTAATCCAGTACCACTGCACGAGGAATTGTTTTTGCCAGGGTAATAACCCTATGGCAGGCTCACATACACCCTATTTACAAGACCTGTACGTTGCCAGAAAGGACTTCTCGCCAGATGTCTGCTATATGCTGACAGTTTACATGCTGGGTCTTTCAATTACACTATGCTCCTCCTCTGAGAAGGCAAGCCTGTTTTGAGAGGAAAAACGTAAGCATGCAGACCAGACGGCTTAGAGAAGAGAGTGAAGTCTATTCACTATTAAAGAGGAAAAACAAAGGAATCAGCTTATGCAACCTACAAAGTGCTGGAGCAAGGAGGAGGAGGAGGAGAAGGAGGGACTACTGTAAGATGTTTTGTCTAATGCTACTCAAGCTACTACAGAACTTTTGTCACTATTTATTGTACTGCTCTTTGAAATTAAAGCAGTAGTAAGGTTAAAGGACATTTCTCTGGTTGGTACTTTGTTCTCTCTTTATACTTTATGATGCTCATTGCCAATAATCTTTTGCACTGAGTAATCTGTATTTAAGTTCATGCCGGAAAGAAGTAAATACAACATAGAGCACACAGGAGCAGTGACCAAAAAAATTTTACATTAAAGAACTGTAATGAAAACATTAGCCTTTTTGGCACAGAGTGAAATTAACTAGAACAATTTAAAAACAATTTTCAAATGGCATAAACTAGATATTTTGCTTCAGGATAGAATACGAAGATATTAGAGTAAACCCCAAACTGTGAAAAAATCAGATTTTAAAAAGCGAAACGATTAAAGGGAAAGGGAAGTTACTGCAAGTAACTTTCCTCTATTGTTCACAGCTCTCACACCATGTGATCCCCAGCTGGCACACTTTCATCCCAGCAGGAAAAAGAAACGGATTTAAATCCAGCCCTGACAGTTTGGATAATATGAATCAGAGCATAGCAGCCAGCTTGTCATTTGCTGCAGCTGGGGTCATCTACAACCACGATGTTGATCCAAACCACAGCTCCCTACAGCCCCTTCCACATCCGGCCACTCGTAGTCCTCACATTCAAGGCTACGTAGAAGCACACTGCTAAAGAGCTGCTCTGAAGGACAAGTACCAAGGGTTGCTTGCAAAACAACCCACTGTTATGAATATCTGTTTTTCACTGAGGAGACAGTGCTCTGGAACAGGGCAGCTAACTACTTCCTTTCTATTACAGATGATGAACAGAAGGGGTATTGCCAAAAACAGTAAAAACAACTGTTTTCCCCCAGTTATTTGAACGCTTAGGGCATTTCTCTTCTCGGGATCACCAGATGCAAGTTCCATGCATACGGAGTTGAAATGTCAGTGGAACCCATTTTTAGCATTTTGACCAGGATTTGCATGAGTTGTTTTTGTTTTGAGCATTTATATTTAAACTGCTGGGCTAGGAAGTTTCATTTCCTCATCCTTGATGCTTCCAGCAAGTAATCCCAGGCTCCTTCTTAAAGACACATACAAATTATATTCACCCAGGTCATCAATTCACCATTACAACAGAAAATAACAATACCTGAATTTCATAACCAGGCTAAGAGAACTCCAATACGTTACATTTCTCTTTTGAAGTTCATCTCCAAGAATTCTTGAGTTTCCACCTGGAAATACATCTACAACAGAACACCCGCTCTCTCCAGAAAAGCCTTTGCAGAGATACATTTTCTGCTCAATTTCCTATATCTGAAACAAACACATTTCCCCACCAGCCTGGTATGTCCACCTGAAAGTAAGGCTTTGTCAGCCTTTCTTCAGCCTGGGGTACTCTTCCCAGCCCAGGAAAACCACTGATAATGCCTCTTATACAAGTACATGACAGATTTTAAATTCAGGTGGGCTCAGAAATAAAGTTTTCAATTTTCACACAAGCAACACAGTAAGAAAACTGTAAGGAAAATAGCTACAAAACAATACAAGAAGCAATTATTTTAGGTAAGCAGCTACATAAATGCTAGTTACTGACCACTGTGAGCAAAGAGAAGGGGTCACAGAAGGAAAAGCAGGGGTTGGATGGGAAATCAAGGCTCTCTTTCCGGGAAAAAATATAACAGCTGTTACAAACTTTGTAAAGTGACACATGTGGGAGGGATGACATTTGAGCCACCAGACTCAGTGCTCCATCCGTCCCTGACATAGGGGATGAGGCAGAGAGCAGGCAAGAAGTCAGAGCTGCAACCAGCCCTGAAAGGTCCACCTTGAACTGGGCTGGCAACCCTCTGGCTCGCAACAGTCCACAGAGAGTAACCACAGCTCTGCTATTGCTCAAGAAAAGAGAAGGAATTTTACAAGTTATGGAAACTGTGGATGTTACTTCAGTTCCAGAAGAAGCAACATTAAAACAGATATAAAAAAGTCTCCAAAACCCAACTTCAAAACACATGCTTAACTCCTCCCTCTTTAAAAAAGGTACAAGATTGTTTTATCTCTATTTGGTTATTTGGCAGATAAGGGCAGTTAGGAGATATTAAAACTGATATAATGGGCACATCTTATCAACCTATTCCCCTGGTGTCATGTGAGTTTTGTAACTTTGCTTACCCTGAGACATGTGCAAAGTACAAACTGCACAATGTAGTTGTATTGTTAAGTATTAGTTGAAAACTCATCAACAAGATGTGCATCTATGTCTTACCTGTCACCAGACCATGCCTGTGAGCTTAAAAATACCCAAACCAAACAAAACAAAACAAAGTTAATTAGAAGATAAAGCTAGTCTTAAGCTTCTCTAAAAAGCAGATTAAGAGGCATAGAGAACAAGTAAATAAATTGTTCCTAATATTGTGTAATTAAAATTGTACCAACAAAACAAGTAGTTGGTGTAAGTTAGTATGAGTAAGATAACCAGTCAAACTAAATGCAGCATGTTTTTAGTCCAGAAGTTACTTCAAATCAAAATTATTGCCTCATATATGACTTAATCACTCCAATAATTAAAGGGGTTTTTTTACAAGCACCTTGAAAAAATACATGGCACTTACTTTGTTTTCCACCTCCAAACACTTTTCAAACTAAACAACACAAGCTTTCTCTCAGGCCTTTATTTTGCATATATGGGGACTCAAATAATTTACCTGACTCATTTGAATATTCTTAATGTGATGAAGGTGGCACTGAAAAAGAAGTCACATGAGTACTGTTCGGAAGCCTGGTAAGCTGAACCAAGTATTACAGAGCTACATGAGCAGCCACACTGACACACACCCCCAAAACCAAATCAGCTCATGTGACAGTGAATCACAGCCCAGCACGCAGTCTGGCTGTCTCCTCCTTACTGGGGGAGCTGGCTCCTCCTTACTACAGGCTTCAGGCACCAAGTGTGTGAAGAGGTTTGCTGAGGATACTGCATCAGGACATGGCACAAAGCTTCTGCACACTAGTGATGGAGAAATCCAAAGGATCAGCAACCCTCATGTGGATCTAGCACAGAATGTACCATAAGCACTTCTGAAGTACAATGTATCAGTGCTTTGCACTGAAAGCACTCCCCAACTCTTTTTCCCTGTAGGAGATCTTTAGACATCTCAGTGAGTCTAAGGGAGATGTAAAAGTACAATTTAATTGGCACCTTTCACAGGGATACCATCAAGTAAATGTGGTTGACTCACCCTGTTATTTACCTTTCTCCCTTCTCCTGTACGCTTGAGTATGTCAAAAGCACAGCAGCTTAGTCCAGAGCAAAAATGCAAGTATGCTTTGTCTTTACCCCAAAATAGTTTTTGAGATGCTATTAAAAACCTCTCTCAAAATCCCAGAAGCAGTCTGAATAGGGGTCCAACCTGGCTCACAGCTATTCTTAGGACAATAGGATTAGCTACCAAGATACCCCACATCCTTGTCCCAAAGCAACTTCAAGATCTGTCAGATCTTTAATGTGCTGCCCTTTTCATGTTTCTTGGTATATTTTAAAATCAGTAAGAAGTGATTTTATACAGAAGGCTGGATGGCTATAAATCATTCCTGGAAAAAAGAGAAAAAGAAATCCAAAGCACACAACTTGCTAACTCAAAGGACACTTTCAAAACTGCAGATACTCAGAAATGTATACTGTTTAGGTCAAAATCTGGGAGACAGCTGCACTGCCCCAGGCATGCTAAACAAAAGTGACCATGTGCCCTTCCTGCCTGCACCTTCTTACTGTACTAAAGCAATGAGTATCCTCTGCTTTCTTTTTGAGCACCCTGAAAGAGATCAAGTGAGGCCCACTACCACTGCTGCTTTCTGGTTTCTTCTGATTGTAGTAGCTGACACTGCAGGGTCTTCCTGTCTCTGATCACCATGGGTGGATAGTAAAACTGCAGAGTCAAAAACAGTGCAAAGTAAGTGGCGTAAGAAGTCAAGCAGCCAAGTACCAAGAGCTACAAACATGGGAAACCACCATATGGATGTTTAGGCACTTACCCTCTCTCCAAAGGAGAATGTGAAGCACTAAAGGATGTGGTTAATGTTAGAGTAGCATTTCAGTTTAGTTTTTCTACCATCAAGATGAAGAGAACCCACTCCCATCATTTCTCCTTGCAGCTATATCACATTCATCTCTTACAAAAATGTCCAGTCCGTGATGAGCCAATGCAACCTTGCAGGCAAAGCAAACTGTTTCATTCCAGGTGAGCAAGCTGCATCGGTGTTTTGTACAATGTGACAAGCTCCAGGAGGTGTGTCGTGATCATATTGCAGCAGAGCTCAGGGCAGAGGTAAGGAACATGACGGCCTTTCCCAGAGCCAGGCTGTCAAGTTAACTCCCTTCCCACATCTCAGCTAGAGAAGCAATGAGGGGCCACCTGAGGACTGCAGAGGTTGATGATCATAAAATCATAAAATCATAGACTGTGTTGGGTTGGAAGGGACCTTTAAAGGTCATCTGGTCCAACCCTCTGCAGTGTGCAGGGACACCTTTAACTCGGTCAGGTTGCTCAGAGCCTTGTCAAGCCTGACCTTGAATGTCTCCAGGAATGAGGGTTCCACCACCTCTCACAAGCAAGCTGTTGCAATGTTTCACCATCCTCACAGTAAAAGAATTTCTTCATAATATATAGCCTAAATCTGTCCTGCTCTAGTTTAAGCTCACTACTCCTTGTCCTATCACTACATAACCTTTTAAACAGTCCCTTTCCAGCCTTCCTGTAGGCCCCTTCATGTACTGAAGGCCGCTATAAGATCTCCCCAGAGTCGCCATCTTCCAGGCTGAGGCATGCTCAGGTGCTCCGGCCCTTGGATCATCTTTGTGGCTCTCTTTTGGACTCGCTTCAAAAGGTCCTTGTCCTCCTGTGTTGAGGGACACCAGAGCTGGATACAGCACTCCAGGTGGGGTCTCACCTGAGCAGAGCAGAAGGGCAGAATCACCTCTCTTGAGCTGCTGGCCTTTTGATGCAGCCCAGGATGCAATTGGCTCTCTGGGCTGTGAATGCACATTGCTGGCTCATGTCCAGCTTTGCATCCACCACTACCCCAAGTCTCTTTCTGCAAGGCTGCTCTCTATCAACTCATCCCCCAGCCTGCATTGATAATGAGGATTACATTTACCCAGGTGCAGGACCTTGGATTAAACACAGTAGCCGTAAAGTGCTGACAAGGACCCATGAATGAGTAGACGAAGGATGAAATTCATGCGCAGTTGCCCAATATCCTCAGGAGAAACAAGAAGAGAGAGTTTGTGTGCAGCCCAAGAGCTCCCTTACGCCAAGGCAGTGGCTGGGTGCCAGCAAAGGAACACCCTGTCTTCCTCTCCTTGCACTGGGTCTTGTCTGGCACCACAGCAAACCCATTCAGTTCAGTAATCTGCCAAAACATATAATTTTCTTCTTTTGGATTGTCCTGTTAACTTAGCAGACTAAGGTGGCCCATGGGGTCCAATAAGCATCAGAGTCAACAGAAGGAAGTGGGAGAGAAGGGCAAACATTTTCCAGAAAGCAGAGATAGTTATCTGCTCTCTTGTTAAGCTGCATCTTTCAAGGTTTGCCATATGGGCATGTGAAGAAGAAAGAATCAGCTGTATGACAACTGAAGATTTGCAGGAATATAATGTATAAAAAGATGGTAGAAAATTGTAGATTAAGCAAATGACCAAGAAAAAACAAGTGAGCATCAGGAAAAGAAGGAATAAGGAAAAGACAGAAGAGGGTTAGGCAGGGAATATGAGGAATGGGTATCCAGGATTGCTGCAAAAAGGAAAAGTATCAATAGAATCTAAAAAAATATGGGTGTCTAGCCCTCCAGCAAGATGATAAACAGTATGGGAAACTCTGGATCTGCTGCCTAAACAAGTTTGTTGAAAGGACACTTTCACACACAGTTCTGAAATCACTCTTTCATCACTCCCTCCCCTAGCTGTCCTAGTTGACATGCAAGGAGATTTAAGACTAGAAATCTCAAGGCAAGTGTGATGTGTGAACAACTACCATGCCATGATTAGAAAGTAAAAAGCAGCATTTTTCTATCTTTTTTTTTAGTTTTCTTCCAGTTCAGATGTATTGTGTGCCCCAAAGGGAAAGACTGTGGCTGCCAAAAACTCAAAGATATGCAATAGAAGTTCTTAGGGTAAAAGCCTGCCTTTTTGTCCTATGCTTGTAAAGCATTTGTCAGTGTAGAGCATTTGTCAGTGTAGCATCTTAGTGTCCACAATATATTCCAAGCATAAAAATAATATCAAAACAATAATTCAGTGTTGGTTCTTCAAAACAAAAAAATATATTAAAGATCATTGACTGCTAACTCAGCAACATCTGCTCCATTTGCAATTACAAAAAGAGTGCTTCTGCGGTGGGGCAACCATATGCTTTATAATAACCACATAAACCCATTCTTCTGTAGCTCAAAGCATTTCCCATTCTGGGGAAAAAAAAAAAAAAAGCCAGGAATTTTGACTTATTTTTCAAGTAATCTTTTCTAGAAAAGAAAGATCAGCAATTGCTAAAAGATTTTTGGTTTCAGATGTGGGAAGTGGACAAGGGCTTTGCCTTTCTCAACCAGGCTTGATTTGTCAGTTTTCCTGTTTTTAAAAAAAAATGGCTTAACAGTTCAATACACACACACACACACATATATATATATATAAAAAATGAAAGTTTCATGTTATGATTTAGGGAAATGACAATGACTATTTGTAGTGTTATCCATTCTATTTCAATATCATCTGGAATATTGTGTCCAGTTCTGGGCCCCTCAGTTCCAGAGGGACAGGGAACTGCTTGAAAGAGTCCAGTGCAGAGTGACCCAGATGATGAAGGGAGTGGAACATCTCCCTTATGAGGAAAGGCTGAGGGAGCTGGGTCTCTTCAGATTGGAGAAGAGGAGAATGAGGGGTGAGCTCATCAGTGTTTATAAATACGTAAGGGGTGAGTGCCAGGAGGATGGTGTCAAGCTTTTCTCAGGGGTGACTAATAATAGGACAAGGGGCAATGGTTATAAACTGGAGCATAGGCCATTCTGTATAAAGGAAGAATTTTTTCACTGTGAAGATGACAGAGCACTGGCACAGGCTGCCCAGGGAGGTTGTGGAGTCTCCTTTCCTGGAGAAGTTCACAGCCCACCCAGACACATTCCTGTGTGACCTGCTGTAGGTGACCCGGCTTTGGCAGGGGGGTTGGACTGGATGATCTTTCGAGGTCCCTTCCAACCCCTAACTTTCTATGATTCTGTGAATAACACACAGTTAGTAATTAAGTACAAAGCTAAGACACTCTGGCCCTGCAGCTCTGCGTTTTCTCATATTGTCTTCATTGCTTTCTCCTTCCCATGACTTCCCCATTGAGACATTTTCTTTTTCAGGCCTCCTGTCTCCCCAGTGACAGTGTCACCTCTGATGGTGATGTTCCCCCTTGCCACTTCACTCTCCTGCCAGCCAGCTAGAGCAGCAGGACCAGGTGGTGCTAGGTCAGAAGAGCAGCTCTGGTGCCCCACCAGCTGAGGACAATGTTGTAGCTGTTCCCACAGAAACCCACAGAATCATTGAATCATAGAATGGTTTGGGTTGGAATGGATCTTAAAGATTACCTAGTTCCAGGCCCCTTACTTGGGTGGGGACACCTTCCCTAGACCAGGTTGCTCAAAGCTTTATCCAACCTGGCATGAACACTTCCAGACGTTTGTTATGGCAGGAAGCAAGCCCCAGGTTGCACAAAAAGTGGTAAAATGGGGGGGAAATGGTGGGCAAGGTGATTTAAATACAGTGTTCTGGACTAGATTTTTAAAAGGAGCATTTACCCAAAAAAATGGAATGCCAGCAGACAGTACTTTGTTTCAATCTTTGTTACCAGATGTAAACCTGATACTCAGGAGTTGTAACCACAACTCTTTCTTATTTAGGCAGCTGAATGTGATTATTTCCCCATCCCACCACCCTTCAAGTGTTACTACAACTGCAAATGAAACAGACAAGATGCAACACTGTTTAATTCCAGGATTATGATAATCACTAAGGCAAAATACTGTGGTGGTGAGAAAACCACATCATCAAAGTACAGTCCAAAGGATACACAAGCCAGAAGATTTTTACAGATAGTCAAGAGCAAGCATAAAAAAAACATAATAAAGAATCCTCCAAAACTCAGAAGTTGGAAAAGCACTTCTACTAGTCATCTGTCAGGACAATATTCTTCTTCCCTTTAATTCAAAATTTGGTTGCTTTGAGTTCCCCTTCTTCTGAAGCAGCGGAGAATGGCTGTGGCTACTGAGTCACAGGTTAGCACCACACTGTTGGCCAAGTTAATTTCTCAAGTGCCTGCCTAAATTTTTTGCTAGCAGGAATCCCATGACACTGGCAATTACTTAAATTTTTCTTGTTCTGTTTCTGAAGCACAACGTAACATGGCCTCTGGTCATTCATCACAGCTTAATGTTGTGTTTAAAGTTTATTTCTTTTCAATAACCAGGAACCACCTGTGATTCTCATTGTGCCACAAGTCTACTGAACATCTAAATGAGACGTAAGTTACACAGCTGCCCGTGACTGAGGGGAAAAAAAAAACCCACCACAAAAACCCTTCAGTGACCAAATGGTTCCTTCCAGTCCTGAGCTCCACATCCCCAAATGTACTCAACTACTCAACAATTATTATGCACAGTAAGAGTAACTGGATAAACTGAAAAAAAACCCCAACCTTTGAAATAATTCCACTTTGAGATTCTGCTGCTGGCATGCTGTCATTTATCCCCACCCCATCCTTCTCACAGCTGTGAACAAGGATTACCTGGGAGGAATGTTTTCTGAAATCATTTGCAGAACACCTCTGGTTCTTCAGGATCCCCAACTAGACACCTCAACAAGAAAGCAAAGAAACACTTCTGTACTAAATAAAGTCCCCTCTGGAAAAGAAAAAAAAAAAATCTGCCCTAATTCATAGATTTATCATTAGTCTGCACATCATCTGTCGCTCACATTTAGTTACTCATTGTCTCTCCCACTGCACCACATTATCATGGTGATCTGCTTTAGAACAAATTCAACAAATTCAATGTTCTCTAAAATCTAGTACAGTGATTTCTAGGATTGTGAGGGGGAAAAAAAAAATAAAATTAAAAAGTGCTAATGCCTGCATTTTGTCCCCAGTCATATGAAGCAGAAAAGACACAAGCAATTTTACATTACTAAAGCCCAGTAAAGAGACCAACAGCAGCAGTGCCTGTGTCAGCAGGTTTCTCCTCCTACATCCAGCGTCTGGAGGACTCCATTATTTCATGGGAGCTGCAAAGAGAAGAGTTTGTAAACAGGCAGCAGGACTTTCCAAAACAGTTGGTCCTTCAGAGGGAGCTGCAGGCTTCAACCTCGAAATAGCCAGGCTGCTATAAGGAGACAGTACAGAGCCTGGGATTATTGTTTTTGTTTGTTTTGATGTTCAGAATACACAAGTAAACAGCTGGGAAAAAGTGTATTAAAAACTGAGCACGTTTAAAAGCTCTGCCAAGTAGCAGCCTGAACACAATGTATAAATAAATCCAAGTCATGTCAAACAGCATTCCACAGTCATGTGTCAAATGAGAAGCAGAAAGACTTGTCTGTTTTCTTCAAACAATTGTAATCGTTTATATGCAAGCCAGCTTCCTATATATTGACTCAGGATTTTACCATTTAGTGACAAGTCTCCTGATTGCTTAGCATGTACAGACAGTATAAACAAGATTATGATGAGCTCACTGGATTTCTAGACACTAGAAAGATTTCATTAGACACTTCGTTAAGATTTCATTCAAAGGGTCTTTTTTTTTTTTCTTCTCTTTTTTTTTTCTTTTTTTTTCTTTTCTTTTTTTTTTTTTTTTTTTTTTTTTTTTTTTTTTTTTTTTTGAGATCACATACCAACATTGAGCTGACCCTCTTAAAAAACCCCCAAACTACTACTCAGTATGACCCATCACCTCTGATGGCCCCCAAAGACTGTTTTTTAGGATAAATCTCCTTCAAGAGATCATGTAGCAGATTACACTGACCCTCATTTGTTTGCATTAAGCATAAACATCAGAGCTGCTTGTAATAATCTACCAAAGATTTAAAAATAAATCTTTTAAAAAAACCCACATCAATTTCAAACAGACATTTAACAGCTCCTCTATTACATGGAAATGGGATGTCTAGTATGAAAGGCCAGATGCTCAAATGGATTAAACAGTGTTTAGCCTTTAAATCCTGCATCTGCAAATCAACACTGACCTAGTGACCTAAAGTAAAATTTAATACGGGAAAAAAAAAAGTATTCAACAGCCACATATAGATCATACAAAAATAAAATAAAATAAAATTAAAAAACCCCACAAGCGTTTGCTTAAGACTGTATGGATATTTACACAGTGCCCATCAGAGAATATAATAAGAGATAGAAAATGCCAAATGTAAAGTCCCCTATTTATCCTTGAAAGAGGCTTAGCAATAGCAATAGCAATAGAAAAGCAAGCTTCTCAGCACACAACCAGCTAGCAATCTGCAGAAATCACCTCTGGAAGGAATATACAAGCCATTACCTTTATTTCCATGTGATCATTGGTCTCTGTGAGGACTTGCCAATGAGACAGTAATTCACATCCACAGAGACAGTGAATCTGTAGGCAACAGCCAGCTTGCTAAAAACAGAGCAGGGAACAGGAATACATCCCACACCAGCTACAAGATCAAATGTGCCTTTAAGAGAGAAAGGAAACTATTTTCCATTCCACAAAAGAGTATCAGGAGACTTAAGTTAGCATGTAGAAACTTGAAGTGCAAATTTGGCTCAGCTTTACATTTCCCCATGTTTTTTGAATGTGCTATTGAGCATAAATGTTTCATGGTTATGAGAGGGAGAGAAAGTCTTACTGCATCAACAGTCCGTCTATGGGCTAATGGTGTTGTGTGCTTTTTCACACCCAGAGGTTCAGACTTTTAAGTATTTTGAAACATGGTCCTGTGCAACTTATTAGTATTTAACATGTTCTTTCAAAGCTCTTTTTATTTTGCAGACAAGATCATTATCAGTCTGTCTTGAAAAGCCACTTCCCTTCTCCCTTCCAGATAACATCAGTGGGAATTTTGCCAAGCTGGTGCACACCATCGGTGTAGTTGTGTAGCTGCACAGGATCTTGCCTGGTGAGAGCAGTGGTTTCAGGCACAGCTTTTATACAAAAAAATAAGGGCATTTCCAGACACGCCCTCTCTCCTCCTTCCTCCTCCCCCCCTTCTCCTTCCCTAGCAGCCAGGTCGTGCAGCAGAGAGACCCAGTGGTTTTTGCCTGCTGCTGACTCAGCATTGGTCTTGACAGATGCAGGAGCAGATAAACCTGACAGAAGCCCAAAAACCAAAAGCAGAGGTCTGTGTACTTCTTGTTGCGGAAAAGCCAGCTTGGGTGATTATACTGTTCTTGACAGGAGTGATTTCAAAGTCCAGGAGATAAAGAGCAAGCAGCATGCGTTCCCATCGTGGCTAAAATGAAACCTATTCAGGGGAAGTAAATCTGCCTTCAGCAAATCATTTTGTCAGGGAAAAAAAAAACAAAACAAAACAACAAAACAAACAAAAAAACCCCAGTCCTCAGCTAATTTCTCTGAACCCTCTAACAGTAAACGAAAACTCTTCTGCTAGCTTCACCTCCATCTCAGGGTGTGTTTTACCCCTCCTTCCCCCCCCTGCATGACACGGGACAAGGCAGCATCAAGGTTAAGCCTGGCTGCAAGCTTTTGTTAAGGTGCTCTGCCTGCTTGGGAAGGCAAGGCACCTGCTAGGCATGCCCAGTGAGCGCTAGGAGCTGGCTCTCCCTTCATTACGGCTTTGCGAGGCTGAAGCACAAAGAGCGCTTGTTGCCCAGTCCCCGGGAGTCTTCCCAGTGCTACCACTAGCTGGGGAGGACTGGTTACCATGGAGGCTGCCATCTGTTTGCTCCCCGCTGGAATGTGATTATCCTTGCTGGGTTTGGAACCAGCAAAAGCAGGGGAGCGTGTGCTGTCGGCAATTATCTGCAATGGAGTGCGTTAATGGCAGGCTGGAATTAGCTAGCTGGAGGAGCACATAAAAGGATTTTTACCCAAAACTATTAATGATTTCTAGCCAAGAGGAGACAGCTTTTTGCAAGGTCAGTACTAAATTCAATGTGTACATAGGTAATTTTTANTTTTTTTTTTTTTTTTTTTTTTTTTTTTTTTTTCTGAGATCACATACCAACATTGAGCTGACCCTCTTAAAAAACCCCCAAACTACTACTCAGTATGACCCATCACCTCTGATGGCCCCCAAAGACTGTTTTTTAGGATAAATCTCCTTCAAGAGATCATGTAGCAGATTACACTGACCCTCATTTGTTTGCATTAAGCATAAACATCAGAGCTGCTTGTAATAATCTACCAAAGATTTAAAAATAAATCTTTTAAAAAAACCCACATCAATTTCAAACAGACATTTAACAGCTCCTCTATTACATGGAAATGGGATGTCTAGTATGAAAGGCCAGATGCTCAAATGGATTAAACAGTGTTTAGCCTTTAAATCCTGCATCTGCAAATCAACACTGACCTAGTGACCTAAAGTAAAATTTAATACGGGAAAAAAAAAAGTATTCAACAGCCACATATAGATCATACAAAAATAAAATAAAATTACATTAAAAAACCCCACAAGCGTTTGCTTAAGACTGTATGGATATTTACACAGTGCCCATCAGAGAATATAATAAGAGATGGAAAATGCCAAATGTAAAGTCCCCTATTTATCCTTGAAAGAGGCTTAGCAATAGCAATAGAAAAGCAAGCTTCTCAGCACACAACCAGCTAGCAATCTGCAGAAATCACCTCTGGAAGGAATATACAAGCCATTACCTTTATTTCCATGTGATCATTGGTCTCTGTGAGGACTTGCCAATGAGACAGTAATTCATATCCACAGAGACAGTGAATCTGTAGGCAACAGCCAGCTTGCTAAAAACAGAGCAGGAACAGGAATACATCCCACACCAGCTACAAAATAACCTTGATGTGGTTGCCCTTCCCTCCAGCCAGGTAAATTGTAACATCTAAAGGGTGAAAGTCCAATCTCCAAAGCACAAAAGCCAATCTGCCTCCTCCAATCTTTTTAACAATGCAATTACAAACCGGCAACTTGCACACGTGAACAACTAAGTGCACTGCAGCCCATTAAAAGCAACTTTTGCATAAATCACCCACCTCAGTGGCAACACAATACTTGCTATCTGGAGTAGGAAGGGGTTAAAAAAAGAAAAAAAAAGTCTTTAATTACAAGATGATAGAGCTTCCATTAAAAGCGCTCGCCCACTTCTACCAACATGCGAGTGTGACATGACAGATGAAAGGACCTCAGGCATACATAACAGGCTCCCACAAGCACAAGAAACACTCACATACCACAAAGAGTTAAAGTACTCAAAGAAATAAAACCCCCTCAACCTCCCACACACACTTTTGTTAGGCAGCAAGACTTCATCTCCTAGGTTAAAAATTTATCCTAGTCAAATATGTTGCAATCGTGACTCATTAACCCCACTGGTAACTTTCCTCTCAGACTCAAATGCACTGACATTTTAAATACATAAAAGCAGAGGACTGATCGGTGGAATTATGACTGACACAGTTTTAATTAGAAGGCTCTAGTAGTGTCCTTCTCTAGACACTACCAGTGTCCAAATAAAAATGGCAGTCTTGGCAAGAGGGATGCAGTGTAAGAGCAGTATTTGAAAAGGGAAAGCCTGCACGTAACTAAACATAATTGCTAAAGTAATATTTTGTCTATTCAAGGTACAATTTTAATGCCACTCATTTAAATCAGTAGTTTGAACTACACACAAACACTATCATTCATTTGTAATGAAAAATTAGTACTAACTCCTACAGCACAACAAAAAAAATGTCTTTTATAGGACATGAGAGCCTTACAAGCATACATTTGTCATTTTACTTTTCTCTTTTTATGAAATCTGGACATCAACACAGTCACAATATTTGCAGAGTATCCTGAAAACTTGTGTCAAGTCTCTGTAGAATTAAGAGAAAGAGTCAAAAATGTTTGGTCAGTTGGTGAGTTGGAAAGAGGGGCAGAGGATGGGAATGAAGAGTGGAAAAGCTGCTCCTGCATTCTGCCTCCCTTATACTGCTTCCTTTGGGCAAACTGCAGAAAACACCCTAAACACCCATTGTATTGCCAGCTCTGTTTTAACATTTCCCCCTTGTCCCACCCTTCATGCCAGTACGAAACCCAAACATGTAGCACATCCAAAGAAATCACTCGGACAAAAAGCAATCAGCGTGAAAAGGCATGTAAATCAAATAGATTTGGCAGCCAACAGCATTTCATAAAGACAAGAGCTATGAATTGGTCCATTTGTGTCAGTTTGGTCAGTTATTGTTCTGACTTACTACTTTAATGACCCCAAATTAAACTGCTTGAACTGAAACAGACAAAGATCTTTAAAATACAATTTCCCACACACACCCTCTTAACAATAAGCGTTATTTCCACGGTGCTACCACCCTTAAATCAGAAAGCCCCTGCACCGATTAAAAATTACCTATGTACACATTGAATTTAGTACTGACCTTGCAAAAAGCTGTCTCCTCTTGGCTAGAAATCATTAATAGTTTTGGGTAAAAATCCTTTTATGTGCTCCTCCAGCTAGCTAATTCCAGCCTGCCATTAACGCACTCCATTGCAGATAATTGCCGACAGCACACGCTCCCCTGCTTTTGCTGGTTCCAAACCCAGCAAGGATAATCACATTCCAGCGGGGAGCAAACAGATGGCAGCCTCCATGGTAACCAGTCCTCCCCAGCTAGTGGTAGCACTGGGAAGACTCCCGGGGACTGGGCAACAAGCGCTCTTTGTGCTTCAGCCTCGCAAAGCCGTAATGAAGGGAGAGCCAGCTCCTAGCGCTCACTGGGCATGCCTAGCAGGTGCCTTGCCTTCCCAAGCAGGCAGAGCACCTTAACAAAAGCTTGCAGCCAGGCTTAACCTTGATGCTGCCTTGTCCCGTGTCATGCAGGGGGGGGAAGGAGGGGTAAAACACACCCTGAGATGGAGGTGAAGCTAGCAGAAGAGTTTTCGTTTACTGTTAGAGGGTTCAGAGAAATTAGCTGAGGACTGGGGTTTTTTTGTTTGTTTTGTTGTTTTGTTTTGTTTTTTTTTTCCCTGACAAAATGATTTGCTGAAGGCAGATTTACTTCCCCTGAATAGGTTTCATTTTAGCCACGATGGGAACGCATGCCGCTTGCTCTTTATCTCCTGGACTTTGAAATCACTCCTGTCAAGAACAGTATAATCACCCAAGCTGGCTTTTCCGCAACAAGAAGTACACAGACCTCTGCTTTTGGTTTTTGGGCTTCTGTCAGGTTTATCTGCTCCTGCATCTGTCAAGACCAATGCTGAGTCAGCAGCAGGCAAAAACCACTGGGTCTCTCTGCTGCACGACCTGGCTGCTAGGGAAGGAGAAGGGGGGGAGGAGGAAGGAGGAGAGAGGGCGTGTCTGGAAATGCCCTTATTTTTTTGTATAAAAGCTGTGCCTGAAACCACTGCTCTCACCAGGCAAGATCCTGTGCAGCTACACAACTACACCGATGGTGTGCACCAGCTTGGCAAAATTCCCACTGATGTTATCTGGAAGGGAGAAGGGAAGTGGCTTTTCAAGACAGACTGATAATGATCTTGTCTGCAAAATAAAAAGAGCTTTGAAAGAACATGTTAAATACTAATAAGTTGCACAGGACCATGTTTCAAAATACTTAAAAGTCTGAACCTCTGGGTGTGAAAAAGCACACAACACCATTAGCCCATAGACGGACTGTTGATGCAGTAAGACTTTCTCTCCCTCTCATAACCATGAAACATTTATGCTCAATAGCACATTCAAAAAACATGGGGAAATGTAAAGCTGAGCCAAATTTGCACTTCAAGTTTCTACATGCTAACTTAAGTCTCCTGATACTCTTTTGTGGAATGGAAAATAGTTTCCTTTCTCTCTTAAAGGCACATTTGATCTTGTAGCTGGTCCTGAAGGGAAGCATTGGCTTCTGCAAAAGACTCAAAAAACCCTGTGCTGGAGCCCACTATGACAAAAATGCCCATCTTTTCCTGTGGGTGACTCCAGGCACAAAGCTCCATAATTTTCTTTGCCCCTCACAAATTTACAGTTCCCCCTATCCTCCCTGCATAAAGAGGTTAGTTTTATCTCCTAGCAAGCGTAGTGAAGTTTTTCTCACATCAGTAAGAGACACCACTATTAAACTGCTAGAGCATTAAGAATGGAAGCCCCTGCAACAACTGCTGACAATAAAGTCCCCACCATGGCAGCAAAAGAGGATCTAGACGTCAGAGGAGACTCATAGAGCTTCCAAGGGTGCTGCATGCACCAGTGACAGGCATGGGACCAAACCCAGGTCTGCCACCTTTCCTTCCAGGACTAGTAGACCAGACTAGTAGACATATAATGATAATTTCAACCCATTTTCTTTCTCTAAATAAGCAATCATCACACCATCAAAATTTCCTTAAGCAGTCATGGGCACCAAACCTAATCATCCATCAGCAACAAGGGCTAAATAACATTAGGAAGGAAGCCAATTTCCTATTTAACTTGCCAGTTGTTAATGATAAAAACTTCTCAGTGTTTAAGCATTATGAAACACACCAATAGCATTTCTTGGTTTGTCTCTTAAAAATAAACAACATGGTTCAGAAATTTGTTTTAATAAACTAATATATATGATGTGTTTATGCATTTCTGGGGAAAAAAAAAACCTGTAGCAATTACAATTTCTGGCAAACAGAGTGACTTCTAAATTGCAGGGATTCAAGTTCAGTTTCAGTCTTTTCTCTTCATGAAAGAGACCTCCTACTAAGTAATTTTTGAGATTTATGTTAATTCTAACTTTGCATTAAAATAATGAAGCTGTTTACTGATATGTTATAAGCTATTTTGGGACTTGAAAACCTGTTCCAGACACTGATAAAAGCCCTTAAATCATCTGTTATTGAACAAGTACTAGCTGTACTCATTATAGGGGGCTTGCTAGCAGAATGAAGGGTACCAGCAGTCAAAATCTGTTTCAGCTTCTTACTTGGAGTTTATTTAATTCTTAAGTCTCATTTTATGAAGATACAAAGCAAAGGTTTCAATAAACCACATGGAACAACCTTTACACAAAGAAAGGTGCAATGGGATGCACTACAAATTTTGGCAGAAGCAATAGGCTAGTTATTGGAGCAACATTAAAAATGTATCCTCTATGTGTACCTCTGACAAAAGCTTTTTTCAAACTACTTGAAAGGCAGAGATGAAAAAAGAAGAATCAAAATGCTTTTGCAGAGGGTGGATAAGGGAAAGAAAACTTAGCCATTTCCCCTTGTTCTTTGGTTCAATCTGAGTCAGATAGGAGTTTAGGAATAAGTTGCTTTCAGCTGGAAGATATTAATGAAAAACAAACAACATATTGACATCCTGTCTTCTGAATTGATTCCACTGAAGGGATTGTCTTTTATAATTATGACACCATGTGCTTCAACTTTTTTGGGTCCCAGCTGCTATCTAATAAACAAAGACTTTAGGATTTCATTCAAGTCAATGGAGACTCAAACTAGGCTTTAGAAATGCATGATTTTCAAATTGGATATGGATGGGGGTTTTTTGGCAACAACCCCTGAAAATTTATTCAACCCAAACAAGTTACATGAGTTTAGAATAAGGCATATTGACACAAGTTAGGCTCCATTCTCTGTGCAAGATCTAAAAACTTTATTTATAAAGCAAATCACAGCATCCAAGTGATGCCAAGGCTCAGACAGGCTTGGTTTTGAAATTTTTCCTGTTTCTCATACCTGTTTTTAGAGTTCTACTGAAACAACCTTGTAATCCCTGACACTTGCACCATCTGTAGGTTACCGCCAGAGTTAAAGCAATGCAACAGACTGTTCATTTGCTCTATTATAGTATCACCTTTGTTTCTAAAAAGAAAACAACTTCATTATAGTATGTATATATTTCTTTTAACTTGATGCCATCTGGTTTGAGGAAGTCCACTTCAACAGAAATAGGATATCTACACTTCTAAGAGTATAAAAAAAAAAATTCTTTAAGCAATTTTAAGGGCTGAAATTTGCAAATTTTCCTGTTAATTGCCCAGAATCCCACAATCTAAAATTTTCCATGATAAGCACAGGAGGGCTAAGGCTTCCATCCTGGTCCTTTAAAATCCCTCTGGATGACAGAGACACTCTTTTAGTCTTACCTCAACTAGCTGTTTTCCTAAACTAAAAAACAAAAACAAAAAAAAACAAAAAAAAACCCCCAGCATACAACTTTGCAGAAGAAAAGCCTGTAATTAAGCCCTGCAGACAGCAAAGACCTCCTTAGCAGCACCTCTACATGGATAAAGCAAAAGGAAAACTTAAGCCTGGTGAGCTATAGCTCTTACTTCCCCCATTTTTTCACACCCCATGGTTTTGCATCAGCACGTGCTTTTCAGTATCACAAGAAACAAAATTATGGAGTGTCTTCTTCTTTCACAGGGTGCCCCCAATAGCCTGGGAGCATGTGCATTGCTGGGTGCAGGAGAAGAGTCAGCAACTGCTTTGCTCTTGTTCTTCTGGCCACGGTTTGATTAAATTACATCAGTGTCTTAAGTCATAAATTTTTGCCTTCTGAACTGCTTACAAATATGTGATTTGGAGAAGGGAGACGAATTATCTCCTTCTCACCAGTTCAATGACATGGACTGTCTCCATCCACTGCAGCAATCATTCTTCCAATATTACAACAGCTGTTTTTGTGGGATTTCATTTTTGGCAACTATGATTAAAGGACAACAAAGAACCACGGAGTGAGCTCACACTAGGCCATCTTACTGTGCTGCTTGGTGTACAAGCCTGGAAGTTTCCTTCCCTCACAGGTAGTCCACTAGCATAATATTCAAGTTATAAAATTAAATACCTTACAGAAGTAAAAAAACCCAAGACTTCTACTATTACATCTCCAAAGATAGTTATTTTCATATCAGGATCATCACCAGCTGAATACACTGAAACACTTATTCCATAAACTGGAATTACTTCAGTTTCCAAATACTTTACAGCACCTCTTCCACAGAGCTGTATCAGTAGTACCTCCAAGTCTGTAATACCCATAGAAAAGGACATTGTTTTTTTCCTTAAAGCAAATGTCAAAGTATATCTAGAGTTAGTCAGACACTTTAATATAATTTTAAAAGTATTATGAAAAGTAAATTACACAAAATGTAATTTTAAAAAAATCCATCAGTCCAAAGGTCCTAAAATTCCTTTCTGCAGTTAAGAAAATGATTGTGAAAATGTCTGATCACAAAGAAACAGTTAACAGGATTTCTGTAAACACTGAATTATTTTTACGTCAACAGTAAAATGTAGCACGTGGAAGAGCTGTTAAGGAGAATGTACAAAAGCACAGCATCCATGAAGAGGACAAGGCATGAAACAGCTTATACTGGTGGTTCTTACCCATAAGCAAGAAGTTTACAGCTGGTTTTGCAAGATGTGCATGAACAGAAAGAAAGGGAGAGCCAACATCAAGAGGCTTACATCTAACAGCACAGTAAACTGTGATACTACTGCTTTTCAATCCATCTGCATTAAAAAAAAAAAAAAAAAAAAAATCAACAAGAGGGATGACAAAAGCAGAACTGGATTTACTGGATTTAAGCTGAAAACTCTGTCAAGGTAGGACAATTCAGTTCACTGTCTGGAAGCTTCCAACAATAGGCACAGCAACCACCAGACATGCCTGATTATTTCTGTACTCACACAGGGTGTTTCCATGGAAAAGCAGCAGCCTTCTAGGTTTGACATTCAGCATATGACAGCAGAGCATGCCAAAGCCCAGACATGCAAGGCCCAAAGAGAGATCACAGACAGCTCTTTGAATGTGGTTCTGAGCTACACAAGAATAAATCCAGCTCTGGGGCAGAGCCTAACCTCAGGGGTTCTGCCTTGTGCTCTTTATTTACCAGCTAAGATCCCAATGAAAGCAGAACAGACATCAGAGGAGCACATGGGTGGGAACTGTGGCCACGGGGCTTTCCTTTCTCTTTAGCCTTTAGTAAAGAGTTTCTGAGAAGTCTGGATGGGAACTACAGCACTGCTCTTCGACCATGGCCTAGATAACTCCCAACAGAACTTGGAAACAAAAGATAGAAATGGTGTCTCTGGAAGTACAATACCCTGTACATTCCCTCCTCTATAAAGTATTTTCAGTAAAAACCACAAACAGTAGGAGAGTAAGGAAACACAGAGGAACCATGCTACCACAACAAAAATCAAGATGTAATGGGTATTCAGTGTGCTACTCTCTCCCATGCAGACATAGGAAGTCCTCATGCTGCGTCAATTAAACTTGGGAAGAAAAATCTGTTTTAATTCCAAAAATATAATCTATGCTTTACAGAGGTAATCTGAGGTACAGCAGGAGCAATGTTATTTGAGCCTCACTAAATATTTTACCATAATTCTTGTGTTTTAGTCCATTGTGAGTGGCTAACCTATTAGTGGCAAAGAACGCAGAAAAATTCTTAAAATACATTTAGCAGATCCACTCACATAGTACACATAGATTCAACTCATACTCCACTCCAAACTCAGCAGCTACCACTCTGCCATAGATCTCCAAGATCTAGAAACACCTGCGTTAGATACAACGCAAACACTTTCCTGAGCAGCCTTGAATGGTTTTCTGATCCAGGAACAGATTAATTTTACAAACCAACTTGTTTTTCCCTAGCCTGAAGCTCCTTCAGCAGATCAACAAATCAGCCAGCATTAAGCCAGCTAAAGAAATCATGCTCTGGTATTCCATCAGGCAGTCGTGGAGCACACTCCATAGCTGACAGCTCCACTGCCAAGTGGGAGGAAAAGCAGGAGTGCAGAGTTTGCTGGTAGCTCTCAAGGCCACATCACTAAAAGCTAAAAATTCCACCCACCTCCTGTGCCAGCTCACAAAAATGAGTTAGCTTTTTTTTACAGCCCAAATTTACAGTACCACTCAGGCTGACAGTATGTGTTCCACCAGAGTAACCCAAAATATTTCTGGTTTTATTTCATACATATTTCAATGGCTCCAAGTTCTCTTTGCAGTCTACCTCCTCCCACAGGGATGAGCAACCAGTTTCACAGTAGTAAAAAAATGAAGGTTTTGGCGGAGACCATTTAGAAAACTCTGATGAGTACAGGGGGTCTTGGTCACAAGTGAGGCTGGGCCTGTGACAGGTATACAGCATGACAGGCATGCAGCACAAAAACACAGATCCTCTCTTTTTCAGATTATTTCCAATATAAGTACTAGGCCCAGTATAGCCTATTACTGCAAAGCATCATGCTTGCAGTAAGAAAAGCGTTTTTTATTATTATTAACATACAATACAACAAACAGGGAGCCATATCTTTCAAGTATTTTATTCTTTTGCTACAAGGGGGTGTGAGGGAGAGTAAGTTTAAAAAAAAATTTTAAAATTACAAAGGCACGTGTGTCACTCCAATACCTTGAAAGACCTAGACTTTTTTTTTTTTTTAATGGCAGAAGTACTTACAACACATAGAGATAAGGAAAAAAAAAAACAAAAAACCATAAATAAAACTTCAAGGTAGTTTCTACTCTTCAAACCACCAGCACATTATGAGAAATATGTAATGGCTGGCATATATATGTGCAAAGTGGAACTAATGTACTGATCTTGTAAAAAAAATTTTGGAGACACTTTTGGAGTTTTGACTGTCTTTGCTATAGTGCTGGTGAGCTCACTGAGTCAAAAGGCATGCAGGACAAAAGGGGGTGAATATTTAACAGTATTTCTATTTCCTTCAATACAATATAGTGCAAATGCATATATATATACATTGCAGTGAAATATTCTCCATCCAGTCTGCTTGTGCATCCAGTTTATACAGCTAGAATACAGGCAAACTTGTTGATAATAAATATTATCTAAGCTTCACTTTCAAGAAAACAGAATATTGAGCTAATGATGTGCGTGGGCTGCTGCAGCAGCATGCACCACTTCCCTCCCATCCAGTTTATCATAACTATTCTCAGAGTGCACGTGACAGAAAAGTAGGAAGGAAAGGTTAAGAAAGTGTCATAAAACAAGCTCAAACTTGAATATAAACCCATCGTGTGTGGTGAGGAAAGTCACAAGATTCAACCCCTCACTGCGGGGATGGCTGCCTTGGATCAATGCACTCATGCTCTGCTTCCCCTGCTGCTCACCCAAGCGACAGGAATTCAGTTCAGTGCAACTCCCCTGTTATGCTGACAGATGACTTCCTCCTCAACGACAGCAAGAGATACGCTTTCTTTTTGGTATTAGCAGAAAAAAAAGAGAGATCTAGACCACAGAATGCATTCCTGCATAGCCAAGTTTGACTACAGGCTACTGGAGAACTAACTTGACTCCTGCTGTCTTCTGATTCTTTCAGAGAGATGTAGAAATATATCAGCTGGAGGACAGGATGATAAAACTAAGTATACCTTTGTTTTCAAGTATTTCTGAGTCTCTCCTATAAGCCATCAATTTACTCCAAAACCAGTAATCTGTTCTTAAAAACAAACAAACAAAAAAAAGAGGTCTACTTACAGCTACCCATGCTTTATATAGGAACGTCATTACTGTGAGCAGGAATCCTTATATTCCAGTTTTTTTGTGATAGTAACTCTACCCATCTGGGAGGCAATCCTTAAACTGGGTGTAGAATGAACATTATCAACTAATTATATTAAAAAGGAACTTCTGGATTTCATAACTTACTGACATAATTCAGGAAATAAGCAACAAGAAATGTTTCAACACATAATAACAGCAGACTGTGAGAGTGGGCAGTTAAAGAAAAAGTTTCAATAACAACTCTGTATCTATGTTCTAAGTCCACCTTATATAAGCTATATTCCAGCCACCTCTTTCAGACCTTTCAAGAAGAATCTTGGAGGAAAAAATGTGCAGCTCTGACGATGCAGAATGGCTGTCACTCAATGTAGAAGAGTGGTTTGCAAAGAACTAGAAACACATCAATAAATTCAGGGAAAGGACTTGTGTAAGTTGCTTACACTTGTAGTCTCACTCCTCTTTTCATACTAATAAACTTTAAAGTAGTGAATTATTGATTATCTTCCAGCACTAGGAAATTCATAAACATGAGGCTTATAATTTGCACTTGATATTCTCCCATCTTCATTCCTCATCTTTCTGGTTTTCACACCTAGATTCAGCAGAAGGCCTCCAAGCCTTCTACTTCTACATGTTTGAGCCATGCAAAAATTCAGCATGGAAACATATCAGCAGTGATTAGCAAAAATTTCTGAATTTTTTCTGCATTGGCTGTTTCATTACTGAAGTGGTGCTAGAGGATTTTCAGACAGAATAAAAGACTTCACATTTTCCAACATGCCATGGTAACAAATTCATGACAAAATCCCATGGCATCAGGCAGAGACGATGGCAGCAGCTTTCTGTAGAGTTTTCTAGATAGCCAGATACTCAGTTGTCACACTACAAACTCCATGCAACTTCTTTACAAGTCCATTAAATACCCCACAGCTCATTTTAGGTATATTACACTGAGGAAAAAAAAAAGGAAAAAAAAGCCTATTTCAACTGATTTCTGAAGACATGAAGTGTAAGCTATATCATACAAACCACTGTGTGTAACTAACTGCCTCTTTCAGAGAGCTTTCTTCCTTTGCAGCTGCAATGTGTGAACCCCTTTATTAGTCTAATTTACAGGCATCAGCTGTAGAAAAGAATTACTTGGAAAAACAGGTAGCATTATCTCTTCCTGTATTAGAAGTCCCATCTCCTGGCAACAGAAGAAAAATTACAGCAAATCTGAGATGCCAGAGTTTTCTAGCCCTCAGACTGTGGAAAGTTTGAAATCATAAAAAAGGGATAAAATTAAGCTAGTAATAATCAGAAATGTTTTATAGTGGTTTGGGGGTTTGCTGGTGCTCTTATTTTGAGGAGTAACTGAAGGCTTTGTTGACTTTCATAACAATAAGACACAATCATAATGGAAAGCAGAAAAACAAACGGATAAATGCTTGAAAAAGCAAGATGAATTGCCCCATAGATGCGAGGGGTGTCTGTAAAACAGTGTGGTTTACAAACAGCTGTGCTAGAAAGAGCCCAGTGAGACCGACTGGAGCTCCTCCTCTTCCAACTGTTTTTTTTTTAAACAGAAAGTGGAGCATGTGTCAACTGAAATATTGATTCATGAAGCGAGAAAATTTAAATTTCAGAAAATTGTCATGTAATGATCAGTAAGACAGCTCTAGAAACTAATGAATGAAGAAATAGTAGGAGGTTACACAGTGCAATGTTCATCTGGGAAGCATAATTGATATGCTGAGTCCATCCTGGGAAGATGGCTGCGAGAAGGCTACATCATCAAATACACACACTATCCCTACCTCCACTTAATAGAAGAGAAAGAAAAATACAGTGCAGCCATGGAGTTCAGCTAATGCATTTACATATTGTTTTTTAATTATTCTTTAATGGAAAGCTTTCTACTGCTACTAGCATAAGTCTCTCACTTTCTCCTAGCTGCTAGCTGGGCTAGCACTCCCACATCCTCAGCACACCCAGAGAAAATGGAGTTTAAAGATCTTCATTTCTAAGGCTGTCCACCATCTCATTCAGAAACCCTTCTCACCCTTTCCTTCAAGCCCTGAAGCTAGCATTTGAAAGCTCAGTATGAATTATAACAATCTTCCTGCAATTTCAGGTTACAGAAGGAAGTGACAGCTGAACAGAAGTGAACAAGACAAAAGTCCTGCTTTTCATTTTACAGAGTTACATTTTATTTCAGTGCTCTAACCATTAAGACTGATTGTTGTCTTGTCATCAACAGGAAGACACCTGCATCCAGCAGTCTACAAAGAGAACTTACTCATCCAGACCACAATACCTAGAACAGAGTAGCACTTTATCCTGTTACGCTGCTATTTGTTTAAACTACTATTACTTTATTTAAAGTTATATTAAGCTTTGTATGACAAATGATAAAGGCAGCACTGTGATTTTTTTGGTCTCTACAAATAGTCTATTTCAATTGCTTCAGTAATTTCTTATCTGAAAGGCAATCCCTTATTTTAAAATAAGGCAATTGCCTCATTTTAAGGCAATCCCATACTATCATGGGACACAATATAGCAAAATCTGCATTTTAATGGGTTTCAGATTCAGTGATTAATCAGTCACTCTATTCCATTACAAGTAGAGACTTTAATAAGTTGTGACTTTCATACCTGGAAGCCACAAAATGGAGACAGAAAACCCTAGAATAGATTTTCAACTCAGTCCTGCATGATGAAAAACAATTTCCAAAAATGCATCTGGTCCTCAACTCAGATATTTGGCACACCCAAATTCAAGACATTCAATTCTCAAACCAAAGGCATCTACATTTTTGATTTATCAAAAGTGGTGCTAAAAATGGGTATAAATACTGACTCAACACAACACAGCAGCAGTAAAAGACAGCCAAACTGTCCACAAGTGTGTTCCCCTGAGTACAGTATACATCCTCTACATCTACCATCTCCTTCTAAAGCAGCAGCTGGCAGCTAGAAATTCCTGTGTTGCTTATTAAATAGAGAGACTGCTCAATCTTACATTTTGAAAAGGAAAATTAAACCATTTTTTTTTCACCAAGTTCTAAAAAAGCACCAAAGAAATAGCTGAAAAAGACTCTAGTCACAGTTATTTAGACTACAAGGATGCTAAACCACAAGAAGTCTTACTGTCTTCCTCATCAATCTCTCTGGAGATTTGAGGGGTTATGTTGTTTAGATCTGGGAGCAGAATGATCTCTGAAGTTCTCTCAGGATACGTAGGAAGTTCCATACATGATGACAAACACTCTTAGTATTTTCCCCTCCTCTTTAGACAGCACAGATCTTTGTAGGATAGGGAAATTAAAGTCTGCTGAGAGTCTCTATTTTAGAAGACTACCAACCTCTAATCCAAATTCAGCAAAAATGTTGTGTGTGTTCAAAGGAATTTTTCCATGTTCACACCATGGTCTCTCCCACTTCCATGGGAATAACAAAACAATAGCTATGCTTAATTATAGTCAATAAACTTTTTTTTTAATAAACAACCAAGATGAATCAGTATTGCCTTTTTATATTTTGTTGCTCAAACACTACATCCTAGCTAAGGGACAAAGCCTCATGTATACTGGAAACAATGGCTTTGCAGAATTTTACATTTTCTATTCAAAATCCAATTTCAGTAGAATAGTCAATAAGAAAAAAGAAAGCAGCTAACTCCTTGAAACAGAAAAATTTTCTAACAAAAATGGAAGCTCATGCAGCCCATCATGTGGCTCACAGGTGTGCAAGCAAGAAAGGTAAGGAGGAGTTGATAGAGAACACTGACACTCACGTAAGCACAAAAGTTTTAATTTCAGAGGAGGTGAGAGTTTGGGGGACTGAGGTGGGAGGCTGTTTGTTTGGTTTTAAGGCTATAAACAAGCTAGGCCCTGCAGTTATTACTAATCATGTTCAAATCACACCAGGCTGCCAACATCTGACTGTCTTTACACTTGTACATTCTGCATGTGTCCCTCTGAATTAAAATGACAAATTACAATAATCAGCAGTGGCAGCACATAGGACTTTTTCATGCAGCAATATCCAAGTAAACTGGATTAATGTTTAACTCACAGAGCCAAACAAGAACAAAAGCTTTTTACTCTAAGTTTACTTCATGCCAAAACCTTTGTGCTATCTGTACTATTATTCAGTAAATACACACATTTTAAAATATTTTAATACAGAAGATGATCAATGTTATAAAACAAAAAAAAATTAAAATGATACCCCCTGTCATTTGGATCTCTCTCCCTTTACTGCAGACTCTGAACAGCTGCCCTGCATTTTGCCAAGGTCACATACACCCATGACTCTGACTCACCATTGTAGAGTGCAAATATTTCTACTTATCCTTCAGCTGCTTCCTAATCTTTTTATGGTTTAGGACATCCTCATCATGACTTTGAAATCAGTTGCACAAGCAAAGAGACAGTGCATCCAAAAGAGCTCTGTGGTAAATGCACAAACCTTTAAAAACCTAAAACAAAAAAGGTCTTTACAAACCACAAAACAAAACAGGTCAGTTTTGGCTTTCTCAAAATCTCTTCAATCTTTTCTGTACAGTACTCAAACATATTTATGGTATTGCAATATGTTCTAGACACCTATCAGAATAGAGTGTTGAACCTTTCCATCAACTGCCATGTTCAGTTCTCCCAGAACTGAAACTATTTGTCTGTATGATGATAGCCTCATAAGAGACTTTCAAAGCAGATGCCTAAAGCTGGGCAATCAATTAAAAAAATCAAGCCACTAAACACCAAGCTATAACAGGCTTGTATTTGCTGTTCCCACTAGAGAAATACACTTGTGCAAGGTCTGGACCCAGTTCTGTCAGGCTTTTATTTCATGTGTTCCAGCCCCTGATGATCTGATGATCTTAGTAAAAAGGACTTGCTGTACTTTGTCACCATCGTCCTTCCACCAGGGAGCCCAGAACTGGACACAACACTCCACATGTGGTTTGACAGGTGCAGAACTGGCCTTGAATGATTCACATCCCCTGACCTGCTGCAATTTATCCTGTTTCGTCACAAAAGCACACTGCCTCTTCTTCATCAGCTCCCCATTTCTGCAGCACTGCACCCCCAAACACCAGTGTGTACCACTGCACAGATTTTCCAACTTAGACACCAAAATTTTCATTTGCCTATGATGAATTGCATGAGGTTTCCCTAAATCTATTCTTCCAGCCTGACAAAGCCCTTCTGTAAAGCATCCATACACCACCCACATCAACTGCTTCCACTCCGTTTAGTATCCATCCACAAACACGCCAAAGATGCCCTTCTTCCCCATTGTCCAGGTAGTTAACAATATGGAATCATGTCAACCCCAATATTAACCCTGGAAAAAGGAAATAATTCTCCTTTCCCTGGCTTCCAGGCAATAACTCATTTGGCTGGCCAATCAATTCACCAGTGTCCTCCAGAGGACTACTAAAATGGCTTTGGCTGCCAGAGCCATAGCCAGAATCACTGCCTGACCATCTTGTCCCCATCCAAAGGGCAACATTCCAAACATGTGAGGACAGCAGGATAAGGTGGCTTTTCCTCCAAGCTCAAATACCACAGTTTAGCACTGCAAATTGCTTTACTCTGAGTGTAATTTAAAGTACCACAAGAACATCATCAGTAACTATTAGTCATTATCTTTTTTCATCTGCTGAGTTTCAATTTTTTTAAGTTCTTCCCTGCCCTGAACTGTTTGTGTAAGTTGCAGAAATAAAACATAAACAAGAAAGAGGCAAGAACTTTGCAAAACTGCTTTGGTGGGTTTCTTTCCCAAAAGGTCTTATAAAGAGTTTTAGATGCCAGTAACTTAACAGTAGGGAAAGAATTTTACATTTTTGGTGTATGAAGGCATGGCACAACTATTTGTATAAAAATAAAGGGGCACACTAAATGTCAGATTAACATGGTAGGTTTGGGTTCTTTGGCTTTTATTGGGACAGGGTTGGGATTAGGAAGAAAAGCACACAGGAAAGCACAAATAATAACAGTATCAATTTATCATTATTGACAAAAATTAAGTTTGCATACAGTTTCCACAGATTAAGAGCACCATCACCTTGAACCTTAGCTAAGGCTATAAGCAAACTCCCTAGAACACCATGTGTAAGAAATCTGGAAATTAACAACACTCACTGCTGCTAAACTATGCCATAAAACAATGGAGTTCATACTCCAGAAACAAATAATTTGGAGACTTTTTCACTCATCTAGAATTTTTTACTAATGTCTCTTTATTATAGGTTATTTATAACAGGTTATTTAGTGCAGAGGAATAATTTACAGGAATACTCTGGGGCAAGAGAGAGATTAATCTTAGGCAGAAGATCATAGATTATCAAGACCACACCATAGGAAACATGTTGAAGTTAGTTTAATAGACCTTTTGATTCAAAGATGGCTTCACCTTCTATGAGATAAATAACTCCATTAAAAACTGGAACAGAGCACAGAACATGTTAATCCTTTGTAAAGAAGACAGCTGACAACCCTCTCAGTGAAAAAATATTTCCTAACATCCAGCCTAAGCCTCCCCTGGCTCAGCTTCCATCCATTCCCTCTGGTCCTTTCACAGTTTACTAAGGAGTAGAGGCTGATTGTCTCCTTGCTCCAACCTCCCTTGAGGCAGTTGAAGAGAGCTCCAAGGTCTCCTTATACAGAAGGGTTTGCCTTAAAAATACAAGGTGTATATATATACATATATATATATCTTCCTTATATATAAGGTCTTCCTTAAACAGGAACCAATGAAGGAATTACTATATTATATCCTAGATGGAGAACTGAAAACATCAAAAACTCCATGACAAAAGAGAACAAGTCTGATGGCAAGCTACTGACGTACTTTAAAAAATTCAAATGCTCTGGCTCTACAGTTAAATTTTTTGTCCTCAACATATTCCTTAATGCTGCATCAAGAGTTCTGTGTGGGTAACCATAGCATTAATAATCCCACTGAGTATGACTGTACTAGGAGGAAACAAACATTAATTACTTGAGGCTGCATAGATATTTACAAAGCAAGAAAAATGAACATGCACTTCTGGATGGCACCCACGGTCCTTTTAAGCAGATAGATAGAAGGAGGGGGAAATGAACCAGGAGTCAAAATAGAAATGAGACTTTGTTCTATCATGGGATGGAGGAAATCACTTTCCCATTACGGAACAAACAAATATCATCAACTACCTGACACAAAAAGGAAGAGGAAAACAACAGGAACACTTGCCAGCTGGGGAAAGCAGTAGTCAAATGCCAAGGATCATTTCAGGGCTGCAGCTGCTTGTCTCCGCCAAGTTTAAAGATTTAGCTGTTCTAAAAGTATACTCAAAATATGCCACTAGGGAGTTTAACTACTGACCTTGTAAGGAAAAATTCCATGGAGAAGATAGCGAATTTCCAGGATACCAGGGATTTCATTAAAAGTAGTCCTGTGATTTCCCAGGTTCAGCATCAAAAAAAGCTATTCCAAAAACGTAACCAATGTTGCTTTTTTCCTGCTGACACTCCTACCCACAAAGCCGCCAGTCTCCCATGTGCCCATCTGAATTCAGTTTCGCACATCCCACTCCAAAGGGAACAACTTCTAGACTGAGAACGTTGCTACTACTACAACATAACAGATCTATTTTTACTGGGTGATGCATGGTGCTTCTGGGAACAAAAGCAGATCTCTCAGTATTTTAAGATTGTTCATGCAGACTTCTCTCAGAAATGCAATCTCTTATGATTTTAGAGAAGCATTGGTGACAAGCATTCTTCCAGCCTGGCCTTAGACACCTCCACGGAGGTGTCATCAACAAGCTCCCTAAGCAATCTATTTCAGTATCTCACTACCCTCATGGTGAAGAATGTTTAAAACCATTACTCCTTGTTCTGTCACTACTGTCTGGTGAAAAAACCCACCCACCTTTCCTGTCAGACCCCTTCAGGTACTGGGAGGCCACTGTAAAAGTCTCCCTGGAGCCTTCTCTTCTCCAGGCTGAATACATAAAAGTCCTAAAACTAGTGAAAAACAGCCCAAGGAAAAGTATCAAGGTTTTCCCCACTTACCAGTGTGCTTGCAAATAAACTTTGAAGTATGACTTTTTTTTTTCCTGATTTTTTTTTTTAACCAGAAAAGTGTCTGCATGGCACAGCATTGTTATCAAAAGCAACACGAAGGGTGAACAAACCACCTGTGAAAACTCTCAGAGTTTAACAGGAACCCCTTCAAACAGCTGATGAAGGAGGAAGTGATGTAAAGGTGACCAAGCCAAGGGAAAAAAAAAAAAAAAAAAGTGATTTATTATATAACATCTAAACTTCAGTTTCAAATGTATCACATGCAGCATGAGCTGGAAAAAGCACAGCAAAGACAGGTACAGGAAGAAACCCACAAGCACAGTGTCGTGTCCTTTAACACCCCCAGAACCAGCTGACACTTGTTTCCTGACAACCAGGAAGCATTTATTTCAGCCTATTAATTTTTAGCCAGTTCTGCTACCCATTCACTTGGATCAGAAGCAACTGAATGATGTAAAATTTACAAGTTTTGAGGGTACAGACAAATATAATTTTGTTCTTCCGTAGTTACAAAAGTGACCAATACCCAACGTGTGTGGGAAGTCACTCCACACTAAAGGTGATTATTTGCTAGAAGACTAGATGACTATCATCAGGTATCGTTACAAAAGCATAAATGCCTATATAACAGGCATGACAAAAAGTAGAAGCCACTGGAAACCACAAACTATTATACTAAAAAAGAGGCAGAATTCTATTGCCACCTGACAGTTCATAATTTTAGAGCTTTCACCTCCATCATTATCACAACAGAAGCAATTTAGTCATGGTTACTGTATTTCACTGCTGTTTCACAGCCATCAGCATGGCTATTACTTTCAGTGGTGGCCAGACAAATCTCTAAGGCAGTATACACTTCCTGCTGAAAAAGCAGACAGCCAGTCATTTACTTTTCAATTTGCAGAACAAGCTGGCCCATGAAACAGGAACTTAAAAAAACAAACACCAAACTACTTCAGCCTTAAGAATCATATCTAGGGGCACAGAAAGAGAGAGAAAAACTAAAGTCAGAACAGGACACCGAAAAGGTTAGTCATAAGTACAGTCTCTTGACTATATTCAAGAGCAATTAAAACCAATAATATTAATTTAAAAAGAGTATCCACACTGTAAAAGTAATTTTAAAAATGCATTCTTAATAAAAGACATATTTCTTAGCCAACCGTTTCCTCTGGTACAGATACATACACAAAAATGACATGTAAAAGTTCAAGTGTTAAGATGACTTAAAGTTCAAAGGAAGTTAAAGTTTAGAGTTATCTATCAGACTCTCGGTATATCTTCTGGAGAAGTGAAGATAAGAATGTGTCTGGAATACAGTCAAGACAAAGAAGGAAGTTCTAGAAATAAACCTAATTGTACACACTGACACCAGTTTCATTTTAACTATTACAGAGAGAGTATTACCAAAGAACATTTTCATTTTACGTATTAAAAAAAAAAATGGACACAAGTCAAGTTTGACAAAGAAACACACTGTTCTCTGATACCTAGGTGATCACTAGGAACCTCCACTACATTCAGACTGCATTTCATCAGAACCAATTTGCATTGCAGTTGCAGTGCTGTGTACCACAGTCTTTATGCTCCACAAAATTCATGGCTATAGTGCAGCCTGATGCAAAAAAAAAAAAAAAATTAAAAAATGACCATGAGCTATTTCTAGGTAATGTCAGCATCCTAAAACCAAGGCCAAACATTCACAGAAAGATCATATAACATGGCAGTAGGCAAAAGAGTAACAGGACTAGTACATCATGACCTACAGAAGGCAGAAGCAAGAACAGACAGCCTGGGAGGAATAAGGAGAAATCGTCTGAGCAGCCAGGGATCAGGTTAGCAAAATAAAGGCCAGAAAGAATTACATCTGGCCAGAGATATCAAGGGTAACACAAAAAGCTTCTACAGGTATGTTGATGATAAAAGGAAGACTAAGGAAATTGTGGGCCCACTCCAGAAGGGAGCCAGAGACATGATTACCTAGAATTTGGAGAAGGCTGAGGTACTCAATTACTTTTTTGTCTCAGTCTTCATTGTGTGAAGCCATACCACCAAATCACAGAGGCAAAGGCAGAATGTGGGAGAAGGAAAAACCACCCACTGCAGAAGAGCAGGCTGAAGACCATCTAAGGAACCTGAAGGTGCTTCTCATTAAGACCTGATAAGATGCATCCATAGGTCCTGAAGGAACTAGCAGATTAAGTTGCTAGGTCACAACCTATCATATTTAAGAAACTGTGGCAGTCCAGTGACTGGAAAAGGGGAAACATAATCCCCATTTTCAAAGAGGGAAAAACAAAAGACCCAGGGAGATAGAGGACACAGTCTCACCTCTGTTCCTGGGAAGATTACAGATCAGATCCTCCTGAAGGCTCTGCTAAGGCATACAGATAATAGGGAGGTAACTGGTGACAGCCAGTATGGCTTGACCAGGGGAAACTCCTGCCTGACAAATTAAGCAGCCTTCTTCAGCAGGGTTACAGCATCAGTGGATAAGGGGAGACCAATTAATGTCATCTACCTGGACTTCCAAAAAGCATTCGACACTGTCTCACACAGCATCCTGGTCTCTAAATTGGAAAAGTTTATTCAGACATCTTGGTAACACCACAGCAAAGAAGTTTGAAATGTCTGTCAAATTAGGCTGGCAATCTAAAGCCCATCAGCAGTGCACCATCACTGCACCATCTTGCAACTGCTAAGTTTGAGCAGATCTGACAGAAAACACTTCCAAAAAGTCTATTCCACTAAAACACTAATAGGGTTTTAAGTGGTCACTGTTCTAAGTATTAATTGAGAAATAAATATTCAATATCTGAAGCTTTTTTAAAGAAGTGAAAACATATATCAGCATAAGCTTGCAAATGATAAATTCAGGAATCAAGAACACTGCAAGCCCATGAGTCAGAAGAAGGCATGGACATTTTGCTCTGAGAGGACTGGGCTACAGCATGACCTTACCCGGACTGTTTATAGGCAGCTGTAAATATTTCTGAGAACAGCCTTAACCACTACCAAATCAGGCTAAACAGCGTAACAAGCATGACAGATTGAAGAAGCAGATTTGGAGTTTTGTACTAGATTTCTTGCTTATGGCATCACCCCTACCTTGAATAATTAAAATTATTTACCAATGTTTCATGGAGGAATTTCTGAAAGGTCTTTCTTTCATTTACATTGCTCCAAAGAGAAATAAGAAGTAGTTTTCCTCTTTCATGGGAAAATGAGCAGCTCTTCTTCAGTACTTTCCTCTGTAATTGTGGAACTAAACAGCATGACAGAGACCTCAGTGATATTTTCTTCATCTGAAGCCAGATTTAGAATAGCCTTAGAAGAAATACCGCGCAAAGACTAATTTTCTACTAGAAAACTCTTCTCCATCTTTGATCCTGGAAAACTCACTCTGACAGCTACAATAAAGAAGAGGTTATGGCCACAAGCCAACTATTCAGATCACCTCTTAGAAGTTGGCATCCCAGGAAAAAAGTGGAAAAAGATCTCATGGGAACAGCACAAATGGCGGAGTAGACAAAATGGAAATCATGCAAAGCATCTGACACTGTCCTGCCTGCCCAATATTCTCATTTCTCAGTTGGAAAGACACGGACCTAATGGATGGAGCACTCATTGGATAAAGAAATGGTTGGATAGTCACACTGAAAGAGTTGCAGTCAACAGCTCAATGTCCAAGTGGAGACCAGTTACAAGTGCCATTCCTCAGGGGTCAGCACTGGGACAAGCACTGTTTAACATCTTACCCCATTTGGAGTAATGTGTTCAGTTCTGGAGGTCCTCAAAAGAAGCAAGACAGGGAGATGCTGGTGCTACTCCAGAGGAGGGTCACAAACATAATCAGAGGACTAGAGCACCTCTCCTACAAAAATAGAATAAGAGTACTGGGCATGTTCAGCCTGGAGAAGAGAAGACTCTGGGGACACCTTATAGGAGCCTTCCACTATCTGAAGGAGGCCTACAGGAAAGCTGGGGAAGGACTTTTTCTAAGGCCAGGTAGTGATAGGAAGAGGAGTAATGGCTTTAAACTGGAATACGGTAGATTTAGGTTAGACATTAGAAAGAATGATGGTGATGAGATTCTGAAATAGGTTGCCCAGGGAAGTTGTGAAAGTCCCCTCCCTGGAAGTGTTCAAGGCCAGGCTGGATGGGGTTTTGAGCCTGACACCCCAGGAAGGTGTTCCTGGGGCTGGAACTAGGTGATATTTAAGGTCCTTTCAAACCCAAACCATTCTGTGATTCTGTGGAATTTAAGGGCAGTAGCATGCCTGGCTACTGCATAGGCATCCCATACAGTTAATGGAATGTGGCAGCAGTCTTTCTCAGAAAGGTTTTTAAATCACTCAAAGAAGAATTTCTAAACTTGTCTGCCAAACACTTCATATTTCATTTATCCTTCTGAAGCAAAAAGCAGCTCACAGACTAAATGACTCCCCTTCACATTTTGAGGAATAAAGCCCTGTCAGACTGATCTATTTAACAAAAATCAAAGTTGCATGAAAACTATGTGTAAACCATTCTTAAGAGTAAGCTAATGGAGTTTGTAAATCCCACCCAAAACCTCTGTAATTACTCACACAAATAATGTACCCAGGCATCCCCTTTGCAGTCCTAAATGTCTTGCATTTTTCCTGAACTATTTCCAGAACTTTTGAAAAAGACATTCTTTTTTATTTATTCTTTTTGTTTATTTTTAAAGAAAGCATGCCAATTATCCCACGGATGAGCTATGCAAGCATAGAAGGGCTGCTGTAGCGGGTCAATAAGGCACCGCCGGAAGGGCATCCTTGCTTTGTTCCCCCTTCAAAGACAGATCCCAAGCACTGCCTTTGTTAACAAATATTGACTGCCTTCTCTAATTACTGCATTCTACATCTCAAATATTCACTGCAACACAAACCTCAGCTGTCTGCAAATGCCATTTGCCCAGGCTAGATTTTGTTCTTACTGACAAGTTAGCTCTTTGAAAAGGGGCATAGGCTTTTTTTTTTTTTTTTAATAGATAATACATTCTATTGTTGGGTTCCAAAAACAGCCACAATACCTAGAAATGTACTTACTGATACTAATCCACCAAATTATGTACTGGAGTCCATTGGTTTGGTTTGCATGCCTCAAGGTAGAAACACAAATCCAGTATTTAGGTTCATAAATTAGTGAACTAGTTTTCAGTATCTCAGTTAAAAAGGCTTGTTAGCTGTAACATTCGTACAGAATATCCTAGCTGTAGAATGGAATATTTTTAACCTTACTAGCTAGACTTGTTTGCCCTACACATGATTTAGAAGCAAACTATGAATCCTGATTAACTACAGGTGGGAATTCAAAAGGCTGTTTTACATCTGACTAATATTGTCAGAAGACTTGAATACATTAAATCATTTATTCATTTGTCTTCTTTTTGACCTTTAATGTTTCTAGGTAAGAAGTGCTGTGGAAAATTATGATACTCATACCACAACCTTATCACTCTGAAGGACTTGTGTCCACCCACTGTAATTTATTTACTTACTAGTAAAGACATCGGAGAGCACTTGTTAAGAAATTATAGATTAATTTCTTCTCCTTAAATCAAAAGATATTTCTTTCTACATCGTGCTGACTTCCTGTTCACACCCTCAAGACCAACATCCCTGAGGCAGCTTAACAGTCAACAAACTGAAGGGCTCCCTGCCTTTCAGTTCCCTTTGTGACTTTCAAGGCCAAAATGGGAGAGACCTTTTGTTCTCCAGAATATTGTACTTTTTCAGTTATCTTACGAATATGATGGTTTTTCAAAGTTAAGTGCTTTACTCCTACCTTCTGATGTATCTGCTCATACTAATTTGCTCCTGTCAAGGCTCAGAACATTCCCCCTTCATTTTTCATGTTACACTCTGCATGCAGAACACATAATCCAGAAAGCAGATACTTAAGTGAACTTCAAAAGTCCATCTGGATGAATGGAAAGCACTGTAGCTACTAAGGTAATATATTTTAGACTGCATCTCACCATTCCTTATAGAGTAGTTTTGTTGCCTGCTGAGTATTTTCCATTATTTCTATAGGAAAGCATGAGTTGGCATCAATAACAAGTGAGATTTTTGTCACCCATACCTGAGGGACATGTCTTTTTAAGTTATACTTCATCCTTGCCAGTTTATCTTTAAAACAGGACATCCACACTTAAGGGATCATCATAAATATGCTTCATCTAACACCAGTTATTTGGCTGAAGTAAGAAGTAATTTTTATAGGAGATCTAGGACACAAAAGAGATCAAAGCTTCCGGTAATTTCTTCTCAGTTTCACGAGTATTATAGTAATGAGATCATATCAAACAATTTTGGAATAGCCTTGCAGCTGAAACACCTTGTATTCATTGTATACTAACTCAGTGCTTTCAAGAAACATTTCACCATTTAGTTCATTTCACCACGATGCCTTCAAAGAAGGTCAAAAGCAATAATAAGCTAAGTAGTTCTGGTTTCACTAACTTATTAGTGAAAATACCCTAAAAATATATAGAGAAACATCACATTCAGTCTTGTGGACTGCACTCTTTGAGTGGTTTATAAAGCAACATGAAGCATTAATACTTAAATGTCCAACAAGACAGAGATATAAGTTGAATAAAACACTTGGAAAATACACTACCTTTCTCACTTAAAATCCCAGAAATCTAACAACAACCAGTCAGCCTCTAGCTGCAGACAAATAGAAGATTTCCACCTGGTGAACCAATAACTCAGTAAAACCAGAACTGACTTTCCCAGTCAGGTCAATGATTTGAAGCAGGCAATGAGCTATACTTGGGAGAGATCAATTACAATTTTTAAACAGCTTTAGAATAGCAGCACACTTAATTCAGAACAATGGGCCGGGTGTTTTTTTACTAATTTTGGACATAATATAGTATAGGATCCACTGTTTTGGCCTACAATTTGACATGGGATCATTTTTTCTTATTTAGATAAAGCATACTTGACAAGTACATCTGCTTATGTCCAAAAAAAATATAGTTATTAACTCACATGTCATTCTTTGTTATGCTGCTCAGTTGGAAGAAGAAGTTGCAAGAGAAAGTCGCTGAGACAAATCTATTTTGCCAACTGTCAGCAGATTCACTGGTGGATTCATATTCAGAGCAGCAGCCACAAGCATTCAGAGCAGTCTCTGAAGGGAACTGTGAAGTGATAAGTTACACAGAGCCCAGGAAAATGAGAAGGTTGCATTTGCCTTTTTTTTTTTTTTTTTTTTTTTTTTTTTAAGGGCATCTGTTGCCTTGGAAACCAAAAGCAAAACTGAGTTTTAGAAAATTTTCCCTATTCAACCTAAGTAACTGCACTCCAGATATAAAAAGGATAGTGCTGGAATTATAGCAAAAGGAATTCTGATCACTAAAGGGATAAGCATCTTTTCCCAGCAAGAATCTTTATTCATTTCCATTGGCAGTTTATCCTCAATTCCAACTTTTGATCTCCAGCTCCAAGTTAGCTGCTCACAAAGAAAGAAATATGAAGGTAAATCATTGCTTTCATTCAGACTTCAAATTAAAAATAGAAAACTAACATGCTAAAGCTACTTCTAAATGTAATCATTTTTTAATTATTCATAGATGAACCTGTGAAAGAGAGATCTTTTAAATTAAGCCTAGGGAGGAAAATTCTACCTGGTCATATTTCACCTTGAACATAAAAGACCAGGTCTGATTAGATATAAATATACAACTGATAGGGTAGAAATCTTCTTACCTTTCATACNCCAGTTGTGAAATAGCTTGCTGCCTGGAAAGTCTTAGACAGTTCTTCAGAGTAAAATTTACAGTGTAGTATTTTGGTAGACCTCTAACTCTCATGGTATATGGTTACTGGTAATCTGTAATGACTTTTTTAGTTGAAAACTTTGTGGAGTCCTCTGATTCTCCTATGTAGTTGATTGTACTAATGAATTTAGTAAACTTTGTGGATTACTTATTGTAGAAATGGCTTTATTGTTCATATCCCTGTTGTCCAGTAGAGCACTGTTGGATTAATAGAACTTCCCTGCTTTCCCAGGAGATTTGCTTGTAAGTGTCATGACGTTGCCTGGCAACTCGTTTTTAAGGAAGGTCAACAGAATGCTGACACCAGTTTTCTTCTGATTAATACTAAAGTAGAATGTGGTAATGAAAGAGTAGATGGAACAGTGAAAGCTCCTCACCTGGGAGACATGTGCAGACACACTGTGACCACTGCTTGCAAGAATGGGAATATAAGTGTTCAGCAGAATGATGGGCTGACCACAGCTCCTTCCATGAAAGCTACAAGGGTCATATACCCAAGCTACAAGGGCATACAGAGCTGTGAATATGAGCCAGATTTTCACAATGCTAAAAAGGAGCTGAAAAAGATAAATCTCAGTTTGACAACATCAGCAGTACAAGAGCAATGCAGGAAATTCCAGCTGTTTCAGAGGATGGATTTGAAGAGTCTGTCCCAAACTGCTGAAGCTCGGATAGGTGACTAAATAAAATTCAGTGGTGTTGGAGGAAGTGTGATACGAGTTACAGCAGTCAAACATGTGGAGAAAGAGCAAGAGTTGGATATCACCTTCCTCTGTTATTCCTCATGTCTTGCTGCTGTTCTGATTAAATCCTTTCCTATGGAGAAAAGGAAAGCTGTCAAGTCCTTAGACAAAGAAAATTTTGGGAGAAAGCAAAAACAAAGCAAAGAAGTATGCAAGGAAGTTGGCAAAATGGTAAAAAACTTTGCAAGGAGAAGCAAATGGGAATATACTATTGACCTGTTTATGGAATTGGAAACAACTTTTTTAGGAAACCACGGAGCCATTGGCCAAACTTCTACAAAAGTTTCCAAATTGGAACTGCACCAGTCAAAAGCAAGGATGGAAAAATGCTTACGGTAGCAATGGAACAGGAAAATAGACCTATCACACTAAAGTACAGTTTTATCTGAACAAAGTACATGGCCCCAAGAAAGCTTTGAAATGGAACTCTACTTTTCACTTGTAATAAAATTCTCTGTAGTTGGTGATACGTTTGATCTAGTGACTCATAGTTATTTCTCAGTAATAAAGAGGATGCCCTCCCAGCTAGCTGGCAGCCTTTGCTAGTAAATAAGTGATTTGTCAGGATCAAAACTAAGAAATATTAAAAATACTTCCCTCCCTCCACTGTCTTCTCTTAGTTCATATTGGATCTTAAACCTCTTGCCTATGGAGCTTTCTATATGGACATTAACTCTTAGTAAGAAAAAATAAATGTAGAAAAAAAACTCATCAGAAAGGAATGAGTTTTGAAGTTGAATAAGGGGAGGATAATTACTTTATAGTCCTACTTTAAAACCATTAAGTGCTGTTGATTTGGAGTAAGGGGAAGGGACAAGAAGGCAGGGAAGGCCATGGGTTAACCTGCAGTTAGCATTTAGGCCTGACTCAGCAGTGTGGGATACCATCAAAAGCATCAAGGTTTGGTATGCTGTCTTCTGCATGATGTTCTGTGCAAGTGTTTCTTTAAAATTTAATCTTGTGAGAGACAGTGTGTAGGTTGATAGGAACAGCGTGGCCAGCAGGTCCAGGGAAGTGATTCTGCCCCTGTACTAAACACTGGTGAGGCCACACCTCAAGTACTGTGTCCAGTTCTGGGCCCCTCAGTTCAGGAAGGAGATTGAGGTCCTGGAGCAGGTCCAAAGGAGGGCAACCAGGCTGGTGAAGGGACTGGAGCACAGATCCTATGAGGAGAGGCTGAGGGAGCTGGGGCTGTTCAGCCTGGAGAAGAGGAGGCTCAGGGGAGACCTCATCACTCTCTACAACTCCCTGAAAGGAGGGTGTAGCCAGGGGGGGGTTGGTCTCTTTTCCCAGGAAACTACCAGCAAGACAAGAGGACACAGTCTTAAGTTGTGCCAGGGGAGGTTTAGGTTAGATATTAGAAAGAATTTCTTTATGGAGAGGGTGATCAGGCATTGGAATGGGCTGCCCAGGGAAGTGGTGGATTCTCCGTCCCTGGAGATATTTAAAAAGAGACTGGATGTGGCACTCAGTGCCATGGTCTAGCAACCGCAGTGGTAGTGGATCAAGGGTTGGACTTGATGATCTCTGAGGTCCCTTCCAACCCGGCTAATTCTATGATTCTATGATTACTCTTGAATGTAGTACTTTTCCACATTAGCCAGCTTTCTGTTATGCCAAGCAAGAAGCTTTATCTGAGCATATATATAAAAGATACAGGGAAGTACGCAAAAGAGTTTGATAATAGATGGGATGATGACAGCACTCAGAGACATAGGGACCTGTTGTAATTCAGAAGAGAGTATGTGTCTCCATACAGTCACTAGCACCCCGTATATGATCCATAGTGTTACCAGTTCACCTTTTTCACTGGGTTTGAATAGTTCAGAAGCCCTACGGAGCTTACCCGGTTTTAAAATCATGCTCCTAGCAACTGCTGAATCAAAATGCTGCAATCTGTAGGCCAGGGCCATAATCATTAGAGTAAGAAGGAAAAACCAGAGCAGTGTTACTGAATCAGAGCCAATGGCAATACAGCAGTAGCCCCTGCTGTCAGAGCATGGCACTACCACCCTGAGGAGGGTCACCCCTCCAGCTGCAGCCCAAAGGATGCCAGCAAAAAAAGTTGGAAAACTGTGACAGTCTAACATCCAAAATTCACCTTTTGCACTCTTTTTTGTGCCTATAGCTGCAGTGAACACACTGGAGAGAGAACAAACCAGGCTTCCAGCAAGCAAGCAATTTTTTGTTATTATTTATTTTTTTAAATAAAGAACTCAGTGAACTGCCGTAACGCAAATAAGGTTGTTTTAAGCTCAAATATGAAGTCAGAGAAGTTACTGCATTGACTTTGCCTGCCCATTTTGAGCCTAGGAAGTGCCTAACTAAGCTTTGTGTACTGACACAGCTAAATATTTATCTGACAAGACTTGCTGACATATTGTTGGATGTCATACAATGTTTTATTGATATTTATTTACAATAAAATACAATATGCAGCTGCTCGTATTTTAAGTTGACATAGGTACTATATACTAATACTGAATTTTCACATTTTCAGTATAGCAAGGCACAGTTCTGTCTGAAAACCAAAAATGGTGGAAGTTTTGAAAAATATGTGAATTGAATAAAATTGTTTAACTATAAATTGCCTTATTAAATTTACTGTATTTAAAATTACCTTCACTTAATTTAAGTAAAACACAATTTTAGGTTTCAAAAATCAGATTTTTGTCATATGTGTAGGGTTAGAATATAAAGTTACTTTCATGTTAGCCGCTGAGAAGTAGCAAAACACAGGCATGTTTTTATGTTCTTTTTTAAGCTAAACACCTAAATTAAAATTAACATAACAAGTATACACCTGCCTCCTACTTAATATCAGATAAGTGAACCAGAGAGGACATGCAGACATGCTCCACAAGCCACTAATCAGGAAACAAACATGCATTTTTCCAGAAAATTATGTTCACTGTATATTGCTAAAGGTCTCTGCAAAGTCCAAATTAAGGAACAGGATAATATTTTTAAAAAATAAATCTTGCAATATCAGACATGCCTTAACTATTATCGACAAATTCAGTTCTAATCTGTAGAGGAAAAATTAGCCTTGTCAGCAGCAGAAAATATTCCAAAGACAAAACTAAAAAATTGATGGCTTGATTGTGTCAGCCTACTGCCTTTTGCCTTGCATTTTCAGTAGCCACTGTGCTAAAGGAGGTAGGCAGGCAGCATTACTTAAACATGGATGAGGGCACACAATCCTGAAGAACCCCTTCCATTTGTGTAGCTCTTTTCCCTTTTACTCCATAGTTGTATGGCAGGCATGGTTATTTCCAATACAAGACAAAAAACATTAACTGGAGACTCCGCACAAACCGGAGTTTAGAAAACTCGAGTTAGATGTGGCTAAGAATCATTGCTCCTGACCTTTCCTTGTGAAGATGAAGAACAGGAAGTCAGGCTTAGTGCCAGAAAAAGATAATCACATTTTACAATTGAAGGTTTAATACTTGAAGGTATTAACCATACCCACATGCTTGTGACCAAACCACGTCCGTATTCAACCATATCCTAATACTAAGGTCCAATACAGTCTATCAAGTTCCATTACAGATTAGATCAGTTGCCAGCTCTTTTATACAAAGGGAATATTTTTGGATTACCAATAAAAGCTCCATGGAACAACTGCTTATATTGCAATGTCTGTGATGAAGCCAACACATTGAGAAATCAGTCCCTATGCTACAGCAATGCAGAACTGCAGCTGGCTGAAGTAGCCTGTGCAGTAAGAGCACCGTGAGCTGGCAAACATATTGTCCTCAGAGAATTTTTCTTTATATTTTCTAGATCACAGTCCTTTATTTTCTGCTGTAGCTCTTGAAGGCATTCCTTATTTTACAGAAAAGTTTAGCTAATATTACTGTAGATTGCCATTATGTCCCAAGTAAGTTAAACCCTGACCCAATGTTGTTTGTAAAATAATAATAATTTTTTAAAAGCAAGCTTTTTTTTTTCCTACATTAGTTTCCTGTCTGTAGCAAGCCAGCCATAAAAAAAGGTTATAAGACTTGTTTATTTTCCATAACATTGAAGATTCTTAATAGACCTGCAAGGTCAGAGTAACAGTCAAATTGACCTCCAATTTGCTGAAAGATATCAACTCGTTAAAAAAAAAAAATGTTCTCCACAAAAGGATTAAAAAATAATCAAAAGTCACAACAAAACAAACCAACAAAAAAACACCAGAAGAGAAAAAACTCCCAACCAACCCAAACTAACAGGCACCATTGTACATTTAAGGACCCCACTCCCCAAATGATTAATGATACAATCAGCATTTAAACAGCAGCTCAGTCAATAGTATAACATCTACATAGGGGAAGAAGACAGAACACATTCCACACAGAAACACAGATTATTTTCTTGTCCAAGTACTTGAACATGTCATTAAAGACTTCACAGTAAAAAAAGAAGATTCACCTTCATTAACACAGGATCGCCTAGATTACTCTATGTGGCTTGTTAGCAGCTTCTGAAAAGCAGTTTAGAAGATTTCATCTGAAATTTGACACCCTTACCAGCTATCGGTTCTCATGTCTTTTCTGGATGTAAGCCCACACACCAAGAAAAAAAAAAAAAAAGAAAGAAAAAGTTCTTAGTATGAAGAGTCCTCTCAGCGCCATGCAGTCAGCTTGCAGTCCTTTCTCACTTCCTTCCTTAGCTTCTGCTTTTCTAACCCACTGTGTATACCATACCTGGAAAAAACCCTTATCAGAAAACTAATCCTGCTTCTACACCCTGAGCCACAGTAAACATTGTGTTTTAACTTCAAACAAACTGCCCTTCCACGCATGCCCCAAAAAAAAAAAAATCCCTGTAGTACTTCAGATATCTCAGCTCTGTGTAGTTAAATTCTACCAAAAGCAGTGTACTTTTTGTGTATTAGTGACTTTGTTTTGATTCTTAAATCACTAGTTCTGAAGACTGATATAATTATCCAGAAATATTAATTTCCTAACTCAATTACTGATACGTATACAAATAATGCATACATTAATATTCAATTAAGAAACTGAAGTAGCTCAGACGAGAGAGAACGGTGGCACATGAGAGGAAAGTGAAAAAAACATGCTGATTACTCACTGCAAGAAAATGTCATCAAGCCCTCCTATTAAAAGAAAAAACATTTTAGAAGAAACATGTTCAGATATGGTTTGCTTTAACAATGTTACAACTCGGGTAATTTATAGGTTGGTCTTGTTTGAGTTTTTTTGTTTGGGTTTAATTTTTTGATTGATTTTTGGGTTTTTGGGTGTTGTGTTATTTTTGGGGTTTTTTGTTTGGTTGGTTGGTTGGTTTTGTTTTGTTTTTTTTTAAGTCTGCTGTAGACCCTAACCTTGATTTTTAATTTCAGATGCCAGTTCATGGTAGAGAACCCAGGATTTTGATACAGCTTAAGCAATGGAATGTCCAAGCCTCATAGAATGATAAAGGCTACCAATACCACCCTTAAGTAAATAAATAAAGTCACCCTACTCCAGCTTACTGTCTGGAGCTTAAAGACTAGACAGTCATCTCAAGAAACAGCAACGAGTTGGGTCAGGATCCTCAGCCAGAACCAGAAGCACTGGCAGGGATCTCTACATTCTCTCCCTTCCTTTTGTACCTCCAGAAGCCACCAGGTATGGGCAGGAGAATCTGCCCTCAGATTTTCCCCATCGAGGCCTCTCATACTTTCCAGAAACAGAAGGTATGTACCAAAGGTGCAGATGAAAACTAGTCTATTGGACTTTTGCTTTGAGGACCCCAAAGCCCCCAAAGACACTGCACAGAAGCCCCATCAAGAATCCAGCTGGTCTAGAGAAAGCTTGTGGCACTAAACCAGGACCTAGGACCATCACCTGCAGCAGGGCCACCAGCAGCCCTCGTACCACAGTGCAAGTGCTCTGGGGCAGCTCAGGTCTGGTGGGTTTCAAGTATGCAGGAGCCACACAGGTACAATGTAATGAGACAGCTACAGGGCTCCATGCCCTAATAGTAGATGGAAGTCCCTACCATGAGGACTTGGTCACAACAGCGACCAACAGAACCAAAGGCCTAGCATGGTAACATCACCCAGCACATACATCGTGGGTTTATGAAAGGCAGGTCATGCTTGACTAACCTGATCTTCTCCCATGACAAGGTGACCCACTTAGTGAATGAGGGAAAGGCTGTGGATGTTGCCTACTCAGACTTTAGTAAAGCCTTTGACACCATTTCCCACAGCATTCTCCTGGAGAAACTGGATGCTCATGGCTTGGATGGGTTTTTGCTTAGCTGGGTATAAAAAAAACTGGCTGGCTGGCTGGCTGGCTGGGCCCAAAGAGTTGTGGTGAATGGAGTAAAATCCATTTGGCAGCCAAGTAAAAGCAGTTTTCCCCAGGGCTCAGTTTTGGGGCCAGTTCTCTTCATTATCTTTATCAATGATCTGTATGATGGGATTGAGTGCATCCTCAGTAAATTTGCTGAAGACATCAGTCTGGATAAAAGTGTTGATCTGCCTGAGGGGCAGGCTCTGTAGAGGGATCTGGACAGGCTGAATCAATGGGCTGAGGTCAACTGCATAAAATTCCACATGGCCAAGTGCTGAGTCCTGCATATGGGTGACAACAACCCCATACAATCTTACAGGCTGGGTGAAGAGAGGATGGAAAGCTGCCTTTTGGAAAAGGACCTGAGGGTATTGGTTGATAGGTGGCTGAACACGAGCCATCAGTGTGCCCAGGTGGTGAAGAAGGCAAGCAGCATCCTGGCTTGTACCATAAGTAGTGGCCAGCAGGACTAGGGAAGTGATCTTGCCCTTGCACATGGCACTGTGTTCAGTTTTGGGCACCTCACTATAAGAAATACAATGAGGTGCTGGAGCATGTCCAAAGAAGGACAACAAAGCTGATGAAGGGTCTAGAGAAACTAGGAGAAGCATCTGAGGGAAGTGATGTTGTCTAGTCTGGAGAAAAGTAGGATGAGGGGAGACGTAATTGCTCTCTACAACTACCTGAGAGGAGGTTGTAGCAAGGGTGTCTGTTGGTCTCTTCTCCCAAAAAACAAGCAACAGAACAAGAGGAAAAGGTCTCAAGTTTCATCGGGTTTAGTTTGGATATTAGGAAATATTTATTCTCTGAGAGGGTTGTCAAGAACTGGAACAGGCTGCCCAGGGAAGTGGTGAAGTCACCATCCCTGAAGGCATTTAAAAGATGTGTAAATGTGGTTGGTGCTTAGGGACATAGATTACTGATGGACTTGGCAGTGCCAGGTTAATGGTTGAACTTGATGGTCTTAAAGGTCTTTTCCAACCTAAATGATTCTCTAATTCTATGATTCAACTAATAAAACCCCAAATCTTTAAAAGCTAGAAGAAATCCAGCCACCGAATCAGTCACAACTTTCTCCTTGTGATCCTCATCTACATCTGGGCAGACTAATATCTATTTGAGGGTGAGGGCAAGTGCCTACACTTACTTGTGAGGAGAATGCTAGCCCTCTAATTCAGCTACGTTATCATCTCTGCTGCAAGACATTAGTTCAGAAGTCAGGAATAGATCACAGGATTTCACATCTCACATTACAGTTCCACCTCCTTCTTTCTCGGCTATTTAACTTATTGTACATTAACATCTGTGACAAGCTTAGTGTTAATACTTAGTAACTAACACTATTTCATTGCCCTTCCCCACTTTCTACTTAGTGTATTTTGCCTCCAATTATAATCCATTTTGTGCTCAATTTTAGGGAGTTTCTGTGTAATCAGAGGTGTCAGATTGCTCTCAAACTCACTAAAAATACATTTCCTTACCTATATGGCTTTTCAGGCTACTGTAGCAGCTTAATTTTCCTCTTCTGCTGCTCATTTTCCATTTTTCTCATTTTTCCATGCCTTCTTGTATCACTTTACTGATGTGTTCTGGTCAGAATCTCTGATTTTTACTTGGTTCATCAACATTTCAACAAAACCCCATCCTTCTTTCCTGACATTAATTTCAAAAATTGTTTATTCTGCCAAAGCCATCTCTGCTAAAATGCTCCTTCCAAGGCAGCTAGTTGAAGAAATCATTAAAAATTCCTCTTTCAATTTCTTTCTTTGACTTTCTTGTGTTATTGACAAAACTACTGCTCATGGGATACCCATTCTCCCTTTGTCAGTACAGGAGTTTGTTGATAACAGCCTAAATATACCAAGATGTCCACAGATATATATTTGATTAAACTCTTGACCATTCAGAGCTGGAGGCAAAGTTTATACATAAATTTTTTACACAATGAAAATGATCATTCTGATCAGGTAAATATAACTATTCATCCTGGATTGCCTTATATGCAGGAGAGATATCACATAGAGTATACCATATTGGAAAAGAAAGTAACCCTCAAAGAAAAAGGAGTCTCAGCTACAAGATTTGCAGCTAGCAATTTAGTTAAAGTATTGAATTGACAATAAGGTTTTGGAGAAAATCTACACAGCATTAATGGAACAAGAGGAAAAAAAAAATCACACACATACCTTATTATGAAACTTGCTTGCTTCGTATTTTTCCTTTCCCTGTGACAAACTGTTGATCCCAGGAAAATAATTTTCTGATATAGCAAATGCATAACACTGCTTTAACACATAACAGTGCAATGTATAGCAGTTGGAACACTTTATCACAGATCACACTGTACCCAAGACATACTGACAGCACCAAATACTGCCCAGTTTTGAATAGGATTTTGACTGAAATGGTGGGAGATAAAGAGTCCCTCAGCATGGCTTCAGAAGTGGGTGAAAAGTCTGACAACTGCAATTGTAAGCAGAACCGCTATTGGTATACAAGGGATAAAATAATAGCTAAAGGTAAATAATAAATTCTCTCTTTTTTTCTTTTTTCTTTTTTCTTTTTTTTTTTCTTTTATGAACAGCTTCCTTTCTCAATATTTGTCATTTACTTGTCCTCCAAAAGTAGCACATTCCTTGAGTAAGCTCTCCTTTTCCACTAGAAATCTCCCAAACATATTTATTGATTTATCTGCAAAACCACCATGCTCCTGCAATTTTGTACAACAAACTAATTTGTATCATGTGTGCACTATTAGTCTCAATTTCAGCTATGCCTAAAAGCATTTTAGAAATCACATTTACCAGCACCTCCACAATTTTGCCCTCTCCAGGTATATTCTAAATAAGTCTGTCCATCAAGGAGCAGACAGGTTATTTTCAGCAAATCCATGTGAAATTAAAACTCTGCTTTGAAACACTTTGTCTATTGTCACTAGCTAGTCAAGCAGTAAATACAAAATCTGATTTATTTAAGAAGATCATCATCCTGACCACCAGGAAATCAGCATTACAAGACCAACAATAATAAATAGGTAAAATAGCCATTATATTTGGCCAACCCAAAATACACATATAAGTGACTTTTCTGGATAGTATCTGAGCCAAACAGGCTCTAAAAGCTTTAAAGGGATACATTTGATCCTAAATATTGGAGGAGAACAGAGGGAAGAAAACAGTAAAATTGTATTCAGGAAGCCAAGTTCCATTTCTTGACACTTTCACACAACACATTGGTTTCAACAGGAGGCACATGGGATTAATTTGACCCACAGAGACAGGAAGCTCTCTAATAAAAGACAGGAAAACGTAAATTCTGAATAAAGCAATTTTTTATACTTAACTTTCCCTATTTTTGAAGAGAGAAGAATATTCGGAATCAATTTCCTGTATTCATTGTCATCTCTCAGCATTTTTAAGTATCAACTTTCCTTGCTAATTCTCAACCCCAGAAAAATTTCAAAACCACTGCATTCACCAGGAAGGCGTGTGAGGCAACTGTTTCTCTTTTACACTGGTCTCTAATGCATCTGTAGATTCCCACTGCTTAGATTAGCCCTAATGATATATAGGTTTGCCCTGAACACACTGCACAGCAGTCAGATTTTGCACCATGGCAGACCAGTACTACAAAATGCAGGGGGTATCACAAAGCCAGGAGCAACAAAAATGATAGTCCAAAGCTTAGTATTTTAGTTTCAAAAATAAAACAAAATCAACAACAACTAAAAACTATCAGGCAGGGCACAGTTTTCATCCTAGCCTTTGAAGAATTAACCATTGAACTAAAGCCCTTTTTCACAGACTAGAGCAGCACAGTATGGGAGTACCATTTAGTTGCCTGCCACTGCAAGACGGGAACCCAAAACACTAGGGAATTTTTTTTTAACATAATCCCATCAAATCATATCCATTTAAGAGGCAGGGTAGTGGTGGGGAACTATTTTTTTTTTCCTGTCACTGTTTGCAGATACCTTGCTGCAGTGAATGCTGTCCTGAATGCGAATTACCTCAGCTCCCTAGGAGGCACACTGCAATGTCTGAGACTGCCAATATATGGTACAATGCCAGCAGACATATATTTAGGAAAAAGGCAACAGAATAAAACAGTTCAGACAGGGCATAAATGTCCACTTACATGAAAAAAGCCAAGGAACCAGGGCAAGATGAGAACAGCACAGAAGTTAACCCAGTCTGTGGGCAGCAAGGTGCAGGGTCTGTGTGCAGAGGTGACTGTACTGATGGCAGGAAGAATGTACTTGCTACGAAACAAATTTACTGGGTCCTTGTTCTCTGAACTGCAGCTTCAAAGTTTTATCAGGTTGACTAAGTGGAGATCCAACCTTCTAGGAAAGCTTAAACCCAGGGAGAATCAAAGTACTGCCATGCCCACACATTGCAGTGCTCTTGGCAGGTGAAAGGGGATGAACAAGGCAGCAGCAGCAGCCTACAGCTGCTGGTTGGCAGGTAGCTAATTTTGAATTAACATGCATATGTGCATTTAGTGAAGGTTTGTATGAGTTGGTATCAACTCTGAATTCTAATTTACAACAACAACAACAAAAAAAGACACAAAATCCACATCAGTTATTCCCTTCAAAAACAGATTATTAATCATGCAACTCCACTGATCGCTCTTCTCTAAACTATCTCCAGATATTGGCCTTGACATTTTCCAGCCATTTCAAAGTATCTATAAAGATTCAAGTACTCTTTTTTCCAAACTTTTAAATTATTGCCAACATCTAATAGGAAATAATTTTTTGCTTTATCTTGCTCGTAGTCAAACAGACCAAACTTTATTGAAGTCAAACGTAAACAAAATTCAGTTCCAACTTTGCACATGCCAGTGGACCCAAATGACTTGGACCATAGTATGTTGAAGAGAATAGCGATTTTTTGTTGGAAGTCAGACACTTAGATTGCTCTGCACAACAAAAGACTGATACTGTATCAGAAACCTTAAGGATCTCCTTTAAGCATTGGAAATGTTTTCAAACATCAAGAATGGAAATACTTCCTGATCTACCTCCCAGCATAGAAAACTTGTGATATTCCCTCCTTAGTGTCAAAGGTTTTGAGGAAGGTATCGAGTGCACAGGAATTGCAATAGGTCTTTTTAAGTTTTCTCACTTTTACTAGTCAGAAGTACTAACTACACTAACTACTAATACACAATTTACTAGTCTGAGAAGAGTTCTGAAATGCCTGCTATATACATAGTCCAGATCTTTTTTCGACTGCATTTATATTCAGCTGCATCTCTTGTAATGTATCTAGTCTCTTCAGCTGCTTTCCAGATACAAGATCTCAGACAACTGCCAGAGTCGTGTCCCCAAGCAGTAACTGGCAGATTTCACAATACTTACCAGAGAAGAAGACTGGAGATGGCTGGACTGTGCTACCTCCTTCTACCTAAGGTTTCCAAGCAGGTCAGAGGCACACTCCTGCACTGGAAAACCCCTTTAAAACCCACTTAGCATTTTGTATGCCAGAAAAGTGTAAACATCTGCCTTTTATAGATATATATATTTATTTTTATATATATCAATATGCAGGGTGTGTGTGTATATATATATTTCTCATACATATATATATATATATTTGAGAAAGAACAGACACAGCTTTATGTTGCACCTGTAATAAAGTTTATAATTGCAGAATCAAGGTAGTTTCAAGTCTTTTTATCAGCAACAGTAGCAAGCACAGTCTATTCTGACTGCAAAGAACAGCAATGGAGTCCACAAAGCTGCCCTGGGATTACAGGATGCTGGTGGACATGCCAGTTGCTTCTGCCAACAGGAAGAGCAGATAGGGACCCAAAGTCCCCCCACCAAGAGAAAAGAAGCTGTTTGTACACTCACGGTTTCTTCACCTCATTTTCTAGAATAAATGGATTGGGAAATTTAAAAAAGGGAGGGATTGTGCACCTACATGAGAAGAACTAAAAAAACATCACTGATTCTCTCTTTATTTCCCACATCTTTGGGATTTATTTTATTAACTTAATTTTCTGAGTTTTTCATATTGCAATCATATTTAGCGATCATGAGGGACATTTTAGAAGTAGCACATTGTTCTTATGATGGCCCTCTCAACCTTCCTGCCATCTGAGAGCCACAAAAAGAATGGACACACTGAAAAGTCATGCACTGCACATATATTTAGTAAATAACATTCACCTGTCGGGCTTGATGTGTCCACAGATGAAAAGGGAAACTATAAATGTTGTAGATGAGTAAGAAAGTGTTGGCCTGGAGTCTAAGTTAACAGTGAGAAGCTGCAGAAGCCCAATGAAATTACAGTAGCATCTAACAGAAAACACAGGGGCCCTGTTGCTAGCATACCCTCTGTTAGAGGAGAATGAAGTCCATTAAGTTAACATACTACAAATAGAACTGTCAATTTTCCTGTGCTGGTATAAACATGAACGTAAAGAACCACAGATTCAATAGAATCATAGATTGCACCCCCTCTGCAACGAGCAGGGACATCTTAAACTACATCAGGTTGCTCAGAGCCCCATCCAACCTAATCTTGAATGTTTCCAGAGATGGGGCACCTACCACCTCTCTGGGCAATCTATTCCAGTGTTTCATCACTCTCACTGTAAAACATTTCTTCCTTTATCTACTCGAAGTCTACCCTCTTATAGTTTGAAACCATTACCCCTCGTCCTATTGCTACAGTGGAGCCCTCTCTTCTACAGGCTGAACAACAGTAAAACAGTAAAATCCTGGGTTCGGAAATCTCACCACCAAGAAGAAATTGTGGATTCAGGATTCATGCGCTCATCCAAAGACACTACATATTAAGGCTAAAATAAAGCATACGATGAACAGTATTCTGATAGTCCATTTTTATCTATACACAGCTATTGTTAAGTTAAGCAGGCCTGCTGCTTGGGAATTTGTGAAAAAACTTTCCTCGAGCAAAACATCGCATCCTTTTATTTGACACCTTGTCATTCCCACCAATATAATTAGTGTGTGTTTGAGATTTCAGGGTTTATTTCATCCACTTTTTCCTGCCATGTGCATAAAAATCAAACTGCTGCAACAGCACAAGCACTTGCCTGTCACATCAGAGTCACCAGGTTTGGGCCCATAATTCGGTGTGCGCATCATAAGCGTCAACTTTTTGAAGCTTGGATTTTATGATAACATTTTTATAGCGTGGCCAAGGTAACACAGATAACCAGCCTAAGCTGACCTCCCCTTTGAACAGCACTGCACTGATGTCTCAGCAGATGCCTTCTGAAGCACAACACGTCAAACAAGTCTTAGCACAGGTTTGTTGCTTAAGGGGGGAAAGACAGTCACTGGCAGGAGCAGGCGTGAGGCACGGATCTGTCAGAGGAGGGAGACTGCTTCCCTGCCAGGCTCGGATCTGTTGAAAGTACAACTTCGGAACGTTTCGTGCTGAAGTGGGGGGTGAGGGTCTGACCTGAAGGGCCTGGCGGGCCCAGCGCAGCCCCTCCGAGAAGTGGTTCCCCAGCAGCCACGGCCGCCGGCGGGGACACGGGTGGAAGAAACCCGCACCTTCACCGCACAGGCACGCACGGCCAAACTTTAATTCAGTAACCCTCCTCCCTGATTTCGACACGGAAACACAACCTTTTATTTACACAAACTGCCCGCTGCCTGCCGAACAAGCAGAAAAAGAAAACAAACCCTTCCCCGCTTCTCTCCCCGCCCCCTCCATCCCCCCCGCCANGCAGCACCTGTGGGGGTGCCTCCTCCTCCCTGCCCTGCGCTACCTGCCCCGGGCCCGGCTCCCCGCCAGCATGGCGAGCCCCAGCTCTCCGTCTCCCGTCCCGGGTCGGGGTTAGGCGGCAGCTTCCCTGAGCCGAGCCTAAATCCCCCCCAGCAGAGCTCGCAGGGAAGTGGGTACCGCAGCTGCTCTGTTTCCTCCCGGCCGGTGGCTGAGCTTCTCCGGCTGCCGCCCGTGGCCCCTCGGCCCGTGGGGTAAGCCCGCTGCGCCCTGCTGATGCTTAGACCCACCGTGCTCGCACTCTGCCTTCTCCCACCTCTGAAATGAATGTGTTCTCTGGAAAGACGCCTGAGCCCTGTCAGATTTATCGGTGTATGCAGAAGAAGTTGGCCGTAACGCAGTCCACCGCTTTCATCGAGAAAATTCGCAAAGACATCCATCACTTTAAGTCCAAGCACTTTAGAGTGAGGTTTGATGCCAAGGATGGAGCTGCAGTGCTTTCACTGATAATAAATCTAGCAAAAATGGTTCATTCAAGCCAAAGCAGTTACCTTCCCCTCTAAATTTTAATTAATGTTAACTGTGAAAGACATTCAGAAGGCTATCCTGCTATGAGACCTAGGAAGTAGTTTCATTTATATAGGAAGGGCAACTGAAAGCACCTCTTTACCTGGTTAACTGGCACATGATGTTTGCAGGCAGACCATCTCTACCTGTGCCACCATGAGAAAGGGTAATATGCAGGATGAGAGCTTTTGAGGCTGTCAGAGAGCCTAAAGTGATGCAGTTAAAGGCAAACCAGCCGCAAAGTGGTATTTTCACTACATTGGGAATTTTCTGGGGCTTGGAAATTCCATGTTTTACAGCTTCTTTGAAAGATGGCCTTCTGTTTTGTAACACGCTGCCTCATTTGCCATCAGCCATGCTTGGAGTATTCAGTCACAAAAGAGAGGGAGTGCAGTCAGCTATATTCACAGAATCCCATAATATTAGAAGTTGGAACTAACCTCTGGAGATAATCTAGTCCAACTCCCCTGCCAGAGCAGATTCATGTAGAGTAGGTTGCACAGGATGACATCCAGGTGTGTTTTGAATGTCTTCAGAAATCGAGACTCCACAACCTCCCTGGTGAGCCTGAAAGAAGTTCTTCCTTATGTTTCAGTTGAACCTCCTCTGTTCCATTTTGCCCCTTGTCCTGTCATTGGATACTACTGGAAAGAGTCTGGTCCCATCTCCCTGGTACCCACCCTTTGGATATTTATAAGCATGGATGAGACCCTCCATCAGTCTCCTCCAGATACGATTTCTCTTTGAAGATGGTCCAACACAAACTTTAGTTGCCATGAAGCCTATGAATTGCTGGAGCGTAGACGAATATTCTGGGGAAGTACCCACCTGCACTTTCCCTGCTCTTTTTGGCCAGTCATCCATGTAGCAGCAATGGGATGTGGTTGTTTGAGCCATACAACCTCTTTTATGTTCTTACATCTTCAGTAATGAGGTTTTATGGACTCTTCAGGTGAGCTGCTGACTTGCAACTTCCTTGTCTTCCAAGCTACCTTTTGTCAGCACCCACAGAGTCATGCATGCACCATGGCTACATCTGCAGGGAGGAGCAGCATGATGGAGCATCACCTTCTCCCAGAGTCCTGTGCTATGGTGTGGGGCATGTGCTGAGCCCTTTGCAGCAGGTTTCCTTGGTATGCAGGACCCAATGGTAACACTCATCCTCTTGAAGTCAGGGGACCATCTGTGTGAGGCACCAGCCATGTCTGGCCCATGGGAGAAAGCAGAGAGAGGCCATGGTGGTCCTACTCGTACCACACATGTAGCAGCAAAAGATTATGAGGCAGCAGTCAAATTAGTAAGTTTTCTACTTCCAGTGAGAGCATATCAGCAGTGAGCATGGGGATGAGCAGGTGCAGCTGGAACATGTGTCACCATGTGCCCAGGATCTCATTCTTTTCATCTCCTTGTGAAACCAATTCTCTTCCAGAAGTGGGTTGATAACTTGCAGCCTCCTCCACCCTCCTTTCATTTTCCACTAAAAAATGAAACAGTCAGATCCCCTTCCTGGATGTTATTTGTGCTAACAATTGCAAACATTAGGTTTTACATTTGCAAACATGCAAAGAAAAAGAAAAGAAAAAAAGAAAAAAACAAGCAGTGACTCAGGTAAAGGACCAATTTATGTCCTGACTTCAGTTACCTGACCTGGGCTGGGCATATGAAGATGAATACACTTATGTTATGAGGAGCACCCGTACTTGCTGGCTTTATTGCAAGGAGATTGTAAACATTAGCTACAGACATGGATATGTTCCAAGGAATAATCATTAACTCCTTCAGATAAAAATCTTCCAGAGCACTGGTGTGCATTTCAATCTTACCCTGGATTCAGACTAGTTCTAGTACTGGATAATCTTTAGTATTAGTGATTTAAACAAGGAAAGAGAAGAGAGGCAGAGAACCTCTCATTAATAATTCTCAAAGCACTAATGGAGGAAGTATTACAGGCCAGGGAAATGAGGTATTGCGGGAAGAAATGTTCAAAGTGTTCCAAGATGTCAATACAGTAGTAAAATACAAAATGTTAGTTCATGGGACTGAAAGTTAGACTGAAAATAGAAAATGTTTCTCTTAGCGGTCTTAACTGAGACTATCCTAAATCTTAAGAAATTGCTCCACTGCCAATCTTCAGCCAGGCATGGTTATCACTTATTACTGAACTTTGTACTTGCCTCTCTAAACATGGAGCTTTGCTCCTGGAAAGAAAACGGCTAAGGAAGCAAGGGGAAATGCACACATGCCAGAAATCCCAACCAGATGGTAGGAACTATGTTAATTTTGTTTTCTGTGATGTTATCGGTGAGCAATAGCTTACTACAATGTCACTCTGGAAAATAAAGGTCACCTCAGGAGAGGTAATGGTGAGAACTCCACAGTATTAGCAGATTTGTCACAAAAGCTCATTTTCTTGAGAAAATCCTCCCCAAGCAGGCTGATGTATTTAAAGCAGTGAGGTGACAGCTTGCGATAAAAGAAATCCATGCAGTCAGTGAATTCACAGTAACTGTAGAGCATTTGTACACTGCAGAGTGGTGCAGGCTTCTCAGAGCAGCTAATTGCTGCTTTTCTTTTCAGTTGGTTACAGCACAAACCTGAAGCAGCTGGTTCAAGCTGGCTCTGAACCGCCGTACACCAGCAATGGGTCTGTTCTGCCTGCTTTAATGGGGCAACAACCAGCCGCCCCTTCTGGCATGCCTTTCCTCCTTTTTTTATACACTGCTCTCAATATCTCTTGTTCTCCATCTCCACGGAGAGACAGCGAGTCTTTTGGCAATGTCAGCAAAAGGAAAAACATTTTTTTAAGCACAAAAAGTCAATCCAAGATAGATAACATACTGCAAAACATCACCCTAAGTGATTAAAAATTTAGTGTAATAACTGGAGACAGGGTCTGAGAACAGAAAATATTGAATAAGCTCAAACATAGACAGTGCTGCCAATTCTGCTTAAAATATATGGAGGTCAGAAATTACACTATCTGAATAAAAGCTTTGCAGCACACCTCCCACCCTAGCTAAAGTGCCAGAAGAGTTACATATCCCTCTGCTGTATTGTAACTGAGGTAACCAGTAAGCCAGAAGTAACCTGTTAAAGTGTGGGCAATAGCTGGGACACCTGCTTTCTGTGGAGGTGGTGAGAAATGCAGTGGTGGAGACTTGATTTAATTACTTATTTGCATGAAGGAGGAACAACAGGAACCCTATGGAAGCACACTGAGGTGTAGAAGGAAGGCAAGGACAGCTGGTAAGGTTTAGCCTCAAGAAAAAGTTGGAAGAGTGCTTCAGGCATGTGAAAGTCTTGCATGTATTCATCTTATGCTGCTGGAGCCTTAGCATTCAGGGAAACAGGACTTTATAGGCAACCTTTTTTTAGTTTATGAGGGAACAAATGCTCCACTTTTTTTGTAAACCTCTTTCTATTAAATTTTTCTTCTCCCTATGGAAAGAACCTTTAGAAGACTTGACTTTTACTAACTCCTTGAGTGAGACTATTGTTGTTGTCTTTGGTCAAGTTTCTATATTTCTGCTGGATTTTAATTTTATTTTCTTCTCAGTTACACAATAAATCTATTCCTGGATCCAATTTATGCCCTCGATCTTTGGTTTCTCTGAGTACTGCTTTGTGCAGTACCCCAGAGTAAATCTATGTAGTAAGATATTTTTAGAACATTAATGTGCAGTATCTTGAGAAAAAAAGATGCATGAGCTGAGCACCAAACAATTGTATAATGTTTCTCAGCATTAAAATTATTGGCTTATTTAGAGCTACTTTGGACAGTACCTTTTCAGAGGTCTGACAGAAAAATTCTACTCTCTGTTAGACACAGAACTCCAAACGAAACCCAAAGTGTAAATGCAGCTTGTCACATAAAAAAATCCATAGGTAAATACATATCTATCCAAGCCAAATCCTGCCTAAGTGAGGGTGCAGCTCATCACACATTTAGAATCTTCTGTGAACTGCATATTGTATAACCCAAAAACCAGTTCTGCTAGCAGGGAAGTAGAACAAAGAACACGAACTGATAGAGCAAAAGATAAGAGTATACTAATTAGAGAAGAATCTCACTCATCTGGGGCACTCAGACACATTCCAGATGAAAAGTCTCTTCCAATGGCAGCAGCAGTTACACAGCAAGTGCAGTGTGTGCAGCAGAGATTCACAGAGTAAGCAAGCAAATTTGAGCCAGATACTTAATCTCAGTTAAATCAGCAGGCAAACACAAAGAGCAGCTTTCAAAGACATATTGTGACTTTCAGCCTGAGGCTGCAGTCTGGCATCTTAGCCTGAGGTGTGGCTTACAAAGATGAGAGAGTCAAGCCTGATGCTTGTTCCCCGTGCAGCACCCAGTCTGTGTGTGGCAGAACAGGGTGGGGACCCTGAATTTATAGCACTACACTGGCTTACACGAAAATACTGCACCCAGCTTTTTTGTTACTCACTCCCCACCCAAAAGTCTAGAACACATTGTGTTTTAGGAATGGCTTTACTTCCCCATGAGAAGGAGCTGCAGAGTCAACAGTGTGAATTATGAGTCAAACATCAGAAGTTACCTATGACAAGCACTCCACGGGTAGACAAATCCTAGTTATTAACTGTTAGAACAAAAAAGAACGGGTAGGCAGCTCTAAGAAGAAAATCCATGGCAGTTTCTTTTCACCCAGACATTAATGTCTGTAATATGGACCTCTGTTCTCTTTTGTTTGTCTGTGTAAGAGAGAACACTGTTGTGCTTCATTTGTTTCCTTCTGTTGCAATATTGGGCCCTATCAAAGACAGTTATGGGGTCTACCCAGCAGCAGGTTTTGTCCATTTCCAGCCTCTGTAATAAAGAACCCTATTTATGACTCCTACGGCTAGGATTTCCTTCTCTAACACATAGAAGTCTACTAGATGAATGGTGGACAGGTAGCCCTGCAAGAACAGCACTATGATAATCTAAAGAAGAAATATTACTGCTATTTACTGCCTCAGTGTTAATTTTGTTTTACCTTATTTTTCTACACAGAAGCATTTTGTCTATTGCAAGCAAACCCATAGGATTTATTGACTTTTATTATATGCTTTATTATAGCTTTTATTGTATGGATGTGAAGCTATCACACATATCCCTTAATTTTACTGAAAAACTTCTGCTCAGAGGGAGTAATTGCTATTTAATCAGTTTTGTTAGGTAAGTCTTGTAGAATGGCATCCATTTAATGAAGACTGATTGCTTTTATAAGTCAGAATATTCTGACTTATCACCACCACAGGTAAACGAAATATGTTTCTCATCATCCAAATAATGTCAAACATTTGATACCATTAGCAACAATTCTTTAGCTTTGATTTGGATTAACTACAGGTGAAAAAGACTTCCAAAATATCATGTTAGTAAAAAGAAGACAGAAAGTAAGCCATGCTTGAGAAAATGGTCTCCTCTCCTCCTGTTTCTTCTTCTGCAGTGACAGTCAACTGTCAGTATGAAAAAAAGGCTTTAAAACTATGGTCTAAGCTCTGCATTTGAGACATCTTAGGAGGGTCTGATTCCCAGGGCAGGATTTACAAGTCTTTCAAGTGTACCTCACATCCAAAATTAATAATCTCACTAGCTTTCTGTCAGATCAAGCTAACTTCAGTGTTCAAATTGTTCCAAGTAGGTGAAGCTCCTCCTGATATGCCCCGCACGGTCTTCATGGTCTGATAGGAAGACAGTGTGCCAGCAGGACCCTGAGAGTGCTGGAGACCCTGAGGCCACTGGAGAGCTGGCATGAAGCCCATGCTAATCCATCACTGGTGGCAGCAGCCAGCTCCTAGCTACCATCTCTTCTGGGCCCTTCAGTTTCTCCCTTTTCTCAGAGGGGCCCATGCCTGGAGAGGCAATGGGACTGTTGTTAGTGACTCCTGGGGAAAAGATGAAAGCTTGTGTGAAGGAGCTGGTGGCTGCTATAAGCTGTTCCTTTGGCTTGTTCCCTACGTGGGGTTCCCAAGCTCCAGAAAGGGCTGAAGCTGGGAGCAGGAGCTCTGGCCTCATAGAAATACAGGACCATGGAACAAAGTGCTGTTTGCCATAGTTCTGAATTTCTCCCCAGTGCCTAGCATGAGCTTTGCTCTCTTGAGTTGATGCTATGCCATATGGGATCGTACTTTGGTTAAAGAGCCATGTACTGCTAAGGTGCTCTATACATTAAATATTAACCATTCTCTATGAACGTTTATCTGAACATTAAAGCAAAATGTTTTGGAGCTCTCCTTGACAAATCAGCACCTGGAGGCAATTGGCTGATAAAACATGTTGTGAAAAGAAACTTATAATCATTTTTTCAAGCTCTGGAAGAGAATATACCAGTCTCTATATTGCAAAACTCCCTTAACTTTGTTTCTCTTCCTTATGGTAAAAACCAAGCTGTCAGGTACAGATTGCTTCTAATGAGGCATATGGTACATGCACAGGAGTTTCAGCATGTCTCTCAATAATTTATAGTGACTTAAAACAAAGAGACTTCAAAGCTTTTGCTGCATTTGCAGACTCCTCTAAGTTAGCTTCATCCACCCTTGTTTTCCTTCATTCTGTTCCACATTCCACAGACTCCCTTGGATCTTTCTGGGGTGAAATGTGATTATTTGGAGAAAAAACTATGAGAAGTATATATATGCTGCTCCTGTTCCACTTAAATTCAGTCGTGTTTCCTGAATCTCAAAAATAGCATTCCACTCATAGTTATAATTTTTAAAGTGGGTTTTTACCTCCAGACATCAAGATTGTCTAATTTTGGAACTGAGTACTTCAAGCAAGATTTACAGTATACATCCAAGGCTTCATGAACTGTAAATGTCTGTAACTTTACCATATTGAAATGTGCCATGTTTTTGTTTTCAAGCATAAATAGCACTAAACTTAACTGCATAAATGAGGGGTCTGAAATTTCAGGAACTCTAGAATCCTAATGGGGCTGTCATAGCTTTCCACTCACTATTTTGAACTCATACTTTAAAAGGAGGTAGTCACTTTTAAAGGAAATTCAAGTTCTCTGCGAGAAAAAGAACATCTATATTTTACTGAGCTAACATTGCAGGGGGAAAAAAAAGTTTATCCATGTTTAGGCAATGTTTTCATCTAGGGCCTTGTGAGTCAAATTGCCTTTTTGGTTTACAGGCCTGACAGACAGTCCGGCGGGGGGCATAGGTCTAAGGAAATTAAAACCAGAACGCAGATGCTAGCCCTCAGCTCTTGATAGTGAGGACCTATTAACACTGAACTCTGCAGAAATAGGATATGAGCTTGGAACAAACTTAAGCACTAGAGCTACACAGGTTCTGGAGCAGGGTACATACCACCAGGACTAAATAACTCACCTTGCCCAAAACACCTGGCTACCACATCTAAAACTACTTCGGTATTCCAGTGTGTTGAGGCTGGATGGAGCAGTGAAGGTTTCCATGTAAAGAAACTTGGCTCCCTTTGTTGAGTGTTAATGTTTTCCCATCACACAGTCTCAATTTCTCTATCTGTAGGTGAGAGATAACGGCACCCATTTTGCAAAGATGTTTCAGGAATTAATATGCATGGAGTGTTCTGAAGATAAAAAGAGCTACTTTGCATTTGGCTTAGATAACAAAACCTTTGAAAGCAGTGGTGGCTTCACAGAAGCATTTTCTTTTTAAGTAATGTAGGACTTCGAGATTGGTGGTGTTTGTATGCAGTTCATTTATACAGATTCTAATTTTACATTTTGCATGGCTGAAGTTGAGTCACAATTGGGTTACAAAAGCACTTGCCAGTTGTATCATCAAGATGATCCATATATGTGCAAGATGCTCCATATATGCCCACATTCCTATCATCTGCTCCACATAGGTGAATGCCCAACATCCAGATGGAGCCCACTAAACCTGTGGTGCTTGGCTTCAACCCAGGGATCTCTTAAAATCAGATTTCAAAGGAATTAACTGAATGGCAGGTCCATTCATTTGGGTGAATGCAAGTTTCCCAACCAACTGTGAATAACATGGGTGAAAACTCATCCGATTCTAAACTAACTTCCCTAGTCTAGGTTCTGACAGTGGCATCCATATAGCTCTGAAGGACAGGTGTCACTTCATTTTAGGGCATTAGCAAGCTGTATTGCTCTAGAAAGAGCTACCTTGGATAGATCAACACTGAGCCATATGAGTTTACAGAAGTCATCTACCTCTAAGAGAGGTATCTTATCACTGTAGCAAAATCACTTAGTTGCATAGGGGGACAGAAGACTTCTGTGCTGTAAAAACAGCAGCTCTTTTTCTCCTGTGATCTTAAGGCCTTTCCTGTCTCTTTGAGGAGGAAAAAAATACCGAGGGGCCCACATCCCCTGCATTCAGAATTTGGTCTTCAAGGAAGCTCTGTACTCATTTAGCTTTACTCTATTATATTCCTAATCTGACTATATAGCCTGTTTTAATGCCTTTATCCATACAAAAGCACTGAACAGCAAAAATCAATTACCTTGACAGAGCTAATCAACAAGATTACAACCTTTATCCATAATGCCTTTATCCATACAAAAGCACTGAACAGCAAAAATCAATTACCTTGACAGAGCTAATCAACAAGATTACAACCCTGCCCAGGATGAATTAATTTCAGTGGTCACAACTGTCTCATCATTTTTTTCCAGTTTCCTGATAACTCACTCAAGGGAGATGACAGGGATTCTTCTTACAACCCCCCTTATATGAAACTTTCTCACAAGCAACGTTTTCTTAATCATGTATATAACAATAATTTAAACTTCTTTTTTTCTCTAAAACCAGCCACCAAGCCTTAATTCTGAAGTTAAATACCTCCAGTATAGTAGAAGAGATTTTCTAAATAGCAATGAGTGAAACACGCTGTTCTAGTCAAGGAGTCATTCTTGCAAAGGTCAATATTTTTTACTGGGTTATTAAACTTCTGCTGAGTTGTCAGAGCATAGAGCCTTATTTTTGTGCAAAGTTAGGATTTTCTTCTTTCATTCAGGCAATCACTCAAACCTTCCACTGAGAGGAAAGCAGTTGTGACTGTGCCTTTAGCATACATAAATAGATGAGAGCTGGCTTTACTCCAAATATTTTTTCCCAAGATGTACATGATTATTATTATCTATTTTAGCTTCATTTTTCCCCTGTATTTTGCTCTCTATATAAAATCTTCTCTTCTATTTTTGTCATTCCCAGACTGCTACAAGATATGGATGTCAGGCCCTCTTTGATATGACTCTCTTCATAATGATTACCAGTCTCATAGAATCTAGGTTTCAATATTGTTCAAAACTGAGCAGTAATTTTTTGTGTTCAACCTGAGTTGCTAGTGTCTTATCAGTGTCTTGTGGTGTTAAGAGAATCAAACTATGGCTCCTGCTGCCTTTAGGAATAACTGGGAGTTCTCTGCATTTCTCCAAGCGTAACTGCAGAATTTACCAAGGGAGGAATTCAGAAAGAAAGACTTGCAGTGACAGTCACAGTAAACTTTTGCTTTGGGATTGTTTCCACTATCATCTGGTGTATCTTTATGGAAAAACAAATAATTCATTGTCAGAAATTACCTCCTGCTCCAGAACAAGGGGTAATAGTGCTTCTCAAGGGAGATATTACACAGGCATTTTTATTGGAAACAAAATAAATATTTTTTGGAGGTTGTGGTTTGTTGTTTTTTAACTCAGACTATTTTAGTGACTTCATTCATACCACTGTCTCTCAGAGAGCTGCATTCGACCAGCTGAAGGGGTGACACAGAGGAAGGGGAAGCAGCAATGTGGGTTAGAAGTTTCTCAAAGCAACACTGCCATGAGAACCTTCACAAAAGGGGCAATCCCCTGTGAAACTGCTGTAAAAAAATTCGCTGAGGAAGAAAAGTCTGCTTTCTCCTTTTTTTTTTTTTAATTCTCAGTAACTCTTTTAATTTCAAATCAAAGGGGAGGAACACACAGCAATGCCATTTTCAAAGGCACTTCTGCAATGAATGCAGATAAGGTGGGAGACCTCTCCCTCCTAGAGAAAGAGGAAGGAAAGTGAGAAGTGGGAAGAACTTTGATAAGTAACAGCTCTAGAACTGCATTTCTGTCACCATGCACAAACCCTGTTATTATCCCAAGTACCTTGCCATCCAGCCAAAAACAAAGCCAGCCTTCCAGTAGTTCCCATTGAGTCAAACATCACAGGAGGCTTGCAGGCACAATCCTTCCTCCAGGCTCTTCCTATTTCCTTGTCCATTTCTGAAAGCTTTTCTACTCCTCAGGCATCCTGCCAGCAGTGAGGTTGACTGGAAGAGCTGCAGCAGTCACTTGCCTGCCATGGCCATGCTGCTGGACCACTGCAGGACTGGCTGCTAGGTCAGGTTTTTGCCCCCCCAGACTGCCAAAGACAGGCTCTTCCACAAGGGAAAATGATGTTTCTTACTTTAAAAAGCAGGTATGGTGCACTCCACTGTAATCAGCACTCTCAAGTCAATTTTATGCTGACTTCACCTCTCCCTTTGCTTCCACATCCCCTGAGGATAAAGATTTGAATGTTAAGAAGCATTCTAGTACTGACACTCTATGCAGATGTTGCAGCATTTCAGAGATTACTCAAATCTGTTGGAAACACAGCATGAGGAATCCATATTTAGGATCAGAAAATTCATATTCCCTTTTCTTTTAGTGCTGATTTGTCTTCTCAATTTCCCATCTGATACCTTTCAAACATATAATTATGAATTAAGAACTAAATAAATGTAAAATTCTTAGTTAAGCCAACACACTGCAAACTGATGTAGATAGAAGTAGACCAGACAGCATAACATTAAATGAACAAAAATGGCCAGTTTATTCACTGGAACAGTTATGCATTACACTGTAATTTTAATTGGAACATAAAGATGTAAGAATCAGTATATTGGCTTCTTTTAATTATTTTCTTCAGCACTAGAGTGTTTTTCCCAACCATTTGACTGCATGATCATATTACACATGTACAAGCACAGATTTTATGAATCCCTCACAAGGCATTAATCTAGGATTGTCTACAAGGACAAGGAGGAGGTAACATGGGAATTACTTCAATTTTAAAAACAAATGATGCATTTTTGGAACAAGAATTATTTAACTTTTTTGCTTTTAGCATAGAGTAGCAACAAGAAGATTTTCCAATATCCAGTCTTTAGCAAATGAACATATATATTCTTTTAAATTCTTCACCACCTATAAACACTCCATCATTTAACCCCAAGAAGGCAGGACAACATAATATCAATTCAACATATGAGTAGCTGAGTTATTACAGCAGTAAACATACAGTATACAAATTTGTGTTTGTCACAAAGTCCACCAATGTTAAAACTCTTTTGAAAAGAACACAGCAATCTGTATGGGTTGTTAGATACAGAACATCATGCAAATGGAAACATTCAATAGATTACAAAAGTCACAAAACATCAGGGTTTTTTTCTTTTTTTGTTGTTTTTTTGTTTACAAAGGATCAAGTTAATGAACCCTTTAACAGTCAAACCATAGGGCTGAAAATCAGTAGGGCAATAACTAATAAAATGGACTTAATTTACCCACTGGCATAGCACACATAGCCATATCTGTGAACAGAAGAAAAAACCACAAATAAACAAACAAGTAAAACTTAGATTACTCTTATTTCTTTTTCATAGCTACTTAGCTAGCAAACCAGTCTACTTGAAGCTTTTAGCAATTGCTTGTGTTTATTGATTCCCAAAATATTTGTGAAATCAAGTAAACATATACTCAATAAAAACTGTTTAACTCAGATTACTAATGCTGAGAAAGAAACATACACTCTTCTCCACTCCTTTTTTTACAGCAAATCAGGATAATTAAAAGAAATACAGAGTTTTGCAGTGAGACATTTTTGAAACATAAGGCCCTATCACCCAGAGTCTGCCCGCACATTAACTCCAGTCACGGAATCTGGAATTTTTTCTTCACCTTTGGTCAGTTTTTCATTTGGTTGCCACTAGATTTCATGAAGGGGTTTTTGAAGAACTGCACATGAAAAAGATTAAAATCCAATAGAGATTTAAGCCATGCACCTCAAAGAAAGATACAGACTCTCCATGATAGTCCTCTTACCTTTCCAGCAGGAGGCATATGCAGATCACACAAGAAATAAGAATTTTCCAGCAAAGTTTTGGATATTGAAAAGCTACACAATGTTAAGAATCTCATGCATGCATTTTACATTGCATATTTTGGTGCATTTGTGCCTGAAGGCAAAAGGCAATTGCTTTTTTGTATCCTTTGCACAGGATGCTTAATTATACTAACAAAAAAACCAACCCATAATGGCTATAAAAAGGTCTGAATATTGTATAACCTTTTCAGAATCACTGCACACACAGCAAAGGAAAACTGAAGAAAACTGATGACTGAGATTTTTAGAGAGATAACTAGAGCAATTATACTACTTCAAAGTTAAAACATCAGTGTCTGCCCTTCTCAAATAAAAATTTCAGAAGTACAAAAGAAGTAATTTTGCTGCAACCTCAGTGGATACACATCTTCCACCAAAAAAAGGAACAGACCTCAGAAAGGCTGATAGAATCTATACCTTATGATGATGATAAGTCCAGCTATAGCAGAACTGGTAGCACAGCTACTGACTTTGGTATTGCACGTTGAATGATGAAGTTGGTATCAAAATCAGGGCCGGACTCACAGGTGTTATTCCCAGTGTGATGAGGACTGGGTCATACTTTGCTAACAGCTTACTTAAATATTTGCAACATAATTATAATGAGCAGCCTTCATAGGTGAGATCATATTTCATAAATGAGGCTATATTCCATAATGTAATCTCCTATCTGTTCACAAGTAAATATGGCAAGTGGCTTAAACAAGTTCACAATTTTTTAAAAATAAAAAATAAACTGAAAGTCACCTTGGCATTAAAAACTTGCAGCGCTACCTTAAAGTTTCATTCTAAGAACCCTACTGTATAACTACAGTTACATTAAGTTAGTGTGAAAAACGTAGATGGAGAAAGCACAGATGCAACCTGTCAATCAGATCAATCAAAAAGAAAATCACTATTGCCTTCATCTAGAAGGCAGAAATATCCATACAATTAGCATGAATAATGGTAATGTTTCCTCTTTTGTAAAAGTTCCATTGGTCTTCTGACTGCTAGAAAATACATTTTCCATTCTATTACATTTCAAACTGTATTTATTAATATTTTTCTGCCCTTATATTTATTTTTCTTTTTTCCCCCACATAGTTCCTATAAACTGAATTTCCATAAGTGGATCATTTCACTGAACAAGGAATATTTTTTCACTAAATCAGAAAATAAAACCCAAAACCAAAAATGCCCCAGAACTGAACAGACCATTCCAAATCCAAAGAAATTCCAAGGTCACCATAAACAAGAAAAGCTGCATTTGATACATGAAAGGGGGAGCAAGATTTGATTTGTTTTTTTACTGTGTAGGACACACTTCAACCTTTCTGAGTATACTCAACTGCTATAAAATACATGTAACAATTTTTCTTAATTAAAAATCAGAATATATACCAACACATCAAAATTTGTTTTAAAGGGACAAAATATAATATTTTGCAGCCCTTATAAAACAGACTTTTGTTTCTGGTTTTTGTCTCTATGCAAATATTTTCTATAAAAATCTCTCATAAAGGTGTATGTTATCAATCACTACATAATAAAGGACAGTTTATCATCTCACGTTCAAGATATATATTTTATTTTGTACTGGTTAACTGACAATAGTTGTCCCAGAGACCTACACAGTTTTATAACCTACAATGCAATAACTACAGCCATTTGTACATTTAAGTTTGTTTCTAGTTTTCTTACATTTCCAACACAAGTTTTATTACATATAAAAAATGTAAATTGAAAACTTAGAAATTAAGAACTTAAAGCTTAAGAGAATAAAAAATTTCATAAACCTATTTATTTCTATAAAACGGGGCTACAATTTCTATACCACTGGATGCTGTTTCCTAACTCTCAATCCACACGGACATACCAGTACAATGTTTCAATTTCCCAAATTTGCTCTGCAAATCACAACTGGAAACTGATATGCTTCTTAACAACTGTTCTGATACAGCATTTTTTCCACTACATTCGCATCTGTATAGAAAAGAAATGTCTTTTATACTGAGTCTCTGTTCAACTAAATTTTCAGGGAATATGTGATCAGAATATGAAAATAGGAAAAACTATTCCAAGTGCAGCCTGCAGTAACTGTATTCAAAGTACAACCCAAATACTTTTTCACAATGCACAGTAACTGCCATTGCTGGGCACAGATGTGGCCACTGTATGATATTCATACACCAGTCTGACACGTAAGGAATTCTGAGATGCTTTTTGAAGAGGCATTTGCCTTAGACAAGATGTTAGTTTTCAAAAAATCAAAATCAAAATCACAGCTAATCTCAGTGTCAGACAGTATGATAGAGTTGAGCAAGGTTTCACTCTTCTATGACATTACAACATGTAGGTTAAGTATGACATTGAATAGTGATGTAAATGTATACAAGAAGAACCATGCAAACTGCATGGAAACCGAAGACGAAACACTGCTGAGTGTTGTCTGTTTGATCTGATCAGAATTGGATATCAGTTTATTCCTATTTTCTCCACCTCTGACTCTGAATGTTTTGTTACAATAGCTCAGCTGCTTTGCCAAGGTTACAGGACATACATTGTTGATGACATAGAGTATTTCTATTTACAGCACCTTTGTTACTGGTACTATGGTAATAATGATTTGTTTAGGCACACTGAGTGGTCACAGATTCTTTCCTCTGCTGATGTTTTGTGTATTGTAACATTTGGTAAGCACTGTTACTAACACAAGACTGACCTCATTTTCTCAGATTCAGTCAGAATAGAACAGAATTATTCCAACCACACTTGCAGCAATTTTTTTTTTCCCCACCTGTTCTGTACCTTAGGCTTGTACTGTGTTTCCCGCTTGTAGGTCATACATATGCCGCAGAGAAGGAATAAAGATGTGGAAATATCTAAGCCTTCCTTCTGTAAATAAATTAAGGCCACCTGACAAAGCAAGGAGTCTGATAGTGACCAACAAGTCAGCAGGCAAGCATCACTGCAGACTTTGTTTCCTAGCTGATGACCAGACGGGAAGCTCATAGATACTGAACCAAAAGCCCCTACTTAGCCACTTGCCTTGCTGTCAGGTACTGTGCAAAATAAATTCCCCTATCCTTGATTTTTTTTCTGAAACTTACTACTTTTCAAGAAAAAACCCCAGACTTACTCAGCTTTTGCAGGAAAGAATCTTTAACTAGGAACACTGTGCACTGTTGCGATAGAGTCTGTGTAGTGTAGATCACCTGAGTATTTGTCATAAACTGACATGAGCTAAGGTTCTGTGTCTGTTGATTTTTGGCAAGGAAAAAAATGTACTACAGTAAAGTCCCACTAGCTTTGATCCACACCATTACCCCTACCTGCATGAGTGCTTTCACCACAGAATACTTCACACAATATGCATACGACTTCACCATTCATTCGAGCCTTTCACATAAGGCCTCGAGCTAGTATCCTGAATATGGGAGTGGAAAGAAAGAATGGTTTTGATTAGCACACAGCATTGTACCTATTTTAGATTTTCTTTCTCAGATACCAAGTAGGAAGTAACCCCAAAAAACAGCACCAATTCATCTACTTGTCTGAAATGCAAAAGTATAATTACAATGCAAGCTAACAACTGAAAACAAATCAATACATCATCCTTTAATCTCCTTCTTAGGCTTAATAATTATCTTTTAGGGAAGAGACAGACCAAAATCAGAAGCTAGTGTACTAGGAATTAAAAACCCAAGTGTATAAACAGTATCAGTGCAGCAGCCAAATATACAGTCATTGCTAACATTCCAATCCAATCCATTTCCAACATTTTTGTGCAATAAAAATTGGCCATGTGCTGGCCAATGTAACAAGCCTCTTAATATTTATTAACAAAGTCATTCTTCACTTAAGCTAGTTCTGCTCTTTTTTTAAGAACAAAATCAATTAAATACTACACTCACAACAACAAAAAAAATTGTTTTTTATAAACACAAAATTCCGGTGCAAATAAAGTAAGAAATAAATATCACACCCTTAATGAAAAAAGGAAATTGAACTGATTCCTATGGCTGAACTGAGAGGATGTGAGGGTAGGATTTTTGTAACATAGTTTCTTTTAACATTGGCTTAAGTCTCTCATTATTTCAGAGGTAAAGCCAAGCAGCTGGGAGGAACATTTTTGTCAAGATGTTAAATTTCACTACACGTCAGTTGTGACAGCAAAGTTTGAATACAATCAGAGGAACCGTAAAAAGTCTTCTTGATAGGTTGGGCTCTGTGCTTTGTGTTCTTCTTCTCAACCTTCCCTCAGTCACCAGAGCAGGGAATATGAATCCAGACTTGCCAAAGAAGCAACAAAGCAGGATTGTCTACCAACTTGCTGGGAACAACCCCAACCTTTGTTGCATGAACTCCACTCTGTTTGCATTTTCTCTTACGTTGCATATGAAGATTAGGGCTAAGGAGGAGGCTTAGAGAGACAGTTGAGAGGGGCACACTGAGAGCTGGAATGTGGCTGCTCTTCTGGAAGAGCATTAGGACTGAAAATTAAAAAGAAAAGAGAAAAAGGGCTTAAAATGCATGGAAAACCTCTTACGTGCATGTAAATAGTACAGGGCTGGAAAGAAATTTCCAAAGGGCATTAAAACCCATCTCTAAATGTGTATCTTCAGGTACACAGTATAGATGAAGAAAATCCTCAGTGCACACATATTAAATGACACCTGGATGCATACATGAAGTGCCACAGATCTCCTCCTTGCCAGTTCACATATACAATTGCTGTTTGCATCCACTCATGAAAAATGCTGTGTGGAGAAATGAATGCAGGTGCAAAGTGGGGAGGCAAATATGAAGAACAAAATACAGGTGCCACCTTTATGTGAGCATTAAAAATTTTCTATATGCAACTGGCTGATTTTTTTTAATGAAGGACAGTGCCAGGTTTCATCACTTTGTGAAAACATGATCTCTTACTGAACGTGACCTATCTACTAGTAGATGCTTACCAACACAGTGTAACCTTCCTCATCAGGCCACATGAGCATCACATATTTTTTGTAATCAACACTTCCAGAGAGTGAGATTTTTATGTTTTGTTTTCTTTTGATTTTGTGCGTTAAATCCTCTTGAATTGTCATATACTTTTGTCACTCGACTGTTTTTTCATGTACAATTCAACTGATAACAGCATTACCCCTTAATACTCCAAATGTGCATTTATAGTAGTGTCATGTAGTGCAGAAAGGTCTGAGCAGCAACAATAAGTGGGGCTGGAGCAGCATCCTAAGAGTGGCAGCTAACACAAATATGTCCCACTGCCTGGGACATATTCCTGGGGGAAGAGATCAGGGTGCTCCTGCAAAAAATAGCTTCAGCTACTCAGATTTGCTCATTTAAAGGCAGCTCAGCAGTCTCTGCTACGCTGCAGTAGGCACTGCAGACTCAGCTGAAGTGAGTCCCCAGATGTGACCTTTCCCGTTTTAAAAGCGTGAACTTCAGCCCATCTTGCTGATACCACGCTAAGTGAAAGCCATGAAAATTTCAAGGAAAGCATGTGCCAAAACAAGATGTCAAAACAGAACACAAGTAAATGCAATTTATTTTAAAACCCTCAGAAAAAAAGTTCTCTCATGTATCTGGGAAGAGTTTTTTCCTAATGCTTCAACTGCTCTACAGCCTTGAAATTATTCCAAGCTCAACAGTGTGATATATGATGAAACACAATCATTTTTATTCCTGTCTTCAGGAAAATTTGCCTTTTCCATTTTCCTTCTTTAGAAACCGTGCTGTTAGGTATTATCTCTGCAGCACAGACTATTGGAGTGTTGGCAGAAGGAATGTAATTAGTCTATTGCTGGAAATAAATCAATTTGAAATGCCAGAGGTATTTAAAAATCTGCCACTGGAAATGCCAGTGGAAAATGTCTGTATTTCCACATATAGCATTTACTTAGGGCAACAGAAAAATGACATTGTGCTTGCTTGAAGACAGAAACAAGTGTGCAGAAGTTCAGGACCTCGCAAGTTTTGTATTCAGCTGTCTGAGTAGGTCACCCAGGTTTAGTGCTATAGATTATATAGTTTACATACAGATTTAGTGTAACCCTGAGTACCTAGGAGTATATATTTAACCTAAAATATTTCTTCAAGCTTAGCAGTTTGACTTGTTTATGCACTCTAAGAAGACATGAAACTTGTCTAAGTTGTTCTTTCCATGGCAGTAACTATCCTTTTGGAATATTCTGCCACAGGCAGATACAGCATCTAAAGAGGGATATAAGCCAGATATTTATTTACTCCACTCAAATGAGTCTGTCAGTAGTGATCGCAGACAGGTCCAAAAAGTCTCTATTTACTCTCACACTTATCCATTCATCAGGAGCCAGCTTCTGGCTTCAGAACCTTATAGGGTTTTGAGATAGGCTTAGGAGAGGCACTAGTCAAGTCCTTCAGTGAAAGAGAAATTAATTACAACTTGGCCATCGTATTTGGGGAAGAAAAACAAGGAGGGGGTCATGTTACCCTAAAAAAGACTACTTTACCCTACTCCCCCATTTCTTTTTTCAGAGGATTCCTGTATGTGTTAGAAAGAAACAGAAACTCCGCAGACATTTTCCTTGCTCATTAGCAGAGATGTGTTTGTCTTTTGGGGCTTCCTTCTTAGTTTGAAAAGAAGTAACAAGTATTCACGCTCCAATGGCCAGGACTGGTAAGGAAATGGCCATAGTTAAGACTAACTATGCACAGCAATGGCCCGAAAGAAGACCTCCTTGAGACAAGTGAGATTCTCCTTTGCACATATATTCACAATGACAATAATACTTTGGCATGACCTTCCATACAAAGTCAGCCATGGCTACAAATACAATCCCAGACTAAGCTCAGACTAGGAAGCATTGTGCTTAGAATAACATCCATTTTCTCTTCATGGTAATTCAGCATTGCATCTCACTTTTCTATGCACAAACGAAATATAAAATTCGTCTCACCATTCCCTCTTTCAATTAAAGATAAATAATAGGGGCATTAAGAAGAGGAAAAAATTACAAGGTTATGAAGCACTGTTGCAGCAACACATACACCTCCATTATTTGCATTTCCTAGTACATTTTAATCTCATCCTGACACTCTGCTGTTACACCATCCTCTCTCCAGAAAAAAAAACCATACATCTAGCTCATTGGTTCAGATTACTGTAGCAGTATATAGACAAAAATAACAACTGGCAAGAGACACATGCAATGCAGTGTGCTTTTTATGGTAGTATAGGTGATCGTGGCAGCAGGTCCTGGAGCTGAGCTGTTGGGCACATTGCCAGTTGCAGGCAGTAGAGGATGGCAGGTGAGATTAATAGCACAAAGCAATAGGGAGACACGGAGGAACCCCAAGCTGTTGACTATTAACTAAGAATAAGGAAGGACATTGTTACATGCTCCCCACAGGATATGTGCAGCTTTTAAAACATTTGGTTTTAATAGACATTTTTGTAAACCTCTCTTTAAAGGCCACTATCATTAGGGGATCTATTCATTCAGCTGATGAATGAAGCCTATGTCATTTTTTGTGTTAGCGTTATTGTCCGGTTTCAAACAGCACTTTTTTTCCCTTCCCCCAGAACTCAAAATGCTAATCATGTGTTTCTAAAATCAATTGGGAAATAGCATGCAAAGCCCATTGGTGTTAGTAATTACTCTGTCTTAAAGATGCCATTCGCATGCTATGGTGTCTGGCACTGATTGTAACTCTAACACATCAGTAAGGGCAAATATAAACAGAGCAGTGATATTTTCAGAATACAACCATTCCTCTGTAGTAATCTTTTACCTGATTTTCAATTCTTTTCTTCTATCACATGAAATGATAGCATTATTTCTTATTAGCAACTAATATTAGTATAATTGGCAGTATCAGACCTTTTGGATTTGTTTTTTGTTTCTGTTAATAGAACTTGGATCTATAATTTGGCCTTTGATCATGAAAATGAGTTTTTCGCTGTATTCAACAAAAACCTGAATATGGTTTAAAGACAGTCTTATTAATATTGGATGATGGTAATATTTTAGCCTTGTCCATCAGACAGGTAGCTACAGATGCTAGGGAAGGGTGAAAAAAATCCAGTAATTTTCAGGGTAGGCCTGGATTTTCTTTCTTGTCCAATACTCCAGGACCTAGAAATGGAGGTTGTGCATGGAAGGCAGAGTGAGACTCATGCAGTTCACTAAGATTTCTGCACTGGAATCAGTGCATTTTCTCATTTACTAGAAAATCCAGAATTACACATGACCCACTTAAAAATCAGGGCAGGTAATGGATGAGGGAAGCCTCTCTCCATTTGATGTTTAAGTTCAGAGTGAATCTACATTATCCTACATTATCGTCAGGCATATTAACTAGTTTGAACATGATTACACAGAATGAAGCAAAAAAATGTGACTTACAAGTCTTAACAAGCTGTTGTTTAAACCTGGGTGAAATGCCACTGAGAGGTCACATTATTTCAAGAGTAATGTTAGAGACTTAAAAAACCCAAGCATACCTCTCTTAAAATGGGTGACTCCAGGGCTGGGCACAGCTTTAATCTGCTTCATTTGGCACTACATGATTGAAAGCATGTCTGCCATGCCAGGAGGCACTATAAGATGACAAAGAACAGTAGAAGCTTGTGCCTTCCTCCTCTGCCAGATTTTGAAAATCATAACCTCAGTAAATCTAAGTGGTTCTTTAAATGCCTTTGAATTTTACTCCAGATGTCAATTATTTCATTTAAAGCATTCAACAATTTATGACATCATGATGGTTTGCATTAAATCTGTTGATACACACCACTGCTTTACAACTGTGAGCTATGTGGCTGAGGGTTAATATGTCAAAATAACATGTGTTTTCACTTCACCAGAAGGGTAGGAATCTAGTGGTAAAAACACAGCAGTCATTTGAAAGTCAATAATCCAGCTAAGTGTACAAGTGCATGTTTGTGTGATTTGGCCTTTGCATCACCTAGAAGCAAGGACACCAGGAGTTTACTTTTAACAAGAGGATTATGAACTGATTGCAGTGGGTCTGAGTTTCCAGGTCAGGGAGAGCTTTCTGAGAAATGTCTGCTAGAATCTCACAAATGCCTTTAGAATGCCATCTTACAAAAGGGAAACCTACAATTACCCCCAAAATTAAATGTCCTCTATTTAAGTAAATCTATCTAGCAGCAAAATTATTACTATTTTGGTATCACTGAGAAACTCTGCATAAAAAGGAAAAAAAAAAAAAAAAAAAAAAGACCAAATTAGAGCTGCAAGATCCAACTTTGCATTCTTTTCCATATTTTTACATCAAAGCTTTTGAATGCTGTGATTCATGTTGGTACTGTCACTGCAGAAATTATCACTGTTCCTCAAGCTGTTAAAAGTTTGCTGTTAGTGCAGAACCATGGTGAAGAGCCTTTGGATAAGGAAGAAGACAGGAGCTGCAGATGTGCATGCACCTATGTGCAAAGAGAAAAAAGTTAGTGAAGTTTACCTGACAGTCTGGCAATCTGGCCCCCTGGCTAGTTGTGAGCCGTGTGGCGGTATGGAGGCAGCAGGCTGCTGACAATCTACAAGAAACTGATAAATTAGACATATATACAGAGAGATTACAGAGCAAGGGGTTAGTAACAGTAGTACACAGGCTATGCATCTGATGGAGAGATTTAGTGAGGAATGTGTTCTTAGTTCCTTATCGGACAGGAACACCTTTTTTTCGACAGTAATAACATTAGCTGTCGCCCTTTTTCTTTTCACAAGAAGCAGTAAAGACATTTTTGGTTTTCTTCCCATGGTATTGGCAAATTTTTCTTTAAACAGACAGCAATAGTGGGCTGTTTTCAAAATCTGGATTTGAACTTTGTACTCATCATTCTCCTGTGGGTGATGAAATACTTTTTACACCTAGTATAAAAAAATGTCATTAAAGGTACCCAGAATTTACAGAGAATTTACATCCAGATAGCAGCAATTACAGATGCCTTTTTATTATGCTCTTTGAGAAAAAACTTATAAGAAAATCAGCGACTTCTAAATAGTGCTTGCGAGATTACTCTTTATAAGTAAAAGTGAGAAATTGATAGTTTTTCACTGTTCTGTCAGGATTGGATTTGGATGCATAGTTGCATTCTAGTTCTTAATTTATTAAATAATTATAAATAAAACTTTGTTGCTACATTTTTATTGTGACATTTGAAACATGAGGACAGCTTTAAACTCAATAATATTTGTGGGACATAAGGAAAGTAGTTGAAAAAAAATGCCTGCTTTCTATCAAGACCTCCAGATCTCAAAATTTGCTATTTTTCCCCACAGCAGTCTGGCCTTTCATTCCAAAGCCTGTGTGAATCATATTGTCAGGTCCTTTTGAACATTATAATCTATAGGTGATATTCTGTGACCATCTGGAAAACTACTGGAGACCACTTTTTGTCTCCAGGAGGCTTTGCAGATCTGCCTCTCTGCCTGCTCAACCTGATTCTCTACATGACTGTTCAGTGGAAGGAATTATTTTACCCTGAACCTTAAAAATGAGACAACTAAACTTCATGTACTTGTAAAGAATTTAATTTTGTCTTCTTTTCAATTGGTTGCTACTTAAAGCTCAACACCAGGAATCATTTCTCTTTACAATGTGGATATTTTCAAACCCCACTTCTATTCTTTGTCTCAATCAAGTGGAAGAATGTGTAATTTGCTGTCAAGAGCCTTGAGATGATGTCAGGTACCATGCAGAGGAACACACCTGCCTAACAACACTGTATCTTGTCCAGTATTATAACATTGCCCTTTCACACAAGCCCAGAGTGCTTCTCTCCCTACTTCCTACCAAGTGCTGACCTCCAGTGGGTGGAAGTAAATGTACCCAGATCACTAGGTTCTAACTGCTTCAGCCAAGAAGAAAAGGGTTTGGACCTATTTTCAAGTTCACAAGAATCTACATCAAAAACAATATATGCACAGTTAGTGCTGACACAATTGTGCCAGGAAGCAGAAATAGAATGAGAAAGGATATTGTGTCATTCTCCTATTTACTGGGTTGCTCACTATAGTCCTCAGCATGTCTTTTAGCTGAAGAGTGCAGTGTATTTGAAGCCACCAAGAGAAGGGTCTGTCAATTCAGCTAAAAACTCAACTAAAAGGAAAGGTGCCTTGGAGGACAGACAGAGCAGGATAACTACAGAAGGGAAATTATTGTCAAAAATAAAGCAATAAATAGATAAATACAGTTAATGTCTTCTGCAAATTTGTTTGGTTGGAACAAGTCCAAAGCAAAGCCATCCCTGACAACTTACAGAAGTTAGTTAGTGAGAAAAGAAATACAGAACGGAATGCTATATGATGAAAAGGTGCAGACAGGTTTCACAAGTAAAGAAGATATTGTTCTGACAGGCTTTGCCAGAAAAACCCAAATGCCTAATTTATGATTCTATTCTAATATCTTGAACATCCTGCAAAGATTTTATGATGCCTCTTCATCTGCTAGATTTGGCAGAACGTGTGAATAGAGAGCCAGATTCTGCAAGCCTCATACAACCAGCATAATAACTTCTTGATGTAAGCAAATTCCCTCAACTTTACCTGAAATGACAGTTCTCCCAGGCATCAGCAATGCTCACACAATCTGGCTCACACTCATACCAGTATGATATTCAGTGGTCTCCATGACTTAAATGGATGAATTGTACTTCTGCATCTGAAGTTTTTGATGATTATGCTAGGAAAGAGCTAAGCAGAATGTATATGGCTTACATATACACACTTTAAGTTCAAGGGAGCTCTTATCTGCTTATGTCCAAGTAGCTGTGCCAGAGCTAACTTTATTCCTTATTTATTTAATCCTTTTAAGTATTTTGAAGGGTTTATAATCCTATTCTCTTATGCCATTACATTCATTAACAAAATGGAACCAGAAATAATTTTAAAGGTGAAAACTAGAAGACAGCTTTTGGTCCTTCCCTTCTACTAAAGAACTCCTGCCTGTACCAAATAAAGGTGATTTTTTTCTTTCTGATATACTCTGTTGAAGGTTAAAAGTTTCAAAGATTGTCTTGGATGCTGTGGTCAACATCACATGACATGAAGACAATGAAAGACAGACATGATCTCTTCTACTATAAAAATTTTTAAAAATATATATTGGAAGAGGCTTGTTCCCAATATTTTTCAAAACTGAGGGAGTCTCAGTCAAGCCACAGATTGAAAGGACAGGTTGCTATGTGTGTCGAAGGCAGCTGATTAACACACACAGATTATACTTTCTGATGTGTCCTCAGAGAACACCACCACCAAAATTTATTAATAAATTTAACTACAGACTCTGCCATCAGGGGATGGGCTGGCTGAACCTATTTACAAGTCTATCACCCTATAACTAAGAAAAGAAGTTCAGTGACCATTTCAGCTTGGTAAGGCGAAGAGGAACTCGTGTACACAAAAATGTATGCGTCAGTTTTCACTGAAATCAGCAGAATTTGAGTCTGTAGTGAATCCTCCTGCAGTATCAAGCAATGTTCAACACTGCATCTGCTGGAGCTTTGAGGCTTGACTCATTCTATACATTAGGCCTGTTCCAGTTTTCCAGTTACTCACATTTTTAGCCATTCACTGGCAATGGTGAAAGGGGCTCAGAGTTTTCCTCTCCCACAGATTAGCCAGTGCTGATTTTCCTTTGGAATCTAATGCCCAGTCCTAATTGGCCTAATCAGCTCCTGATGTAAGAGCATTAAAAACACCAAGCTCAGAGAAGCTACATCTGCTCAGATGAGGACTGAATGTGCTGCCATAAATTATCTTCTGAGAGCGAATCTCACACACACACATCAAAAGGAGTATTTTCCTGTGCTTCCCTTTGGCTCAGCCACAAAAACTACACATTTCCCTTGTGTCACCAGGTGTGTTCTGCCCTCCAGTCTGTGAGCTGGGTGACTCCGATCCACACGGTCTACTAAACTGGGTTCTGAGTGTCCAAGAGATGGGCATGCAGCCTTCTGTTGACATCAGCAATGTCCCCAGTGAAAAATCCTACACGCAAGCATTTTCAGTACCACCTGCTCAGGACCCAGAATATTGCAATGGAAATATTTCAGCACATTTTGACACTATGTGATTAACTGTAATTAACTATAATTTATACAGTCCTGTCAGAGACAGAAACACAAGATTCATTTGGGATGTTCTGAATGAGTGACTGATATGTAAAATACTTTAAACTGTGTCTAGTTTGGTTATTCAATGGAGAGTTTGCTGCTTCTACTTGAAAGGGTAAAATTCAGAGTCAAACAAAAAACACAATCTTGTTTTTTTTCCACATAATGTAACATATTTGATATTTCTGATATGAAAAACATTGGGGAAAATATATTCTTAATAAAATAAAAGCTCTCAAGAAATGATCATGACAAAACGTGAGACTGAGGCTTTTTAAAGTCTTTTAAAACAAACTCCCCTTAGCATCCTGTTGACTACTCCAGGCCAACAGAAAGTCCTTCTTTTGTAGCTAGAAGTTTTTGAGCTATCTCATTTTGTGTTATGCTACCCAATGTCAATTGAACCTGCTCCATTAAGTCTGAGGAATTTGACAACATGTATACGAAGATGTTATTGACAAATACTTGAAAAGAGAAGCTCTCTCCATTTATATGGTAATGAATTTTCTTCTTCCCCGAGGCATCAATTTAATGGGAGAGAATGAATGTCTAACAGTGTAAGTCAAAAGGACTGGGCAAAGAACAAACTAGCAGTTTTCTAGTTGTGTACAGGCAGAAACATGTTGGATAACACAGCAAGTCCTGCAAAGACAATAAATCAATCCTCTCTGCTCAAAGGTGGGGAACAAGGAAAATTTCCAAATCCAAAAGACAAGTGAGATGTCAAGAAGAAAGAGCAGAGGGTGGTAAAACTCTTGCCTGCCTTGCTGAGATTTGTATAAAATATTTCAAGCTGTAATCTGACAGGATGAGAAAAGTCTCAAAACTGTATCTCAAGGTGATGGGAGCATAAATTTATGTTCTTATTTGAGTAGCTGGTTTCACTTCTTATTTATCTCTGTTTTTCTAATGGATGCCAAGTAAATTTTGACCTTCCTCAAGGCCAAGAGGAACTTTAAGTGGTAATGGTCATCACGAAGAACAGCTGGTAAGAGGACAGCTGCTTGGCTTACCACAGGAAAAAAGCACAAACAATGGTACAGGTCAAAGATTAGAAGAGCCTCTCCCTTCTACTGCTTTCAGGGTCAGTTTGGGTCTGGAAACAGCACAGTTACTTCTGCCCTATTCACAGCCCTAGCAGGTCAGCAAATGGTTGCAGCTCTATGTTTCTGTTTCTATGTTTCATCTGGGAAGGAGAGGAGCACAGAGAAGCAACCACTTGGCTTCCACAAGGATCCTTGCCAGCCTGATTCACCACAGCCTGCTCAGAGCAGGAGTGGCTCAGGTTGTCCTGGACTGGGAGCAAAAGAAGCAGCTGCCAGGGCCATTGTACAGCCCCATGATGGCACAGCTAGCATGCAGGCAGCCGAATAAACTTCATCAGGTGCAACTTAGCTCCTAGACAGACACACTTTCCAGTACCCAGAGTCTACCTGAGTTTTACCTGCATTCCCATCAAACTGAATGATGGATCGTTGGTTGAGAGAGATAAATTGATCATCCAAGTACCAATTTTGGCTTACTTCATGATAAAGATCTACTACAAAATTTCTATGTCAAATTGCAAACATGCAGGTAACTCATATCTTCAACTTGCTATTCAGAGAAACTTGGTGTCTTAGATTGTTGTTGACTGGAGATGTTTCTATAACACTGAATTCTTCCACTACTTATTATTTGAAAAAATTATGTGAGGAACAGTGGTTAAGAGATGTGAGTATGCTGCTGAACTCCCATTCAAAGACAGAGCTGGGGGCATCAGCAATACCTATGTACTGCACTAAGGTGTAATAGGCCAGTAGTAGGATGCATCTAAAATCCTGTCACCTCCACATGTCCACTCTTTTTTCTTGCAAAGGTAGCTTGGGAATGCCCTGATGTTTCCACAAACCCCCAGGCTTCTGACACAGGCCTCTCTTTCTGCTTCTCCTCCTCTCAGATCTCACTTTCAGCGCAAGGTCAGACAGAGGAAACACAGAAGAGAGACTTCTTTAAATGCTTCTAAGGAGTAAGAGAAGGTGACTGAGCTTACTGGAACAGATAGGTTAAGTGCTATTTTCTTATAGAATTTAAAGACATGCTATCTGCCTTGGCAATTCCCACAAACCAAATCATGGAGCTTCACTAACAACTTCATACACTACCTGACAGGCATAATGTCGTAGGTCGCTGATTCAGTGTTTTTCCAGAATATGTCAGGTTTCTTGGCTGAGAGTTTTTTCATCTATACAAAAGCTATACTATATGTAGTGTTTTTTTCCTCTTATTTCCTTATTTTGCATTACTTGATTTCTAATATCTCTTTAGAGACAGAATTAGAATTACCCCCAACCTAGAGAGCTGTTTCCCCATCAGGCCAGGTGCTCCAATGGCAATGTGACTGATAGCTCAAAGAATAGTTATAAAGCTATATCCCAGCCTTGCCCTTTGCTGTAGCTCATATTAGGAACAATTTTTTTAAAAAATAACTAATACTTAGCCACTAATAAATTAGAGAAAGGCATTTCTCTCCAATGACTAAGAATATTAAGATGTTTCTTGTCAGCTCTGCAGGCTTTTTCACACTTTTTATATCATGATATGTTTATGCTGTTTCTCAAATTGTTTCTGTGAATGCTTTAAATAATTCCTCATTAAATCTACTGAGAAGCTAAATAGTGGGTTAGTAAAATAGCAGAAATGGAAATGGTAGAAGCTGAAAATACATGTTCAGTTCCTTTTTTTATATACAGTTCATAAAAAGCACATTTAGAAAGATCTAATGATTTAGGAAATACTTATTCACCAGAAGATATATACATTTTAAACATTTCAAAACTTTCAAAAGAGAAAAAGTCTAAACAATACAGAAATCATCATACTTCTGTCTTAGGTATCCACTCTTCATGTAAATATAAGTGTTCAGGAGACATTTCAGATGGCTACAAGTATGTCCAAATCAAAAATACTTGCACTATTTTACAGGTAAAGGAGGGCCCAATGCAAAACTTGAAGTCAAGGGGAAAGGTAACCTTAGTAGGCTTTGGAAGAAACAACACAAGTTACAACTATAAGCTTTCATGGCCCTAAAAACACAGGCAGGGAGATACTTACAATTAGGAATACTAGTCTTGATTAAGGAATTGCTGGTGAGCTTATTGCATACCTCAGACAACATCCCAAGGAACTGCTCTATTAGAGAGCTAAAATATCAGAATGTCTAATTTAAACAGAGACTCTCTTCATCTTTTCCTATTCTATGAGATGAGAAGATCAATACTGATTACTCCTGTATGTTTGATGATAAAAATCAGTAAGTCATGAAACCACATTAAACCTTGTCATAAAAGAAAGATAAAGATGGATGGCTTTTGTTACCAACATTGTCAAGATATTTCAGTAGCTGTTTTACAGAATTGATAAGACTAGATACCAAAGCTCAAAATTTTCATAGAAAGCAACAAATATCTGGTAAGACACCTTGGAGATGGGATACATCAGCCGCATACCTATTTAGTTAGAAACAACCAGAAGTCTAAGATTATACTGCAGAACTTAAACAAATGGTGTTAATGTTAACAATTCCATCCAGCAATGACATCAAAACTTAAATACAGAGAGAAAAATGTCAATAACTTTTTAATGAAAAATATACAAAGTAAGGCATGGATTTCACTGCATTCTTTTGTTGGCTTTTTTTAATGTTTTAACAAACAGATTGAGGCTTCAATTAAGTACAGGTTTTATTTTGGAACTGCTTTCTTTACACAACGAAAAATACAAACAGAAGTTAAATAAAACTTGTAGAACTGCAGTGAATTCATGCCATAATAGCTAAATTATATTGAAGTAGCTAAATTATATTGATCAGCATGAAATGTATGGCTTCAGTCTCATCAGTGGTAACTGGAAAGCTAAATGCAAGAGAGGAAAAGCAGAGAGCAAACAGGTCCTATTCACAGTGGCACCGAGAGGTAAAAGTACAGCTAGCCAGCTGACTTCTTCATCAGTTAGAGCCAACTAATGTCCTTGGCAAGGACACTGTTCTTCAAATTCAAAACGGCCTCCACAAGGACAATGCTTGAAATGTCATAAATATGTAATGCTCATTAAGCTTAGTTAAATGAGCATATCAGATGCAGGACGTAGCCCCAACAGCAGGAAGATACATACATATATCTGTATATATGCACTAATGCCACTCATTAAACAATGAAAACATATATACACAAATATGCCGTGTTTACAAAATCCACAGAAAAATAGAACAATGCAGAACAAAAAGTGAACACATACAAGTAATGACTGAATTCTCCTTTTTGCGAAGAGCATCATGTCCAAATTAAAAAATAAAATAAAAAACCCAACAAAACTACACCTGATTTTAAATAACCTTGATAAAACCACATAAAATCCATTTTTCATGGAGAGCATAGATAGATTAGATCAATACTGCATGAGTCTTGCAATAGTTGGTAACCTGCCCGATTACACAAGTTAGAGACATCTTTCCAGCACAGGATCACTATCAATGCAAGTACATTCTTTGCAGAGAAAGCAACAACATATTCATAGACAAGGACCTGAAGAAGCATCCATGGATCTCTAAATAAAGGGCAATTTGCACTCAGGCTGTAAATTTGAGTTGTCAGAATAAAGCTGTTGATTTTTAAAAAAATAATGGTTCTGAAGAACTCTCCTGCTTCAGCTGCTTTGAATGAAGCAAAGCAAACTCAACTCACTGAATAAATCAGAGCAGAGTATCCTCACTAGTTAAATATTATATGGCTGCATATCATTTAGTAGGGATTGCACAGTTAACCACCTACTCTGCTTTTCAAAAATAAACTCTCGCTTAATGTACAGATTAATTTATATTGATAATGAACTAGAATACAGAAAAAAAAATTAACACAAGATCACAAAAAAATATATATAGATCCTAGTCGTAAAAATATATATAGATCCTAGTCGTGTTGATCTTCCTTTTCATTAGTCTTTAAAATTACCTGACAAAGGAGGTGTCAGAAATATTTAAAACCATTCGCTGGGTGACTTGAGCAATCATAAAGCTCTACAGAGCATTCTCCTAGCAAAATTCTGCTCTGAGCTGATAGTGTCCCTCAAAGGATTTTCTAAAAGAAGCTGTACTTTCCTCCACATTCACATTTCTAACAGTCCTGCTGTTTCAAAATTGAGAAGTGCATAAAAAGGCAAAGTCGAGGCACTGAAATGACAGGTGTATCAGCAAGGTTTAGAAATCTGTGAGAAGCTTTCTGACATTGGTACTTAAGATAAAAAGCGAAGCTGGAACTATTTTTGGCAAAATATTCTTAAACAAACAAAAAATTGTGCTAATGAAAGAAGACACAAACGTGCTGTCAAAATGTCATTCCTTCTACCTTTCCAATGCTGTAAGGTACACAGGTTCATCTCCACAAAGAGCCCCCCCCGACTGTGGAGAGCAGTGTCAGCCTAAGCCTCCCTCAGTCATTTTTCCAATCCCTTTATCCAAAAGGGGAAGGTAAAGACAGATCAATTTCACACCAAGGGCTTATGCCCATAGCATTCCTTCTGAAGATGCTTTCCCATACCTTCACACTGTTTAAACAATATGAAGGCCTGCCCAGGTTTCTAACCTGTTCTTCACAGGTGAAAGCACCTCTGGTGTATAGGGCAACTAACAAAGGCAACTCCTAAGCAAATCTCTCGGGAGTTCCAGCTTAAAGAATTAAATGGAAGACTGCTTAGGACCTGTATATGTGGTCAACTGAGTTTTTTCATCAAAATTTTTCTTCTTAGCTTTAAGAAATATTTTCTACCTTCAGATGCTATAAGTGGGCATGTGGAGATGCTACGAGGAACACTTTGTAAGAATTTTCCTCAGGACAGAATTTCTGTTCATATACTGAAATTTTATGGTAAGAATGCAAACAAACAAATGCTATCATATTGTTATTCATATTTTACTTGTTTAGGATTTGGGTGGGGGGAACTTTAGTGGAGACTCTCAGGTGAATCACAGTCGACCCTTTAACTACCCCTGTGTAAGGGAGAATGCTGCAGCCATTAGTTACTCTCCATCACATCAGGCTGTTGGGAAACTTTTTCTTCAAGTGCATCAACCACACAAGGATCTTAGAAAATGTAACTTCAAGGTAAAAATACAGAACTTGATATTCAACTTTCAGCACTTCCATGCTAAAATAACTGACAGAGAAAAGTGTGGTAGCAGGGCACTGACAGCAGACTTTGTCTCGTTCTTTCCTCAGAGAAATCAAGATAAACTTATTTTGTATTTGGGACTCTGGGTTATTAAGAGGCATCTAGTGACTTTATATTCGAGGAGTCTGAATGTAACTGCAAAGGAAAGGTCATTTCTAATACAGTGTTACTGTCAAATCCAGCCTTAGGCTTCCTGTATGCCCTGACTTCTTCACGTCATTATGAAAACAGCCACATGTGTTGGGCACATACTGCCTGAATAAAGGCTAAAGGATAAAGGCTTTAAAGTGTAAAAATGTGTGTTGATAACAGAAGGAACAAAGAAATGCATAGCAAAGCTAAATGCATACTATACCTAGGAGAAATGAAATATGGTACTTTGGAAATGGACTCAGTGGTATTTTTAGCCACTGCGATTAGGAGCTATTAGTCAATTAGAAAGGCCAAATAAAGTTATACTGCCCCAGCTTGATGTCAGAGGGATATGCACGCTGATCTAAAGTTGAGGGAAGAATTAGGAAACTCCTGTAAATTTTATGTTAAAAGGTTGCCATTTTGGGGCCTAGATCCATGTATTTTCAAAATAGGGAGTATGGTTATACAAAAAATACAAAATCCAGTTCTTGAAAAAAATGTAAGCAGCCATTAGAAAGAAAATCATCCTTATGCTGTTGTAGGATGAATAGGAAAGTATACAAAAGACACTGATGGTGTTTAGGAAACAGATTCCTGTCTTTGAGGCAGAAAACAGGCACGTGTTCTCCCATTGCTAACAGAATACTTAAAGAATTGGTGGAAGATCAGTATCACTCATTTTACAACTTCTAAAGCCTTTGCTTCTTTCCCCTTCTCTGCCAATTTCTCCCCAGGAGCCATCTCTTTGATTTATTTACTGCAGCACTCCTTAGCAAAATGTCTTGTTCAGACTCTGCAGTTTTACACGTGTCCCCTGAGTGGGTGTAACTTGCATGGCACTACTCAAAGGTGGCTTTGATATTGCTGGCACTGAGAGAGTTAACCTACGATAGAGTACTGCTCAGTTTTCCAGAATAAACATTTACTTCAGCAGCAGCCACTTCATGGGTTTTTAGCTTGTGGTTTTTTCCACTTATGCTTTTTGTGGATTACAAGTTAAAAAAATAAAATTAAAAAAAAATTACCACCAGACAAGAGCATGCACATTTAAAGGCTAAAAGTTCTGCTCAGGTGCAGAAGAAAAATAATTATTTGCTTGTCTGTCAGAAGAAGAAAGATATCATAACCTTTGAAATGCCATCCCAGTTTGCATTTCCTGTCTACACTTTGTTCAAAGCAGGTACTTCGACAGGAAATGAAGAACAAAAGCTGCCTGCAAAGATAAACTTCATGGCTCAATTCATATAAACTAAACCTTCTGTGAGTTTAACATGACCCTTTGAAAAAAATGGATTGAATGCTCCAGGGTGAGCAGAAGACAGGTGCTGTGTAAGCGCCTGCACAGTGCCCATCACCCCCTCCCTGGTCCTCATGCTTCTGACTCCTCTGTCTTGATGGGTTGGTGTCTTCCTTGGGGCCCACCAGCACAACCATCAGACTAAGCACCAGCTAGGCACAGGGGTGCAGCCTCTGTGGATGCCAGTGGGACTGCACCCACCTATACCACAGCAGGACTTTCCCCACTGCATCTGGAACCAGTTTGGGCTGCTGTCAACAGAATGTCATCTCCTGCCACAGGGGACACAGGAGGAGACATTTTGCTTTTCGGGTCTCAAGAAGATGCCCAAATTAGATTGCATCTGCAGTGCTGGGAGGGTCCCCTGCTCTGCTAACCACTCAGCACCACATGCACCCAAGGAAAAAATGTTTACCTGGTGTGGCCACGGTTAACCTTTTTTCCTTGCTGAGACGGTGCCCATGGATGAGTTCACTCATGGAAGGGGGGCCCCTCAGCAGATATGATTCTGTGGAGGCGGGATGAGGGGGGGCTCTTAATAATTTCTGGAGGTAGGTCCCTGAAGTCCTGGGATGGCTCTGATCACAAAGGGAAGGTGAGAATAGTCTTGCAGGAGATCCAAGAAAAATACATATGGAAACAAAAGAGTTTTACTTTAATTACCTTTCAAAGCCTCATGAATGACAATATAATGTTAATTTGCTTAACAGGCAAAAACCAACTAGTGTTGCCACCCCACGTAATTTCCACAGCAGAGCAGCTTGTCTGCACTGGAAATCCTGTTTTGTATTAGGGGAGGAGGAAATGAGGTTGAGTTATATCTCAGCATCCTGGAGTTGACACGTACAAGGCTCTCTGGATGTTCCCTTTTATTTACATTGTGACTAGAGCATACAAGAATCCTTTTCTCCTTCAGAACTGTGGAGATCCCCACACCTATAGAGCTTTGGTAGGGAAGTCACAAGACAAGAACTCACTGCCTGAATAGCAAAATATTTGTATTAGGTTATGAACGGCAGCCATCCCCCTTCAAAAGATTGCTTGCTCCCATGTAGAAAAATTGATCTACGTGAACATATCCATATTCTTTTTGCACTGTTGAAGAACAAGTGAGCCCCAGAGCTTAACAAAGAGATGCAGTTTCTTGTGTTAAGCACTGTAATGCTCATAGAACACAATCTTTTTTTTTTTTTTTTGGATGCTCATGATGGAAAACCTTAAGGAAAACTTAAAGAAAAAAACATTCACACTAATATTAAAGACATACGAGATGAACCGAGACACTGACAGAACATAGTTGAAAACACTGTATTAAGGAGGAGGAAATAACATAGTAGGTGGATCAGAACCATATGTTGCCAGGCTTTGAATTCCATATCCATATCCTCCCCACCTCCTTCTCCCAAGTCAAAGTATGAAAAAAAAATAAAATCAAAAAAAAGGAAAAGAATTATAATGTTAACAATTCAGTGAACGACTTTAATGAAAGTCTGGCCACTGCACTGTACTGTAAAGATCACTGCATGCATACCTTTTCCTCTGAGTGCCACTGCTGACCAGTAAGTTTGGTTGCTGTGGGCCCTGACTATGCAGGAGGAAAGTGTCTATGCTTGGCACGGTGGCTGATGCCTCCTCACTTACTTTAGGGCTGCCGATCTTGCTCTTTCCAAGCTTGCCTTTGCTGCGTCGGGACTGCTCGTGGTCAAACTCTAAATCCTCCAGTCGCTGGGTAAGGGCAAGTTTTTGCTGGATAGCCATGCGCAACAGAGAGTTTAAGGTCTTCTTCTCATCCTCTGCAGCTGCTAGCTGCCGCTGCATCTCGTCCAGCTGCGTCACGTACTCATCACACCTGGGAAAACAAACAACGCAGAAATCCAGGGAATGAGTCCAACAACCGGCCCTACGGGTGATCACAATCCCGGGCTGAACTGATAGGGACAGACTCGTATCCAAGATTTTGCTCAACCTAATCCAGGAAGCCTAAATTTCTCCACTGCCACTTTGAATAAACTTGGATTTTGAACACTGACACTTCCCGCTCAGCAGGAGAACCTGTAACTGGAATATCAGAGCGATGATAACGTGAAATGTTCCTAATGCAGATGATCCAATCAGAGGGAAGGTTTGGGATTCTCCCCAGGTTAGACCACAAATGACAATTTGGGAGGCTCATTCAGCTAGTAACTCACCAGGGATAAGACTATCTGCTAATCAGATAATACTGTTTCTCACAGCCAGTAATATATACTTGAGCAAAATATTAGAAAAAATGATGAAGAAAAGACTACAAGTACTTTGAACACTTGACACAGACTTCGTGAAATGAGAAGCACTCAGTGGTGTGCCACTGGTAACTGATTAAAGGGGTATTATTCAGCAATCCAAACACCTGGAAGTTATTTCATATTTACTGCTGAGTCTCATGGACTTGTGCTCAGGAATACATTGCTATGGTCACCTGCTCCTTTTTAACCCTCAGCCCCTTTTATCTACATGAAAAATTTTATCTTTCTCACATGCTTTGGATCTCTAGAGATAAGACTTTGAAATAGAACACCCTTTCTCATGATTTTGTAAGCATTTAAAGCTGATTTCAGTTTAGTTTTGCTTTAAACAATAATCCTTATAGTTAACAGGAAGAGCAAGGCATTTCAGGATGGTCTTAATCACTTTTTGAAGTGAAATAGCTTCGATTTCTTAACAATTGACCATCTAATCAGTAAGAACCACAAGCAATAACAGTAGAGAAAGGATTAATAGATAGAGTGGTACTGTCTGACTGAACAGTTGTGAAAACACCCAAGAATTTTCACATCAAATGATGCAGCTTTTGTTAAATCTTCTTATGTGATCTCTCTAAATCCAAATAGCTCTGCTGTGTAATTACAATAGTGTAACGGGTAAGGATTTAACTTCATCAGTATCACCCTCAGAAAACATGAGGGATGAAACTAATTTTTCTGAAACTTTAATCTTTTCCTTGGGGAATGGAAATAGAGTATACTTGAAAATTCATAGTTATTCTTCACACACACACATATATATTGCACTCTCTTTTTGAATAATTTGGCACTGGAAGCAAAGTTACTAAGTCAGGCAGAGTTTCATCTACAGTTTCAGTATTAACTTTCTTCTACAGGACCTTGATAAGCATGACTCCCTTTATTAAAGCCTTGAGGAAGCAAGATATTTCTGAAACATTTGTTGGCTTAAAGCCAACTTGCATACCTGTTTCTGCTCTAAGAAATTTCTATTAATTAGTGAGTTATTATCAGTTATTTTGACAGAGACACTACAATGAAAACAGCATTCAGGAGGCTAAATTCATTTGAAATAGAAATTACTATAACGTCTGTGTTATCAGAGTTCCTGAAGTCATTCTTGTAACCAGATAGATCTCATATCCATCTCTCTCATTTTCTCCGGCTTTCCTTTTTCTTTAGAAAAGATTTGGTTTTTTTCAAATATATTTTCTGTTGAGCATTTCAAAAAGTAACACCTGAAGCACAGTGCCACAAGAGGAACAAACTGCCTTGCTTTAGTGTGGCAATAAGCCAATTTTGGTTTCGAAAAAGGACAGATTTTCATCAGGCAGAGGATGTATTTTTGGTATTTAGGCATCTGCTTTTTAAAACAGCATAAGGGAGCAGTGCAGAAACATAGGCTCCATGCAAGTAGGTATTACTAAAGCAGACTTAGACAAACCTGCTTTTCATTATCTGCTGTTACACTGTTATGCTGTTAGCTGGCCTCACACTCAAAACAAATTCAGCCCTGCACACACATTTTCCAACTGTTCTCATGAACGATGTTCATGTTCTCATGTTCTCATGCCCATCCTAGAACCTCCCCATAACAGCAACCCCACATTCTTGGCAGTCCACTGCAGTCTTTGGGTGGTTCCAGTCGTCTGACCTCCACAATGACTCAAAGTTTCCTATTATTTTTCACAAACACACGGTCCATTGTCTCTGTGTTTTGTTGCTCAAGCATATGTATTTTTTTTCAGAAATAGTGTTGAGAAAGGTTAAATCTAAATCAGTCCAGCAAAGGCCATAATTAACTTTAGGAACTGCTGAATTAACAACCTCAGATCCCCTTTAAGTCTTAAGTGAAGGTTATTCTATGTAGTGGGAGGCAGCTACTGCCTGCAGCCATAGCATTTCCCTTCACTGAAACATTCCCCACTACGCGCAAGTGTGGGATGAAAAGAAAAGTGTTTCCAATTAAAAACTAAAAAGCCTTGCACACATCCATATTGCCTCTTGCCTACATGTTTTATAAATGCCTGTGAAGTCTTGCAGTATACTGAGGAAGGAAAAGGTAAAAAGCTCCTAAGAGGGATGACTTCTGGAATGGCATGGACAGCTGTGGACTAAACAGGGCTTCTGGATACACCAGGGCTCTGAACAGGTCTTTCAGGAGCACTCAGAGAGGAGGAAATAACAAAAATATTTGTTATTTTGTCAGGTCTCTGAGTCAGAGCTCTTTCCCATTTTCTCCCTTGCCCCTGGGTGGGTGTAAGCTGCAAGTGATTATTAAATGAACACCACTGTTATTTTGCTGTCTGCTGGCCTACTTATCACCAGACCAAAAGTCGAGATTTCACCTATTTCCCATTTCTCTTGTGTCAGAGAGGAAGAAGACAGACAAATAAGTCCACTTATTGTGTATGAATTGATCCAAGAAGATTATATAGGAGTCTCAGGGATTACTAGTTCCATCTGTCTCTCCTGTCTAGGAATGCAAGCTAAATACCAAGTCAGGCTTATGTGCAACTTAAGTAACATAAATCATAGGAGAGCTTGAGCTAAAACCCAGGGACAGTGAGAGATCCCCCCTTTAGCCATATAAGCATAATTCTCTACTGCTCATAAATGTTTTCTCATGTAGCATAGCTCCAGGATCTCCCTGAATTTCCTATTCCATCTCTTCAGCACACTTTTTTCTTTAAATATTAATAATAAGAAAATGTCTAGATGGATGGACACATCCATCAGCACATGCAGTGTCAGGACTGTGGCAGTATCATGTGTAATATTTCTTGCTTTCTTCTTTTGAGTATCTCTATTTAGACTGGGAAAGCAAGCATATGTAGGGACTCATTAAAATTAGCTTCCTGAATCCCTTTATGATCCTACTTTAAATGATGAGTTCCTTCTCTGCTTCAGCCCTAGGCTTTTCCCAGGAGAAACCTCTACTTTAGATGGGAAAACTAATGTTTTAAATAATTTATTTTTCATTTGCCCTCTGGATAAGTGCTGGCTGCCCATCTCATTGTTTCACAGTCCCACACCTACCCCCTGGGTCAAAAGTGAGCCCCATCTTTTTTTTTTTTTTTTTTCTGGTCTAGGATCATCAGAAGTAGCCAAGGAGAAAATAAGCAAGTTAGAGACAAGAACTGCACATGTGAAGGGGCAGCACATGGCCTTGGCATCAAAGAGGAACTTCAACTCTACTCTGCCAACCCCGTGCATCCCACAGAGAAGAAGGCTGCATACACTGTTATTTTCATTTTCTAAGAGATGTGTTTGGGGGAAAGAGAGCTTGAACTATATGGAGGACATATTTGACAGATCTGAAGTAAATTCAGAAAGGCATCAACACTAATGAAGAGGAAAAGAGGAAGCTGTAGAGACCAGGGGCACAGAGATTTTATATTGGAAAGCAAACAGCTCCAGAAGGAAAAATTAGGAGAATTAGAGGTACAAGCTGGACAGAAGGATTTCTAAGCAGGAGAAGAGAGGAACCAAAGAAAGAACTTTAAAAAACCCAGAAGATTGCACAAGGGACAGGGGAAATCAGAAAAATTAGGCCTTCTGCATAGGGAAGCTTAGGAGAAAAAGTCATCTTTGCTGTTCAGACCAGAAACAGGTATGCTGTGCTCTCCTTATAATATGGTCTGCCCTTTACCCAGTGCATTTGAGGAAGAAAAGTCCATCTGGGGACCAAATGAACAGAAATAGATGGTTTATGAAAGAGAAAGGATATTACTCAAACAAACAGTCTATGAAATAATTTTCAGGTGTACAATATAGCTCTATTATCAGAGGGGTGTTCTCCCAAAGCACAAATTCAGAAGTAGGTTCCATGTGATGGAGGATTATCATGGAAAACGCTGTTTTATTTAACAAAAGATTAAACAATTGATTTTTTATGCTGAAGACTGTAATTAGATCAAGTGTTACTGCTTGGTGGATCTTACAGTCTTGAATTTTCAGACAGCTTTCTCCTCTTAAACAGATATCTATAGTATATTAGCTGTCATTTAAACAAATGTTATTCTAAGTGGAGTATTCAGAATGAGTCAATGATTTGAACATTTAGGAAGATTGATTTAATTATAAAGACCATTAGATTCCAGGGTAGGGAAGGAAAAGTATTATTTTACAACCGAAAAATCTATAGGAGCATGCTGATGTGCAAGACCTTGCAGTGAATGATTTTTTATAACTCTGCTCAGAAAATAGTAGGCAAAACTCAAGGGCAGGGACATGTTCTATAGGCCATGCAGAGAATATCCAATCAGTACACACTGTGTTTACCAGCAGGGCTAGATGTTTTAGGTGTGGTTTATCTCTACTTGTGTTAGACATTTGCAAAGGGGAAATCTGTAACTCATACAGTCACTCAGATTCTCTTTTGGAGTTCATGGAAGAGAAACAGAAGCTTTGTTGCATCCTGTACACAAGATGTCTAAGCCTTTAAGACTAATTCTCATAGAAAAGATGCTGCTGTCTCCCACTAGCTTTAGGATATGCAAACGTGCATTAAGGATGCTGAAATAAGGTAAAGAACATTCAGCACACCAACAACCTAACATTCCCCTTTAGAACAACTTCTAAATCTTCACAGACTTGTTTTACCTCTTAGGCTGATGATTTACACTCCATGGAAAACCCTTATTTGCTTTATGCTCATGATGCCACTCCTCTCCTCTGGAGTTAAAGGCCTTCCAGGTAGTCTTAGAGAGTTAGTATATTCATGGATCTCCTAGATTAATGAGCTTGCAAATGAAGATTGACACATGCATTTCTAATACACACACACAACTTTGCTTTCTTGAAGAAAATCTTTAGATGCCAATGAAATCAATGGAGCTACCTTGGATCACACCACCTGCTGAGCTGGTTCTTCATTTCCATTATGGCACTACACGTACTCTTCTGACGATGGACCTATGATGAATTTGCACACAGCACCAATGTCATGGCATGTAAATGTCCCTTCTACCTCCTTCCCACCTCTCCCAAATGCTGCTGCCACTGTCACTAAGCAACAAAGGACCTCAGATGGCTGGAAGAGGTGAGATGGCACCTATATACCACAGTGACCACTGGACAGATACTATCATGAGGCCTGGAAGTCTTCTCACTTATGGATGAGAGCACAAGCAAGAAATCTGCATTGTGTTTGACCATAAGGGGGAAGAGAAACCCTTGATATAACAGAATAGTTTTCTGATTATACTAATTTGTTTCCTTAGTTGTCAACTAAGAATTTATTGATGAAAGCATTGATTCTTTAAAAAAATAGTTCTAGGTGACCTTTTAAAAAGCAGCTAAATCCAAAAGCTCTTCCAAAGAAGGTATGGGAGAAGGGGAGATGAGAGATGATGAATTACTGTCCTACCCAGAGAAGCCATGTTACAAAAGATAAGTGAAACCTTTATCCTGTGAAGAAGATAATAAATTGAATATCACAGGGGGATAAAATAAGAATTCATGCTGGGGCAGGAAACTGCAGTGGCCTCACAATTATTAGTGTTGGATTACAGCACAGGCTGGTTGATGAAACCATTTACTACTGGTAAGTAATAAATCTCATGATAATGAGATATGGGATTCTGAAGACCATTAACCATATGATAGCTTTACATGACAGAACCACTCCTTGCTTCTGAATGTAAAAATCAGGAACATAAATCTACTATTAGATTTCCACTTTAAAAAGTCCTATAAATGCAAATACACTGGAGGTTCATACTGGCATTCATAACAGTTTATTCAAGGTTGTATTGACATTGCTATTCTTCAGCTTTATTTTCCAAAACATGCATCTCAACAGTACTGGAAAGGTTGCAGGTTTTGCACAGTGTGTACTCTAAGACTTGCTCACCTTCATCCAGCAAAACCCTGACCTTGTAGAAAATAATTTGTCTCTCCTTCTAAGCACCCAACATACATGACTCTGATCTCACTTACCACACACATATTTAGTTTTAGAGTGCTGACCCAGTGAAACTATTTCCCTTACCTGGTTGCAAACATTGCTCTCAAGGATGAGAAGGTCGCTGCATCTTCCTTCAAAGCCTTTAACTCATTCCGTAGTTTGGTCATGGTTTCAGTCACCATTGCTTTCTCATTTTCATACTTATTCTTCAAATTGGCTAGTGCCACTTCAGCTGTCTGAAAACAGAAATAAGGATACATACTTATGAGGCAGATTTCTGGTAGCAAGGTAAGATGCCATGTTCGATATTACTTTTGGTTTCCTTCTTCATCCGCACAGTAAAAGAGGTTAGAGCAGAGCTTCATTGCACTACACCCTTTAATGTCATCTTTTAAGTTTCACTCCACAAAAACAGGGAAAGGAGAAAGCAACTGAAAGGACAAAGCCAATTTCAATGCTCCAGCAACAACTCCACCCCTTAAATGTTGCTGCATGTTGAGGATTCAGACAAGCGAGTAAATTACAACAGTTTAAGGAGCTGCTACTGTGTAGTCTGAGCTGCAATAAGTAAGTAGGTGTGTCCCCTGACCACCCTACAAACAGGACACGCAGGGTGTAAAACAGCCTCTGGAGATGAGTTGGGAATTAACATGTTTTGACTCTTGCTTTCTGCCAGCTGAATTTTTGCTCGGGCCAGGTGACTTCCAGGACCTGAGAATTTGCTTTTATGTCTGAGCACGGGCAATGCCTACTATTTTGCAAACCAGCATTATTCTGTCAGTTTTATCCATTGAAAAAGTAAAAGTAAACTACAGTTGTCATTTAACAGGAAAGCTGTGTAGCCATGATGTAGTCATCCTATTCCTTCATTTTCTCTGTTTCCTCCTTTCTTTTTTCAATTTCACCCATTAAATTTACTTAATTTACTACCCCACTGCTTCTAATAGTTACATTTGTCTTGGTTTTGCAGGAGTTGAACCTTCTTCTTTACCTATGAAGTTTAATGTAATTTTGAAGTTATTAAGAATACAGAGTTTCATGGATGCTTTATACCTAATGCTGCTAAAAGACATGAAAAATTATTGCCACAGAATGAGATGAAGAAAAAAGACTTTCTTTACTCAGAGGGGGCTAAGGTTTTTTTTAAATTCATTTAGTGTATAATGAGTTGCATCATTTCATGCAGGCAATCAGCTTCCCATGTTGATCTTTTGGGTTCTTGAGCCATCACGGGGGAGAGAAATGTAGAAGAACATTAGTTTAAAGCAACCAGCAAGGGGACATGGTAAAAGAAGGTAACGGCCAAACAGTTGGAAATCTATTTTAAACTCAGTTTTCTGAAACTCAATATGTTTCCCACTAACAATGTTGCTTAGCACAAAAGGCATATGGGCATCTTCTACTAAAATATAACTTTATTAAATCTGTGCCTGGGGAAACAGCATAGTTAGAAATGGCAGTGTTAAAATAATTAATTTTCTCAACTATACATGCAGTTACAATGCATTCAGTTACAATGTTTTCTCTACTTTTACATTACTTGACATTAGAGAGAACAGATTTTTTAAAAAATCACTGGTAACTACTGTCATTTTAAATGGATTTTTCCACAGCAAATTTGAAATTATCAGCATTACATGTTTAAAAACAATAAACCATCTAGTGTTATGTTATAATAAATGCTGCTTTTCTCAACTTTGCTGACATATGCTTTGGTGTAATATAGGATGGTAGACACCATCCACACCTTGGCAGGATACAGCAGAAAGCTTCAGCTTTCCACCTGCTTTCAGCGTTTAGCAAAATGTAGGCTTATAAAGTAACATAGAGACTTTAAAAGTAACAGACTTTTAAAAAAAGTGTTAAACTGTTTCAGCAGTGGGATTATATTTTCCATGTAAACCAAATCACTAGGCAGCACTGAAACCATGCACAGTGATCAGAGAGATCATCGTGATCCCAACATCTTAGTCTGGATGTCAAGGTAAATTAAATGGACTAAATGAAAAATAACAGAAATAAAATTTGCTTGGTGAATAAAGGTAACAGAGAAAGGGCTGTGTCAAATCTTCAAACCTTTTCTTTCTTCCTACTAGCGTTTCCCACAAAACAACATACAGAAAACAAAGCACAAATTGCAAAACGTCTTGGAAGTGCCTGGTGGCTCTCCATGCACCAGACAAGCTTTTGAACACACCTCTGTGCAGGCTGTTGAGGGTCTCCCTTCTGAAAGTCCCCCAAGTGAAGAAGGAATGGGCACAAATGCTCTACTAGAGAAGAAAAGTGAACTAACAAAAGGGAAGTTTTTCATAGGCAAGAGAAAGAAGCAAGCAGAGAAGCTTCTGTTGGAAGCTTGGAAACCAGGGCCAGCAGAACAGCAGTGCATTGCTTTGTCATGAGGCTCAATAGGTACTTGGAAGAGCCCGTGGGCACTAAATGGTATGGATGCACAGGCTACCCACAGCTCATCAGTTTGGGGTCTGGATGATGCCAATTGCTATCAGACTCCTTGGCTCAGAGGATGACATATTACTATGCAGCTAAGTCAATCTATATTGACTAGCTGACACCAAAACAATAATTACCCAGTCCTTCCCCATCCCTACTCTTTGCCCATCTGGTGTTTTTCCTTTATGCTTCCTGTGAGACAGTTTGGCAACCGTGAAGATCCAGAAACACCCTGAAGCCAAAATGGGAATGATGGGAAGTGGGACTGAGGGGAAAAGAGGAACTCAAACTCAGTTTTTCAGAGGTATGTTTGTACCTGGTCACCCCAGCTGTACTACTAGACTGTGCCAAGAGTAACAGGGAAAAAAAAAACCTGAAACCATAGCTTCATGTTACTCTGCCTCTAGCACCAGCTCTAGTCTAAATTAATTCTATTTGTTCCCAGTCTCCAAAATATTGCCCATTGAGCCATACAGGTGTGGTTTTGCCTGAACTCAGTTCTGAAGGATAATCTAGATTTTGAAGCCCTGGGGGGAATGGTGTGTTCGGAGAGTGCTCTTAAAGGAGGAATGGAGAAACATCTCCAAGTAGTAGGTGGCAGAAGGAAGTGTATCAGGATCTGTGTTTTTAACAGGTTTTACTTAAGCATTTGATTTTAAGTCATGGTTAGCTACAAAATGGTGTCAGCGAAATCAGAGAACTCTGCTCCACACAGAACTCTGACCACAAAGCAACATGCATGGAAATGGAGAGCACAAGGAAAAGAGGAAAACACAGCAAAATGTGTGAATACTCTTCAGTGAAGTCAATGACACAGTAAGGCAGAAGAGGAGCTAACAGCATGCCTGCCAGACAACCAGTGATGCTGAAAGAATTGGGCAAACTAACTACCCAGCCACTCAGCAAGGCACCTGTAGACACAGGATTAATGGCTCACAGAGCACTTTCTGTGCAGAAGTCATCACCTGGAGCTGACAGCAAGGCCAAGAGAGAGGAGAGAGCTCCAAATCTGGACTCCTGTGGAGCACAAAACAGGGAGAGAGAGCAGGGGCAGGCAGAGCTCAGCTCTTCTGTCCCCAAAACCCAGCCATGGAGCTGCTCAGCCTGAGGTGGGCACACACCTCCCAGAGCCCTAGGACCCCAGGCACTGCCACCAGAACTAACGATGTCTTTTCATCCTTATCCTTACTGAAGAGATGTTTGTCCACAGCCAGCTTCCTAAAGGTTGTCACTTTAATTCTGAAATCTGTGAATAAACCTCATTTTCTCTATACAGATTTCACATCCTATGAAGACATTGTATTTCATTTACCTTACATTGGCAGTGTGAGAAGGAAATTGAGTAAAAACAATGTTGCTGAAAGAAATATTAAGTCTTACAGTGGTATTTTTCACACAAGGAAAAGAACAGTAGTTCATTGTTTTAGTACAGAAACTGTATGTGCTACCAGATCTTTCTGCTCAGCACTGTCTCTGTATGTCAGGACTTCTGCTTCTAGATAAGGTGCTGTATGTCTAGAATCATCCAGCTATTTTTTCTGAAGGATTTTTAGGGATACCTCAGTTATGGGAGTTTGAGACACTATAGTTATTGCCAATACAGATGTGAAGGTCTTGCTGACTCAGCTTCTCCCTGATGAACCATTTACCTACAAGAACAACTGATCATTTTTCAATCAGAACATCAGGATATTCAATTCTTCAGATAGGCAGCTTGCTTTCTCAGTATTATTAGAAATCAAAATCACTGTTGAACTGGTCCTACAAGTTATTATATCATTTTGACATTATTTTACAATTTATGTTACTTGTTAATGCTAATGCTACTTGAGTTTGCACCACAAAACTGGTGCTGACACAGTAATTATAGCTACAAATTAATGGATACATAAATCAAGACAAGGTAACCAAGCAAGCTAGAAAGATGTATCTGTCTTGCTATCTTGAACAATTGATTAAATAATCTGTTTTTCTGGGCTTAGGTTTGTAGCTGCTTAGCCAAACATTGCCCTCTTTTTTGTATCACAGTGTTTTCTGTAGCCTGTTTGTGGCCTAGCCTAATGTTTAAATGAAAATATTACTTGAATGAAAATATTCCTTACATGAAAATTGTACTAAATATTACTTAATGTTACGTAAATTGAAAAGAAATCTCACCAGATGTTGCCAAGTGCATTAAATTAGGCAAGAACTCGACATGTTCACACAGAAATTTATCATCTAGGGTTGAAGGTCTCAGAGGTGTGGCTGCTCTGCTGGGGTGCTGCCCCGACTGCAGAGGGAAGGGACAGGCACAGAGCATCCCTCATGGCTCCCCTGCAGTGGGAGTAAGACCCTGTGAGGAGGCGTGAACAACATTCAGGTCGGAAGGCAAAAACTCTCCCCTTTTTTCTTTTCCAATGAACCATTTTCCCCCGCGCAGCTGCTTAACAGAAGACACCAGCGCGCCGCGGCGAAGTGCATTGCCTGCAAAGCGGCAATTCCCACTTTAATCTGATGCTGCAATACTTCTGGTGGTCGCTAGATAGCAGCCATGCTTCCCCGGTTCAAAGCGAGCCTTCCCTCCTAAAACACAACCCGAAATCCCAGATCCACTCCTACCCCACCAGCCCCGAGTGGCGAGATTCTCCAGGGAATCCCCGACCAGAGCTTCCCACCTTTACAGTGCCTTTGATAGCGCTCATCTTGCTGTCCAGTAGGAATTTCAAGCAAAATTTCATCCAAAACGCCACACGAAGTCTAACAAGATGTTGGGTTTCCTTTTGTGGCAGCACGACAAGGTGTGATGTGGCCCCGCTGGAGCCTGAGGGGGAGCCCGGCTCTCCCCACCGCCTCATGCACCAGACTATGGAAGTGATGAGAAGACATCGTTCCATATATTAATGTCAGCTTCACTAGGGTTCCAGGAAGGTTTTTAACAACTCAAAGATTCTAGCTCCCATGGTTCTGGACCAGAGGTGAAAAACTGAGCCAGATGTCTTCTGCAGGCTAATCTAAACTGAAACCCAGAAAAGAAAAATGTCCCCGGCCTGTTGCAGCCTCAAGGCTTATTTTGGAGGGAAAGAACTCAAGGGGGGATATCTTGACTCCTGGTTTTGGGGGTGTTTTTGTGCTTTGGATCCTGGCATACCATCACTTAAGGCTGGCAGAGCTGCTAACACATAACGAAACCTCACCTTCCCTCTCTGTAACTTTATATTTCTCCTATCCTTGCGTATGATTACATCTTCTAACTTGACAGTCTGAAAATGTTGATATTAGCTTTGCATGAGCAGCATTGCAAGATTCTGTACCCAACTGTACAGCTACCAGTATATATACTGCTATTCAAAAATTAAAAGTTTAATTAATAGCACCTCCTTACTCATCAAATCTATTTTTCCTATGTCAGTGAGCTCATTTTAGAATTATGATTTATTTCTAACAGCAATAAAAGAGCAAAACTGAGATAGATTCTCTGGTAGCATCAAAAAAATAAATTATAGGTCTATGCTAATGGAAAAAAATCTTGAATTCTTAATCTAAACCCATATGCCTAATTACATCTTAATTACATTTTAATTACATGGAAAATCCACATATAATTGCTCAGAGCTATTATTGCTTATCTAGAGATGGCATTTAATTACTTGAATTACTCTTTTAACATATGTTCGATTGGAGGGGGGGAATGCCATAAAAGACTCAACATATATTGAAATATTGCTGCAATTTAAAAATCCCCAATACTCTAGAAATGCAGTTAGACATCCAGCAATCAACCAACTTGAAACTGTAACTTGAGATTACTTGACTACTGGGAATTTTAACATTGAAACCCCATCACTGTCATTAGCCAATATTAACCCAAACAAGGATTCATCAGTCTATGTGGTGATCACTGGGATGCTTTTAAATGAGAAAAGTCCCAAGAAGTATGGAGTGATGACTTTGACACTGCAGCCTCCTGCATTCACACTTAATTGTGGGCATAAATAAGGAGATGCACCAAAGCAAAAAAAAAAAAAAAACAACACAAAACTATTTGCATGCTTAAATTTAACATTCTTAAGGGTTTGTAGACCTAGGTTCTAATGGATACAAAGGGCTTGGGAGGATATACATGTTTTTTTTACATTTTTAACATCTTTTTTAGATTTACATTTACTTTTTTTTTTTTACTTTTTGTTTTGTTTTCTTTTCTTTTTACAAAGAAAAAAAGTGATGGTCATCTTTAAAAACCATACCACTACATGGTCTTTTTTTGGCCTATAAAATGCTGTAATTCTTGAGTTTTTTTCATTGGAACAAAATAAGAAATTAAGGGGTTTGATGAGTTTTTTTAAACTGCAAAAATTTTCAAAATAAGAATTTGAAATGTTTTATTGTCTTAAATTAGACCATTATAATTAATCCTGCAGTTACTTTTTCAGTCAGTTTTATTATGTTGTCCCTTTTCTTAAAGTAATCAAGCACCCGATTTTGTTTCTTAAAGGACTAAAAATGTTAGAATGGCAGAAGTAATTATTTCTGACTAAAGAGAAAAATATTTTTTAAAACTGCAACCTCTTGTATTGAAAATAACTCAGTATTTCACTTACTGTCTCATCAAAGAAATGCCCAGCTTCTGTACAGTCCAAAGTCACTGGTCACACTTATTATGCCTGCCAATCCTTTTGTGAGGCATGCTTAGTATTTTGTGGCATTTATTTTTCACCCCCTTAACTTTTTTTGGGGGGCACGCAAGTTTTGATGACTGGGGAGTGTTATAGAGAGCCAAGAATGCAAGAGGTTACTTGGACCATCAGCTCCACTAAGCCCCACCAGCAAGGCCACTGGCATCTGCTGATGTGCTGGTCCATGTGGTCTCACCTACACTTGCCTTCCCCATTGCTCCAGCAGAACCTGCCCTGGAGAGAGGTCAGCAGGCACTGGAAAGCCTCCTGTTTTGTTTTCTAATGTTGGAAAACTTTTTGTTTCATGTTAATAACAGGAACAGGCCCATGCATCAGGCTGGGTGGTAGTTGATGCCTCCCTGTCCCTCTGCAAAAAGGCTCTTCTGCCTGTGCCCTTGGTGAATGGCAAGAGCTGAGAAAAGCAGAGCTAAAGGGCTGAAAGAGGAGGCAACGAGGGAGGGAAGAAAGGTCTGCCCTTGCCATGATTGAGTGAGAGGCTAAATAACCTGTGAGTAAAATCTCTCCCCTAAAATACTCCTGGGAAAGCTCGTAAGTGACCCGTCTATATAACGGAGGTTCCAGACTGACTGCTTTATTGGCATCTTACCTGCTTGTTGGCTTTAAGCACCGCTCTCAAGGTTGCGATCTGCTCTCGCTTTGTACTCAGGAGTGATTTCAGTTTCAGTATCTCTTCCATTAAGGCTTCCTTGTCTTTATCGATCATGGGCGCCAGCTCCCGGGCCGCAGCACGCTGGCGCGACAGCTGCAGCGACCGATCGACAGCCTTCTGCAGGTGCTTGATTTGGTCCCTTATTATGGCATTGAGGTTGTAGATGTTCATCGGCTCTTTACGGATATCACTGGTATCGGAGACGGGGGAAGAAGGAGGGGCTGTGATGACAGGAGAAATGGTGGGTGTTTTCGTTGGGCTCTGTTCCTTGCCAGGCTCTGTGGCCTCTTTGGTCACCTGCTCAGTTGGGGTTCTGGCTTCTACAGGTGATGCCACTCCCCTTCTGGCGAGCCGTGGGGAAAGGAGACCTCGAGGGTCATCTGGTCCTTTCAGGCTCCCGCTGCGAGTGACTCTGCTTTGCCTGTAATAGTCCAACATGACCCTGTTTGGTGTCTCGTTGTTGCACAGGCAGACGTGATGGTAGAGCTGAGCCAGCTCCTCACTAAATGTCACCAGCTCATCCTGGGCGGTGTTGAGGGTATTGTGGTTTTCGTTTGCTATGCTTGTCATCCTTTGCAGTTCCTTTTCCATGTGGATCATTTTTTCCTGGCTTTCCTTCGTTGACTTCTCCAGGTTTGTCACCTGTTCATCGTATGTCTGGATTCTGCTCTCATACTTAGCCTTCTCTTCAGTGTAGTTTTCCACATATTTATTATACTTCTCCTTTAAGGCTTTGATTTCTGCTTTAAGGTCTATCACCTCAGTAACAGCTACTTTGTATTTACATTCTAGGATCTCCAAGCCATTTATGTCCACTTCATAGTCGTGTGCTTCCTCACCAGGGTTTCGGCCCTTCTCACAGTCAAGCTCAGCTTTCAGCTCCTTGTTGCTCTGCAGCCCCCTCATGGCATTGACGTGCTCTGTGAGCCTGTGGACCCGCTCGTGTTGCTCAGTCAGGGCTCCCTTGGTGTGCTCCAGCTGCGTCTGAGACTCCTGCAGGTTGGCCAGGAGAATGGCCTTCTCTCTCTCCACCTGCAAAACAAGTCAAGGTAAGAAACCTGGGGTCTCATCATACCTGTGATGAGCACCAGACTCTGCAATAACATTCCCCTCTTCTACTCCCTCAGTCTGCCTACGAAACTCCAGGTTTTCCAAGTTATTTTAGCCATATGCACCTAAACCAGGAAATTAAGTCAGAGAAAGACACGCAATACAATTGCAGTATCACTAGGTCACAGTTTTACACAGTGAAATTTTACACTTGGGAAGAAGCAAGCAGCAAGCACCCAGTCAGCTAGAGTGATGAAATGAGACTTCTTACAACATATGTTCCCCAAGCATATGAACTGCATCACTGTCAACTCTAAGCCATTCCACTGGTACATACACATTTCTCAGTGGAGTTTGAATTTTTAGTGCCCATGGATAACTCCACCAATTTATTAATATCTTTGTACTGCTAAAACTTTCATTAAGGTTTGATTACTGAATGCATATACAGTAAACAAACGGCTGTATACATTTCCACATATTAAATGAGCATGTGAAGCTCCCAGGGTGTCCTTATCCCCAGCAGTTACTTTAAAACACAATCCATCCTTTTAAAGACAAGTCAGAAAAAAAGTGGGATTTATGGTACAACAAGCAAACCACTGGTTCTCAGCTACTGAGTTTTTTCTTTGAATATCCACAGAGAAATGCAGATGTCAAACAGGTTGTGGATGTAGATGACTTCTGTAAGAAGTCATGGAAGACTCCCCTACAAGTTTTCATACCCATTATCTTATATCAAGTGACAAAAAAAATTTAAAGTTTGATCATTTCATCTGCTCAGGTATTTGCTACTCATGGTAACATCCTTGAAAGACTGCTATTTCAAATTTTTAATGCTCCAACTTTTTTTTCTGAGCCTTTATCCTGTTCTGAGTTGTGAATTGGGAAGTAGAGGAAGGCACAAAGAGATAGGATCTTTCTTGCTTCTATGGCTTTTGCAACAGGATCCCGAGCCTACCAGGTTTTCTGCTCTCTCTCTCCCACATCTGCAGTATCTCAGCCCTGTGTTTACACATGCCATGAAAACAGCACACTCCTTTATTCCCTTTATGAGTGGCTGAATTACTATGTCTGAGAACTCAAAGCCATCAGTTCTGAAAAACCCTTTAAAAAGTCTCTCCCTTCCTATCAGCATCCCCACAGGTAGTGTTTGCAAGACAGTCAAATCAGCCACCCAGGGTCTTATTGAAGGAAAAGAAAAGCTTTTTATGCCATCTCACAAAATGTTCCAAGTCTTATTTTCTCTTAATGAGGCTTTTGAGCAGTGGCTGATTCTCAGAAGTACTAAAGCACTAAAGCATAAGATGATTCCTTGGTTTTAGAGACAAGCTTTCAAAAACCAGCCTGCATCAGAATCTGCAATCTACTGCAGGCAAAAACAGTAAGAATAAAAATAGAAGCCATGTTAAAAACATCTTTAAAAAAAAACAGCCTAGTTTTCTTGTGTACAGGTGACTGATGGCTTAAGAATTAGAAAAACAGAAGTAAACCTCATTATTATTTTATGATCCAGGAAGAGTCTGCCTCCTCAGATATAGGGCACTCTGTTTTACGCACTACACAGTCTGTGCAGAAGAGGACAGCCAAGTACCATAAGTATATTGGTACCTTGCTCCCCTGTTGCTGCCTCAGTCTGCTGGCTGTCCTCCTTACTGCTCAACCCCTGTGTCAGACCACTCTTCTTGAAGAAATCCAAAATAGTGCAATCTTCCCCTTTGCCAAGTGCATCTTCTTAAAAGGTGCCTTCTCTGCACAGAGTTTTAGGTCAGACCTGTCCTGGGGGGCTTCAGAAAGCAACCCAACCACAGCCTCTTCACTAGCTTTCCTCTGTTTTTTTTTTTTTCTCCACCAAGCAGTCTCCCTCAGATCTGCTCACTCCAGAAACTTTCAGCTGAACTCTAGTTGTTACCACCAGGTATAGAAGGCATAAGTATTAATTGCATTACCCTCATTGGATAATGCAGGTTCCTCCAGGCTGGTAAGGTGAGCTACACATGTGCATGAAAGTCCGAGTTTTGGTTAATTTAAAGGATCCTCTCAGCCTTACGGTGTGAAGTTGTATGGATAATAACAACACATACACCAGATATCAAAGGAAGTGGACTTGTATACCTATTTTGTAATGCATCCTTTCCCTTTAAACATTTGAGTCTGATAAGATCCCCTTCCCAATTTGCTCTACAGTTTGCAATTATGGCAACAAATTTTACCATCACTATTTATCTGTTCTGTCTCTCTCTCTCTCTCTTTTTTTTTTTTTTAAGAACATCAGAAGATCAGTGAACAATCAATTCCTAGTGGAGACTGGAAAAAAATCAGATCTGAGACCCTTGAATTTTTTTTTTAAGAGACGTAATCCAAGTTTTCCAAATTGGATGACAGTCTCAGGAATAGGAGAGCATAGTGTACAGACAAAAAGAGCCCAGGGCTTTAAAGAGGAAATGGACAATTCTTCCCACTGGACAACAAACATGAAAGCAGAGCAGAAAGCCTTGAACTTTTGCAAGGTAATCTTGCAATAATTCCAATAATTGGAATATGAGAATTTTCAGCAAGGTATTTGTTACCAAGTGGATTTGTAAGACGGAAACAGAACACGTGCAACTAAACCTCTTCTAGGGACCAGCACAGATCATGAAGCAGCAGCACCTTAAAGCTGCAAGAAGCTGTCACACTGCCTTTTTCGGTGGAGGCTTCTTTTTGAGATTGAGGAGTGAAAAAAATTTGCCACACCTCCAAAATGAGAAATGGGAAGTTTGCTTCTCTCGAAAAAGGAGCATGCTGCCCTACAGATATAAAAATAGTTTCCACAAGCAAGTCTGTTCTTTTAGCACTTTTCTTATACAGCCTGTTCAGGGAAAACAAGAGGAACACATACTAAAAATTGAGGTGTGGATGAATGAGCACTAATGTTCAAATCCAGACCTTGAGTGTCACTTCACCTTAACCTGATCAAGGGGTATCTGACAGTAAAGCATTTCCTGGGACTGTAACATTTAAGTTACTCTCCCTGGGAGGGCCAGGTTTGACACTGTAAGGTTGGATCCAGCTGTACCTAGGCTCCCCTCTGAGAAGGCATTTAGAAAGAAAGGGGGTCCAATCTGTGTCTCCCTGGGAGCCCTATCCAAAGATACAAAAACACTGTGGAGGAGAAAAATCCAATTTTGCTGAAGAATTACCTTTTGCCAGCTTGAAGTTGATAAAATCTCCTGCCTACTATGAGTAACAACGTGTGTGACCCAAGGTGAGCTGATGTAACTCAAGGGAGAAGTTGATCACTTTAAAAAAGTACACATCAGCACTTTGCAGTAAGCCTTTTCAGTAGCTAAAGAAATCAGGTCTCCAGCTAGGTCTGTTTTTATTTTATAATCCTTAAACCTTTAAGTGTGACTAGAATACTGAATGATGGTTGCAGCTAGTTGTATGAGGGTGCTGGGACGTGTCAAAGACTTTGTGACCAAAAGATGGTTATGTTTATTTTCTAGGGTAGTCCTAGGTCCTACAGGACCCTAGACAGTTTGTGGCTCATGAATGCCAGAAGGATAACTCTTTGTTTAAGAAGTGTAAGATAAATATGTAAAGTCAGAGACCATCAAAACACTCGCAGTATCTTTCAAGTAGCTGGTTGCTGATTTATCAAGCTCAACATTTAATTTAATAAACCAAAGGCAAAACATGCCCAAACAATCTTGTTGGGTTTTTTTTTCATTTCTAAGCAGCTCTCATTCCAAATTTATATTGCATAAACTTCTTTGTAAATTATGATTGAAAATGCTTATGTTGTATTTTAAAATGTGAACATTTCAAGTAATTTCTTCTGAAATTGTGGGGGGTTTAAATTTTTAATTTGATTTTCTGAATTAGGTCAAAAGCTGCATATAGTATACATGTGCGTATATTATATACATAAATGTGTATGTACACACGCATGCATATTTTTATATAAATGTGTATACATAGATAACACACTCCTTACATTTCTATACTGGAAAAGTTTCTGAGAGAATTTTTCACAGAAACAAAATTCCAAATTTCAAGACTTTTCACTTAAATTATGTATATCTTGCATCAAAGTTATTTGTGCAGAGCACTAGATGTCATCAACATTTGTCATGTCATAGCTCAGATCAAAACTTCCCACAGTGTGTTTGGCAATGAAGTAAATAGAACAATTAACTCTTCAGCAAATATGGGACAGACCACATAGGGATTTATTGTTCTCTCGCAAGTATTGAAAATTGGGTTTGCTCTACTTTGCTTCCAAAATGCCTTTTACATTTTAAGCAGGGGAGGATATACTTTTACTCCCTTTAGACAAGGCATTTTTTTGGAAGCCTGCAGATAGAAAATGCTGGATGCTTCCTTGATGGTGCCAAAACCTTTCAAGCTCTTGCGGCAGAGATGATGCTCAACAGCTTGTGCAGCAGGACCTTTTCTCCATGTAGCACTGAACTCCTTTCTAAGATGATCTCAGCACTGGAGCTGGCAGCTTGAGGTTTTTGTCTGGCTTTCATCCCAGGCTCCTATTCTGGTTATGCCTGGGTTGGGCTTGGATGAATAGAGAACAAATGCTGGCTTGTACAGTCCCCAAGGCACCCCCTGCAGCCTGTGCATCCGCTGGGACTGCCAGCATGGACAAGGGCACTTTGTGACACCTCACACGCCACATGCTCTCCGAGTGCACAGTTATTAAGAGGACCACTCCTCTCTTTTTGTTTTCTCTTGATGGTCTGCCAAAACTGTTCAAACTGAATTTAATGGCAAAAACTCCCTCTGACTTGCAAGGGAGCACAATCAAATCTGTATTTTAGCGAGGGGTTTTTTCTAAGATCGTTTTGGACATACTGAAGAGCACGTTATTGCACTTGCAATCTCAGGGACATTTCCCATCATAAAAGCAAGAAAAAAAAGACCATTTGCAACCACAGCAATTATGTTCCTTTTCCCTCTTTGCACTAAACATCTGCTTTGGTCATGTTGACTTTTTGCAGATACTCTGTTAACTAGGCCTATTTCTAGTGAACTTGGGTATGAAGAAACACCAATGCAGAAGTCTGAGAACAGGACATGTATAGTCAAGAACATCACTGGGGGAAATAATTGCAAAAGCCAGCACTAGGGTTCATAGGATGTGTGTCTGAACACTTCAGGACGTTAAATTCAGCTCTTACCTGCATGAGCTGCTGTTTCAGTTTCTGTATTTCTGATATGTTGAGCTCACTGAAGAGGTCAGAGACGGGGTGCAGAGATTCTCCTTTCCTACCCGTGGCACTTCGGTAGTCACCATTCAGCTTCACGAGAGGCCCGTGGATGTGTCCATTCATTTTGTCATCATTGTTAGGCTCACCTCCATCCTCTGCAAACTTCAGTCCATCTACTGATATATTAATATGGTTATTATACATACTATCATTGAGGTTGATATACTGGGCGAGTTCCTTCCTCAGATTGTTCTTTTGCTCTCTTTCATTTTTTAAAGTTTCCAGAGCTTCCTCCAGCTGATGCTCAGCAATCTCCTTCAGCCGGATGGCATCTTCTAGCTGACTGTTGAGCAACACTGTCTCCTCCTCAAATCGTTTAATCTCATGCTTTAAGCCTTCATATTCAACCTGAATTAGACAAGACAGAGAAGATTCATAATACTAAAACTTGAGTCATGAAAACCTGCCGTTTATCAGCCTTATTGAAATAGGTGTTACAGAAAATACAGTTTGAAATATCAGACACTGCCTGCAGCTGCGAAGAACTGGCAGCACAGAAAATGCGAGTGGAGCTAAATATTCTACTGCTCACTTTTTCAAGCATACGAGAGTCAAGAAATGCAACACCTTTTTCTGAGTAACATGACAATAAACAATGTGTTTCACAGAAAGACGTTTAGTAACTAATATACTGGTCACCACACATTTATTATGATTGCCATAAGCAATGCTGGCATGTACAGAACTCAGGTTAATATAGCCTGATTTATTAAATGCAGTGTTCTGAAGATGACTGCTCATCTGAATTCTTACCAGATGTAAAGCCACTCAGGAACAGATACATTAAAGTATTTAGTGTCTTAGTAGCATTCAGTTACAAAAACTGTAGAAGAGCCTCAACTCTCTTCTCTGAGTCATGCAGGTATCTCCATTATTCAGGAAGCAGTTGATTTTAAAAGAAAATAGCAAACCATGTAATCAGTTTAAACTTTAAGATGCCCCAAATCATTAGAGATTTTTAAACTACCAGACAGATGTAGTGAACAGCTTACCCAGCCACAGAATCCTTGCACTGGATGTTGGGGATGCCATTTGGGAACATTTGGCAACCTGTTGTTTCAACAGTGCTCCCCAAAGCCCTTCCCCCAGTGACAGCCTGGGGGTGTCACTGGTGCAGCCTGGCCAAGCTTGGAGGGACTTGCTGGTCCTCAGAAGGCAGATTTCCTGCCCCTCACCCAGGTGCAGCATTTTATCAAGGTGTTTATTGGCAATGTGGGCTGAGGAAAACAACAGCTTCTTCTGTCTTCCTTAAAAGACAGCTCCCATATTTAATCAGTCCTTTCTATTGCACCTAACAAGAAGCAAAGCCTAAGTAAACCCAATCTTAGAAACAGTTGCTCAGCAACATCTAGATGGTGAAGCTGATCCCCACTGCAGAGCACCTTCCCATGCTGCCTTTCTTCATCTTCCTTTTCACTGCTGGAAAATCCCATAGCAATGAAAAGGAAGAGCTTTGTTTGTAAAGGTAGTCGTCCCTCCTTGACCAATTCTCCTGTAAAAAATTAACATTTTTTCACTTTTAATTTAATTCTAACCATATTACTCCTCCACCTTTTGATTTGTAAATGCAAAAAATTCCCAGTATTGGGCGAAATACTTTACTAGTTTGTTGAAAGGAAAAGAATAGTGCATTTTCCATAGAAAAGTTTTTTTTTACGTAGATGCTTTTCTCATTCAAATGCATTAATATGCATTCTTATCTGCAGTTTTAAGGCACTGTTTAGAATATTTTTTTTTCCTTGACATATATATATGTCATTATACATAAACAGACTACAACAACATTCTGGTGAAAATAGAAACATCAACAATTCCTAAAGCCAGAGAATGGACACATCTTAAACAACAAAGAAAGTTCCAAAGTCATATTAGTAAATGTTAGAAATAGGAAAAAGAAAATCCATGATATTCTGAAACCTAAATTTGGGAACTTGATATTTTTTCTGACTGGAGAGATCCATCTGAAAAATTATTAAATCCAAGCAAGTAGCTAGGTTTATTCTCATTTGCTAGAATTCTCATTTGTTCAGTCTAAAGGACAACTGTGCTCTTGATTGCTTCCTCAGCATCAAAAGAAGCTATACTTTTGTAAGGGGGAAAAGGACAGACCCCAAGATTGTTTGCATCTGGATGAAAAGGGGGCTGCAGTTCATGGTGGTTCCTTGGAGTGCATTCTGTGCTGTAGTGAGAATTACAGTGTGTTGGTTTGACATCAGCTGCACACTGCTGCAATGAGGAAAACAAAAGACAAACTGGGAACATCTGACATCCCTTTACCTATTTCTGAAGCTTGCTAAATTTGCAGGTTAGCATGGATGAGAAGAAAGCAACACTGGCACCGGAAAACCCAAGGAGCAGGTTAAAGAGGGAGAATGGAAAGACAATTATTTCCTCTTTTCTCCATTTCAGAAGAGGAAAGGATGTGCAGGAAACCAACTGAGAGAAAACAAGAGGGCTGAATTCTGTTACCAGATCCTCAGTTCATCAAGCAGGGAGGGAGGAGAGGAAAAGCAGGAAGCTAAAACATGGAATTGTTTCTACTTTAATAATTTCTCTGCTATCAAAAAGTTCTGCAATTACATACTCCAGCAGAATTTTCCTAAAACTTAGATAAGGGCCTCACCATATATAAAGAGTGGCCAGTAAGACTGTTTCAGAATCAGTGTTTGGCAAAAACCCCACTGAAAAAAACCCCAACCCAATACATAAAGCAACTTCTACCTAAGTGCTCTGTGGGATCACATTATGGAAATTTGAGAAAACAGGGTCATTTTTCAGCACAGAGCCTTGAATCTGTCGATGCTTACTTGGTTTTGTTTCAGCGTGGACACAAGTTTCTGTAAAGTGATGTTTTCTTCTTCGAGCTCAGTGTAGTCCTGTAGGAGTCTTGCCTCTCGAAATTTGTACTCCCGAATTTCCTCTTTCATCCGTACCCTCTGTAGTTCCACCATTTCGTTATTCTGGTGAGAGAAAATGCAAGTAGTGTTACCATTCACACACAACCACTTCAGTGACAAATGGTGCCTTTCAAAATTAAAAAATGTTAATCCTCAAATAGAATTGATTTAACCGTGTAAACCAAAACAGCAACACATTTTAATCTGAGCGGTAATTTCAGGTGTGCGTGATCAATGCAGAAATGAGAATGCCTGATGAGAAAGCTTGATTGCAAGCTTACATGCTTATTGAAATGGAAAACCTGGCAAGGCTTTATCATCTCATTAGCTTTATTGCTCTACGGTACAGTTGGTTTTAAATAAAATTACTGCCTGCTTTCAACCAGGGGATGTTTTCTGCATTCGCACAGAACGGCAATGAGTAAAGGCACCTGTTGAGTAGAGACATCTGTTTCTGAGCAAGGTGCACTCCCATCTTTGTGTCTGCAGGCACTGGAGAGGCACACAGGTAGGCAGGATGGTTGTAAAGTGCTCATCAAAAACCTGACAAACACATCGCTGTGCTGAGTAAGATTATACTCAGCACTCTGAGAACACACAAAATCACCACTTGATTTTTCCCGCTCGTATATACAATTCCCAGACAGCCTTATGAAAGAGGTCATGATGGATCAGTTTCACCATAAATTGCTTCCATGGGATTCCAGCTCTGACTGTGTCTGACATCAAGGGTCAGCTTATGTTAGAGAGATCTTACAGACATAATTCTGATGTAACACAAACTACAGGAAGATGGAGTTAACATACTGCTAGAAGAGAACAGTGATGACACAGTTAGTATGAGCAAACCCCCCCCTCCCCCCTCTGCTTTCAAGAGAGGACTGATTATTAGGAATAGGCATAGTTGGTCACATCTGCTTGCCTGCAGGAGGAACCTGAGAATTGATTGGTACAGCAGCTAGTGGAGGGAAGCACTACTGCAGCCTCAATGATGGGGCAGAGCACAACTGGGAAGCAGTAATGGGTTTCTGTCAGAGATTCCAGTGTGGAGGGAGGGCAATCACTGGCCTGACAGCTACTTGGAAAGGTCAAATTTTTAAAAAATCATGACAGAAGAAATTGTAGTCATCAATCTGTACAACTTGCTCTCTAGTATGTAAAAGATAAACCACATGTTCTGAATTGAGGATAAACAGAACTTGGCTTAGCATCTAGGCTAAATAAACAATTATAAACCACTGGAAAATAACACAGCAAAGCATGAAAAAAAAAAAAAAAGTTGATGCATGAAGCTTTTTTGTTAAAGAAAAATAAAAAAATAAAACCTATCACCTTCCCCCTCCTGGCAGCTGATGAAGAAGAAATAAAGACCCTACATGGTTTCTGAAGTGAAGGCATGCCTCCTTTGGTTCAAATATCCCCAGTGGCAGAAGAGTCACAAAGCACTAGATAAAAGAAACTCTCTGCAAATATTCCTGCATCTATTATTGCCTAGAAAAACCTCTGAATAAACTGTAAGAATGGCATTGGAGGTGATTGAGGTGAAGGCATTTTATACCTCAGGGTTGCCTTTACACATTTTGTTTCTGCCAGCACATCTTCACCTGTGGCAGTTACTGATGCTTGCTAGGTGTAGGTCTACATTTGAGTCTGAGGAGGAACATGGACAACACCAAATGCACAAGTCTCCTCCATCAAGTGTAATAAAGCCCCTTTGCAACTCTTCTGCTTTTCGGAGTTCAGTCAGCCCAGATGACACCCAACTAATGCACAGCCACACTGCTCATAGAAAATAACGCCTCTCCAAAAAGGGAGGAAATAGAAAGGTGGCCAGAGATTGAGGACTTGAGCAAAGAATTCTTACTGAATCCTGAGCTATTCTTTCCCTGAAAGAGCACAAGGCATACTACTTGGAAAAAGCCACTCATATTAACAGTGTAAGGTCAGAATACTCCTTTGTTTTTCCCATTACAGAAAACAAAGACAAAACATGAGCTCACATCTTGCTGGAGTGCACCACCATTTCTTTAAGAAGACAAAACCCACATTCCTTTACCACTTGTAACTGCTTTTTCTCCTACATAATCTCAAAGGAATAAACAGAAGCACTTTTGACAGCATTTCACCTCCTCTTACAGCTGCAGCAACCACCTCTGCATAGCAACCTCTGCTCTTCATTACTTGTGGCATTTGGTCAAGGACAAAACAGCAGGAAAAGTGAAAACTCACAAGTTAGAGTAACCCCTGCAAGCCACAGGGCTGCCTGCCATGCTTCCAGTGACCAGGGCCAAGTCTTTCACTGGAACCAATCCTGCTGCTCTGCCACAGAGGCAAAACACACTCAGCACATGAGAGAATAGGGTATTGCCTTTTCACAGTAATGTAAAGCATGAATTTTGTCACTGCAAACACTCTGATATTATTCTCTGTGTTCCCAAATCCAGCCTCTTCCCTGCAAACAACTGCATGATTCTCCGTCCCTGGAGATATTTAAAAAGAGACTGGATGTGGCACTCAGTGCCATGGTCTGGTAACCACAGTGGTAGTGGATCAAGGGTTGGACTTGATGATCTCTGAGGTCCCTTCCAACCCAGCAGATTCTATGATTCCATGATGCTGGCAAACATCCATCTGCAAAGCACTGTAGTGCTTTCACTGCTTCCTATGAAAGGTGATGCTGTCATGTCACAGGGAAAGTGCCTGGCATTATCGAGGTTTATGGGTAAAGTAACCACAGGACATGCTGGAGGGCTGTTCCCTTTCCTTTGTTGGAGATCTCTATGCATTTTATGGCAGTGAACTAGTCTTCAATCTATTATGAAAAAGTCATTCTGAGCTTATTCTCTGTTACTGTCGGGAAGCCAGATAAATTTGTTTCAATCAAATGGTCTGATTAAATATCTTATCTTCCCACAACCCTCTATTGTTACTTTGAATTATTTAAAATATGTATTTCTTAAGCAGACAATATGAAGCAATAGAGGATCACAGAACTGTTTGGGTTGGAAGGGATATTAAAGATCATCTCGTTCTACCTGCACGGACAGGGATACCTCCCAGTAAACCAGGTTGCTCAAAAGGACAGATCTTACTGTATGTATACATACAGGGGCAGTAAAACGCAAACTTTTTTATTTGGACATTGCATCAGTGCTCTTCTGAGGTAACTTTATATGAAAACAGTGAGGGAGGATTTCCAACACAAGGCAAATGGAGTCTGTCATCAGAGCTGCTATCTATATGAGCCACTAGAGGACAATGTAACCCAAAATATTAGTTACATAATTTGTAATCAAGCACTGATTATTAAACCTGCAGGATTGGACAACACAGCCAGATTCTTTTATTAGGGCACTGTCTCAGGACTTTCAACATTTCCAGAGGATTCCTCTATGAACTACTGGATCTGTAAAAAACAAATTTATCCAAGAGGTGGAGCTAATGATACACAAGAAGTCTTCTAATGGCCATAAATTATTTTCAGTACCAGTCACCAGCTGAACATGGTGCAACAGTTTTAATGGATCTGTGCCAAGGAAGAAGGAAAAGGCCTTTATGTGAAACTATAGAAAACAACAGAGTCCTTGTCAGCATTGCATCTCATTATACTTAAGCACTAATTGGGAAGATGTCAGTCACATAGCTTGTCTAATGAACCTACACATAGCAGAAGAGACCATGAGAAATGAAAAACAGAAGGCTCGGTTGAAATAAAGTCTGTTCAAGACATCTATCCACTAGTACTTAGATATATTTTCAGACTTGACATATATGAAAATTGAAAGACATCTCTAGGTTTCACAGGGACAAGGACCCTTTCTGTATAGTAAAACCATTGCTTCACTCCTGACAGGCTCTGAGCATCAGTGGAACATAACATTATTTATTTTTAACCAAAACTAAATGCAACATATATGAATAAATTATTGAATTTTGATTCATTGTAGACTTTTTAAATCATGTACTCCATATGATACATATAGAACATGCGCCCTTAATTGGGTGAGTACATTGTAATACACTGTGTAATACCAAGAAATTGCAAATGAGAAGGTATTTTAACATGAAATAATGAAAATGTCTAATTTTGAAAACAATGAGAAGAGGTTTGAAAGAAATTTATGTACCCTCCAGTCATTTTTTGTCAGACCCTTCCACAAGTGTTGCCCATGGAAGCCACGTGTTACAGCCCTGTGTCTATTATACCTAAGGAGAGAAAACTGGACAAGGACAATGACCTGAAGCTGGGTATTCTCATCTTCAAGGTAAAAAGTGAGCACTGATGGCTTCTGATTTCCTGACCTGTGGACCCATAAACTGAACTTCTTTGAAGTCAGTGGTGTTTTGAAGCCTTCTTTTTAAAGTTAATGCAGTTCTACTAAATATTTCGGTTGTCCCCTCTCTTGGAGTACATGAGGGACTCTTTTTATTTCTGCTTTTGTCCATCAGTTTTTGTCCCAAACAAAAGTGAGGAACTAGCGTTCCTTTTTTCATAATTTTTTTCATACAAATTTTAATGAAAAGACTCCAGGTCCTTACTTGCTGTAAGGACATACTATTTTTCATACTACAAAACAGATTTATAATCAGAAATTCATTATATGCCCCAAACTACCCTTACTGAAGCACTACTTATCTCTTAGAAAATGCAAGCCACAGCATGGTGTCGTGCATAACTTCCTAACTTCCATAACTCATGAGTAAGAGAACAATGGAAAATTTATCTACTTCCAACTTAATGGCATTGTGTTATAGCTGAGGCAGTATAAAATGCCATTTGATCTGATGACAATTTTATTGCACGAGCAATAAATTGAATGCAATAGTAAGCTTATGCTCAGACTATTTTCCATAATCTGATATATGTTGAAAAGACTCAGGGTACATTTGCATGTTTACTTTACTCTGCAGAGAAAATAAAAGGTGTGTTTTTTATGACAAACAATAACAGGAATAGCATAAAAAAATACGATTTAACTGAGGTTCAAGTTTAACTACAAACATGTTAACTTCACATGGGGAAGCACTGCCAACACAACTTTGGCCAAAATCAAGTTTGGGACTTCCTTCAGGATTATTCCATCGCAAAATTCACCCCATTTAAAAATTATTTTGCCTCTTTTTAAAACTATTTTTTGTCTCTACTTGATAACATGCAAGTATAAATTAATGAGAAATTAATGAGGAAAAAAAAATTAAACCCTAAAGTATATTTGATTCATTACTTTTAGAATATGCAGATACAACCTTAGAACCTCAAAACCCAATTACATCTCCTCTTCAGAAGCCTCTAATGTGAATTATGGGTACCTTTTCTGTTTTCTGCAAACAATGGAAAATCTAATTCTGCACCATACAGACAATTCTCCTCACCAGCAGCAATGGTGAGAATGTAGCAGAAGACCAGAACACCACAGGAAAGCCACCTTTCCTCCTTTCTTCTGATGGAAGAACCTAGAGAGGAAAATGGTACAAGGCAAAGACTCAGGAAGACACTTGCCATGCTAGGGAGGAGATGGCCAGGGACAACCAGCTGGTCTGCAGAGAAAACCAGCTTACCTCAACAAGTCCTCAGTTTTCATTCTGTAGTCATAAGGGTAGTTGTGAGAAGAGAGAATGAAAGAGGGAATAGAAGAGTAAAGACCATTTTCTTTCATTTATCAACTTTTTCAAGTCCCCAGAGAAGGTCCTTTAGACTAGCCTTAAAGTTTCCTTCTCTCTTACACAGGAATACTCACCTTGAGCTAAAAGAATGATATTTTCCATGTTTCTAGATATATTTAAAGTCATAATGGGATTTTGTGGATGATTTACTGTGACCTGGTCAGAACCTTTATGTGGAATTTGCAGCTCTGTCCTCTTGCTAATTCACGGATGTAGCCACCCTAACTAGGGACAGAGCTCAGGGACAGAGCATCTCTTGCAGAGTGGTTTTTGCCTCTCTTTCAATACAGCTTTTTATCCCAAAATATTTTTTTTCCCTCATTGTTAAGCATCTGCATCCTCCTTTTTTATCTGAATTTTTCTGATCCCATCATTCCAAAAGATTCATTCAGGTGGTATTATTAGAGTCCATGACATTGTGTCTGATCTAACCAGCTATATTGGTAGAGCACTATAAAACTCCTCTTGTCCAAAACCAGAAACCACTAACTTTTGAAATTAGGTAGTATTCTGACTTCTGATATATCAGTGGCTGTCTCAAAACCAGGAAAGGATCCTTAAGATCAAGTCCAACCATTAACCTGGCACTGCTAAGTCCACCACTAAACCATGTCTCTAAGCACCACCTCTAGAAGTCTTTTTAATACCTTCAGGAATGGTGACTCACCTTGGGCAGCCAGTTCCAGTGCCTGACAACCCTTTCTGTGAATCTACACCTCCCTTGGGGGAACGTGAGGCTATTTTCTCTTGCCCTATAACTTGTTACTTAGGAGAAGAGAGCAACACCCACCTCGCTACAACCTCCTCTCAAGTAGCTGTAGAGAGCTCCAAGCTCTCCCCTCAGCCTCCTTTTCTCCAAACTCAACACCCCCAGTTCCCTCAGCTGTTCCTCACAAGACCTGGGCTCTAGACCCTTCAGCAGCTTCTTGCACACCTGTGTTGCTGCTGCCACCCACCCGACCCCATCGCTGCAGGATGGGTTCCCCTGGGACCCCTGCGCTCCGGTCGGGGTGAAGAGCACGGGGTGGGAGCATGCAGCAAGGGATGGACAGGACCTCTCTTAACATCACATCCTAGCTGAATTATTTTGCCACATCCTCATTATTCCCACTGCACTGAATAGCTCCTGAGTAGCAAATGCTCTGACTGTGCTCTCCAAAGCAGGGCTGTTGTGCCCCCTCCTCTACAACACTGATTATCTCGTGCCTAGCTGGGTACTATTATAAAGATAACAAAACCCAAATTGCTCTTGCCAGATTCCCTCAGAAAAAGAAGAAGAAAAAAAGAAAAATAAAAAAGAAAATAAAAAAAAAGAGGAGGGGGCATTTTTGACTGAATAGCAATTCATCTTTTTTGGCCCGATTACAGCCTTTCTTATAAAGGTTGTTCAGTTTCTATCCACAGTTTAAGAAGCCAACAGCAGTGATTCTACATGACAATGCCTGAAGGCAGGCTTTTTGATGGAGGATTCACACAGGCCTTTTCAACCTCACCAAGAAAGGAAGATCTGGTTTTAAAGACTAACTGATCACTTGGGAGAAGCATCTGCTGGTTCTATGTATCTCTTTGAGAGGCCATCTGTCAGGTGCAAAGTGCCAAATTTCCTTCTAGACCCAAAGGGGCACAAACTAAGCAACAAAAGAGAAGTTGTGCTAACAGAATGTGGATCTTTGATCAGTTTAAGCTCAGCTCCCATGGCCAGTGCTAACTTCCACATCATCAGCCAGGTCAGGGGCAGTAAGCCACCCCAGAAAACTAACCAACAAATAAAAAGTTAGTTTTATTTATACTCCCTGACACTAGTGACAGAGTGGACACACAGACAAAGGTGCTTGCAGCAGGTAGGGAATAGGCAGACATGACATTTCTGGTTTGGATATGCTCAGGGCTCAGCAACAACTGTGATCTGTTCCAAGAATCAGAGATGGAAACCCAGCCTTATTGGTGTAAACTGTAAAATAAATTAACAAATAGTCTCCAGTAGAAAAAAGTTTTCACTATATTCACTGAAATGTTGAGGCATAGGAGCAATAACATGAATTCCTGGGGGTGAAAAGGAGGAAAGACAGCAAACACCTAAATAAGATGGATGAGCTTGACAATACTAATTAATACCTATTATTTTTGGCTGGTATGAGAAAATATGTCCCTGTTTGCTGACTGATTGCTTTTGCATTGGTTTCTGCTACCTTATTTTAACATTTGATGTGATGATGGTTTCAGAGCTCCCTGTGGTAACCCATCTCTGAGTGCAACTCCAGCAATTCCATTCTCTGATGTTCCAGGCACAGAGCTATGTTCCCTATAAGGTTTCCATTCCCCATAGCAACTGTCTCCCCTCCTTATGACCCAGAGATATATTAATTACAACTCACTGCTAGTTTAATCCTACACTCCTTATACTCCTTACACCAGTAATCAAGTCATGCTGTCAAGGGATGCACATGCTGGGCCAGGGCTCTCAGCACTGTGTTACAATACCATCCAAACTCTGCTTTTTTTCAGTTTGCACACCAAGCCAATCTTTGGTCTTGTAAATACCAGCAAGATGTTGTACTATCAGTATCTGTGAGCAAGTGCCTCTGCTTTCTCCTGCTGGAGAGGAGGACCATGCTGCAGCACCATGTTTGAGCTCAGGAAGCTGAGAGCATGTCAACACACAGACCCAGGGATGGCAGCAGTACTAATAAGTCTGGTCCCTGAGACAAGTGCAGCTAAATTAGTAAGAAGCTGAATTTAAATTAATCAGACATGTAATTAATCCTGATCCTCAGCTCACAAAAGATCATAGAAATAATAGAAAAATGGTTCTCACAAGTTCCACATGGCAGCATCTAGTCTATTTGTCTTTCCCAGGGCAGAAGGAACTCCATCTATGTCATTCCCTCTAATTTTTTCTTAACTACTTCCAATGACAGATCACATCACCTTTCCCAGAAACTTGTTTCCTAGATTCACTTTTCCCTTTGTCATGAGAAACCTTTTTTAAATGTCCATGCTGACACTGAATACCCAGTCTTTCACACTGCAGGAGGAAAGCAGTACTTCCTTTCCTAGACACAAAAAGCAGGAAAATAAATGTGTCTATTCTTCTTTGCAGGAGTCTTCCATTTTTCCACAGTATCCATCTTCAGTAACCCCTCTCTCCTCTGCAAAGAGAGGAGCACTTGAGAATTGGGAATCCCAGATAGCTCCTACCACTGAGAAAACTCATTAGCTGTCCAGGCATGACATACATGTAGAAATGTAGGAAGATGGGCAGTGATGACAACAGTAAGTAGATGTTGGAGGAAGAAGATGAGACCCCAGTTAACACTCCATGTTCTTTCTAGTACCCTGTTCCTCACAGTGGATTGAGAGAGGAGAGAGGAAGAAAGAGAAAGACAGAGGAAGACAGAGGAAGACAGAGGAAGACAGAGGAAGACAGAGGAAGACAGAGGAAGACAGAGGAAGACAGAGGAAGACAGAGGAAGACAGAGGAAGATGAGGAAAGAACAAAAGAATGAACAAAAGAAAACAAACAACCTGAGGCAGATGCCAGCAGCACTACAGCTTCCCATCCAAGCCCTCAGCAGTGATCCCCCAGGGTGACAGGGCACCCATGTATAATATTGGAGTGTTAGACTGTAATTGTCCCAATATTGGTAAGAAAATTCTGTGGGAGTGTAGGATTTCAATCCAAAGTCTTCATTGCTCCCTCTGATTTCTAACATCCCAACAGGCCACAGGCCACTGCTGATTGATAGCTTATGATCCCTTTGTTTCTTTCTAACTGCTTTTCAATATAATTTATAATAAAACATTAGAGGATGACTGCTCTTAAATTCACTCTCAGTTTTTAATGTACTCACCCACTGCCTTTATGTGACATCATTACTAATGAAATCCAGTATCAGTTTCAGCAAATAACTATTTAAAGGCAAGTTTTTCAGTTATTATTCTGTTGCAGGCCCAATGGCTTTGTACAGCACAACTGAACTCAGTAATACAGTGCAACAGAAGTGCAGCAGAATAGCCAACCTGATAAAACAACAGGCATCCTTAGGGAGTAAAAACCAACATTGTACTTGAACTAGGTCAGAACTCAGACACACAACAGGGATGAGATGAGATTTATGAACTCCCCTTCGTCAATTGATCAATGTATTCCATGTCATACCCCGACAGTTGTGGACCATTCTCAGGTTTTTTTCATCATTGAAATATTGCTACCAGTGTCTAGAGAAGACAGCCCAGGCTGCTAACATTCATTGGGTGCTTTATTATTATACTGAGGCTGAGTTTACCCAGCATCTCAACCAGAGATTTGGGATTTCTGGAGAATCAATTTTGCATCTTCCTGATCTTATGTGCCTACGTACAAATATATATACATGGGTTATGAATCACACCTACACACTTGCAGCATACTCCTCTTTGTGCAGTGTAATGTAGGACGTTGTCAAATACGAGGGTAGAATGGGAAAAATCCCCCAAACAGAACTTTCGTGTGAACCACAGCTTTTGGCAGTTCATTACCCCTGTGCCAGAAACTGCACACTTGTTTTACAGCCTCTGCCTTAGATCACATGGAAATGTTTGTGGCACAGATAATTTTTCTTCAGCTTGTACAGGGTGCAAGTACTTCTTGTGAAAGACTGAAACTATGAGCAGAAAAAATCAGCTCAGTGGCTGCCTGTCCTTTGCCCTCATCCTGCTTCAGTCAACAGAGTGGCCAAACTGCTCCAGTATGGGAAGTCAGTATAGGAATTTAAGGTACTACCCATTTTTGTGTCCAGAGTATGGCAGCAAAGAAGTTTGGTGTCTGCTGCAGGAGTGGCATAGCTGCAGTAAGCACAGGAAAGAGAGCTGAGCTGCTTTAGGATAAGAACATCCTCATTACGATTCAGACTTTAACTGTGTGACTAAAATTGTGAACTAAGACAAAATCCCTAGGTTTCCATAAAAATGGATTTCTTTCTCTGTGCATTTCAAAGGCTCAAGTTAAAGTTAAAAATCCATTTCTGGCCTTGGTCCAGAGAAAATAGGAACCGTTGCTTTCCCTGTGGACATTTCAAGCTTTCATCAGTCAGTGGGAAGCTTTTGGAGACAGCTCTCACATTGCAACAAAAGGGTAAGACAGCAGCCTCCAAATCCTAGATGTTTCCTACCCCTCCCTCCCCCCATTCTCCTGAGCCCCTCAGAGACCATCTTAGTTGAGTTTCGTGAGCATCTAGACAGAATTCAGATGTAGTCATAGCTATTTGCCTGACACACAAAAGGATCACAATTTCTTATGGGGTCTTTTTTTTGCTTGGTCTTATACATAAATGTAGCCCAAACCAGGACATTCAATCATTCTCATTAAGGGACCAGAGATGCTTTAGCACTGTTCTGACAGGCTGATGTTTGACACTGACCATGCTGATGTTTTATTTAGAAACTGCTTTACTCACTAAACTCCATAGTTAAGAGTAAGCATGGTAGTTTTCTTACAGAGGAGACAGACAGATTTCAAGCAAAACTAAACAGTCGTGTTCCAAACGATTTCATTTTCTTTCTTCTAGTTCTCTTGGAGAGGTGTTTGGGTGACCCAGAGAAAGCCCAGTGAATCTTTTCCAAACATTTTCCTCAATCTTTAACATTGTATTGAAAGATTTTACTATCCGGAATTGTTCTAAACTCAGCAATAAAAAGCATCTTGTCCTACCTAACACCACCACAAATCCAATTTTTAATCTCCTCTACCATTTGTGGGTCTTTTTCTCCCCACTCTAGTCCACCAAAATGTTTCTTTCTTCTGCCTCTCCAACCCTTACTTCTTATTCCCTGCTTCTTCAACAAGAGACATGAGTATGCTGAACTTGCAACACAACATATACGAATTTCTCTCATATGTCTTTCATTTGAGTTAAACGGGGGTTAATGAAAGGCACACAGATAGCATATACAAAAGCTAAATTCAAAGTAGCAAGAAATAAAAGTGTAAATCTTGCAAGCTGCTCATATGCCAAACGTCATCAGCAAAGTGCAGTAGTACCCCAGCGATGATAAATGTTTTAAGCTCTTTATACATTTGCTAAAAAAGGAGAAAGCATCATCTTAATGACAAAACAAAACAAAAAACAGAAAAAGAAAACAACAACAGCAGGCTGTGGCTCTGTGCTCTCTGTCACATGGACAGTGTTGTTTACCCCTGAAGCTTTATGAACCTGAAGATATTTTCTGTCATTCGGTCCTTTCTTCTTTTTCTTTTTTTTTTTATATCAAAGCTTTCTCCAAAATTCCCCTTTACTTTTAAAACCATATTCTCATATTCATGGGAAAAACTTCATGAAAAATCAAACCCATCATTTTGAAAAAGAAAGCCCAACTATTAATAAAATAGTTGTGATATTCTTGGTTCTCAGCTTGGGAGAAGGGGCTGGTGAACACTCTGGACATGAATTTTTGTCTCCACAGTCCAGACCCCCCTAGATGAAAATGCATATTTTATCATATATTAGCTAGTGTGTGTTAATTAATCCATATTAAAAACATGCAATAGAGAACATATCATCATAACTTTGCATGTTACATGGCTGAGTTCAGCCTCTCAGGTGTTACTGAGGTAGCAGGTTAGCAAGAGGATTGTAAAGCCTTACGAGCTAACAACTGGAAAAAAATACATTTTTTTTCTTTGTTCTATGTTTGACAAGAGCCTGGATGTTTGCTTGAAATTAACAACAATAATCAGAGCTTGACTAATCACATCTGAATCTTGGTTTTGTCTTACTACAGAATTATCTTGATACATTTCACCTCAGTGTAACAAGCTATGGTAAGATACACAATGCCACAAGCCCAAGCATCAGCACTTTTCTACAGAAATCCTAATTTTGATTCAAATCCATGGTAAATCAGGGGAAGCATCTAGCTAGGAAACTTTAAAATGCTGTCAGTTTGGTGAACGTTGAATATGATCCCAGGTTTTGGTAAGCATGGGACTGGAAGGGACAGGTGAGAGCCACCATCCTGTGGTACAGCTTTTTTCTTGCAGTGGCCTGGAGGTCAAGCACCATTCCCCTGGGCAAAGACCAAAGGCTTCCCCTCTCCCAGCCCCAGGAGATGTCTCCAAGATGGTGATCCTTCTGATGCAAACATGAATTTCACAACACCAAAACTGATGTTGATCATGCTTTATGCTGATAAGGACAGTCAAGGCTTTGGATAAAGCTCAGGAGGGCTCTTTGGAAACACTGAAATGCCACAGTGCTTGTTTTAGACAGGAACTCTTCTTTGTTTTCAAAGGTGAAAGGGGATTGCTTTATATAAGGCAGTCTACATTAAGCTGGGCTTTCACAGAAAACAAGAGACAATGATGCAATTTTTCCTGCTTAGAATCTCAATTAGAAACTTGGATTCAGCACCAGTACACAGCTTTCAGAATAACTGGGAAATAGGAGAGAGGAGCAAATGCAGAGAAGGGATTTCTGAACATGAAAACAACTTTCTTTAAAGAAAAAGCCAGTTGTAATAACCTATAACTTAATAAAAAACAGAAAGGATAGTAGGTTCTTTAAATAGCCCATCAGGGAAAATGAAGAATATTGCTAGTATTTTCAGTGTTTAAGCACACAAAATAATGGTGACAGAGACTGGGTCTTCTTTTGCATGATATAAAGAAGAACTCAATAGATTCATACTGGCACTGTTAAAAGCTCTTGAATATGAAGAGCACTGGAAAAAAGATTACACCATTTGAACCCTGGGTAGAAAAACCAAAAAAATTTATTTAGTGCTGTGGACATGAGAATCCCAGGAATTTCTGAGCATTAAGATGAAACACAAACTTCCTTCATCATCTCACATAGGTTGCCAAGTATCAGGGGAACAACCAAATGAAAGAGCACAGCCACTTTTTAATAAGTGGGACCTCAGCCTCTGTGCCCCAACTTCCCCACTACAGAAAAAACCTCATCTAATTATAGGAAATGTGCACAAATCACATACCTTAAGAACTTAGAACACTAATAAAAGAGTACAAAAATTTTATTACCAGGTAAAACAAAACTTGCTTTTATATAAAGAGGTAGGAAATTTGTAAAACGTCTTGATTTTTTTTAAAAAGTCTTACTGCAAACAGAATTTATTTCCATACATTTTTATCTCTTAAATGAATAAGATTAATATCCCCTATAAGAACAAACTGTTTAAATTATCTCACCAAGTAAGCAGGGAGCTAAACAGATGGCAGCACCATTGAGATAGCAACAGGAATCACTGGTCTTTGCTGAGCCAGATGATCTTTAATGTTTCCATAATGTTAGGAAATGATTCACCCATGAAATGCAAGGTTCTGAGGATAAGGCAGAAAATTTCCTTTTTTTTTCCCTTGGTATGGAAGAGTATGGACTATCTAAACATTAGCATTATACTGTCATTAATCCTAAAAGGAAACCACATACAGAGATACCCCATTGATACTAATTTGTATTAAAGACTACTTATTTGATAGAGAATATTTATTTAGCATATACATGAACTGTGTATAGACTACTAGTAGCTATGTCAGGTTATTGTAGGCAGAAGTTAGTTCAGGTAAGATAAATTAAGTTCAGGCATATAAACCTCTGTCTTGCCTGTAAAGTTGACTGGTTTAGAGCACAATTAGTGTGCCCAGCCAGAACATGCTTAACAGCATTACAAGGGGTCAATCCCTTACCCACAGAAGGCAACCCATGGTTGGTTTGGGGTACTTTTAACTCTGTACAGCTGTATGAAACACACAAGGAGGTGAGGGAGGGGGGGAGGAGGGGGCAAGAAATACCTTGGTCATAGAGAGAAACAAAGCTTCCTTCTTCCTGCTCATTTATTCCATCCTGCCTTATGTTCCAAAGTGAAAGAGAAAGGTATTAAGTACAGGAGTTGCTGGAATACTTCCCTGCCTACAGAGCACAGCAGAACCTTTCTGGAAAAGATTTGTTTTCATCACTATTTTCATTATCAGCTAGAGCTCACAACTGAGTTTTTAAGAGTAGTATTGCACACTGAGGCTTAAAAAAATTTGTCTCAGTTGTACTGAATGGAAGAGAACACTATGGAGCCTGTGTTTAGTTTGAGGTTATTTTTCTTCAACTTAGCATCCCAGTATGCAAATTCTTAAACAGCAAGATGTAGAAATTTTAGGAGCAATGTGCAGACAGTGAGACAAATATATACTAGATATAGATCAACTGAGGTCAACAGTGCACTGGGGATTAACTTTGGCCAAGATACTATGCAGACTAACAGGTCTTTGATGCCTCTTGATATCCAGATGAAAAAAGGAAAAAAAAAATGTACAGCATTTACAGTCTCAGAAACCTGTCCTTCACATAAGCAATTGAAAAGAGCAAGTCAAATTAGGCCACAGAGTGGAACAGACCTTCTAAAGTCTGATCTGCCACCAAGTAAGATATTTCTTGTAGCCACTTGTCTGTACCTTACAGAAAAAAAGGCTCCCAGGATAACTCTTGTGCTCTTGTGGCACAAGAAGGTTAGAAACATTCACTGTGCTGCAGAACTTTATTCCAGTTAAGATCATACATATTTTTTTCACAGTAACTATGAGGTTTACTGTCCCTGAATCAGGGCAAATGCACAAAGCTGAGATGATGGTGACTTTTCTATGATGGGACAGTGCTGGAGGGTATAACCTCAGCACTCCCTAAATCTTAAAAGGGATTTCTTAACTCAGTTGAAGATGCAATCCATGCCTGAGTTTGCCTTCAGGCTATTTTTACACTGAAGATAGTTGAAATGCATGTGTCTGACCTCAGTGAGGCACAAAATTATTAAACATTTGAGGCTACAAAATACACTGAAAGATTATAACAGACAGTTAAGAAGGGAATACAGTTCTCTTGTGAGGTGACACATGGAAAAGATGTTTGTGTACACAAGAGATGACATATCTGCAGTCTCCTTTTACTCAGAAATAACAGCAACTGAGATTTGCCATTTCCTGGCTGAAAAAATCCCAAACTAGTCATATCTGGTCTTGGTGGTTTGTTTTATTTTTCCTTGTTAACACTTCATAAAACACAAACATGGATCCTACTTACTTTATACAGCAGAGATCTTGGCAAACAAATAAAACCCTACCAACCCATCAACCCTAATATAATGAACATTAAGGGGCTGTATTTATCAGGGAGAGCATATTACTTCTGCTTTGGTTGTTCTTTCATATTTACCTCACTTCATAATTCTACTGCTTATCCACTCCCAGAAAAGCCATGCTGGAGCCACAGGAAATCCATCCATCTCCCCTGGGATAAAAATCCTCTTTGAATTAGCCCCAAGTGCTATTTCTAGCTGCCAGCCAGCTACCCGGCAGCACAAGAAAACTCCCCTAGGACCACATCTCATTGCAGTCAGCGCCCTCCAAAAATTCAGCCATGCACAAGGGAGCACAGCACACCCAGCCACACCTCCATCACATCGCTTTGAAACTTCCCAGTACATCTTAAATGTGTCTGGATTTAAGGGAAGGCAGGATGTGGCTTGAATGGTGTGAATATAGAATGAATAACTGGTTTTCAAGAAAGTTTGAGACATCTTAAAAAAAAAAAAAAAAAGTACATAAATACAGAAAAACACTCACCTTAGGTAAACTATCTCTGCTATCACAATAATTAGTCTAGTCTTTATCTATTCTTCATAACATAACAGAAGTTCTTCGAATAAATTTTAATTTTCAGGGAAGCTATTCACTCCAAGGTACCTGACAATGCAAGGTACTGGTACTGCATGGATTTGTTGTTCAGCTGGCCAGCTGTGAAGCTAGGATACCACCCCATGCACCAGCAAAAGCTGCAGCACAAAGGGAAAGGTGGGAGAGAGAGAGACTTCATTTTGCTGAAGGGCAAAAATCAATGCTTCAGTGACTGTTATTTCCTAAAAGGAAAGTCACAAAAACTCTACGAATATACTGAATAATAATAATAAAAATAAATAAATATACATTATGAAGAACACAGAAGATTGTTCCCAAAACAAATGAAATCAAAATGTCTGCTTCCTATATAACCTTTCTCAGACCACATTATTTTTCCCCACCCTTGGCTGAACAGTAATAGGCTATAAAGGCAGTGCAATGAAAACCCACACTATAAAGTGAAAATTACCACAAGAAACATCTAACTGGAGAACAGCATAGCTGAAAACACAGGTTCAGTCTATGTATTCACAAGAGGAGGCAGCAATAAATCACAATCAGAAGTTAATCCCAATTATGCTGAAATAATGGAAGTTCCTGATGCAGTACAGATGGAATCTGGAAAGCAGAAAAAAAGAGGAGAAGGCACCTGGCTCTGCACCCCAACAGCCCCTGAGTTATGTGCTTCAGTGGAGGAAGTGACATGTGTTTATTTTGTTTTACTGTTCTTTTTGCAACCCATTTTACCACACCATTGAATGACACCATTATAGGGTCTGAACTGTTTTTCAGCTGCAGCTCTAGCTCTAAAAATAACTTGACCTTCCAGACCTCAGATGGGATTGATGCTTAGAGCTGCCTCCACTACTTCAAGGCACAACTAAACAGGGAGTTTTCTCATTAAGTCCAGCATAAAAGGCTAAAAACAAAAAATGCTTAAATACATGTAACAAGCAGTGACTCTGTTTTTTAAAGTTTTAGTAATAAGAAAAGCTTTGATAATTGTGTATGATTCTTCTACCAGAATTTTGGTGCAGTGGTGAATGGGAAAGAAAAAGTCAAGATTACATTTCCTTAAATAGATGCACGTAATAAAAAAGAAACCAACCTATTTGGTTTTACTGTCCTGGGCTTGCTTACAGCCCCCCAGGGAAAAAGCCAGTGCAACATGGTATGAAAAATAGAGTGATAACCCACTCTTTGTATTTGGTTTTTGATGGAAAGAAATATTACCTCTCCAATTCACTGTAAGTCATTGCCACATTTGCCTATGAAGTGACAACAGGGTTGAAAGCAGAAGCAAGGAGCTTCCCAGTTTTATTCAAAGAACAAATTTTTGGCTAATTATCCTGCCTTTAAACAGATGATCATGGCTCTTCCCACCTCAAGATATGAAGTTACAGAGGCTGTAGCACTGGTTATTACAACTATGCAAAGAAACAATATCTCTGATATTTCTGAGTTCAGCTAAGAACAAAACTGTAGACACTATCATGGAAACTTCAGAGTTTCATTTTGTAGCATGCATTTATTGGGTCTGAAAAGGAAATCCAGTTCTGCAAAGTAAAGAGGTATAAAACAAGGATTAATCGACATAAATGTTGCTGAAGCTGAGCTGGTAGCTGGTTTTGCCCTGCCTTTCAGACTGTTACACCATGAGGCTATTCATTGAATTCCTGCAAGTTGTCCCCAGCTCACTAGGGGACATTCACAGCCTGAATTCAGCAGGAGGCAGGTGGTGTAGATGCCCTGTGTTAAAGGTGATCAGTACAAGAAGAGTTTATTACTATTGACAACATGTTAAAAAGCAGAGGATTTTCTAAACTAAAACACCAGAGGGGCTGTACATTTCTTACTTTAAGTTTCCAGATCCATGTAGGCCTTTTTTCCTTCCCAGTGCTCTAAAACTTTTTCACTTTTTGAACTTTATAACATGTACTGTCATTATTTCTTTCCCCTGAAGACAATAGAATTTCAACTGGACTAACAATAAAGTAGTATCTTAAAACTATTTTAGGTTTAAATTTAATTTATAGCTTACAAAGTGAATTACTTTAAAATGGAGTTATTGCCTCCATCTTCATCTTACAACAAATTTGGTGAGAAAAAATTATGTAGTCAGTTTAGGAGGAAGAGATTCATAACTTTTAGAAGGCAAGAAAAGGGGTAATAAAAATTCATAACTGGCTTTTTAAAAGCATTTGCAAAGGATAAAAACATAAAACAATTTAAAAATCTAATACATGAAAGCTGTGAAGGGACTGACTTCAAATCATCACAGACATTTATAGCACATGGACAAACCAAGCTATATAAAAAGCAATTCTATGTCCTAGCTAACAGCAAAAAAAATCTGTTAATGTCTCCAAGATATGCAATAAAATCCATGTCAAAAACACAGTAATCACATAAACCTACATCTAGAGCTGTATCTTAGCTGCTTAACACTTCACAATAAAATGCTTATGAGAATTGCTGTCAAAGCAAGGTAAGCACGAGTTCTACGAAGTGCCTATGACCATGTCTGAAAGTACCAGTATAAACCAATCACTGGGCTTTCTTGGACACCTTTTATGCTTCAAAACATGCTTACATGTCTTTGTGAATCGGAACTTCCCTTCTGACATCTTGCAAAGAACATAGAACATGTATTCAGTCCTTCTCCCTCATTGTCCCTGCAGTCTTGGACAACAAGCAAAGGCCAACCTTTTCTTCTCAGATTTTTGGAGTAAACCAAGGCAGAAACAGCTTAGGCAACCTCATTGCTGACTCAAATAGACCAGAATATTAAATTTCTTTAATTAATATATTCCTAATTACTTGACAAACAACACTTGTCTGTACCTATCAGTTAATTTTTTCAACCTTCTCTTCCCTGTTTTTTCTTGTCTGTCCTGAGCTCTCTGCATGCCTTATTTGAAGGGAGCAGAAAGTCACTGCATGTGAAATATCACTTGAGAAGCCATTTGGAAAAGAATTCCTTTCCTTTCTTCACACTGACCAGGATTTTGCCCTTGCCATTTTAATCAGATACACCTACTAAGCACAGAACCAGAATCTGGTATCTTCTCTCTACAGTCATTTTAACATTTCTCTTGGGCAAATGAGACATGAGGGAATATAAGCAACAAAGGTAAAATTACCCTTTACCAGTAGCCAAAATTGACAGTACTGTATTTATGAATAGTGTTGCCTTTTCAGCCCATTTTCATGACGAGGTATGCAGGACTGATGGGAAATGGCCCGTTTTTAACACACCTCATTCTGAAGCTGACACTGAGATGTCACAGTCATTCTTCATGTATAGTTAATGGCCAGCATTAGAACAGACATCCTGACCATTTCACTGCAATGAAAATTATATCTCTAGGATGATGCCTTCAAGGCATACTTGGCTGAAAGAGCCAAGGCACTGCATTTCAGAAGCAGAGGAAAGGCTACACAGACAGAATGACTGAACAATGAAGTAAAAAATTGCATTCATATCTAGTTCTACCTATTTGACTGGGTTTTTTTTTTTAACAATAACATCACAGGAGCAGGCAAGCTCTGATTATGTATGAGCGTCTGCACGTACACATCTAAAACATTTGCCAGCAAAAGTGCATTTGTCTCAATCCTGAAGCTTAAAACTGGATTTGACCATCACAATGAAAGGGTGATAACACTGTCTGACCTCTGCCTGACCCGCTGCCCTCCTTGTGGATCCTGACTGGCACTGACTGTTGAGAAAAACTAAAAATAACCAGCTTGTCTCATACATTGTAATAAGGGCAAAGGGAGAAAAAGAGGTGGCATAATTGAGTTTATCCCTGTTCACCCTCCCCTCCTGTCATCTCCCCCTTATGTTTTTCCCCTTGAGAACAGAGTTTGTTGCAGGAAGCACAATTAGCAGAGATGATGGGAGCCAAGAACTTATTAATGATTTCATACCACTGTCAAACTGGTAATGAGTTTGGGGTTTTGCAACAGAAGAGGGAACTGAATGGGAGATCCTACTCCACAGAGAATGGCATACTTGAGGATGGCACCAGATTGCCACACAGAGCAGAATTCAGTTTCTGTAAGGTATATGCTGAATTAAGCCCAACGCAGGGATACCATCATATAGACCACAAAAATATAAAGCCCAAAGATATTTCCTTCATTCATACTTTAGGCTTTGCTTCTATGTGGCTTCTTTTTATTTGTTTGGTAGTTTTCTTGCCAATCAAGTTTTTCTAGTTGCTAACTATCCAAAGGTATGTACTGAATGTATTCATAATCAGTCTTAATCTGCACACAACAGATCATCCACTTCTGGGGTCGGGTCACCAGCCGTACTCCGTGTCTGGGCATCTTAAGTTATTTCCCTAGGAAAAGATAAATCCCATTTCCTAAAATTACCTAGTAAATCCCAGGAGAAACCCTTACGCATAAATTGGTATTGATTAAAGAACAAGAAAAAAAAATATAGTGAAAATAAGAGGTTTTTTTAACAAATAAGAGCATCTGTGGAAGCTCAAATACTTTGGCTGATAATTATTGTCTACGTGTGATCATTATGCATGAGTTTCTCTCAAGGTCCAATATTAATCACAGCACCTGAATAGATAGGTTTTTCAATTTTGTTTCATGGGTGTCATCTCTGAATCACTGGCTCTTAAGTGCCATCAGTTCTTCACTGCTTAATCATGAGCCATGTCAGAAGTGTAGCAGGAAGTGGCATAGGAAAACAGGGAGTGATGCATCCATACACAGAGAAGTCAACAACAGAAGGTAAAGCCAGGCAGAGCAGCAATGCATGCAGGGACTCCCAGGAGAAGAGAAACATGACTGCAGGGCTTGTGTACCAATGTCTGGGAATACTGTTGTGTAACCCAAATGAGTCTTGAAGGTATAATACATTCAAGAATTGCCAGGCACATTCTAGCACTGAATGACTGAGAAGAACAGCATCGGTCTCTCAAAGAAGTTTTAACTTTTTTTCTTTTTTTAGATTTGGAACTGCTTAAGATATTTAAATAAATAAAATCAAAAGGAATTAATTGGAACAGGTACAAACTTCCTTTTTCTTTTTTAGTATTCTCTATCAGTGGCACATGTTACTGAAACTTCCGCTCTATTTGCTTATGCACTCAGGCAGTGAGAACTTTTAGCAAAAATTTCTCCTTGTTATGTTTTTATCTGGAAGAGTGCTTAAGCTTCAGAAATTCTGGCACCAAGGCATTCTTCCCTTCCCACTTAATCCCAGGAAAATGAATGAAGTCACAAGGAACAAGTCAGCACAGCTCCTGGGCTCCTGCTCCTGAGAGTCCAGATCACATTGCAAGGATTCTTTAAAAACTGGCAACGCAGCTGATCCCAGCACTGCCAAAACCCTTCTTACTCCCACACCATTTGAATAGACAAAAGCCTTAGTTATTCTTAACCAGCGAATTAATACTGAAAAAAGTAAGTCAGCACAAGCAGTTCTTATGAGGGCTTTCTCATCTAGAAACTAAAACAAATCAGCAAAGTTATGTATTTATAAAAAATTAAGAGGCTGCACAGAACTAAAATTTTTGCAAGTTCAAAGAGCTGCTAGTCTAACACCCAGGCAGTCACTCATGGGTGCGTGATACCTGATAAATAGGGACGTTACATGATGATGCTTAACCTGGCATGGCATCCCAGCCCCCTGCATCATGGGGCTGAGGAACATTCTGAGCTGGGTCTGGGTCTTCAGGCAGAGGCAGCACTGATGGCCCTGTCCTCCATGACATTTCTCTCACTCTTATTTAAACCCAGGTATATCTCTGGTGTCCAGAAGCTGTCCTCTCAGCACGTTCTCATAGAATACCTTGTATAGGAGGGTGCATAAAGGGCTCTGACACATTACCTCAGCACAAATAAGGGGTCATTATTTCACAGATCTTATGTAAGAACAAGCACTGCCAGATCCTGTTTTGATTACTTACTGCCCAGAGATTACAGAACAGAGCTCAAAGTACACCCTCTTTTATTTTCTGTTTGAGGCCTTGCAAAGGACTCTTTCTGAAAGAAGGAGGTGGGAATTTGTGTGTTTATAATAAGGCACTCTATTTATGCAACAGTCCCTTGGTTATGCTCCATCATGCCGCCCGTCCTTTTTTTGACCTCCCTACTGTCCATTGTTTGACTCTGTTATTCACAGCAGAGCTAAATGCCTGAACCTTGCCAAAGAAAACAGTGTCATGCATGTGTCAGATCACAAGTTTGAATCCTAAATCATTGTTCCAGGCTCATTAACCGGAAACACAACCAACTAAAGCTGCTTTTGGTAGCTTATAAGTGTATTTGAGGGCAAGAACAGCAGAACAAGGAGATGAAGATTACCTGAGAAAAAAATGCCACAACAAAATGGGTTTGTTCTACACCATTGACCTTCCCATTCTATTACAGTTGGCACTTACGAGGTGTATGATCTTGGAAATACAATCAGTTTGTGAGCAATTATAGGATTAAAATTTATAAAATTATTAAATTATAGGAGCAATTTAGGATTAAAAACCATATTTCAGGAAATACAAGGGTGAATCTTGTCACTGCCACTTTTGGTTTCACCTACAGGAACGAGTGGTCTGTTGGCCAATGCATGAAACAAAAACCACAAGAAAGTGTTCAGTGGTGACTAAGGAGTAGATGAAGCCAAATGACAGATGTATAAAAGCAAACATTTATCTCTTAATAAGGGCAATCAGAAACTGTCTACACAAGAAATGTCTTGCTGCTTATATTCGAAGTTCTTTGGCAGATAGACAGTATCAGGCTACTAGAATATCTATTGCTTTCACTGCATGAGGAGAGATTTGAAGGACTGCAAGTCACAGCTTGCTCTTTTTTTGCTCTCTCCAAGTCATAAAGAAAGTAATTTTGTTTCTTTTCAGAAGTAAAGTTTTCTGAGAAGGGAAAGCAAACGCACAGGACAGAGAAAACCATTTAACAAGCATATGTATCCAACTCCACAAAATCAAACCCTCACAAATCCACTGTAAAAACTACATAAAAATCAGTTGAGCAGTTTTGTCAGCAAACACCCAATGATGACAACCTCCACAGTTTTGCACCCTGCAGACTGCCTTATGCCACAAAGTCAGGCTTTACACTTCAGTGGGGTCTGCTGCTGTTTCTTCCCATCTCAGCCAATGATGACAATTGTCACCAAACCCATCTGCACACTCCCTTCACTGCCTGCGACCAGAAGCTCTGCAGTGGACCTCTTACACAGGGATTACACCTTGGCCCGCACCAGTCTGAAGTGAGCAGATTTAGATGATGGTACAAGAAACAGACTGATGAGTTTTTCTTCAGCAAGTTGTCAAGCACTGGAACAGGCTGTACAAGGAAGTGGTGGGAGTCACCACCCCTGGAAGCATCTAGAAGATCTGTGTATGTGGTACTTGGTGGTGCATGGTTTAGTGGTGGACTTGGCAGTGCTAGGTTAATGCTTGGACTTGAAGATCTTAAAAGCTTTTCCAGCCACATGATTCTATGAACACAATGTGAATGAAAATGCATGTGTCAGTGTCAGAAAGAAAGAAAAAAACAGAGGTTAAAGGCCAGTGGGAAGCAGAGGACACCACCATAAGGGAACAGGTAAGATCATGGAAGGATGTTGTAAGCATTGTCATGGTCAACACGGAAGCCATTTAAATCACATCACTGACAAGGATAACTCTCAAAGCACACTGACTGGTTTCGTATTCTGTGTATGAGAAACATTGGACAACTAAGAGGGGAAGCAAGCTAGAACATTGAAAAGAGCTCACTCTAAGAGAGCTTTGTCACTATGTCCAGGCTGACAGAATGTGCTTCCCACAGGCACGTGGTTCATAGCAGCGATTCTTCTCCTGGGCTTGTCATTTCCCTCTTTCTTCAACACAGACTTGGAGAAAGTTACCTGACTTGATAACCTGGAGGTCAGCAGTTCAACCACTAGCCACAGAAATGGGAGTTGTGGGCCAAAGACCAAGCTCTGAGGGACGGAAGCAGCCTTTGCTAAGGGCTCTCACCCCACAGAGGGGTGACCGAGGTCTTGGTCTCTGCCCCAATTAATGTTTAAGTATTTCTTATTAAACATTAATTGAAATAGGGACTAGAAGTCGTTCTCTATTCCCTGCTGAGTGGCTCAGCCTTTAGGCTACAGTCATTCTTATGAGCTTGCTCACTCTCGCGCTCTCTGACCCACAAAATTCTGTCTCCCAACAAAATGTAACAGCTTCATCTGAAGGAAGGGAAGAGCTAGGTAACAGACTGCTAGGGCACTTTCTTCAAAGGGAGAAATGGGTCCATAATCCCTCAGACAGAGAAGAAATTTGAACCCAAAATCTTGCCACAATCAGAGAACCAGAGAGTAGAAGGACATCACCAGGTGATGATGGCTGCTAGGGGATCTCTTTAGAGAATCCCAGTAGCACCTACTGCCACACTCAATATCTAGCAACAGTAGATAGTAGTAATAGACCTCAATCCAAGCCAGAGGTGCTCCTGAACATATCTGGAAACAGACCATTAGATGGGCAGAAGGTTTTACAGGTAGAAACTAAGGCACCTAATGACTGTAGAAGCTGCCAGGAGTAGATGACAATAGAATGTGTTAAGGATCTCAGTTTCGGACGTAACTGCAGCCTATATTAATTTGGAAGCACCATGTAACCAAATCCTGTTATAGTCTAACCCTGGGGCAACAAAACAAGAACATGAAATTGGTGTAGGTATTGGCTAGATATGTGTTAATTTTTTAAGTTTTTAGGCTTTATTCTGAATTACCAAAAATGAGAGAACTTAACTCTTCTGAATAAGAATTTCTAAATAGGAAATAGTCAATTAGGAAATTTTTGAAGGTGTATTCAGTAGAGAAATGCCAGTTCTTAGTATTTTTAAGATACAAGTCAACTCAAACACAATGTCTAAGTTTTTTCCATTTCTCATGTATTTTCAGAATACAGATTAGGCCACTCTAGTATGAGGCTGGATTTCCAAAATGGCCATACCTAGCAGTGAAACTTAGTGAAATTAATCATCGAGAAGTGCTCATGTTTTGCACCATACATAGGATCCCCTCAAAAAGTGCCCAAGCTATCACCCACATGTTTCCCAATTATTATACAAGATCTTTGTACAGCTGAAGTGAATAAAAGCTTATCTATTGATTTCAAGGGCAGCAGAGCTGCACAACTTCACCTTTTTTTTTTTTTTTTTTTTTTTTTTCACCTGCTTTGAGCACATAATATCTCACCACCTTATATTTTTCTCCCAACCCAGTTTTCCACTGCCCTCATCTCTGTTTTTGCCCTCTGGAAGCCCAGGTGTGTTGCCACATCCCATTAACATTGCCATCACATAAACCTCTCTGTTCATCCGTTTTATCCCAAGACTGCAGCTACCCAGGTGTGAATTTCTTTCTGCAAGCTGAGCAGCTGCTGCAGTGACATTCAGTAGCACGGACTCTTAACGTTAACCCTTTGCTTCCCAACTTTCTTACTCATCCTCCTTTTCACTAGTCTTGCTGGGAACAAAGACTTGACCCATATCTGCCAGCCTCTTCTACCCATGCATCTACCCACTTTGCACAAATCTATCATCTTTCATCTCTCCCTTTCCACAGTTCCCCTGCTTCCCTTTGTGTCATGTTTATATGCTTCTTTTGAGTCAGATGCCCATCTGCAAGGCATTCACACTCCTTGTGGAGGATGACTATGAACTCACCACAAGAACTTTCTGCTCCAGCTTCTGAGATGCATCACTTCTGCTTGTATAACCCCCTCTGTCAGTTATCATTTTCTCAGACCAGTGATTTAATTTTCTTTGTCCATCTATGAAGTACTTATCATTACTGNAGGCTTTACACTTCAGTGGGGTCTGCTGCTGTTTCTTCCCATCTCAGCCAATGATGACAATTGTCACCAAACCCATCTGCACACTCCCTTCACTGCCTGCGACCAGAAGCTCTGCAGTGGACCTCTTACACAGGGATTACACCTTGGCCCGCACCAGTCTGAAGTGAGCAGATTTAGATGATGGTACAAGAAACAGACTGATATGATGAGTTTTTCTTCAGCAAGTTGTCAAGCACTGGAACAGGCTGTACAAGAAAGTGGTGGGAGTCACCACCCCTGGAAGCATCTAGAAGATCTGTGTATGTGGTACTTGGTGGTGCATGGTTTAGTGGTGGACTTGGCAGTGCTAGGTTAATGCTTGGACTTGAAGATCTTAAAAGCTTTTCCAGCCACATGATTCTATGAACACAATGTGAATGAAAATGCATGTGTCAGTGTCAGAAAGAAAGAAAAAAACAGAGGTTAAAGGCCAGTGGGAAGCAGAGGACACCACCATAAGGGAACAGGTAAGATCATGGAAGGATGTTGTAAGCATTGTCATGGTCAACACGGAAGCCATTTAAATCACATCACTGACAAGGATAACTCTCAAAGCACACTGACTGGTTTCATATTCTGTCTATGAGAAACATTGGACAACTAAGAGGGGAAGCAAGCTAGAACATTGAAAAGAGCTCACTCTAAGAGAGCTTTGTCACTATGTCCAGGCTGACAGAATGTGCTTCCCACAGGCACGTGGTTCATAGCAGCGATTCTTCTCCTGGGCTTGTCACTTCCCTCTTTCTTCAACACAGACTTGGAGAAAGTTACCTGACTTGATAACCTGGAGGTCAGCAGTTCAACCACTAGCCACAGACATGGGAGCTGTGGGCCAAAGACCAAGCTCTGAGGGACGGAAGCAGCCTTTGCTGAGGGCTCTCACCTCACAGAGGAGCGACTGAGGTCTTGGTCTCTGCCCCAATTAATGTTTAAGTATTTCTTATTAAGCATTAATTGAAATAGGGACTAGAAGTCGTTCTCTATTCCCTGCTGAGTGGCTCAGCCTTTAGGCTACAGTCATCCTTACGAGCTTGATCACTCTCGCGCTCTCTGACCCACAAAATTCTGTCTCCCAACAAAATGTAACAGCTTCATCTGAAGGAAGGGAAGAGCTAGGTAACAGACTGCTAGGGCACTTTCTTCAAAGGGAGAAATAGGTCCATAATCCCTCAGACAGAGAAGAAATTTGAACCCAAAATCTTGCCACAGTCAGAGAACCAGAGAGTAGAAGGACATCATCAGGTGATGATGGCTGCTAGGGGATCTCTTTAGAGAATCCCAGTAGCACCCACTGCCACACTCAATATCTAGCAACAGTAGATAGTAGTAATAGACCTCAATCCAAGCCAGAGGTGCTCCTGAACATATCTGGTAACCAAATCCTGTTATAGTCTAACCCTAGGGCAACAAAACAAGAACGTGAAATTGGTGTAGGTATTAGCTAGATATGTGTTCAGTTTTTAAGTTTTTAGGCTTTACTCTGAATTACCAAAAATGAGAGAACTTAACTCTTCTGAATAAGAATTTCTAAATAGGAAATAGTCAATTAGGAAATTTTTGAAGGTGTATTCAGTAGAGAAATGCCAGTTCTTAGTATTTTTAAGATACAAGTCAACTCAAACACAATGTCTAAGTTTTTTCCATTTCTCATGTATTTTCAGAATACAGATTAGGCCACTCTAGTATGAGGCTGGATTTCTGAAATGGCCATACCTAGCAGTGAAACTTACAGTGAAATTATTCATCAAGAAGTGCTCATGTTTTGCACCATACATAGGATCCCCTCAAAAAGAGCCCAAGCCATCACACCCATATATTTCCCAATTATTATACAAGATCTTTGTACAGCTGAAGTGAATAAAAGTTTACCTATTGATTTCAAGGGCAGCAGAGCTGCACAACTTCACCTTTTTTTTTTTCACCTGCTTTGAGCACATAATATCTCACCACCTTATATTTTTTTCCCAACCCAGTTTTCCACTGCCCTCATCTCTGCTTTTGCCCTCTGGAAGCCCAGGTGTGTTGCCACATCCCATTAACATTGCCATCACATAAACCTCTCTGTTCATCTGTTTTATCCCAAGACTGCAGCTACCCAGGTGTGAATTTCTTTCTGCAAGCTGAGCAGCTGCTGCAGTGACTTTCAGTAGCACAGACTCTTAAGGTTAACCCTTTGCTTCCCAACTTTCTTACTCATCCTCCTTTTCACTAGTCTTGCTGGGAACAAAGACTTGACCCATATCTGCCAGCCTCTTCTACCCATGCATCTACCCACTTTGCACAAATCCTAATCCTCGTCAAAACTCAAACCATTCTATCATCTTTCATCTCTCCCTTTCTACAGTTCCCCTGCTTCCCTTCTTTGTGTCATGTTTATATGCTTCTTTTGAGTCAGATGCCCATCTGCAAGGCATTCACACTCCTTGTGAAGGATGACTATGAACTCACCACAAGAACTTTCTGCTCCAGCTTCTGAGATGCATCACTTCTGCTTGTATAACCCCCTCTATCAGTTATCATTTTCTCAGACCAGTGATTTAATTTTCTTTGTCCATCTATGAAGTACTTATCATTACTGTAAGAACAGATTTTTCAATGGCAGAAATGGGAGAACCAGCCACTCATGTCCCAGCTCTGAGTAAACAGTGTTTTTAAACAGGAAAAAACAAATTCTGGAGAGTCAGAAAATGAAAAAATATTGCATTTTTTTTCCTTAATATTTATTATGTAGGGAGGTGGTTTAAAAGGGTTAAATGGAGCTAGCAAGCATATGGACAGGCCACCCACCATAAACTCAGTGATTTGTAACATGCATCAAATCTGGCCTCTACTAAAAATTGTATCTCTGGCCTCACTTCTAAAATCACTGTATTTCCTGGTTCAGATTACAGAACTTTTAAGAATTTCCACACAATGTTCTACATGCCCTGTTTGAGATCTTGGTGCAGGAAAAGAATGAAATGAGCTATCTGCCTCCCAAAACGTATTTTATTCTAGTATATGATAGTTAATAATATTCCTATCCAAAACTCTAGGGTTTTTCTTACATCAAAAATAATGCTGCTCCTGTTTCATTCTTTTGATCATTTAAACATGAATCTAGAAAGCCATCTCTGTGCAGAGATTCTTCATTCACCCTTCAGCATCAGTATGAAATAAATACTCAAGTTCTCAGAAATATGTCTTTTTCTAGTGATGAGCACTGAAATCAGTTTGTTTGCTTTCTCAGACTGAAATGCATAATCTCCAGAGACCTGAACCCGATACCTTTCCTTTCATAGCAAAAGGGATTCAGGTCAAACTAACTGACTATGGAATTCCCAAGATTCCTAAAATCAGTCAGCATTCATGCGACTGTGTCCTGACAGTTCACAAAATGCTCATACACATTCATGTGACTATAGATTACTGTTCAAATTCAAAAAGCAGAACCTATTTGGAAAGGAATTCCCTTGACAGGCTACAGAATGGAAGAGCACTAAGTTATTTTAAGGTCTGTTACCAATAAGAGGGGTCACTTTTTCAAAACCTAGCAATCACTCTTCAGTATCATAAGGGACTGAGTGCACAGATAAAGTACCATGAATTTCTGTTGCCTATGCAAAAAATGCCATTTCCACAACCACAAAGCAGTTTTCCAAACCTTTCATATGAAGTCTGAGGGGAATGATTACTTCTTGGTTTGGTTTATAAGATAGCATCATAAAATTTAAAAAACAGCTATGAAGTTATATATTCTCTTGGGAAGAGAGGGGAGAGCCAGGGAGGGCAAGAAACAGGAGACAGTCAGATAACTTGCATCCAGAATCTATCTTTATGTGGCTCAGTACACTGGCTAACATAAAGAGCATTCTTTTCTCTTCCACTTTTTTTCCCCTCTAACTAGATTTTAAAATATAAAAGAGTATATTTGAAAAGAGCAAATTACTTTCTAATTTAAAGTAATCTACCTGTGTTAGAATCTTCTAACAACTGTCCTTACTCCAGAATGTCCCAGACATTTCAAACAAAGAATGGGGGTTTTCATCTTAGTGGTTGTCAAGATTTGTAGTAAGGTAAGTCTGCCTTTTCCCACCAGCACTACCCAGAACCAAGTAGACAATGGTCATAAATACTTACAGCAGAAGGATGTTTCCTTTCTGCAGGCACTTGGACATCATGGTCTTAGGATTTATATGTTTGGAACAAGGTACACAGAGCTGGGTAGCAGAGTGAGACCCCTTTGAGCACAAGGTGAAATACTAGTGCAATTCTGTGTGACAAGATCCATAAGAGCCTGACACAAGTGTCAGTCACCCCCTCTCTTACTATATCCAAGTAATTAATCGTAATAGTGCAAGCTTGGTAATGAACTGACTGCAGTAATCCCCTTTATGTTTAAATACATTGATTGTAGTTCCATGAAATAAAAGTTCAGCATAGTCAAGGACTACTTGGGGTCTGACATCTTCACAATAACAGCTTATCAGCCTTATTTTTTTTCAAGTAAATTCTCTTCCTGCACTTTAATTAACTACTAGGACTTGTTTCTGTTTAGCATTAGAACAGGAAATAATTGCAGCTGGTCACACACAAGGGGTTACTATTATCTTCAAAGAAATGAGGCCAATCAATACTTTGTGAAGGAAAGGTACTGAGACTGCCTCCTGATTAACTTACAGAGATCAATAATCATGATACAAAATGGAAGGGAGGTTTGCATTTGAAGGAATCCCAAGGAGAGTCCAGAGAAAGGAACTGAGTAAGAAGACCTATTTGTATTTTCTCTAACTTGGTTGTTCATTTGTGACTGTATGTCATTAGGATTCTGCTTGCGTGCAAGCTTTAACCGAATGGTTAGGTTGCTTTATCAGCAGCTGGCTGCCTGCTACCAGAGAATCCTTTAGGAAGTTATTTTAGCCTAAATAGAGATAAACTTGATTTTACTTTTTTTGTTTTTGTTAACCACCATAACAGCAATTACAATCATCTATTTTATTTGGATCTTGAGAATACATTTACTTCTCACTGAAAAGTGACTTGCATTATGGGCAAGTCTAGTGCAGTAAGAATGTTCAGTAGGAGAGAAGGACTCAATCCCAGGGAGACCTTGTCCCAGCTGTTTCGGTTGGTTAAGAGGATGCTGTTCCACTCAGCTACAGAAAACATACATAATCTCTATTAATTTGTTAAATTCACATGAAATTAGCATTTTGCAGAATCACCTAGGAAAGATCTTTTCCAGCAGTTGGAAAGTGAGGAGGGGACTAAAGTCCAAGCATTCTTGGGGAAAGCAGGGAAGATGCGGTGTTACTTCCATGTGACTGGGGTCTCTTATCATAGAATCATAGAACTGTCTGGGTTGGAAGGGACCTCAGAGATTATCAAGTCCAACCCTTGATCCACTACCGCTGCGGTTACCAGCCCATGGCACTGAGTGCCACATCCAGTCTCTTTTTAAATATCTCCAGGGAGGGAGAATCCACTACATCCCTGGGCAGCCCATTCCAATGCCTGATCACCCTCTCCGTAAAGAAATTCTTTCTAATATCCAACCTAAACTTCCCCCGGCACAACTTAAGACCATGCCCTCTTGTCTTGCTGGTAGTTGCCTGGGAAAAGAGACCAACCCCCACCTGGCTACAACCTCCTCTCAGGTAGTTGTAGAGAATAAGGTCTCCCCTGAGCCTCCTCTTCTCCAGGCTGAACAGCCCCAGCTCCCTCAGCCTCTCCTCATAGGATAATTATGTTCTATTTCATCCCAGCTTGTGCTGGCCAGTGTATATAAGAAAGTCAGCAAGAGCCAACTTGCTAGCAAAACCAAATGAGTCATCTTCCTCTCACGTATGATCTCGGGTTGAGCTTTGCTACGTAGAATCATTTTGGTTGGAAAAGAGCTTTAAGATCACTGAGTCTACCCACTAACCCAGCACTGCCAAGTCCACCACCAAACCATGTCCCTAAGCACTCCATCTACAGGTCTTTTAAATCACCCCAGGGATGGTGACTCCACAGCTTCCTTGGGCAACCTCTTCCAGTGCCTGACAATCCTTTCAGTGAAGAAATTTTTCCTAATACTCAACCTCAAGCTCCCCTGACAAAACCTGAGGGCATCTCATCTGGTTCTATCACTTGTTACTTGGATCGTGCCAACTAACTAGGAAGGGTAGATGAGCAATCTAACTGAGCACTAACTGAGATATGGAAACAATAGTAAGTGAAAATATTCTCTCTTAACTTCCAGGTATCAAATCAAATTACTAAATATTACTATTTTTTCCATCGAAAGTAAACAACAACCACTGTGTCCCATGTGGCAAATAACTACATTTCCCTTCCTTACTGGTTCACATTTTCTAAACATGACCATACATTTTAATTTTTCTCTACAGGAGAAGAAAACTGATGAAGCCTTTATCTACTACTAGCCAATCCAGAAATTATGTGAATGTTGAGAGAGGAGTTACATGAATATCAGAATTGTGCAGAAAGTGCTTATGTAAAATTCACATATATGCAGGTGTTTTAAAATACAATGCAAAATACTGAGTACCTAGGAAATTATAGATTCATGAAAAAGGCTGTATTATATTTGTAGAGGGGGGGTTGTTGTTGTTTAGAAACAAAAATTAAGTCTTTTTTCTTTTTTCCATTCCAAACCACAGGCCTCTCAAGCCAGGTAGTTTCTGGGATGATCACCGATGAGTAGGTGAGGTTTTTTTTAATTCTTGTAGTATTTTCATTACTTGGATCCACACCATCTCTGCCATTCTGAGAAAATTTTCCCCCTTGCTCCCTTCACACCCTCCTTTACCTCTTTCAAGTCTTGGACGATAGCAGTGAGTCTCTCATTCTCTGCCTGAACATTGGTGACCACCGCCCTGCTCTGCTTCAGCTCGTTCTGCATCTCCAGAATCTTCCCAAGATAATAAGCTTCTTTTGATGCAGATTCCTGGAGAAGAGTCTCCTCACGTGTTTCACCATCTTCAGCCACTTTTCGGTGAATGGAGAAGGACTGTCCAAAGGCCTGCAAGAGGAAAACAGTGCATGCTGTAAAACTACTTAAGCCCTAGGAAAGTGATTAGCAGTAACGAGCAGCTGCATAGCCAGCAGGAATGAAATAGACCTCCGAGTCCCAAACCCTGACCTAGTAACTACTGCCTTAGCAGCTTCCCACCATCTCATTTAGCTGAAATGAAGCATCTTGAAGCTGTTCTTATTTGTGTTACAGATTTATGGCCCCTATCCAGGTGCCCTCCACTGAGAGCAAGATGGTGCTCTGCTAACTAGCCATTAATTAGCGCCAATGTTTAATTCTCCTGCATGAGGCCAGCTAATAATTCGTCAGCTCCTTTTTTCTCTAGTTCTGCAAAATAAGCATGCAGTTTGTTTGGGTTTTTTTAAAGAGCATAAATAGCTGACAAATCTTTCTAATTTGCTTTCGGTTTTCAACATTCATTTATTGTAAGAGATGGCTTCATGGTATAGAAAAATTTTCCCATAACTTGTAAGAAAGATAAAAGTTATGTATCTTTATGCATCGTAAATTTATGCATCATCAAGCAGTGGACGTCTACACTGCTGGTAAGCTAAACACAGAGTTTGACAGCCCCCTCACTTAATTTGTACTCAGTGTTATCTGCTTCCCCTGAAAATGAACAATTTAAATATATTCAAGAAGTTTCTAATCATACAGGTAATTTTCAGTGGTTCTCTTCTTGTAACTGGTTTAGAGTAATCGGTTTAATAAGGCAGTATTTCTCAGTGGCAGTTTCTGATGTTATTCTGAATAGCTACAAAACAACCCAGAAGAAAGCAAATACAAACCATAACAGTAAAGACAGATGGGAAAAACTTGCAATAATATAACAATGTAAAAAATAATGTAATAACATAAAAGTAAAGTAAAAAGAGTAATAAAATAGTAAAAACATAAAAGCTAAACCTGTTTTGTTTGGATTACCTTTAGAAAAAGACAATTGGTTATAAATGACATGGTCTAATTCTGGAAAAAGCCAAAAGAAGGCCTCCAATGTTAATATTTAGCCTAATCTGGGCAAGAGCTCTTTCATATATCTTAATTCAAATAAAGTGTGTTTGAAAGACCATGACTTCTAATTTGTCTCCCCAGTATAGGAAAGACAAATATAACTCATGGCAATATATGTTTTTTAGTAGGAAATTCTCCCTAAAAGCCTAATCTGTACGCAGTCCTACGAAACCACAAGGCAGACTGTACATTTGCACCCACTGTAAGCAGTGGCTTCCTTTACCTTCCCATCAATAAGAACTACGTGGCAAATGGAATCCATTGATTTACTGTTGCTACTCACAGTCTGTCAGAACACGTTCTAAGTTTTGCTGGCACTAGGACTGAAGCAGTCCCTTAAAAACTTCAAAGCAAAAGCCCGTTCAAAAACTTTTTAGCTTTTAAGTCTAGTTCACTTACAGAATCCTGTGAACTCAGCATTAAAGGATTCTAAAAATATTCAATAATGTATTAACCCAGCTGTCTTCTCTAAAGAGTGCAAGTTACTGAAATAGCAAGCATCAGCAACTTGCCCAATAGGATCTTCCAAATAACAAGAAATTCAATTTAATGAAACTGTTTGCTATATCTGTGATCCTAAGAAGACTGTTTCAGGAACACTGCTAATAAATTATAGCTTACTCTACATAGTTATATTCAATGGCTCACTGTTCCTAATTTGAAGCTGAAGAAAAAGCACCAGTCTAATAAAGACCCAACAAGACAAGTGTAAAGGCCATATGTCCAGGGGAAAAATCAGAACACAGCAGATTGGACTGACAAGGATGAAAAAGCTCATGAAGAAGTAAGCTGGAGCCTTCTCTACCAGAAAGTTCTAGTTAAAGCACTATGGATAAATACAAGTACACACTACTTGTGCCTTACAGGTACATCCTATCTTTTCCTTAAATGTGCTTTGAAGGTGCATTTGAACATGTGTGATATTTGAGGATGGTCATGAGTACAAACCTTGGGAAGGGCGCATAGCCTACCATAAAATTACTGGTTACTAATATTTCCTTGAGCCTAAGTCTACAGAAAATGTCAGAGGAAAAAATTCAAACATTTTTTTCTATGAAACCAAATTTTAACATGTGTGTGTATCATATGATTAATTTTCATTCTTAAGCTGCTGCCAATATGTTAGAATTCAAGGGAAGAAAAGTAAGGAAGGGTAGTTCTCCTTCCATATCAATAGAAATTATGAAAATCCATGCAACAAGGTGAGGGAAATCAGATGTCTTTTCATTAAAAAGCAAACAAAAAGTCCTCCTTCTGTATTTCATGGCTTGTATAGGACATCAAAATTTTAAACTTTCCAGATGTACCTACTTAAGGCCTTCTGTGAGACTGACCACTTTTATTTAAGCCATATATCAATATTCTTCAGCTGGAGCCAGTTATTTGTTCTATTTCAATTTCATGTTTTAATATTTCATAGAATTGTAAAATAGCTTGGGTTGGAATGGACTTTAAAGATCATCTAATTCCAACCTTCCTATCAAGGACACTTCCCACCAGACCGGGATGCTCAAATCCCCATCTAGTCTGGTCCTGAATGCTTCCAAGAAGAGGACATCCACCATTTAATTAATTTATCTACTTATTTATAAAACCTTGCAACCTTACCATGATCCCATCCCAACAGTGGAAGAAGTTTATCACCTGAAAAAATTTTCAGGTCAACTACCTTTCTAAGAGGCATCACAGTTGTCTTCCAACAATCACAGGTTTCCAAGCCTGGATGTGATCATACACCTCAGGCTACCACTTTGCACAAACACCATGCTCAGCCAACACTGTGAACATGCTGCAGCCTGGGAGAGCTGGAACAGACCTCCTCTTCAGCCTTCACAATTACCTCCTGAATATGTTGGACAGGAAAGAGTCCAAATACCCTCAGGAGCTGGGAAATCCACATTGCTAAGAGCCAGCAGAGGATGAGATACAAACTGTAGGAGCATTTGTCACAAGCACAGGCATTTATCTGTGAGAGCTGGGTGCAGCTGGCATTGGCAACAGGTAAATGGGAAGGGGAAAATATGAGCCTGCTATGGAAGCCTGACTGGGGAACTCTCTTTCCTTTGTTACCGCATGGCTCCAAGGGAGAAGAAGAAGAACCATCTTCTGATGAAGCACATCATCCAAATTCAAAACTGGATTTGGGGGGGGTCAGCTGTATAGCCCTTTATGGCTTCTCTTCCCTTGAGAAACACCTTCCCAGCATGGCAAAATAGCTGAAGTCAGCTAAGAAGAGTTCCCTAACAGAAATCAGTCCAAATTTCCCATTATACTAGTCCCTTCACTTCACTCAAGACATTTCTTGAACATATGCTGTTGACAGAGTTAGGGGATACTTTACTTATAAGTTGCTCACAAAATCTGAGTAACAAGATGCTATTGAGCACACTCTATATAATTTCTGAGACCCAAGAATTGTATAACAGTATCATGATATTTCAGGGTGTCTTAAAAATGTGAACTTTGAGAGTGAGAAAATAATGACCAGTATATTTTTGAGTGTATGATGGCAGCAGAGACTGTGCACAGGGAAGAGGACAGCTGGATCATGGAGAAAGGTGTCACTTAGAGGAAAAAGACATTTGCCACTGAACTCTAAATGACCCCAGATGGAAATTCCAGTGTCAGAAGCAATTCAGCATGAAAGAAATAATGCAGTGAGTAAAATGGGTACGGATTTGTAAAAGGCCAATAGGAAAATATGACTGTTCCAAAAAGATACAGGAATATTTATAGGACAAATATGAACTGCAATAAAAAGCTAATGAGCAGTAAATGACATTAAGTGGTATCTGTAAAATGAAACTTGCATTTGAAACTTTATTTTGAAAGGAAAAAAAGAGAAGCTAGATGTCTAGTCTAGGTGTAGAAAGTATCACTTATGCAAAAGATGAACTCAAAACATAAGCAGGTAATAAAGGATGCTATTTCTGAATTCTGGTACTAGCCATCTCCTGGGGCAGGAATTCTTGAGTGTTTGTTCTCTTTGCACAGAAACCTCTAAGATGTGTCTAAAGGGAACCACTTGATACTATTTCCTTAACTTACCTCCTGTGTTTTACACCCTGCTCACCTGAACACTGCTGAAATGAACCTCCATGGAGCAGTTTCTTTGCTAGTGAATCCCAGACAGCATCCCAAGAATCCCTGAGGCTGGAAAGGAACTCTGAGATCATCAAGACCAGCCTATGACCTAGCACCACCACATGGGCTAGACCATGGCACTAAGTGCCACATCCAGTCTCTCCTTAAACATCTCCAGGGATAAGGAGGTGTTTAAGCCTAACTTTCAGCCTAAGTGGGGATCCCTCTCCCCGTGGCAAATGCTCAGTTCTGATCACTTGGCTGTTTGTCATTCCCTGCTCCCTCATGCTTTGGGTGTGCAGATTGCTCAGGCTCTGTGTTTGATTCTTGAAGAACACAGGAGGCAGCACTGAATCTAAACCAAACTTCTGGTTCCTGGCAGTGCTGCAGTGAGAACTGCAAAAAAAATGCCCTTGCAGAAGAGACTGATGGGTTCCAGCCACACTATATCTGTTTTCTTTAAAAATGGGAAAGTTTTATGCCTCTAACATTTACTCCAATTTTAGATTAAGTCTTCATGTAGTTGACATGACCTCCTGATGCTGATTTAAGACAGCTGAGAGAAGTCATCAGGTTTTCCTTTGGAAACCCATACTGAAGTGATGAAAGGCTTTGAATGCAAATAATAGGCATTTTTCAAAACACAGACAGATGCACGTTTAGTCAAAATAATTAAAGAAGAAGGAATTTAATAGGCACTGCATGCATGTGTGATGGACAGACCATGCAGGGAAGCAGATTGAAAATTTAGAAACAGATTGGGAACACAGCCTGAATCAGCATGCACATACACAGGCAAGAAAACTAGACCATGAACTTTTGGGCTGAAAGCTGAAAACAGCCTATTCTTTTACAGCTATCAAAGTGTCCCATTGGACCAATTCCTCCTGAATTCAAGAAAGCAAGATACTGAACTCTCCTGCAGACACGTAGAAGATCAAAAGATGCTGGATCCTATCGTCAGTTCCTCTTTCAGAACAGCAAACACAGATAGATCCTAGGATTAACTCGTCTCCTAGTCAAAATGATTATGAGATAACTGACCAAAATACAGTTGTACCCAAGCAACTAAGCATTGGTCATTTCAGAATTTCCAGACTCAAGATGATTAGTTTTATGCTCTGTGCCACATAAGCAGGATTTTTGTGCGTTTTTGTTTCATGGGGTTTTTTTGTTTGTTTGTTGTTGTGTTGATTTTTTTTATTTTTTTTTTTATTCATGTAACAACATGCCATTCACTTCACCTTGGAGAAAAAATGCTAAATGCTTTGTACTCAAAGCAAACTGACCAACTGGGGTTTCATTATTTGTTTTCATGAAATGGAAAGGTGGAAATTAAACTTTCAAGGACAGTTGGTTTTAATCTATGCTTTGCTACAGACACTTGATATGACCTCAAGGGTATTGTTCCTCAACTTCCCATTTGAAAAACGAAGAGGACAACATCTGCTACACAGTGAAAAGGGTTGCTACAACACACCCAGTCACGATCTGAGATGCAATATGCTGTAGTTGTGAGCACAATGTAGATAACTATGATAAATCTATTAATGTTACCTGAAAAAGCTATTTGATTAGTTCCTCAAGGCAAAAAGCATTTAACTTTATATCCAAATACCAGCTTATTCAATCAACCCGACTCAATAAAAATGCAAATGCTGGTGCCATAGTAAAGTCATGTATATTAATATCTGCATGAGTGATTTAAGTTACAAAAAAGATGTGCAAACCAACATGCTAGAGGTTTTATCTATGCCAGTAATACTGAGGACATCAGATACATGAAAAACATAAGTCATACTGAGGCCATTTACAGATGCAGAACAGTAGGACAAATGTAAACAATTCCTAGTCCTTTCCCCAAGGAAGCTTTGGATAAAAGCCTGCACAATATAGACGTCTTCTGTTTGTTCTCAGTAGATCTCTACAGTGTCATAAGAGACATGATGAAATTCATATATCAGATGCTAATCAGCAGAGCCTTCAGAAAGTACTAGGGAAAATGAGCATTTACATTCAATTTGGCTAGAGACATGGCCATGCTTCTGCAGTCCCAGTACATCCTGTGCTGGTTTCAATCAATATGCCACAGTGTGAGGCTTCAGGCAACTGTGCTGATTTTTTATAAATAAGGAACAAAAATATTCCTAAATGCTATGGTTAGGAAATATTTATAGACAAAAAAGAAGAAAGCACTACCATGAAAATGAACATCCAATATTAACCTCCACTGTCCCTTAGCAAACCAGTAAAAGGGAGAGTGAATAAGAATGACAATTTAATTGCCTTCAACAGCACTCAAGATGAGGATTTAAATTCCCTGCCCTGAGCATTCCCTCCAGGCACAGAAAGCACAAGAAAGGGGAAGCTTGTAACAAAGAGCATCACTGATCTACAAGGCAACTAATTAGGTTCATGCTGGTAATTTTAAAGCAGCTCTGTTCAGAATTACTATAGCAAATAATTAAATTATTTCTATAAGCAAAATAATTCACACATTATTAATGAACCATAATTTGGCTTTAAAAATTGCACCAATGTCTATATTGGTGTTTACATGAGCTCATACTACTATCAGGCCAACCTCCAGCTATTACAAAATTCTAATTAAAACCAATACAAGCGTTACCAGAACAAACATGGCAGGCTGTCAGAGACATATTTTTTCTAAAACAAAATGTTTCTGAAGTCTGAGATGGAACATGCCTTCCACAGAAGCTTTTACCTTTGCAGTAAACAGCAATATCCCATGCTTAACTAAAACTTAATGGACTTTTTTTTTTTCCTTTTCTGACTGCTTTTTTTTTTTTTTTCTAACTATAAAATGACAGAGGTAATTGCAATGCCTTCTCCTGCACCTGCTTAAATAAAGCTGCAAAGAACGTGTGCCAAAATCCAATTCTTTAAGAGTTGCTGGCCTGCCAGGTCACTCTAGTTATTTCACATTAGTTCTCCATATGTAAATTCACACTCCATAATGAGAGAACAGGTACGGTGCATTTAAGAAATGGTCTGAGCAAAGCCATGTTGGTAGAGAATAATGAAAAGAACGTTTTGAGGGCAATACTGTATGGGGAAAGATTATCTTCAGTTGTAAAGCTGGAAAGAACACAGGAGAAGAAGGAAGAAGTCTTTCATCACATCAAATTAGGACTATCTCAGAGCCACACATGAGGAAGCAAAGGCTGCATGCCCAGAATGCCTTTTCTGGAAGAGAAGGGAAGAAATAAGTAAGGACACATTCTAGGCACAGATGCATAACAAACAGTGAAGTTGGATGGAGCAAAAAAAGCGAAAGCTGCTTCTTAGGAGATAATGCTCTTTGCACATGAGAATAAAAAAGCAATGGAAAAATTTTGTACCAGTATCTGCTGCAGATATATGGAGTGTGCCTCAACAAATATAAAAAAAAAACAAGTAGAAAACTATAATTTTATTGTCATAATAGCAGGTTTGTGCCGATTTTCAGAACTACTTATGCACATGTAGGTTACCTGCTAATGAATCTCCTAAAAGCTTTAAACTAGCTGGGCCACATTTAAAGAGGGATTCTGAGATGTTGTCTTAAATCAAAAGGAAATGGTATTCTTGTGCTATAACCCACTCAATTACATTTACATACATCATGGAAGCAATAAAACAATTTGATTTAGATCTCTCTCTTTTAGTATCTTGCACTATTTTCTTTCAATTAAAAAAAACAGAGGCTTAAACTACAAGCCCTGAGTATATGGTGAGTGGCAGTGCTTTTGCCAAGCAGCTAAACAAAGGATTTTCTGCTCTAAGAACATGAAAACAAGTAATACAGGCACACTCTTGTCTTCAAAACACTGTAAAATGTTACCCTAGGACAGAGATTGTTGTGGTTTAAATACTTCTCTGTTTCATACAAACAAAAGAATTGATAAGCTGAAATGGATATTTCTGGTCTCCACATTTTCACAGAGAAGGAAAAAAAATAAACGCTGCCTCCTTCAAGATATTTTTTGGACCTATGGTAAAGTTTCAAATAATCAAAGCAAAGGTATCTGATCCTTGAACTGACATATATAGACAAGCATAAAGACCTGCTCTATTCTTTGTGTCTCTCAAACTTTTTCAAAATATGTTTTTGTGGCTTGCCTCCATGACTCACCAGCTAGATGGGGTACCCAAATTCAGGGGAGAAGAGAACTGGCTACAATTAGCATGTGCAGACATAAAAACTAACAACCTGACACATGCTATTTTTTTTCCAACAATGTGCAATCCTCTTTGAACCTTTTCTTGAGACTCTCAAGAGGCTGGTTTCTACAGTTTTTGTAAAAGAAATAGGGAAAAAAAAGGGAGGTTACCTGTCACTCAAAATGAAGCATCTCTTTTGATGCCTTTGCTCTCTTTCCCCCACAGGGTGAGCATAGCAGCTGCATCTCTGTGACAGAAAATACCAAACTGGCTGTAACTAGTTTTTCATTGCCCTGCTTGGAATACGGCCCAAGGACAGACCTGCCAAGCTAACAGGATTCCAATGGACTTTTCAGGAGATTCACGCCCAGCACAGGTAAAAGCTCACACCAGGAGCCATCCAGCAGGATGCTATTTGGGGAAGTAGGAGGCAAAGATGACTGTAAAGTGCTGCAGAAGGCTTTTGCAGTCCTGGGTGATGAAATGGTAAATCAAAAGCATGTTACTAAACGCAACGCAATTCATGGGAGTGGAAGGAGAGACCTAACTTTACAGGCACAGCAAAGGGCCTGATTCAAAGCTCATTGTCAATAGCTCTGTAAAACCAGCAGCCCAGGAACAGCAGCAGTCAGGAAGGCAAAGAGAGTGTCAATGCTGGGAGTGCCTGAAAGGCTTCCTAGAGAGGAAACCTGTATATCTCTACAGCTGACCTCTGCTGGAGAGAGAGCTGACTTGGATTAATCCTAACATTCACTAATGCTTGGAGTTTGGGACTTTTCATGCCAAAATACATGCTTTACTTGCCTGGGTTAAGGTAGGTCTAAGGCTAAGATGTTTGGGGATCTGGAGCACTTGGTACACAGGGAGAGGCTAAGAGAACTGGGTTTATCCAGCACAAGTCAAAAAAGTTAAGGAAAGGGAGACCTTGAATTCTTCTGGTGCCTGAAGCAGGATAGAGAAGGCAGTCAGGTGCTTCTCACAGGTGCACACTGAGAGGGCAAAAGACAATGGTCACAACCTGAAACTGAGAAAGTACTCCCAAGATAAAAAGAAATCCATCCTGAGGGTAGCACAGCACCAAAATAAGGGCCCAAAGTAGTGCAATTATCTGCATCCTTAGAGTCTTTCCAAACTTATGTGGGACAAGACCTTGAGCAAACAACACCTAACTTTGAGCTTCAAGCAGGGGATAGACAAGATCATATTCAGGGGATAGACAAGATCATATTCAAGAACCTTTTCAAAACTAATTTATGTTAGGATTAAGGGAAGGGTATTCCTGACCTACCATCCACTGGAAGGGCAGGTATGCAGCCCACCTCTCATGAAGCAAACACTTGAAAGACCTATGACTCATGTCTAGTCATTTGCTTAGGCATCTTCAACATGAGTCTAAAAACAAATGTGACCAAAAAAAGACCATTGTGATTCTAACTATATTTAACTTATATTCCTACTTTCTGCATTTCTTTCTTGGAATCATCAGCACAGCAGTTTTGACTACTCTATAGGTGACTAATAAAAATATAACCTCTCCCTGTGACCACACATGACATACTTCATATCAGCATGTGGCAGCCAGAGCTTGGCTTAGCACAAGTAGCTTAGACCATAGAGCTCAAGGAAAAGAACTTCATGTTCCTGTTCCTGGAGCTGGAGTATTTCAGTTTTTGGGGGGGAGGGGAGCACACAGTAGACTCTCTCCTAGAAAAATAATTGATAAAGCAAAGGTTTAAAAGGAGAAATATGATTCAGACATTTCTGCAGCTTCAGGCATCTACAAAATCTCCTAAACATTTAAATTGGGACAGTCTCTAAATAAAAGCATGCCTTTCAAAAACAAGAAGACAAAATTACAGACCTCTCATTTATGGTCAAAGGCAAGTTTAATTAGAGTGTTAACAGCCACAGATTTGCCATGAGGAACTCCATGCTTCCATTTGCATTGCTCAATGCAGTACACACACCTGTTTCACACTACTGTTGCAGCTGGGTGCTTACTGTGAGTGCTGGATAATCTCATGCCTCCAGAGCAAGTGTGATTTCAAGCCATATGCTGGTACTGCTAACCATGTTACACCAACAGCTTGCCTACTTAATATTAAAAAAGTGAGACTCAAAGAATGGGAGTGCCACAAATTGTTCCCACAGTAATCCTTAGGGAGCTTTAATTCATTTTGTACAGGGTAAGAAGATGAAAAAACCCAACAAACCCAAAATACACATCAAAAATGCCCTGCTTATTTATTCAGCCAAAGTAAAGAGGGTGAGAAAAGAAGTTTATCATATGCTGCTGAGTAGCAGGTCTACTAATGAGGACAGGGACTTGTCTTGCTCACAAGGCTGCATAAGAAGGTGGATGGTCTGGCACTCCTCTGAGTACTACTGCATACTATGGCATTTGGGGAACATATTTTACTGGTGGGACTGGCAGTGCTAGATTAATGGTTGGACCTGAAGATCTTAAAGTTCTTTTCCAGTCAAAGTGATTTTATGATTCACACCAAACGTGCCTGTCTAAAGCCAACCTGATGATAAATTGAAGAAGGCAAACCACACTCCATCCTCCACATTTGGGAACCTACTTGTCTTAGGGACCAGGATCCCATGTGCCACTCTGACATAAGCAAAAGGTAATAGTCCATTCAAGATTTAGCTTTAATAAGCAAGAAACCTGCAATCTAAGCCATTTGCCCAAGCATAGCTGTTCCCAGTCCTTTTGCCCAAGGACTCAGCTGTCCCTAGCACTGGTTTCCTTTTACAGAAGACAGCAGTGGTGGCAACAAGGATGGGATTTGAAAACCACATGAAACCACCAAGATGAGGAATGAACAGGCAACATCCAGGGCTGCAAGCATGTTTACAGAATATGTCCACCTTGCCTCAAACAAAACCGGAATCTTAAGTAGCTCTCAACCTTAAACTCTGACACGGTGTTAAATAAATAATGCTGGCTGGTGATGAAAACTCCCACTTGTGAAATAAGTTTGCAAATTGCTTATTAGGAGCTAAGGATAACAAATTTAAGAGGATAATATGGTTTTGCTTTGTCAGCAGCTTTGCCTCAGGGTGACCTATCTTCTTCCAGACTGTAAAATAATTGTGTAAGAATATGCAAATCAAGCACCCATGACTTGTACTGAGAAAGCAAACAGAGTTTTCTTCTGCTTCCCAGATTTCACCCCTGGGTATTTATTTCTGGACAGTATTCTACCTCCTAATTCACTGCTCATGTAGAAACTGCAAGCGAACTGCACACAGTTTAAACAACTAACTTTTGAAAATCAGCAAAACTTGTCAATCTGCTCTTTCAGAGGCAACCCCATTTTCAGACTACTTCACCATCATCATCAGAACTCTCCTTTTAGAATTTTCCTTCTCATAACAGTGGTTTTTGTGGAATGGAGAATCTTCTTTCCTCCCTTGAAGCCCATCACTGGAAGTGATGCCTGTGCTCCTGCAGAGCAGAGGATGAGCAGCACAGACAGAACTCCCCAGTCAGCAGCCAGCAGGGGAGTGCTTAGCTAGCAAGCTACATCTGTCACAACACCGGATGCAGGAGATTTCCTTTTTTTTTTTTTCCAGAAAGGAAGCTTTCACGTCTCTGAACTTCATACTTAGCAAACTGTAAAGGAAGGTATTCCAGATGGCCACTTGAACAGTTGCAGTATCAGGACGCAAATATCAGTGCCTTCCACAAATGATTAAGGTGAATGATTTCCTACTCTTCTGAAGAGATTCAAAACAGGAGTATTGAGAATTTTACATATGAAGTATAAAAAAAAGTATTTGTGTATGCGTACACACAGGCGCACAAACACACCACAAGAAACAGCAGAACAGGGGTTTAAAGGAAAGTTAGCAGTTATTTGCTAGAGTGCCATATAGATGATTTCATGTGAAAGACAAGGAAGAACAAACTGACTTAGAGATAAGGTGCCAGGGTTAGGAAGAACAGGACTGGAGCTATAAAATATCCCAGTAAGGAAAAAAAAAATAATTAAATTTAGAATTCTTGTGGAGGAATGATACAACATATGAGGCACGATGTGAAAACCCCCATTTGGTCCTAAGGAATACAATAAAAAAAAACCAAAACAGTTTGTTATTACCAGTCAATACGAACTCAAAACACATGAGGAGTACCTGTCCTGTATCACACAAATCACCATGATGTGATTATTTGTGCACACACACATGCCTTGGTTCTTGAAGGGATGTGTGTATGAGAGTGTGAGTGAATGAAATGCAGAACACAATGAGGGCAGGTAGGGAGAAGTCAAGCCTCTGAAAGATTCTATAAAACGAGCATCACCTACCCCCTCCATAAGATCCCCAGAAGCACTAACAGTTTGGAAATGACTGGTTTGGGGGTTTGTTATTTTTTTTCCTTTTTCTTGAAACAAAGTGTAGTTCTCCAACATTAACAACACATTCCAAGGCTTCTTTATAATACACAACAACTACACCAGCTTCACTGGACAAAGGAGCCCAGTGCATCTGGCATTTTGCTGAAAGGTGTACATCACATTTCACAAGTTTCTACCACCTAACAAGTCTCTACCCACCCTTCAATGTTGTAGCAGTGCAGCAGGAGGAGTCAGTGACCCAACACCTTTGCTGCACTCTCATGGTTGCAGGGGCACTGGGAAGCCTGTGATACCAACCAGTCAGGGCAGATCAGCCACAGCTGCTTCCCCAGCATATGCCCCCATATCACAGATACCATGTGAATGCTCTGCACAGTAGTAAGATTAATCTGTGTACACATACACAATGCATAAATAATCAAAATGTGTACTATACAATGTATTTTCAATTTTAAGCATATGTACAGAGCGTTGTCTTGTCCTTGAAATATCATGCGCACCTGTGTAAGATTTATAATTTTATTAATATAAGGCATCAGAGCAAATTATTCAAGGGACTCTTCAAAGCAAAGTCCACTTTACAAACTTGACTGCTATCAGGGGCTAATGAATCTGAATTATGATCAAGACCCTGTAAGAGCATCAGGGGAACAGAAAGGCTGGTGACATCCACCAGGGACAGGACCAACACAGTGTGTCACGGGTCAACAGAGACTCACCCAATGCCACAGCAAGTGGGGTGTCAGGATCAGCAGGGATGCAAGATTACTATTATTCTATTTATATTTCCATCCTTTATTGAATAACTTTTTAACCAGCTTTAAGGTTTAGGTGCCTTTCTTACTAAGATCCCAAAAGGACCAGAACCTCCTCAGTACAAAACAAGTTATCATAAAGAGTTTCCACTTACTGTTAGCCTGTTGTACACAGTGTTATGAAATACTTCCAGTACTCCAAGAGCACTAATACACGTTTGATATTTACATTGAATCATATTTGATGATTCATTAGCTGAAAAAATACTATCACAACATAACTTCTGACAGAGACGATGCAGCACCCTATAGGGATGCTTGGTTTAGAGCAATCGCTTTACAAAATTAAGGCTGCATGTCCACAAAACACCTCAAACCTGAACCTCTGATCTTTCAGCACATTTGTAAGTGCATTTATTGGAAGCACACACTAACAAAGAAAGATACACAAAGTGAAAAAGCATGTCACCAAACACCCCATTTATTTTGCAATGAATTCAAATATATTCCTTTGTGTCAAAATACAGCTATAATTGTTGGATTTTATTATCTTGGTTTTTTCCAAACAAAACAATTCTACAATTCTATGGTCCTATGCTGACAAATAACATCAGATAGCAGAGCACAAGAGGCTCCACAAGAGTAGGATTTCTTCACATCCAACACCAGCCAACCCAGGTCACCGAATCCAAGCCACCTCCAAGAGTTTCTCGAGTGCTGGTTTTCCTTTACAGGATGAATTGCAAATCTTCAAAAAGTGGGAGCTATGACAAGGTTTCATAAAGCATGGCTTGGAAATAAAAAAATTTAAAATAATGATTAACCACAGCCCCCCCCAACAAAACAAACAAAAACNTAAGAGACAGTATCAGTGCCTTCCACAAATGATTAAGGTGAATGATTTCCTACTCTTCTGAAGAGATTCAAAACAGGAGTATTGAGAATTTTACATATGAAGTATAAAAAAAAAATATTTGTGTATGCGTACACACATGCTCACAAACACACCACAAGAAACAGCAGAACAGGGGTTTAAAGGAAAGTTAGCAGTTATTTGCTAGAGTGCCATATAGATGATTTCATGTGAAAGACAAGGAAGAACAAACTGACTTAGAGATAAGGTGCCAGGGTTAGGAAGAACAGGACTGGAGCTATAAAATATCCCAGTAGAGAAAAAAAAAATTATTTAAATTTAGAATTCTTGTGGAGGAATGATACAACATATGAGGCACGATGTGAAAACCACCATCTGCTCCTAAGGAATACAATAAAAAAAAAAAACCCAAAGTGTTATTACCAGTCAATACGAACTCAAAACACATGAGGAGTACCTGTCCTGTATCACACAAATCACCATGATGTGATTATTTGTGCACACACACATGCCTTGGTTCTATAAAACGAGCATCACCTTCAGCCTCCATAAGATCCCCAGAAGCACTAACAGTTTGGAAATGACTGGTCTGGGGGTTTGTTATTTTTTTTTCCTTTTTCTTGAAAGGCTGCATGTCCACAAAACACCTCAAACCTGAACCTCTGAACTTTCAGCACATCTACAAGTGCATTTATTGGAAGCACACACTAACAAAGAAAGATACACAAAGTGAAAAAGCGTGTCACCAAACATCACATTTCTTTTGCAATGGATTCAAATATATTCCTTTGTGTCAAAATACAGCTATAACTACACGTTTACTATTGGCCACCTATAAGCCAGCCTTTTAAACAGTGTTGACTCATTACAAAATCTCTAAAGAAGACAAGTCAAACATCACCACTCTTAAGTCCCTGTGTACCCAAAGGGGGGACATCACAAAATCCAACCCACTTACATGACCCTAGCAAAGTGAAAGCAGGAGTGACACTTTTGAAAATACTATAAACGCAGTTGCATATGCACACAGTCTACATGGTTGTGCAGCACCTCAGTAACAAGGTAGAGAAGAGACTTTCATGTAGCTCAGCACCAGCTACCAGGACAGGATGTGGGCAGCAGTGAGCAAGAAGCCCTTCCAGACCTGACTGCAGATCCTCATTTCTCAGCACTTCAGGTTTTCCATAGGCTTGATACCAAAAAGACCTTAGAAGACCCAGGAATCATGGCCAAGGGAAGTAGCCAAGTTACCATCCCTGGAGACCTTTGGAAGATGTAGATGAGGTTCTCAGAGACATGGTTTAGTGGAGGATTCAGCAGTACTGATTTAACAATTGGATTTTATTATCTTGTTTTTTTCCAAACAAAACAATTCTACAATTCTATGGTCCTATGCTGACAAATAACATCAGATAGCAGAGCACAAGAGGCTCCACAAGAGTAGGATTTCTTCACATCCAACACCAGCCAACCCAGGTCACCGAATCCAAGCCACCTCCAAGAGTTTCTCGAGTGCTGGTTTTCCTTTACAGGATGAATTGCAAATCTTCAAAAAGTGGGAGCTATGACAAGGTTTCATAAAGCATGGCTTGGAAATAAAAAAATTTAAAATAATTATTAACCACAGCCCCCCCCAACAAAACAAACAAAAACAAAAAACCAAACAAAAAACAAAACAAAGAAAAAAACAAACAAACAACACCAAACAACAACAACAACACCAACACAAAAAAAAAAAACAGGGAAAGTAGAATGGAATTAAATATTGGAATGAAATGAAATACTTTTAGTAGATTTTTAGCATTATTCTACAATACAACTGTGTCCTGATGCAAATGAGAAAAGGCTGTCAACATACAGAATATATTTATAATTATACTGGACTGTTTTGTAATGGTATCTCTTGAAAGAAATCACTCAGGAGAGAGTTCAAAGAAAAAAAGATCAACTTAACTTGTCACAACTCTGCTGTTTATTCTACAAATAGCCCCAACACAGCAGGTTGTGTATGTACAAGTGCACACACGCAATCACACTCCACTGCTGATAATTTCAGAACACTCCAGAGAATAGAGACGTTGGGGTTTTTATTTAAAATACTGCACAAACTCCTTAGGCTGCTTTGAAAATAGCAACTCATAGTTGTTGGGTGGTTTTTTTTTCAGGACTATTCAAACAATTTTATGAACATGCCCCAAGCAATTTTATGAAGGTCTGTTCAGCAGGTGCAGAGCTGCAGCTCAGCTGGGCCAGCCATGTGTGTCACACCATCACACAGCTGAGAAATGCAGCCACATGCTGCAACTGCACCCAGAGAGACCAGAGGAGTGGTAATAAAAGTGAGAGGAATCAAGTATCCAGAACCTCATCACAGCCATGGCTGGGCCAAGTCCACCACTTATGCAGTCCTGATTAAATGCATGTGCCAACAACAGAGGGATGATAAAGGTAAAGAAAAATGGAGATGAAAAGAAGTAATAATAATGTAGCATAAGAAAAAACATTTGATTTCTTGCCTTTACAAGTTCTTCATGCAACGTACTACCTTGCATGTTCTAATTTATTACAATAAAATTGATGGAGACATTATGGAAGACTGAAAAAATTCAACACAAACTGGGGTTATTGAGCTGCGTTACAAACCAAAAATAAATACATGAGTGGAGTAAATGAAATGCAAGATGGTAAATGTTTAAAATATTTGACTTCTTGGGAAAGCAGCACAAAAATGAGACAGTCCTGCTGTCATGGCAGTATATTTATCAGGAGGCTATTCCACATGGGTCAAAAGGTTAAATGTCTGAGCCACTGCAAGAATTACAGGAGGCAGGAAACTATTTCATTAGATCCCAAGATAATCATGTTTCATTGCTGACCCTGGCAATACAGCACAGAATACAAATAATATTAGAATGACAGCACATGGCAACCCTTGGTGACAAAGAATAGGTACATGTGGAAATAAAAACAGGGACTTAAGCTTTGAAGTTCAGTGAAATATCACAGAGGAAGGTCTAGGGTTTCAGCAAGGTTGGAGTAAGATGACAACATATTTTCAGTAGAAAAAGAATAATGTCATTTGTTGAAAGCATGGATAAGCCAGGCTTCTCAGGACAAAAAGCACTGAAAATAGCCATAGGGAAAGTGGCCAGATTTCACCCTGAGATAACATCATAGTATTTGCTACTATTCAGACTGAGATTATGTGCTCAACATACAGCAAGGCTTTATATGACCTGCACTATCCAGGAGATTAGACCAAATTGTTGTAACAATTAGTTTAAAAGCAATGATTCTTACTCATTACTTGAGTTGCTGAAAACATTTCCCACTTAAAATATTTTAAATTGTATCTTTTAATGGAAAAACTTTTCTTGGAAACTTCATTTATTAGCTACCTCATAGAGGGGTCACCTATGACAGGCATCCTTATTTTAGGAACACTGATCTCTTGCTGTAGAAAAGGGTAAGCTAAGTACCTGGAAACATATCCTGCACTTGACACCTTCAAGATGAAGCAGCACTGCAAAGGAGCTGCACATCTGTTTCAGCAGGGACCTGTCCAAGCCTCCTTCCAAGGGACTGAGGAGGTCACTCAGGTCCTGTGAGTGGTCACCCGCTTCATCCATCACAGCTCTGGAAGAAAGCCAGACTTTCTTCCCCTGGTCTCATTTAAACTGCATTTTGAATACCACTATGAGAGAGGGGATGAAAGAAAAGCCAAAAAACCAATGGGGAATATATTTCTACCCTTTCATTTCTGCTTTGAGACATGTCAACTTAAAACTACTCCCAACTGATTTCAATTGCAAGGGGTCTAATCTGTCTCACCTATCAAAAAAAATGTCCTTTACCTAAAGAAGCAAACTGATTTCAAGGTTAGAAAATACCATGAAACAAGAACTATTTAATCAAAAGGGAAAGATATTAAGTTAGACAAGTTCAATTGAGAAATAGCATCGATGCTTTAAAAACAGACATCAAGGGAACAAACCCCTAGCAAGTACAGCAGCTTCTTCAATTTAAAAATCAAGTCCATTGCACTATAACCTGAAAAGGACAAAAATACCAGTACCATAGCAGAATTTAGACCAAAGTCAATATGTTATCAGAAAGCATCTGTCTATATACACTCATCCACACATACGGATATCCAGGGATGTCTGAGAACCCCAAAGAACAAAGTAATATTACATCATACAACCCAGTTCACAGCAGGAAAAATGAGAAAGGGGTTATTTCTTTTAAGTTCAGCAGGTCTGCACTCTGGTAAGGCCACAGCAGAAAGGATTTGTTTGGGGGAAGACCCTGCACTCTGAAAATAGGATGATGGCCAGAGGGCTGCAGCACATCACACAGGCCTTTCACTTCTCCTTTACCTCAACAGGAACAAAGAATATAGCTCAAAAAATTAACAAGACACAGCAAACTTGCCTAGAATTTATGGAAGCTCAAGGGAGCAAAATTCTGTAGCAAAAGGATTGTGCTGTACCTGCAGGGCTCCAAAGGCTATAAGCACCCTGACAGAAAACCCCAAATCCAATAGACATGATGAGGACTCAGTCAATAGCTGGAGTCCCTTATCTTCTTCCATCATGTGGTTATGAGAACATGAGTCATAATTATGAAAAACTAAGTGCAAGTAAATTAATTATTCAATTGAGTTAATTTTGTGGAATAAATATCACCTTCCTCTTTTAATGAGGTTCCTCATTGGGTTTTGCTGCAGTAAGTTTCTGCACTGTGATGGGTGGTCTACAGGTAAACAAGCTGAGGAAAATAAGCAGCTCTGTAAGGAAAAAAAAAGCCCTCAAAACCTCAAAAAAAAAAAACCAACTCAACCACTGATAACATAAAAACACCACTTCATTGCCCCTTTTCTTCAGAACTGGGCCCACACTATTGATCCCTGATATCATGGTCTATATCAATATACACGGAAGAGCATTCTTATTATGATTAAAACCAAAATGTATTACAAGTATTTGATCTCAAGTTTGCTGCTTAGGCTGTGTTGGTCTGGTTACCTATTTCTGAAGAGTAGTTGTAAAGCTGGAGTGAATCAACTGATGGAGAATGTGGACAGACTAAGCAATTAAGGGCTGATGAAAGTCTGTGAAGAGGAGAAAGACACGCTCTCACTCTCAGTCTGTGACAGTGTCAACAGCCTAAGTGATTAATGGAAAGAAAGTCTGTTTGCTTTCCCTGCTTTGCTGTAAAGTAGTTTAGAATATGCAAGTATGCTACATGATTGAGAATTGCAGAATTACCCAGGAGGTGGTGACCTGACTGCTAATGCTTGGGAAGTACCCAGGAAAGATGGATTGAAGCTGTCTCACATCTTTGTCACGTCAGCTCCAAAATAGGGCAAAATAAATTCTTGGTTAGAAGCAGAGGGCTCTCAGTGGTGTCCCAATCCACAGACAGAGGACACTTTTAATGGCAGTTAGGAAATGCAGGATGAATTTCTGAATGCATTCAAGTAAATATGAAGCAGGGAATTACGTTAGGAGCATCTGAACAGCCTTACAGTCTTTGTAAACCTTGGTGCATTAAAAAGGAAGCAAAAAATAAGAACTGAAAAATAAGAATTAAAAGTCTGAAATCAGTATTTAAAAAAACCCAGAAATGTGAAGCACTGGAGCAGGAGTTGTGGAAGGTGCCTCAATAGGTAGAGGAATACAAAACCAAGGGTTACAATGCAATAGAAGAAAGACTGTGAAGAGTACCTGTGTTAGAGATTTCCAGTAGGAGGAGGCTTCAGCAGAAAATGAGGTAGACATCTTTTTGTAAGAGAAGACACAAGAATGAAATAAGAAATAATTAAGTGAAGCACAGGCTGCCACTCAAGTCACACTGGAGGTGAACAAGACTACTAATCACATACTGGGTGATTATTTATGAAGCAAATATAGCTTCATAAAGTTAACAGAGAAAACAGGCACAGTAACAGCCCCAAGAGTTACAGAAAATTCAAACAACTGGAACAGAAACATTGAAGTGTAATTCACATTTTGCAGAACTTCATGAGTGTCCCCATTACATGCTCTTCCTGCATTCCATTAGAAAAGAAATAACCAAATGCAAAAACTTTGTGACAGAGCACATTATTAAACACAGAGAATCAGGAATAATGAGCAAAGCAGAAATAAGTCAATTATTACTGAAATGAAATCAGGTGCCAGTCAAGTTAAAACCATACCAAATTACATTAGGCGTTCAAACATGGAGATATGAGTGATTTGCAGGGCAAGGGTAATATACAGATCAAAATCAAATTGGTCAAGAAACTAGAATACTACGTGACAGGGTTGTGTTCAATTCAGAAACGCAAGCTAATCCCATAACTAAACATGAGTGAATAAGATGGACTTGATGAGTCTCGCAGTGCTTTGAAGGCTTTGCTATATTATCAAGAGTGCCTTCATGTTATACACCCCTCAGATCTCTCATTTTATTATTGCTCTTCACACTGAAGCAACTACTGGGAGTTGCATCTGCATTTGCACTCAAGAACAACAGGGAACATATGATAAAGATAGCTTTAAACTAACAGTATATGAAGGATGAAGTCATCTCTTGAAGGTGATTACTGCCCTACCAAATAGCAGCAGCTAGGCTAGGTGAGCTTATAGACAATTTCTTAAGGACTGAAACATTTTACAGGAAGACTGCAAGATGGACATACTCATGATGTATTTTTTTTTTTTATAAGAGACTATTTAAGTGGTAATCTATCACAATGAAGTCCTAGATGTCATTCATGGATGAAGAGGAAATCAAAATTTTAAAAAATGTGTCTTGTAACATGCATTACAAGACTGACCATGTCCTTAATGGATACCAGAAACACTGAGTAACATCCAGAAATAATTAGAGGCATGGGCAGAAGACACAGCTGACATAAAAACAAGTGCTTTAGTGAAGAAGCTCAGGGAAAACTGAGGGAAATGAAGTACTGAAGACCACAGTTACAGCAAAACACCCTTATAATCAGATTAGGATAGCAGGAATAGTTATTTTGAGAGGGCAGGAAAACTATAAATAAATCCAAATCACAGAATCCCTACGGCTGGAAAGGAACTCTGAGATCATCAACCCCAACCTATGAGCTAACACCACCAGTGCCACATCCAGTCTCTCCTTAAAACACCTCCAGGGACAGGGACTCCACCACTTCCCTGGGCAGCCCATTCCAATGCCTGATCACCCTGTCCATGAGGAAGTGCTTCCTGATATCCAGCCTAAACCTCCCCTGGTGCAGCTTCAGGCCGTGCCCTCTCATGCTGTCACCACTTGCCTGGGAGAAGAGCCCGACCCTCACCTGACTACAACCTCCCTTCAGGTAGTTGTAGAGTGGTAAGGTCCCCCCTGACTTTTCTCTTCTCCAGGCTAAACACCCCCAGCCTTCTCAGCCTCTCCTCAGCAGACTTTCCCTCCAATCCCTTCACAGCCTCATTGATCCCCTCTGGACCTGCTCAATCACCTCAGTGTCTTTCTTGAAGTGAGAGGCCCAGAACTGGACACAGTACTTGAGGTGTGGCCTCACCAGTGCTGGGTCCAGGGGCAGAATTCCACCCCTAGTCCTGCTGGCCACTCTGTTCCTGACACAAGCCAGGATGCCATTGGCTTTCCAGGCCACCTGGGCACACTGCTGGCTCACATTCAATTGATTCTCAACCAGTATCCCCAGGTCCCTCTCTCTGCACAAACCCAGCTGCCAATTGGTTCCAGGGCCAAAGGAATTGTATTTAAGAGGCTTGGGTACCAAAGGGAATGACTACATACATAGGCAGATCATGAGCACATGTGAGAGGCCTGGTGTTACAGCTGCTGAGGATTAAAAAAAAAAAAAAAAACCAGCAAGGAAAAAGGACTACTATGTATGCAAATGAAGAGACTCAAAGGTCTGTCCTAATATTACAGAAAAGAGTATGTATTTCTAGTGCTAGGGCTTGTTTTCCTAGTCAGTCTGCATACCTGGAATTGAATGTGAATAGAAAAACAACAGAAAAATGGCTACAAAGTTTTATAGCCTGCATTTAACAGCAAATTAAGATAGTTAATATAACAGTCTTTTATGGCCTTCAGATTTATTCTTCTTTTAATAGTCTTGGCCTTTAAAAAAAACACATCTGAAAGAAGCTCATTATGGTATTTTCCTAAATTTAACACTAAAGAACCTACACTGGTAACTACTAAGCTGAAAGCACTGGTCTAATATGTAAATTATCCTGTCATTATCACTGTCTTCAAAAGCTTACCTTTTAGTTTAGATACTAATGTAACTCATAAGCAAAGCATATTTCCATAATGAAGGTCAGATATCACCATCAAGTTTCATTAAAAAAAAAAAAAAAAAAAAAAAAGCAATCATGAATGAAACCAAGAAAATTATTTTATAAACTCAGGAAAATGTCCTACGTAACCATACTCATTTCATATTACTTCTCTGTGTGCCTCAATCCACCTCTCCATTACTTCATTAACTTAATTATTCACTAGCTAATAAAGATTATTTTTCCTCCTAGATAGGTGGAACTTACAGATACTACTTCAATATAAATAATAGCATACTGACAGGAATATGGTATTCATGTGGTCAGGAGGACGGTGGACATAGATCAATGCTCATTTTATACATTAAGTAGATGCCACAATGATCATGGCTTTAAACATCAGCACATCATTTTGATAATGTTTTTCAGTACTGAAGACACAAGGCAACATTTTTCAGGGTACTGAGTACCTGTGTTTACATATCTCAAAAGTCTTTGAATTGTAAAAAGGCAAGAGGTCAGTGCTTCCTATGCAGCTAGTCCCTTGCAAAATAATTTCGAACTGGCATTTTAAAGGAATTTATTACCGTTGTTATTTTTTAAGCTTCCAGGAAATACAAATTCAAGTTAGTATTTCCCCTCAAAAATGGTGCAGAAAGCCTTCACTAGATCTAGGACATTTTATATTTTTTAATTTTATATTTTTTAAATGCAAAAAAACATAGTAGCCTTTCAGGTTGAAGAGGAAGGATCCTAGGATCAGATAAAGAGAAATAATCAAAAACTCTTTCCTACACTCATCTTGACAATCCAGAGCTGCACAAACATTTATTTTTTTTTCAAAATAGAAGATACTACTTATCATGCTTCAATTTTGTTGTTCAAATTATCAAGTTGGATTTGACAGTGTTAGTCTTCAACCCAGTTGCTTTAATTTTCTATGGAACTTTTGTTAAGGGCAGTCCTGACACAAGTTTTAATTCTGCTTTTAATCAGACACACTATAAGAATTCTTAATGGAAATAGCAGGAAATTTAAAAATGTTTACATTTTTTAAAAGCTATATCCTCTTTATAAGTGAGATTACAGAAAGCATTTAGCTAAAATAAGCCAGACAGTTCATATTCCCTTTTTCTATCAAATCACTGAATTTTACTTTGTAAGTAGTTTGTGTGTGTATATATCATCAGTGGATGCTGAAATTGTGTATTTCTACTGACTTGTCAGAGTACTTCAGAAAATGCATATAAATATTTTAAGATCACATAAGAGGAAGGGAAGAAATGCTACCACAATTCCTTCTTGAAATAATTGCGGTCCGAATAAGTCCATAACAGTAAAATTACACAGCCAATTTTAATGCTTCTGAAATAGCGTCCTGATTTGCAGAAAATATCCACGTTTTAAACTTAAAGTACCATGCATGTCAGCTGTGATTCTTGCTGAAACCATAAGGGTTAGTGCATTTCTGTATGAGGAACTCAAAGTTCCTGTTATGAAGAGCAGTTTTGAGATAAACTAATTGGATTTTAAGCTGTTAAAAAGACTGGCAGTGAGTGATGGCCTGGCTGCTTGCCCTATTATTTCTGCTGAACCAGAAAAAAACCCTCATGTTAATAACAGCACATTTCTAGAAGAGTTTTAAGATAAGACACTGCACTAACGAGTATTCCTTATTACAGGTAATCTAAAAGTAATTCACAGTGACTGCTGAAAAATCAGAAGCTGATGGTGTGCTAAAATCCAGTATTGGTGATACTCAAGCTGGAGTTTATTGTGAAGGATGGTGTTGAAGCTAAGGCTTCCCAAAAACTCCTTTGTAACTTGTAGAGAATTATGTTGAAGTGCAACCAGTAACTGGTGCAAAATAAAATTCCAAACCAAACATGAGCCTTGAATGAGCCAGAAAGCAAAAGTGATGCTGTTTCTGCTTTTTCAGGGTAGTCCCACCTGCTTTTACACAACTATAATTCACAGGTATTTAACACAGAAATAATAAGGAAGGTCCAGTCAGTTTCTCTAAAATATAATTTAACACATTACAATAAGCCTCGTGTATGTTGTGTATGTTTGTATGTTTGGGGGTTTTNCACAGAATCACCGAGGCTGGAAAGGAACAGATTAAGTCCAGCCTATGAGCTAACACCACACCAGCTATACCATGGCACTAATTGCCACATCCAGTCTCTCCTTAAACACCTCCAGGGACAGGGACTCCACCACTTCCCTGGGCAGCCCATTCCAATGCCTGATCACCCTGTCCATGAGGAAGTGCTTCCTGATATCCAGCCTAAACCTCCCCTGGTGCAGCTTCAGGCCGTGCCCTCTCACGCTGTCACCACTTGCCTGGGAGAAGAGCCCGACCCTCACCTGACTACAACCTCCCTTCAGGTAGTTGTAGAGTGGTAAGGTCCCCCCTGACTTTTCTCTTCTCCAGGCTAAACACCCCCAGCCTTCTCAGCCTCTCCTCAGCAGACTTTCCCTCCAATCCCTTCACAGCCTCATTGATCCCCTCTGGACCTGCTCAATCACCTCAGTGTCTTTCTTGAAGTGAGAGGCCCAGAACTGGACACAGTACTTGAGGTGTGGCCTCACCAGTGCTGGGTCCAGGGGCAGAATTCCATCCCTAGTCTTGCTGGCCACTCTTGCTCCTGACACAAGCCAGGATGCCATTGGCTTTCCAGGCCACCTGGGCACACTGCTGGCTCACATTCAATTGATTCTCAACCAGTATCCCCAGGTCCCTCTCTCTGCACAAACCCAGCTGCCAATTGGTTCCAGGGCCAAAGGAATTAGTATTTAAGAGGCTTGGGTACCAAAGGGAATGACTACATACATAGGCAGATCATGAGCACATGTGAGAGGCCTGGTGTTACAGCTGCTGAGGATTAAAAAAAAAAAAAAAAACCAGCAAGGAAAAAGGACTACTATGTATGCAAATGAAGAGACTCAAAGGTCTGTCCTAATATTACAGAAAAGAGTATGTATTTCTAGTGCTAGGGCTTGTTTTCCTAGTCAGTCTGCATACCTGGAATTGAATGTGAATAGAAAAACAACAGAAAAATGGCTACAAAGTTTTATAGCCTGCATTTAACAGCAAATTAAGATAGTTAATATAACAGTCTTTTATGGCCTTCAGATTTATTCTTCTTTTAATAGTCTTGGCCTTTAAAAAAAACACATCTGAAAGAAGCTCATTATGGTATTTTCCTAAATTTAACACTAAAGAACCTACACTGGTAACTACTAAGCTGAAAGCACTGGTCTAATATGTAAATTATCCTGTCATTATCACTGTCTTCAAAAGCTTACCTTTTAGTTTAGATACTAATGTAACTCATAAGCAAAGCATATTTCCATAATGAAGGTCAGATATCACCATCAAGTTTCATTAAAAAAAAAAAAAAAAAAAAAAAAGCAATCATGAATGAAACCAAGAAAATTATTTTATAAACTCAGGAAAATGTCCTACGTAACCATACTCATTTCATATTACTTCTCTGTGTGCCTCAATCCACCTCTCCATTACTTCATTAACTTAATTATTCACTAGCTAATAAAGATTATTTTTCCTCCTAGATAGGTGGAACTTACAGATACTACTTCAATATAAATAATAGCATACTGACAGGAATATGGTATTCATGTGGTCAGGAGGACGGTGGACATAGATCAATGCTCATTTTATACATTAAGTAGATGCCACAATGATCATGGCTTTAAACATCAGCACATCATTTTGATAATGTTTTTCAGTACTGAAGACACAAGGCAACATTTTTCAGGGTACTGAGTACCTGTGTTTACATATCTCAAAAGTCTTTGAATTGTAAAAAGGCAAGAGGTCAGTGCTTCCTATGCAGCTAGTCCCTTGCAAAATAATTTCGAACTGGCATTTTAAAGGAATTTATTACCGTTGTTATTTTTTAAGCTTCCAGGAAATACAAATTCAAGTTAGTATTTCCCCTCAAAAATGGTGCAGAAAGCCTTCACTAGATCTAGGACATTTTATATTTTTTAATTTTATATTTTTTAAATGCAAAAAAACATAGTAGCCTTTCAGGTTGAAGAGGAAGGATCCTAGGATCAGATAAAGANTGCTAGGGCTTGTTTTCCTAGTCAGTCTGCATACCTGGAATTGAATGTGAATAGAAAAACAACAGAAAAATGGCTACAAAGTTTTATAGCCTGCATTTAACAGCAAATTAAGATAGTTAATATAACAGTCTTTTATGGCCTTCAGATTTATTCTTCTTTTAATAGTCTTGGCCTTTAAAAAAAACACATCTGAAAGAAGCTCATTATGGTATTTTCCTAAATTTAACACTAAAGAACCTACACGGGTAACTACTAAGCTGACCCCCATTAACTGAAAGCACTGGTCTAATATGTAAATTATCCTGTCATTATCACTGTCTTCAAAAGCTTACCTTTTAGTTTAGATACTAATGTAACTCATAAGCAAAGCATATTTCCATAATCAAGGTCAGATATCACCATCAAGTTTCATTAAAAAAAAAAAAAAAAAAAAAAAAAAAAAAGTTAAAAGACAAGAGTTACAAGTCAATCATGAATGAAACCAAGAAACTATTTTATAAACTCAGGAAAATGTCCTACGTAACCATACTCATTTCATATTACTTCTCTGTGTGCCTCAATCCACCTCTCCATTACTTGATTAACTTAATTATTCACTAGCTAATAAAGATTATTTTTCCTCCTAGATAGGTGGAACTTACAGATACTACTTCAATATAAATAAATAATAGCATACTGACAGGAATATGGTATTCATGTGGTCAGGAGGACGGTGGACATACATCAATGCTCATTTTATACATTAAGTAGATGCCACAATGATCCTGGCTTTAAACATCAGCAGATCATTTTGATAATGTTTTTCAATATTGAAGACACATTTTTCAGGGTATTGAGTACCTGTGTTTACATATCTCAAAAGTCTTTGAATTGTAAAAAGGCAAGAGGTCAGTGCTTCCTATGCATCTAGTCCCTTGTAAAATAATTTCAAACTGGCATTTTAAAGTAATTTATTACTGTTGTTATTTTTGAAGCTTCCAGGAAGTATTAATTGAAGTTAGTGTTTCCCCTCAAAAATGGTGCAGAAAGCCTTCAGTAGATCTAGGACATTTTATACTTTTAAATGCAAAAAAACATAGTAGCCTTTCAGGTGAAGAGGAAGGATCCTAGGATCAGACAAAGAGAAATAATCAAAATCCCTTTCCTACACTCATCTTGACAATCCAGAGCTGCACAAACTTTTTTTTTTTTTTTTTCCCCCAAAATAGAAAATACGGCTTATCATACTTCAATTTTGTTGTTCAAATTATCAAGTTGGATTTGACAGTGTTAGTCTTCAACCCAGTTGCTTTAATTTTCTATGGAACTTTTGTCAAGGGCAGTCCTGACACAAGTTCCATACAGCTTTATAGCAAGAAATTAAAAAATGTTTACATTTTTTAAAAGTTATATCATCTTTATAAGTGAGATTACAGAAAGCATTTAGCTAAAATAAGCCAGACAGTTCATATTCCCTTTTTCTATCAACTCACAGAATTTTGCTTTGTAAGTAGTTTGTGTGTGTATATATCATCAGTGGATGCTGAAATTGTGTATTTCTACTGACTTGTCAGAGTACTTCAGAAAATGCATATAAATATTTTAAGAAATAATAGCAGTCCGAATAAGTCCATAACAGTAAAATTACACAGCCAATTTTAATGCTTCTGAAATAGCGTCCTGATTTGCAGAAAATATCCACGTTTTAAACTTAAAGTACCATGGATGTCAGCTGTGACTCTTGCTGAAACCATAAGGGTTAGTGCATTTCTGTATGAGGAACTCAAAGTTCCTGTTATGAAGAGCAGTTTTGAGATAAACTAATTGGATTTTAAGCTGTTAAAAAGACTGGCAGTGAGTGATGGCCTGGCTGCTTGCCCTATTATTTCTGCTGAACCAGAAAAAAACCCTTATGTTAATAACAGCACATTTCTAGAAGAGTTTTAAGATAAGACACTGCACTAACGAGTATTCCTTATTACAGGTAATCTAAAAGTAATTCACAGTGACTGCTGAAAAATCAGAAGCTGATGGTGTGCTAAAATCCAGTATTGGTGATACTCAAGCTGGAGTTTATTGTGAAGGATGGTGTTGAAGCTAAGGCTTCCCAAAAACTCCTTTGTAACTTGTAGAGAAATATGTTGAAGTGCAACCAGTAACTGGTGCAAAATAAAATTCCAAACCAAACATGAGCCTTGAATGAGCCAGAAAGCAAAAGTGATGCTGTTTCTGCTTTTTCAGGGTAGTCCCACCTGCTTTTACACAACTAGAATTCACAGGTATTTAACACAGAAATAATAAGGAAGGTCCAGTCAGTTTCTCTAAAATATAATTTAACACATTACAATAAGCCTCGTGTATGTTGTGTATGTTTGTATGTTTGGGGGCTTTTTTGTTTGTTTGTTTAGGCTGGGTTTTGGTGGTGGAGGTTTTTTGGTGTTGGTTTTTTTTTTTGTCTGGTTGGTTTTGGGTTTTTGTAGATAATAGGTGATAGTCATGAGAAAAGCAGAATCAATAAAACAATATTTTATACTTGAGTGTTAGATCACAAGCTTTTGCCACATTTTAAGTATTCACAAAACTAGAGCTTAAAATAAAATCACTAGTTTAAAAACTAGATAATTCTACTGGAACATAGATATACAGACTGACACAGGCAAGTAAGTATATTTACTGAAGCAGAAACTAACGTAAAAAGGAGGTTAATGCCAGAAGTCTGAATCTATTAAATGGACAGAGTTGCAGGGGTGCCAGCTATAGACTTCCCCCACATTATTCACTAGAATTGTAGATAAATGATTTCTTCTAAATCCAGGCTACTTGTCTTAGTATATACATTTTGACTGCTGGTCTCTGTCTCTTTGTAGCCAAGAATCAACAACACTGGCCCAAATTTCTTACACAGCAAGAGAACCCAGATCTCCTGGTTCCACGGAAGTGATACAGCTCCATCAGCTGTAGCATCAATCAACAGGTAGGACAACAGACATAAAAGTATGAAATGCTATGGGAGATGGAAGGTAAGAGAAGAAATTAAGAACTTCAGTATGATAAGAGCCAACAAAGATCCTTCTGGAACAATAACATTCCCACTGCTCCTGACAGCTACTCTGTGCAAGATCAGCCTTAATACACACAAATATACAAGATACCTAGTGCCATAAAGAGTCCAAATAACCTTCAACATCAGAAAAAGAGGTCCACTGAATTTACGAAGGCCATATATTTGCTTTCCCCATTCTCTCACTCATAGTGTATCTAACATCCATTTTGTGAGAAGACTGAACTGCTTACCCAGAATCCAGACTGATAATGCTGCAATTGCAATTCATCCACTGACATGACAGAGACAGCAGCATATTAGTGCATCTCAACACCCTGATCGATTTTATTGAACAAAACTGCTGTCCATTCCACAACTGTGTCTGTAAGAAACATTCTGAACTGCTTCTTTGTACAAAAGTTCAACCAATGCCAGAATCCCCCCTAGCATAAATGTAATCATTTTTTAAAATGGAATAAGGAGTGACACTCAAACATTCAATGTCACCTTTATTTCATCCACAAAAGCATCCTCAGCTCTTCAGGAAGACAGGGAGCTAGGCAGCCTCTTTTAAGCACCTGAGATACTGACACAGACAGCTATAGGAAATGCAGTTTGAAGGCTGGTTAGGTTTGAAATTCAGTTTTAGAACAGTGAAAGGAAATGAAGAGACATTTCTGAAAATATGAGAGGAAAAGCCCAATAGGAAAACAGTCAGTAATTCGAAGCACGTTTCTAACAATTGCAGATTAATCTTCTTTTTGTTACGAAATGCCACTAATATCCTGCATGTCGTGGATTTCATATGCATGTACAAAGATGATAATTCTTCTACATTAAAACTTCATCTGTTATCTAGGTCAGCTGAAAAATTTTCACATAGAACACAGTGGGCAAGGGAAGCCTGCAATCTGTCTTTTTCATACTAATATACATATATATGATTGTAAAAGAAAAAAAAAATCTTTTAATTTTGTTTTCATTTACCATTTCTCCTTTCTAGGAAAGAATTAGAGATCCACCAATTATAATTTCAGGCTTATCACTTCACTTTATGATAAGTGTACTTTCACACCTAATTACTCCAATTAGCCTATCAGCCAGGAGACATCTGATTTCCTCTTGCAGGTACCTATGGTTTTATTTACAGCATCTTCTACAAAGGTCTGGGACAGAATTCACCTTTGTCTACTAAACAAGCTGTTTTTCATCCCCTATCCTTTTCTACGTATTCTTCAGAAAGTCTATCCTATTATATTCCATGAGGGTTTTATGCCTGCACAGCCTGTATTTTTATGACATCAAGTTGACAGCATCAAATTCTGCAGAGTTTGGGTATTTTTTTTCCTTGTATACATCAGATCACCCTAGGAATATCAAATTGTAACAGCATAAGTAGCTGCTTTATGACAATGGTAAAGAATACAATATTTCTAAATACTAATGTGTGTGGATATATATCTATATGTAGTTATTATGAAGAACAGGATTTTTTTACTGCAATGAGAACATGCAAAAATTTAGATTATACTTCCTTATACTCTTTTGAGCTGGGAGAGAAGGATTGCTTATAAAAACTAATCCCTCTCTGCTTTGGATTTTGTCCAAGCTGACAGACTGTCATACAAACTAGCCTAATGAAATACTAAAGATTATTTTGCATGCATATATTAAGGATGGATTGCTTTTAACTTCTTTTAAAAAAATCATATGCCTTGCCTACAGAAAAGTCATACTCCGAAGTTATACCCTGCACATTTCAGACTAATTTTTTAGCTGGAGCTACACATTCTTATAGTTGATTTGCTTCACTGTTTTAGATAATACATTTTTCATTAAAAGAAAAAAAGAAAAAATCCACCACAGAGAAGAAGTGTTTTCGCTCCCACTCACTCCCCTACACAATTTATTCATTCAGCAGTCCTGGAAATTCAGTAGGGAATTATCAGCCTTCTGTTCAGTAACACAGACCAGCTCCAGGGAAATAAGCAAAAAAATGAATCTGTGAATTGTGACTGCCACCAACGCAAATCAGACTCCATCCCCTTCCTGTTAAATTGCAGGAAAGAAGGCAGACAGAAAATTATTTTTTGTTACTGATAAATACTATAGAAATAAAATGACAAAGAAAATCAGTGAATGAGCTAGTTCAAAAAAAAGGAGCTCTTCCTTCAGGACCAATTGCCCTGAATCAAACCAGCTGCAAGGAACAACTGGCCACGGCTTTGTTTCATTAGCCCTGCTAAGGGAAGTTGGGACCCAGCCTTACCTCTGCCAGGGAAGGGAGGCCAGCCTGTCCTCTCTGCCAGCTCCCAGCTGATGCCTTGACCACAGATAATCTAAGGATCTAATGATGAAAGCATATTAGCTCAGCTGTTCAGGTCTCAAGCACGAAAATAAATTTTTATGGGAGGAATAAGTGACTGAACCAAAAGCACATCAGTAAGGTACCTCCTCAGGTGGCTACAGGAGACCCCACTGCCCAAGAAACTGACTGGCTACCATGCCTAACCTTAGAAAAGGAAATAAATCTGACCATCTAAACCAACTGGTTCTACAGAGTAGCTGAATGTGATGGCAAGGAAAAAAAAAGAGAATTTCTAATGGTGTAATCACATTTCAATCAAATCTTTTCCAGCTACTTGCAGAAAGGCAAGACAGAAGGCAAGAATTAAGCCTATTAGGCAATTGTCCCTGTATGGGAAAACATCCCTGCCACAAAATGGATTTCAGTCAAATAAACTTACTTAACACCAGAAAACAGAATATCTGTTCATGTGTTAAGTATCTTCATTCATTGTTCAAATCTATTTTTACTATCGTCTCTATAGTGCTGTCTTGGAATAGGTGAATTAGCAACAGATTTTGGAGATTCAAGAATCAATCCAGGTAAGTGATTTCTTGTTCTCATCTTATTCCAGATCCCTCAAAGTACTTTGCCATAAAGGGAATTTAAGTCTACTGACATTAAATCTACAGTTAGGTCTACTGCTTCTTCAGTTATTGATTCAGTCCTTAGGAGAAATTATATCAGAGCTCCTAGATCATAGATGGAAAGCCACTCCCAGGCTCCCATATAGGCAACTGCATTACACAAATTTTTACAAATTACTGGGCTCTAGATTTTCTCTTCCCATGTCTTCCTTTGTCTCATTAAAAAAAGGTTGACTATGAATAATAGCTAGATCAGGTGACAAACAATAAAGTATTATTAACCTCTTTCCAGATGTATGGTCAGAGAGGAAAAAAAAATGCTCACACAAATCTCCAGTCACAAACAACCCACCTATCAGAAAATGTTCTATTAAAGATGGTCCTTTTCTGCTAAAAAAACAGCTACTTCCTGCCCTCCTCTGCCCCACTATGATATTCAGGTACACTTTTTCCTCGACACCAAGACCTTACTGCAAAAACAAGTTAGATGTCTCAATATTATATGCTTAAAAAAACCCCACATTGATCCAAGTCCTTAGGGAGAACTGGATTCATCCCACTGGCTTCAGGCTTTAGGCAGAGGGGGGCCTAAATCACATTTCACTTTGAGAAATCTTGACTAGTAAACTCTGTTTATTCTTTGAGTTTCCATGGTGCTTTAAAGCCCTCAGCCTCACCAAATTCAAATGGAAGCTTGAGACATCTCATCATGTGTTTTTAGAAGCAGATTTGCTCTCCTAATTTATACACGCTTAATGATCGTATGAAGTGCTGTTGATTTGCTCTTTATTCAGCACGCAAGATGAATGTAAATATCCAAAAAACAGTAATGTCCTTGCACTGACACTGTCATCACCCTCATCAAGGGCTGGACTTGATGATCTCTGAGGTCCCTTCCAACCCAGACAATTCTATGATTCTATGATGATCCTTTAAATGCACCCTAAAAGGGGTGAAAAAAAAGGAAGTGAGTTTACTTCAAGCCAGGATGAATAAAAGCAGCATAGAAGAGACCCAACATTATTACAGGAAAACCAGCAGCACTGCAAACATTGGTTTGGGAGGCAATATGGGAACAAGATTGATCTAGTTGGTTTTTTAAGTGGATTTTCAATAAAGATGCAAAAGAGGTCTCAGTACAGGAAGGCACTTAAGCATGTTATAACCTTAGCAAGTAAACAGGCCTCCAGGTTTCCATGGCACTAATAACAAAGAAGATTTTTCATTGGATTAGGCTAGAGAGCCTTATTTTCTCATTGCAGCTGCTCAGGTAATTATTTCAGACTGAGTAAGGTCTAGGATATTCACAGACACATCCGACACTAACTGAAAAAAATCAGATATACTGACCAACACATTGCCCTGGCTATAGTTCACAATTCTAAGACTGAAAATTTCTCAGTTATGCGATTTTTCAGGGAAACTTTCATAAGCTCTAAATAGGTGATACAAGTCATACAGTATCACCTACAAGTGACCTTTTTAGAAGTCCTTAAATAAAAGGTGATGTAAAACAATTGTGGGTACTTTTTTATATTTAGTAGTATTTTGGGAGGAGTAGATAATTGTTTAACTTATTTCAAAACAGTCGATATTCTAACTATCCTTTAGATATTATAATATACTATTATAAATATTCCACAGAAGAAACAGGTTCTTGGTCTCTTTCTCAAGTTTAATATAGAAAGACTGATGCACACTTGTTTTTTTAACAAAACTGCATGCTATTAGGAAAGCAGGGAAAGTAAATACCCTTCCAAGTGGGCAGCCCAGCTTGTTGAGGTGGGAATCTGAATCACCAACTCTATTCCTGCTCCACAAGTCTATTTCTCATGGACACTGGAATCTATCCCAGTGAACCAGGTACCCATTGCCAAGTCTGATTTCCCCTCCCTCCTTCCCACTTTTCTGCCAGTAACACACCTTTCTTTCAAGATGCACTGAATCCTTAGCATCACACAGCAACCTACTCAGAAGTGTACACTTACCAGATAACTTCAGCTGGTTTTTGTGGTTCTGCTGCTGCAGTGCTTATTAAAATCCAATTAAATAACATCACCAAAATGCTAGATGGTCTCATAAGATTACCTTATCTTTTTTGGCTAATTGAGTTTTTATTTGCCATCTGCACTAGTATCAAAAACATAACAGTCCAGCTTAGCTGAAAGAAAAACCTGTTCATGTAAACAAACATTCAGAACATCAACCTGTTCAGCAACAGGAACAAACTTGGCAAACACATAACCCTGAGCAAAACATGCACTCAAGTTTCTACTCAGTCTAGTCTCTTGTGCTATCATAGCCGAAGCCAAGTACTACTTCAGGGTCTTCAGTCCCAAATAGCTGTCCACATGCAGTCCTCTTCCACAATCTACTCAGATAAGCAAGATGGAAATAAGAGTGAAACAGACTGACAGCCACAACAGAGCATCCTTCTTATCAGATGTGTTAGGGCAGGCTGGTTACAGACCTGCCAGCACAAACACCCCAAAGCAGGAACTGGGGCTGGCATGGTGGGTCCCCTTCCATTTCTCCAAAGTGTAAATGATAGAGATGCATTGCTTGGGTCTGAGGGACATGATTCCAGGCAGTCACCATCCTTCTATCTTTAACTGTTGATCCAGGAAAATAAACTCACAGAGCACAGTTTTTCCTTAAGAGAGCTGGTCTCTAAGTAATGTCCAGAACAGCTTACATCTTCAAACACACTAAATGTTACTTTAACCTCTATACTTTGCTCTCAATAGCTGAGAGAGCAGCTTAAGAGTTCCTCTTTGGCTTCTTCCAGCGATGAAAACAAACCAAACAAAAATACTTTCATGAGGTGGATCTACAGAGCAAAAAAATTATTCTGAAGCATTGGATTTGACAGAAACAATTCCAAACGTTAACTTTAGAAAGAAAAACACTTAATATCTTATGTCTTTACTGAGCAGATCCAGAATAAAAGCCACAACAATTTGGCTGATAAATATTTTACATTTCTAATGTAATTCAAGCTTGTTTATCTCACTAAAACTTCCTGTTGTTTTCTGTTTGTTCCCTGAAATGGTCTTTTCACTTCTCCTGTAGTAAGATAGGGACCAGGCTCAGGCACCTGGTTTGGGTACAATCATACATTTAGCTCTCAAACTGCTAGTTTCAAAATGAGCAATGTGGAAAATGTAAGAGCTCTATGAATCTAGGATATTAAACGTGCAGAGAAGAGCATTAAGGGCAGCCACTGCCTGGAGAGCAGAGTCCCAGTTCTCTCTACTAAACCTCTCAGCTACCTAATACCTAGCTGTGATGAGACCTTTTTCTCCAAGCTGATTAATTCCACTGGGGTTTCATTAGTTTCGGAGTCAGCAAAATTACAGAACTTGAGGCTAGGAGATAGAATTGCACGAGAAATATTTGCATGGATTTTTAACAATACATATTCAGCAGGACCAAAGAAAACCTTAAGTCAGTTGGCAGGATGTCTCACCCATCTTGCAGGGGTGCCAAAATTGCATGCATTTCCTCTTCTCCCTCCATTTGGGATATACAGTGGAATATACAAGCAAAAACAAATTCTTGCAAATTCCTCTAGGAGAGAATTAATGCTTTCTCTTCAGAAACCACTTTCCCTTAATATTGCCAAGGAGGAATGTGCAGATTACTTTGCATCTTTAATTAGTAAGTAACAGGAGAGTTGCAGTTGCTGCCTATGCATCTACTTTCCCCATTTGGAAGTAACGTGCTCTCCAAGAGCATCCTATTATATTTCAAGTATTCCTGTATCTGTCAGCATTCCAGGAATTAACAGAAATAGGATGAATCCATTTCAAATGTTTTAACCCATTGTTATTAACACAACTAATATTCACGTTGTACTGTTGCCATGGCTTGTGGAGGGCAAATTCTATACTAAGATTATTTTATCTCATTTTTTTAAATTCTGTCCTAAGGCTACAGTCAGTCAGCTCCTGCAGAGGCACTGGGTTTACCCCCAAAGCTGATCACAAGTGGGATGACATTCTTGACAGAACATATGAGTAACTGAGATCTTACTTTTTTGCTAATAAACAGAACTGAAATGGAGTCACCATCCCTGGAGGTATAAAAAAAAAAATCCTGTAGATGTGGTTCTTGGGGACATGGTTTAGTAGTGGATCTAAAAGTGTCAGGTTAACAGTTAGACTCTTAAGTCTTTTCCAACCTAAGTGATTCTATGGTGATCCAGGACAACCAAAGAAACTCAAAACAAAATGAGGAGGCAAAAGTATTGAGAGAAAACAGGGCCTGAACAAATGCATCTCTAACACAGCTCACAGCAATAGCTTTATTAGAGCTCATGTTCACAACTACGGGTATAAATGTCCAGAGACTCTTATTTACAGTTCTCAATTAAGATTTCTTGCTACTGAACCAGTGCTAACATACAAACTGGTCCTCAAAGCTTGTAGAAACATCTGTGGCATGGAAACATGCTGTTAAGTCCTATGAGCACGAAAACCTGGATATGCTGGAGAGTAGACAGTGTACCAGCATCCTTCTGTAGTCAACCATGCTGGTGTCCTGGAAATACAGAACAAAAAAATTCCCTCTACCTTTAAGGTTTTTCCATTATGGTTCTGAGCACCAAACAAAAATAAGGATGAAAACACAATTCGTTCTCACCAAGAAGAAGGTTTTGATCACAAAGCCCAAAGCCCTGATACCAGATGTAGACATAAACCTTGATTTAATTGGTGTAGCTGGAAGACTTTTAAGACTTTAAGCAGTCAGGAAAAGTATACCTATGTGAAATGAGGAACTTGTGGGCAGTGCTTCAGTCTGGAAGAAGAGAAAGGTAAGACACTGAGTGCTGAGCATTTCTGTTACCTTGGTTTTGACAGGTAGATTGCTACAGTTACAGCCCAGTCACATATTTATCAAAATTAAACACATCCAAATAACCTCACACATACTAAACAAGAGGGAAACAGGGTGGTAAGGGTTACATAGCACCACTGAAGATTCTTAGGTTAGCCTAAACTAATATGAAACTGAGCACACAAGAAAGAAGCCCTGCAGCTCCCCATCCAGGGGACAGATCTGTGGTGGCTGGTGGAATGGCTGATCAACACAGGATTCCTTCTACAATTACAGAGCTGATGAGCTAAACCCACACTTCTTATCTTATATAAACTTCTGCCTTAACTGTGTTGCAGCCCAATCTGTCTTAAAGTTGGAAGACTGTACTTGATGATTTAAACTTGGAATATGGAAGATGAGAAAATAAAACAATGCTAGGAGTTTCTTGCACAAAAATCCTTCCCAAATTGGTCTTGTATATCAGTTCCTCTAGGGATGAGGAACTGGGTTTTCATTCTCCCCTCTTCTGCTACAGTCTTCAGGGGCTTGTGGCAATGGAGCATACCTGAAGCTACTCCTAACCTATTCCTTTCTTAAAGGCATCTTTTCAACTGCACTATTACTGTGCATCCAGTCTTTCTGTTGAAGATGGAGTCGTCCTTTCTCTTACTGTTGTCATTTTGTTTTATTTCTTTCAGTTGATTTATCTGACAGGAATACATGATCCTATACTAGCTGCAGCTCTGATGACTTGATTTTCCTCTCACTTTTAAGGAAGATCTTTTCAGAATTGATATTTCCAGTGTATACCTTAATCCTTCTTTCTAAGTAAAGGCTTTAGCATAAGTTGCACAATTTGCCATATTGTAAACAGAGCTGATAAAATCAGATATGTTAGGAGAAACAGTCACAGTACATGCATCATATCAGATGGATGACTCCCAGCATGACCAGAGTTCTCAGTAAACACAGCAAATGACATACTAAAAAAGCAGATGATATACTTGGCACTTTGAGGTGGGGGGTTTTTTGGGTTTTTTGTGTGGTTTTGATTCGGTGGGGGTTTTTTTGTATGTGGTTGGTTGGGGTTTTTTCTGTTAAACTCATTTCTTCCTCCTCCCATACATACTGTACTGGCAACTTTCCCTCAACAGCATATGAGAATCAGACTAAGGAAAGTCAAGATGCTTTACCAAGGACTGTTCAAGGACATGGGCAGGCTTCCACCTGGCTCTTCACTGATCCTTCAGCTAACGAGATTAATTGGTTACTAACACTATCATGGAAAACCATCTTGAAGCCTAGCCTAGAATTCAGCCATTTCATTACTTAAGAAGAATTTTAGGTTTTTTAAGCAAGAGTCCTTGGCACCATTCTCTATACCCAAAATACCAGACATCCTCACATTCATAACAAATGCAACCCCACAATGTTCCTAAAGAAAAAATGCCAATCCAATTTTAGCTTTTGAGGCTCCACAGTGATGGCTTCTGACAAGGCAATCCAGGCACGGTATGTTTTAATTTCATTTCATGCCAGTATTTCTTGTTGGCAGTGTTTGTAAATCTGCATTTAGCTGCCCTGCAAGCTTACCAGCCCTTAGGACTTCTGTCTTGCCACAAGGACACCTCAAGTTCTTCTACTGTTTCATCTATTGCTCCCTACAGTAGTCTCAGCCCTGACACTTTGTCCTTCTTTCTTTAGAAGTGTCTGTGACAGAACTCAGAAAAAAAAATAATTGTGATTAGATAAGGCAGGAGAGATGAAAATCAGTTTCCTGTGCTCACCCAAGCCTGGATTTTTGATGAAAATCGTTTTGCTTCTCTTAATCTAGAGAGATTTTTTTTTTGCCTTCAAGGCTATGGTAATGAAAATGTTTCCTTTTTCCTTTAATCATCTGGAAAATTCTGCTAAAATTTGAAATACAAGTGAGAGTAGCCAAGTTATACAGCAATATCTGCATACACATACAGACCAGAAAATGAACTTCAGGCACAGAGAATTGGGTTTAAACTGCCATGGAAGTCACCGAAAACACCAATTTCACCTAAATCTGGAGCACACCACATACCACCACCACTAACATACACCCTGATTAAGACATTATGGATGGCAGCAGAAGTCCCTTTCTTGACTTCAGACAACCTTGACTCGAGCCTCAGTGAAGTCCTCACAGCCAGCAGGTGAGTATGAAATGGAGAGTTCTGGATATCAGATGCCATTTTTTAAAATATAAAGCCTAAATCTATTCATCATACACTGAAAATTGATCTCTCTATTGGAATTTAGTATGTTTAAAGAATAACTGCCTGCAAAATATGTATTAATCTGCAGTTACAGTCTCCTGTAATTTCCAGCTTCCCCTGAAAGAATAATTTCCATCTGTATTAACACAGTCTGAGGTCAAAGACCAACTTGATTATGTCTTTCCAATCTGAGAACATTGTTACATACATAAGAAAAAGCCATAAAAAGTCAAATTTGCATTTTAAGCCTAGAATAGCTGTCAAATCACTAAAGACAGAGAGACAGGTTCACCTGTTTCATGTAGCCTGAGGCTGTCCTCGGCACTAGAGCCACAGAGGGGGTGGGAGTGTGGTGGGTTAATCAAGTCCAGGCTGGTATTCCCATAGCTTTCAAGGACACAGAGGAAGGCAAGCAGGATTTTTGTTTCTTCACTATCTCAAACTTACTTGAAGGCATGGGATACTGTTGTTATTGGCTGTCTCAAAACATCAATCATTCCACACTTGAAATACATCCAAGTAAGTCTACCATACATCTTCATTTTGAAGGAATGACTTCCAACTTAGTTCATTATTTGCCACAGCAGCTTTAAATCAAGGACTCTTTCTGCTCAGAACAGAGTTAGGTTAAGTTAACATTGAGCTTACCAACAAAACAGTTAATTGCGAAGAATGATGGCAATGAACTTGACCACTGAAGAGGAAATCTTGAAATATTAACATTTGAAAGCTTCTAATCCCAGGAAGAACAGTTCTTGGTGTTTAACTGAAGATACCAGATTTGAAGTTGCAATGGAATATCCTCATGGATTTGAAATAGAATACAGACCATCCCCAACCACATGGTAAAGCACAGTAATTATACTATCTATGGCAGAGGAACAAGCATTTGCACTTCATCAGTACAGCACAGATACTTAAACAGGGTAAGTTTCTCTTTCTACCTCATCCTTTATCTGTGTGATTATACCTTTATATCTTTCCACAGGACTCAGAATACTAGTTCAAGAAACCTGGATGTATCATAAAGAGTTTCTGACAAGAAGACAAGGCATTGGTTTCATCATGACTTGCTTCTTGCATACACTTGTCAAAGTAAAGAAGATGAAAAAAGACAAGAAGACACAAATATGATTTTGCTTATGAGATTCACCCTTCCTCTCCTTTAGCAGATACAGGACCAACTTCTATTTTAAGGCATCTCTTACATCATTATATTGAACCAGCTAAGAGACTTAGTAGTAAAAAAGAAAAGCTGACCAATTTTTCTTAAGTGAATCCCAGTATCATCTAGAAGAAAAAAACATTCATAGTGCATATTCCCAAGACATATTTGGATGGTAAGCACAGATCTCCAGACATGCTGTTTCTCCCCATCTTGTAGCACATTACTTTTTTGCTGATAAAAAAACCTATCAATAGAATTATTAGATCAACATCATATTTCCTACAGAATTTCTATTCTGTGCTATTTCAACAAAGTGGTAGGAAGCCTGCTAAATGGTAGAATACTCAACCATAAATTCTCTTTGTCAGCCTGTAGGGTCAGCCACTAAGGTACAGTTGGTACATTTCTCCCCAAAATTGTATCAAAGAACCTCCAAAAGAACTGTTCTCACGAACCCTGCAGTGCCCGTGACACATTATATCCTGGTCTTACCAAGAAGGGACTGAGTTGAATCCATGTGAAGGGAGTAATACAGGGAAGGATGAAGCCGGAACATATATGGAGAACAGGTTCTCTCATCCAGAGAGCATCAGCCTTCTCTGCACCCCTGATTAGAGAAGGGAGGAAGATTAAATACACCTTTTCCTCCCCTCCAGCCAAGTACCTCCTGTTGCTTCTTAAGGTAACAGCCTTCTTTTAAGAGCTCAAATGAAATACAAACTTCTCTTTTTGCCCTCAAATAAAATAATCCACCCACCTTAGTGCCACCCAAAAAGAAGTGGCTAAACAAACAAGTGTGCAGAAATAACAGAAGGAGCCAATAATGTGGTATGTTTCCTTTGACACGGCACTTGCTGCATTTAAGATCATCTGTAGAAAGACAGATTGAAAGTAGGGTTATATCTGCAGAAATCAGTAACTTTACTCTCCAGTCTCATTTTATAAATTCTGAATTATCAGTATGTTTTTGAAATCTCCCACAAATTCCCTTATCTATTGCATTAGAAGCAAGGACAACAAAAGGGAGGAAAAGATAGTGGCATCTTCCAGAAAACATTATCTTCAATTCTGCAGAGAGATGCTTATCCAGCTTCTGAACACAGCATCATGCATCAACATCCTCTGCAACAATAAAATCCAATTTCATCTTTATTCAGTGTCTAACCAATGAAGAAGACTAAGATGACAGCTGTGCAACTCCTTGATTAATGCATCCAGACAGCTGCAATACCCACAGTCAGAGAGCTGAAGAGTGGAAATAGAGTCCCACTAAAGCTGTCAATAGGACACAATATATAGGTGTTATCATAACTGGACTGGAGTGCACCTCAAGAAAGAGAGTTTCATTTCATATGTGCATATATCTGGCAAACTCATATCCTGGTGAATATGGTGTTAATGGTGTTATGGGGCTCCTTTATCTGAACCTTTCCACATAAAATTCATTACAAAGAAACAAAACTCTGTTAGATATAGATATTTCTGTTGTGGCAGTGTTGCTCTGTCTTTACCTGAGAAAGCAGACATGGAAAAGTATTCCAGCTATGAAACTTGCATGGCTGGCAAAAGAAAACTATAAAGGTTGCCTTTATAGTTGCCTTTACTAAAATGAACCCTTTCTTTTTCACAAAAAGAAACGAAGTACTTATTTTCTACCTACTACCTCCAGTTACAATAAGGTAAATGACAGTTCAGAAATGTTAAAAATTGCACTTGGTTAAATATTAGCTTACAGATTGTGATGCAATTCATATCTTCAAATTAATAGTATCCTGATGTATTGGACGCAGCTGGGATGGAGGTAATCTCTTCGCAGAACCACATGGTTCTGGGTTTTGGACCTGTGGCTAAATTAGCACTGATAACTCATCAGTGATTTAGCTGCTGCTGAGCAGTGATTGCACAGCACCAAGAACTCCTCTGTTTCCCACTCCATCCTTCCACAGGAAGTGGGGTGGTAAAGAATCACAGAATCAGACTGGTTTGGGTTGGAAGGGACCTTAAAGATCATTTAGTTCCACCCCCCTGTCTGGTCAGGGACACATTCCACTAGACCATCTTCCTTGACCACTTCCAGGTAGGGAGCACCCACAGCTTCCATGGGCAACCTGTGCCAGTGTCTCATGACCTTCAAATTAAAGAATTCCTTCCTAATTTCTAAACTAAATCTCCCTTCTTCAAGTTTTAAACCACTTCCCCTTGTCCTCTCACTACGTAACAGAGGATGGGAGAGGACACAGTGGGAACCAGCTGATCCTAACTGGCCAAGAGAGCCAAATTTTGTAACATCCTGCTTTGCTATAAAACTGGAGAACAGCCTGCCCAAGGTAGTAGCTATTTGCCCATCAGTCTCCTTGTGGGAGGTGGTGAGAGATTGCCTTTGCATTCCTTGTTTCTTTTCCTCTTTCTGATCAGTAAATCAGCATTCATTTCCAATTTGAATTTGGGGTTTTTGGGGGGTTTAGTTTTTCTGGCATGGTACAAAAAGCCCTAGAAATTACCATCTGTATTGCTAACTGGGTGGCACTGTTGAAGAAACTCAGAGGGCAGTCAAACACAAGCGTCTCTTACCAACTCTTTGAAAAACAGAGCCATGACCTAGGAAGACAGGGAATATCCACTTTGGGAAACAAAATCTGTAATTTAAATTAGAGGAGGTAACAGCTTATCAGCAGACAGAGCGAGGAGGGCTGCTGCAGTTCAGCAGTCACAGCCCAAGCTCTGCTGGGCACCCATCACACTCAACACAAGGAAAAATAGCTTTCAGACAAGCCTATCGAATAATTTCCCAAAACCCACCACCTTGGGACAAACTCAGCTCCCAACTATTTGTAATATTCATGAAGCTGAAACTTCCAAAGTGAACGAGTATGAAAACTTAGTTTCCTTCACAGCTCTGCCACTGATTTGATCTAGCCATAAATTGACCATCAGACCATGACCAATTAGCAGACCCAAACTGCCCCAACCACATTGCTGGGCTCGACCTCCAGCACTACACCATCTCCTTAAGCAGGTGTGCAACTGCTTGGGGACGTTTTAAGTCTCTGCTTTGTTATTGCTAGCTACAAATTCCCCATAATGCTGTATAGCTTCCAGTGATTTAACCTTTAAAGCCAAAAGTATCAATAAAGTAAAATACTGCTCTACAGAAATCACAATATTAGTTCTTCCTTTATTGACAGGCAATTTGAATTAAAGAAAAATAAAGGGTTTTCACTATGAAAGAAAATTAGCAAACAATTCAAATGAACATTAGGAAAAAAAAAACTAAACAACAAATAATAAACAAGTAATGACCACCAAAGGTTAGTTCATAATACCACTTGTTATCTCATAACAACACATAGCCTGATTTTGGGTAGCTAATACTTTTACCTACACATTTGTGTCGGTAAAAACAGAGATAAGCAGAGCCCCAGTACCTCTTCTATGCCTACTTGTCCTCTGCCTTCAGTTCACCTTGTTAATTCAGTTTCTGTCTTGAAGAGATTGCTATGTATTTTATACAGTGCCATAAACTTGCATAGAGCCTCCGGGCTCCATGGAAAAATAAGCACATCAGTAAAATTAAAATGTCAAGTTATATCAGATTCAGAACACCTCTTTTTCTGAGCAGTTTTTAAGCCTCTTCTGTACAAGACTTACACCTTTTATTTATTTAGATACTTGCATATATGGTGCATGCATATATGGTTTTATATATGCATATACATACACATACACCCCACACTCAGATTTTACACATATATATAATCTATAATTTTATGAATATTGTATATTAGCATTTATTAAATTTATACATATATAGTTCATATATATTTTATAGTATAGAACGGTGCCTGGTCACCTGCTTCCTCCTAGCTGTTGAATCCATCTCTCTGTAAAGAAGCAATCCTTTTGCAAAAGAGAAAACACTGAGGGTAGCAGAAGTAGAAAGTGATGGTAAAGTCCAAGAGAAAAGAAGAGAAATAGCAACAGTTATTGCACTTCCAGCAGTGCCAGAGTCTCAGAATGTGGGCAGCAGGGGCAGATGCTTAAAGCCCAGAGCATCTGAAGACCACACAGGTACTACCACAAGACCTGGGAGCCTCAGCTCACTTACTTCCTGACGGAGGAGGATGGGAGTGGCTGGGAAACCCATAGAGCAAGTTTCAACCAAACAGCATTTTAAAATAAATAAATAAATAAATAAATGTAAAAATCCAAAATGGACCATTTCAGGAGAGAAATTATGCCTTGGTAACTTCCTTGCCAGCCTTATTTCTTCTTCTAACAACTTGCTGCTTCATAAAGCAGAACTGAAGCACTAAAATGATGCATTTGTGGACTTTGTGGTGTTGTATAAGCTTGTAACTCAGTAGACCTTATGGCTGCAAGTCATTTGTATTGATTTATTTACTTCATTAGAGAAAGGAAGATTAAATTCTGCATTGATGGAGAATCAAATTGAAGAAGGAATAGCTGATTAGACATTTTAAAATCACATTTTAAAATGAAGTTTCCTAATGACACACTCAAAATTAAATACTAAGAGTAGAGTTAGACAATCCAAATCTATAGTTAGAAACTTAAATCACTAATTTTATTTGTAGATGAAAAAGTTATGCAGCAGCTTTTACCAACTATTGCCTTACTTGCCTGCTTGATAAAGCTCTACAAGACCTGGTAACGTAATTACGAAAACTCTTTAATTGCATAAATGGCTTTGTAAGTTTTTACTCCTGGGCTTTGAAAGAACTGTGTTAATGGAGACCACTAGTTTCCTAGAAACCCAGCTGAACACTCAGTCAGGGAGGTCTCATCCTTCCAGCCACTACACACAATGCAGCAAACATTGTGCCTTTGAAATTCAAACCATTTTGTCATTTCCCTTTGATGTAGCCTCTCTAGCAGCTCGCTGACATAATCAACATTAAAACAATAACTTGGCAATCACAAAACAACAAGCTGTAATTGAGAAATTAATCTTCCCAGATTAAGAGATATAAATATTTTAATGTACAGAAATTAGTAAGGTAAGTGGGAAAAAGAGTGAAGTCTATGAGTAATAACACTCACCACCTTTCTGTTAGACATCTCAAAATACTACAAAAAGATAAAGCATTATTTTTCTGACTTACCTAGGGGGAAGTTGAGAGAAAATTGCTGAAGGCTACAGAGGGAGCCAGAGACATAACTAAGGAGCAAATCTGAGGTCCTTCACAGTCCCACTCCATTACCCTGCTATTGTTCCACACCTTATCACGCAAATCATTACAGAATTGACAATGAAGAAACCCACTCTCCTCTTGACCTCCCCAGCATCACCCTTCCTTTGGTGGCTTTCTACAGACCACTTCCAACCTACCTTCCCCCTTTGAGTAACTTGGCCACCTGGCAAGGCCTGCAAGAACTGCCTTGAGCATCCCAGCCAGCACCAAGTCCAGCAGTGACCACAGTGCTAGGGCCTCCTGCCAGTGCTGCAGCCTCCGTGAAGATAACTGGGAAGGGTGGCACCCCAGAGGGAGGCACAAGGGAGGATCTCCTGAGAGACTGAAGCTCTCAGTAGGGCTGAGTCAGCTCTATTGCTGCTTCATGAAGATACAGGAATGAACATAACCAAGCATGATGTCAGCACTCCCAGAAAATGATCTGTCATACCAACCTAATGGAGCCTGAATCCTTAATGTGATATTGATTCTGCTAATGTTCCTCCATCCTGTCAACTGCAAGCAAAATACCTCTTAGTTACACAGAAAACTACACTCAGGGTCATGCGGTACAATAGACAGTATCATTATGAATAGGTTTGGGGTGTGTTTTGTTTTTCCAGGCAGCAAAAGGTGTTGAAAATTCTGCATTCAGAGGTGGTCACTGACACTCTTATCTCTAAGAGGAAAACAGGCCATGCCTAATTCCAGTCATAGTGTATTATATCATCTAAAGAGAAGACATCTCAATGCAGTAGGCATGTCCTAAGCAAGCAGGCAAGGCTGCCAGCACTGTGAGAGTTACAGACCAAGGTGCTGCAGCACTGTATCAACATTTCAGTGCTCAGCACACATTTCAAAGGCTCATGTGGTCAGAGGTTTTAATCTTTTTTCCATTTCTTCTATCTGTGCAAGTAAAATACAATTACCACCACCACGCCAAATGGCTAGAAGTACACTCACTGTATTTAAGTCTCAAGGTTGCCCACTTTAAATCATACGCTGAACATTCATCAGCTCCCACTGATTTCAGAAATGCTGTATTATTTCTGTTACCAAGCTGCAGACACTGGAAACCCAGAACTGATTGAAGTGATCAGGGTAATTCTGGTAGCAAAATGCTCCTTATCTGAACATCAAGCTTCTTCTTGCTCTTTTCTTCAACCCCATGCCCTGTAGGACAGGGACAAATTCTGATCCCCTTCCTTCCCTCAAATCACAGCCAGCCCTGATCTTTCTTCTCACACCTTCTTGTATCATCATGATTAATGGAGTCATGTTCATGTTTCCAGTAAGGAAAAGAGAAGCAAGAAGCCTCTTCATTTTGGGTGGGTACAATTCTACCACATATCTAAAGAATTGTCCCTTTGTCTGGATTTTGAAAACTTCAGCATGCAGAACACATGCATCATCTTTGCCTTTTATATTGTAACTCTAGGGAGATGAGCTCACCAAGCAGAGAGCATGGTGAATAATCTCAGTATTTGTATTTAAGAGTATTCCTCTCTTCCCCCCCCATGTTTTATACAGACTACCCTCTCACTGACTTCCTCTGCAGCAGGGACCTCAGAAGGTTTGGAAAGCTAATACACAGATGAAAAGCTGTAGCAATGCACCTTTAACCCATCTTCTCCTTTTCTCCAAATCCAGATCTGGGCCCTCAGCAGAATCCCACTGAGAAAAAGTAGTTGCCCCACTTCTGAAGTGCTGAGAAAATATTCATCATGCAGACAGCTGCAAAAACTCCTGTCAGTGAATAAATTATCAAATGCCTCCCCCAAAAATGCTATACCTACAGTTAGGATATATGAGATGGGTCATAATCCTGAAAAATGAGACCCTCATCTGTCAGATTCACAGAGCCAGGAACTTTATATAGAAATGCTACGACTTTCCTTCACATAAAACCCTCCTGCCAAATCTGTACCTTTCTAAAATAGTAACCTGCCTTATTCTCTGGCTGAGAACACTATTTTTGGATGATGCCTCCCTACAAATAAGTATTGCTTTGTTTTATTTGCACTGTATCCATCTGCAAACAGGTAAAAAAGGTGGTCGGGGAAAAGTCATTATTTTTTAGTAGAGACTTCTGCAAGACAGCCAAAATGAAGGATGAAATACATTACACCTCTAAGGGAAGTTAACTGTGTAAATGTAGTTCTACTAGAAATTATTCACCCATAAAGAACAATGCCATTCACAAGCTTTCCTATTTTCTTCAGAAATATTAATTTAAAAAAAATAATAATATTAACAGACAAATGCAGTCACGCCTTAACAAGTATTCACTTGTGGGACACAAATTTTGTGTTACCCCAGAGAAGTTCTTTGGAGGGAATATTTTTTGTTAGATTTGGTTTGTATAGAAGGCAAATGCTCTCAAGCAAAGAAAGCGTTGTGAACATCAGATCTTCACTGATCCTAGGAATTTCCACTAGAAAAATAATAGCATTTAGGGAAAAATTATCACTGAACTGAAGTTGCTATAGAGAAGATTAATTTTAAAAGAGTTTGTTTCAAGCATAAGACCTGCAATCCTATGACAACCACAGATTTTTCATGATGTTTAGGGAAAAAAATTGACTTTATTGAGCCATTTTACTCATTACTTCATGTGCAAATCCTTTTTGCAGAAAAAAACCAAAACTGTATCTATAGCACATATTAAAATTTGCAAATTACCATTTGTGCTTCCAAGTGCTTAAAATCTGAGATGATCTTAAAATGGCTCATTGCTTTGATTTGGGTTGAGTTTTTTCATGCCTCTGAGAGACAGTACCAGGGAATCCTCAGATGCACTCTACCTTTTCATTTTAGTTAGGTCAGTTAAATTTGTTGCTGTTCTGTTTCACAACTGAAAGGTTTCAAGAAGTCTGATCTTTTTTTTACTGAAGTGAGCGTAGAAAAAGAATTGGGGTTTTTTTGCACAAAAGCTTGTCTGAGTCACCACAGAGCCAGAACACCGACAGAGAAATGAATTCACTAGTCATAAAACAAGAACATTTATTCAAGAATATTCTCGAACAGTTTCTCTCCTTCACAATTTATGAAGCTTATGACAGTGCTTCTATAGTAAAGGAAGTTTAAATGTAATTAAAAACAAAAATCCACCTAGTGCACTATCAGTCTTTACTCTTCAACTCCTCAGAGCTTTCATCATTTCCAACCTTCCTGGAACCACTCAAGCTTATGTTACACACATAAACAAACAACACCCTTCCATCTTCCCCAAGAACAGTAATGGTGCTACAGAAGCCACTCAAGCAGGCAGGAAAATTACTCTAAAGCCCAGAGAGCACAGTTCTGGGGACAAAGATTTCAGTGCTGATACCCAGACACTACATGGACAGTTTCTCTGAGCTGCTTCAGCTCCTGACAGCAGCATCTCCTCAAGATCCAACATCATGGGAACAGTTTAAGCTGTGAGCTTCACCAGGCTGTGGTCATGGACAGTGCTGATAAATGACATTTCCATCCAGCATGGGATGGAGCTTAGCAGGAATCCTGCAGCTCCTGCCACACAGTCCTTAGATTATTAATTTTTTTTTTTTAATCCTTTCACATGCAACCACAAGATTAAACATTATTGAAAGAAAAAAAAATTTTTAATCCAAAAATGAATGGGAGCAAACCCTGGAAACATTTCTAGTAGTTTTGTAGGACAGATGAAAAGGAACAAAAGAGCTTGCACAGGCAGGAATGTAAGCAGTGTAATTCAATCAAGGCATACTTTGCACCACAAGTAATGGATTCCAGGGCACCTTGCAGCATTAAAGGAACCAATCATTTTATGGAGAGGGGACTCCTTCACATTCCAACTCAACAATGTAAATACCTTCACAGACCTTTGCCATGGGTAGAGTTGATAAAATAAAGTGAATTAGCCAAGCTAGCTCAATTAAATACAGACAAAACCCACTACAAAGCTGATTATATCTTCAGCGTTGGCTACTAAGAATACTAATTAATACAATGTGGGGTTTTTAAGCATAGTCTAGCATAGTCTAATTTAAGCATAATTAGTACTTCGTTCTGTAGGTCATCATTATTAGATACCACCTTTAAGTAAAAAACTGACAGTATCTTACAATTCTTTAAAATAAAGCCATACTTTTGGGAGAAATTATTTTCCTAATTATTTTTCTTTTAAAAATGTAGGAGATACACAGGTTGGATTAAAAATAGTATTTTAAGTTATCCATTTTGCATATTCATATGCTGTACAGGCCAGTTTCCCGTACCCTACGTATCTATACCCAGACCACATATGGACCACCTATGTCCAGTACCCAGACCACAAACACCAACTCCCGTGAGCCATAAGAAGAGTGAGAGAGATGAAAGGCATCAATACACGTCAGAAAAGAAAGAGGATTATTTATTAACAGTGACAGACTTGTACCACAGATTTGAGCAGCACGCTTTTCAAGGCTGTCCTGGAAAACAGCTTACTTTGAAAACAAACAAACAAAACCAAACAACTTCACAGATTACCATTTTCCTAATTAGCTGTTGGCAATATCCCAGTTATTTAAAGCTGCATCTCACACTGCAAACAACACAAACCCAAAATCTCTCATTTTCTGCTTTCTCAGTGGTATTGTCCCTAGACTTTAGGAGGGAGTCTTCAAACTTTTGTTGCCCCTGCAGGGATGCTACATTTACACTCTATAGTTACCACCATGGAGCAGCTTTTCTACTGTGATGGTTTTAAACTGCTCTGGATGCTTAGGAATGAGATGCTACGAGTCCCCTTACGAATCCCAAGACATGGGACTTCAGTGACAGCTTTTACCCAGATGAGTATACTCAGTGAAGATTTCTTACCATTTCAGAGAAGCTGAAAAGCACAGTCATGAAAGAGATTAAATATCCTTACTCTTGCCTAGCAGCTCATGCTCTTAAATCCCTAACAACAGCTTCTGCTGAATCTTTCACAAATATCATAGCAGTGCTCCGTCACTACGAGCAACAGAAAACCACTCTGAAAATATACAGCAACACACCTTCCCTAAGCAATGCAGGGTAGCAAGATATGAAAAAAGCTGAGCTGCTGCAAGAGAACCCACTGGTCCCTCCACTAACATCAGCACTTCAGAGAATACATTCAAGAGCTAGACTTCATTTCATCACCACTGCACTTCAGCCTCCACACCTCCTGCACTTCAGTGGTGCTGTCATTAAGGAAGGATTTCAGATCCGTATGTGTATCTTGGAGCACAATGGGAAAAGCCCCTATAAAGAGCTGGAAGTTAATGTAAAGGAAGCTTTGCAAACAGTTCTTGATGACATTACCAAAGAACAGAATTATTCGTGTTGCTGAGTGCAGGAAGAGGTGCTGACACAGGTGATTGCTTGGATCACCAGCCTCCTAGCTACACCAAACTTCTGCTTCTAGAAATATTCAAGAATGCCTTACCCTTTCATAGAAGTTACATGAAGCAATTCCTGATCTAGTTCACATCTAAATTGCTTAGAATTAATTTGGTTTTATTTCCTCTAAGACTCTTGTCTGCCTATCTGATGAAAACAGCAGTTTGCCAATTGTTAAGAGTTATTTCCTTCATCTCTGATATTCAATAACATCCCTCCAGGTACCAGCAGATACAAGCATACTGAAGGAGAGGTTTACTTATTGATGTATTCCAGACCTCTGATCCAATAAGCCACTTATCACTGCCATACAAGCAGTCAGATACATTTAACATAATGTGTTAAAGAAAGGCTATAAAAGGATTGCACCACATTTTCCAGGGGGCTTCTGTACAACCTGCTGAAACATGAGGGCAGGGTCTGCACCTGTGAAGCAACCATACTACAGTTGCATCTATGTTCTTGCACACATTAAGGAATTGCAGGCACAGTACTAGACACTTTTTATTGTTCTATTCAATTAAAAATGGAATAATAAAGTGTCTTGGTGAAGTGCTTCTACTGCTGACCTAAAGTCACCTTTTGTCAAGTGTATTTTTACAGAAGTGTTTGTTTGGTTTATAACACAAACCATAGCTCATTTGGAGTAGCCAATGCGTAAGTTTAATAGGTGTACCAAATATAAAGCTTTGTTTTCAAATATTCAGTGTCCTGAGACTGGCCTAAAGGTCACTATGCAATAATCCAAACATGCATAACTTGGATGGATTTGTCACACCAGTTTTTCAGATTTAACATACAATTACATTCTCCCCAGCATATTCTGTCTGTTAGTTTAAAATAAGTGTATATATCAAACCTTAAAATTCAAATACTCCCAAATGTTGCAGTTATTCAGATGTAGACAGCCAACTAAGTCCCACTGTGCCATCATCCCTAAAGCTTCTCCCTTTTTGACAGCTAGTTATACTGCAGTTCAGCAAAGCAACCTTTTACCCAAGTGCAAATCATAGAGAACAGCCTATCCAAAAAATGTTTAGTTTATTATAAAGCCCTAGCAAAAAAATAAAATATAACTAGTTTTAAAGGCATAGTCTATGAAAAAATAATGGAAGAGGGAGGCATAAATGCTAGGTTTTTAAAGTTTCAGTACCTCAGGGCATTTGGAGTGGTTAGCAGGGAGGGGAGCTCAGAAGTTTTCTTTATTACTGCAAGCTGGACAAATATTACAGAAAGAAGCTCTCACTACGTGCTGGATGCTCTTCACAAGGAGAAATTTATTATAAGTTATGACAAAATAGACATAGACAGACTGATAAAAAATAAAGCAACAAAATATTAGACCTCAAAATAGGATCAGCAAGAACCATTTAAAAATCTTGCTATTTAGACCAATGTTTTCTTACTACTTATGCCCATAATTCCCCACACTCTATATATAATAAACACCTCATTTCAAACACATTGATCTTGTCTCAAGCAGCCATGCAACCACCTAAGAGCTAAGTGCTGTCTTGCAGGATGTTTAGCTTTGGGGAGAACAAAATTAGAGAGGAAACCTTGGAAATACTTTGAAGCAGTAGTTCAGAGAGATTGCTGAGAACAGTTTCCAAAAATCAAAGGTTCCATTGACAGGTAGTGTTCCAAAAGATGTCATTTCTAAAATTAAATCATTGACTGGGCCTTCTCTCTGTTGTTTCAGTCAGGTTTGTGGGGTAGGGGCACAAAGGCACTAAAAGCAGTGAGAAACCAAACCTCCCCTCTAGGGCTACCAAGCATCACAGGAGACTTTAAAACTTTAAAACTGCTTTGAAACTGCTGCGTTTGGCTGGAGGGTGACTCAGAAGCAGCTGCACAGCCCATTTTGGCACCTCCAAGTGATTGCTAAGGAGCAGATTGAACCAAGGAGGGCTGCAGAAATGGCTGAGCATTTCAACCACACTTCAGCGTCTCGGTCAGCACTCCAGCATCTCCTCCACTGCCCACACAAAGAAACTCCAGTTCAGGGTGAGATCATGCAATAAAAATATCTGGAGGATAAGACTGGGCTCAGATTTTCAGCTCAGGAACCAGCAGTTACTTCCAAACAACTTTGATTATTGTCTCCAGGTAAGGCTGGGAGACACACATGTAGTAACTGTGGGCACAAACAATTATTATCTATTCTCCAGATTAGTAAAGCATGTTAGAGGAGGACTAGGAATCAAAATATCTACTATGAGGGGCTTTTGTCAAATATATAATGGCTCATCAGCACTACTAATTTAATATCTCCCATTAATTTCCCATTCTGCAAGTCTCCTAAATACCAGGCAGTAAAGAATACCATATTATAATGGATGATCTGGGTGACCCAGCACTGTGTAACAGTCAAAGTTAATGATCAGAAAGCAGCAGAAAACCCCAACTAAGATGCTTTGTCTCTACCCTCCCCTTCCCATTCAAGCCTCCCAAACTCAGTCTCCAGAAATACGATTTCAAATCAGTTCAAGATGCTCACAGGTGCTTTTGATTCCCTGTGTGTCTGTTTCATTGGGCTTGGCACATTTTCCTTTTGGCCTTTATTTGGCAACAAACAGCAAGCACCCACCACCCACCCTGCACAAATACCCACCCTGCATCAAGGTTTTTTTGTACCAAGGTGAATGCTAGAAAGCAAAAAAAGCTCTGCCTCTTCAAGTGGATTTCTTGTCAAGCATGTTAGCCCAGAAACCCATGCTATGAAGCAACATGCAGGTTTTGCTCAAAGCCACCTCCTCCAGGCTCACAGGGGGGGCTCTGTCCCAGCCCCCATCTCACCTCCCAGGATTCAGCAGTCAGGACATCCCAATGGAGACTCTGTCCTGCTGCCCTCTGTCTCAGCAAACACAGCCAAGTTTGTGGCAACTGCAGCAACTTTGATGCCCATTGGGATTTTACTGTCATCCTTTGTGATCAAACAATCCATAGTTTATCTATTTCTGGCCAGAGTTTTAAAGTGTTGAGAGGTCAAACAGGGGATGACCTTTGACTGTGCCCTTGGTGTATCTACAAGTACCCATCCTATTGCTGCAAACACATATTTGGTCAGCTGGTTTCCTGACTAGATCTTCATGGCCTAGGCTCAAGAATGAGAGAAGCATTTTGTCACTGAAACCAGGGTAAAGATGGAATTTTAAAATAATTTAAAAACCCACATACATACACACACCACTTTGAACCCTAAATACTTTTTGTATTATCCAGAATTAACAGATTATTTTCCCACCTGTAGATTACAAATCACATCCTAGTACCTGCTACATAATAACTACTTTCAAGTTCCGTAATCACTTTTATTCCTGCTTATGTGGATACAGACAGTTCATATAATGAAGTGGAAAATATATTTTGAGAAATATTTCCCAAAATAACAGGAATGAAATGAATCTTGCACGTGGATTTCCAGAAGGAGTTGTTACGAGCTTCAGAAGTCCCCTGTCACTATGTCTGCCCTGTGGGTATTCTAGCAATGCTGCATTGTCTGAAGAGGGAAATACAAACATTTCAAGATAACAGCAGACAATAATACTGACATTTCAGTCTGGTAAACAAATTTCAGCTGGACAATGTGGTTTGCATACATTAATCATCCACCTTTAAACAGTTCGCTCACCAGATTGCTCCAAAAGAGCTTAAGTAACTAGATACATGAATACTCTTTGTTAACGCTAGAAACGAGGTGGTTATCACTGAATTCTCCTCCTTCCCATAAAGCCAATCTGCAACAGAAACAGGAGGCACACACTTCATGGAAGAAGCCATTGCTATGAGAGAGAAGCTCCCTCATTTCTGCACGTAAACCAGTGACCATTCTCAGCCAGCATAAGAGGACAATCCTCAGTGTGCTATCCCAGACTGACACCCTGGGTCTGCTTTGCTCCATCCCAGAGACAGCCCTTTCTTGGGCAGAAATAAGTGAACCTTGTGTGGGAAGCACAGAGTCACTGCTTGGGGGTTCAGCTCTGTCAGGAAGCCACCACTGCACTGGTTAAAACTGAAGTGATTGCTGAGAGTAAGGCTCCTCTCCAGAGAGGTCCATGCAAGAGATCTGGAGCTGGCTGGAATCAAAGAGAAATTCAGGAAACCAGCTGTCTGGATGATCAGCAAAGAGGACCCAGCAAGGCTAGGTAATGATCCAGGAATTACAGAAACAGAAAGCCTACAGAAAAGGTAGGTAACCATGACTGCTTTACTTTCCTCCATTTCTGTTGCCCCATGTAGATCCATAAAACCACCACCTCTGGCATCAGTACAACCATCTGCAGCCTCATTAAGAGAGCTGTAAGTAGATTTGTTCCCATCTCTCATGAATTCAGGCTTTCCCTCTGAATTACCCCCTCACTATTATTTGAACCACCCCAGACAGAAATGGGTACACTTCCACAGAGGAGGAGGAAGCATGGAGTTCCTTGTGCTGAGGTGGGAGCGAGCAACAGTCTCAGGGAGCAAATGGAAGAGTGGGGAGAGAGCCTGCAGTTCTGCTCCTCTGGCCCACCTCTTTACCACTACCAGCATTGCTCTGGCTATTCAGAAAGCTGTGTCTTAACCCAGCTCAGAAAAAATACTTTCCTAAGAAGCATCTGTCAAAACAGGTATTTGTGCACACCCCTAGAGCAGAGCCATGCAAACAGCTCAACAAACCTGCTGGTGGAAGCTGCAGCCTTCTAGAGGAGCAGAGGGGATGCAAGATCCCTGGTACAAAGGTGTCATCAGCAGAAGAGCAAAATATAACCAGAGCTATTAGGTCTCCCCAGGTAAACACAAAGCTTGGGCAGAACCAGTTTACTCAGTTCCTGTACTAGAAATGCAACAAACCATTCACCTGAAAAGAAGACCAAGTCCCTCTGCCTTTAGCCAGGACCAGGAGGACTGAGGGTGTCATGTTCCATCCCTCAGGAGGATTCCTGCAGGCAAAGCAATTCTCCTCACCAATTAAATAAAACAGCACAGTCTGATCAAAGAGAAACTGACTTGTTCACCTTAGTTGAAAAAACAAAGCTGCCACACTTTGAAAGGTGCTCAATGTAGAATAAACTATGATGAGAGATGGGATTTAACTGACAGGTGGTGTAATTCCACTTACTGTTTTCCTCATCTCTTTCATATCTTGGTAGAAGGCAAAGTCAGATTTCAAAGAAGAGTTTTACTGATTCTGCCTTCTGTAAAACAAATCTGTAGCACACAGACTCCCATTGTGTCCCATTTAAGCCAGTGTCTGACTGGAGATGTGCAAGATTTCCTCTGTACAGATGCACATGGAATTCCAGCATAGGAATGATACTGTATCACCAAAAAAGAAAATTATCTTTATGATCTGCCTCAATTACGGAAAAAAAAACTATAAACTACTCCAAGCATTCATCATTCAGTCGTGCTATCTTCCACTTGACTTGATTCACATCACCACCCCACAGCCATTGCCTAGATGGAAGTAGCACAGTCCTTCCTAATACTGACAAAAACTCCACTTAAGTGATGATGACAACAGCACATATTCATGGGCTAAAAGGTTGGTTTTGACCAATGCCTGAAGAAGGAAGGCCGGGAGCTAGGTACAAACCTACTCACCCACATCCTGCCACCACCTCCACTGTATGCGTAATCTCTTGTGAGATTCATCATTGCACAGCAGGACAATCACCATTTGCTCTGCAGTCTCTTAATTATTTAGAGTATACACTTTTGCATGCAGTTGCTTTAATACTTTATTTCCATAGCTGTGTATATTCTGCCTCGAGTATATTCATTGCTGACTTAAATAAAAGCCTACCCTTAAGCAGATAAACTGTTCCAACAGAACTTACCATAAGAGCTTGCAGTTCTATGTGGACATTTTGGCAATATTACCAAACACATTTTGTCACAGCAGGGTAACAAGAATAAGCTCACAGTAGTTTTGCTTAGCAAGGATTAGTAAAATCAGCCACGATGATGAAAACACAGCAAATAATCAAATTCCATACTTAAAAGCATGTTGGATCACTTAATAAGCAAAATACATTTTCATACGAGGCAAAAAAATTTAATTATTCATGCTTTATGAAGTAACACAAAAATATTTTGCATTGTCATCCGTCTTTCCCTGACTTCAAGCTTTAAGCAGATGGGGCACTAAATGCAGAAAAATCAATCACTGCCTATAGTATGGCATGAATATCCAAGAACCACTGAAAATAAATTATTTACTGCCTGTAGAAGTGATATACTTTAGATATCCTTTACCTTAAGCTGCACTAACGATCTAGAAATTCAGGTATAAATATTCATTTAATTGCTCTTCCCAAATCATAAACAATCTATTACGGTCCTGAATGCAGGGCTGACATTTCTGAGGTAATAACTAAAATATTAATTACATTATTAACTATTCTTGTAAAACAAACAAGCACATCATGTATTAAAAAACTAAGCAGAACAAAGAGAGAAGGTAGAGGAAGAACAACACACAAGTGTCCACAGCTCTGTTTTGTTCTTGGTCAGCCAAACACCTCAGCATGGCCCAGGCTGTTTGATTTGCACTCCTCCTGTCCTGGTGGGCCCTGGCTGCTCCATGTATTAATCCTTATTGAGAACAGAACCCTAGAGAGAAGGCACATCACAGCCAGCTTTTGTGGCATCTTCATCCTCCACTCAATGCAGACATTAACATAACTTAGTGCAGCCCAAGAGCAGTAACACAAGGAGCTGGCCCTCAGGGCAAGGTTGAGAGGATAGTGGAAGGGATGATCTCACTCACTGAGACTCAGTCATGTTCAGAAGAACTTTTCTGCCAGTTTCTTTGGATTTTTTTTTCTGCTGTAAGTAGAGAGCTTTTGCCATTGCAGAGACTGCCATTGAAAATAAGAATGTGCCTAAACAGACAACACTTCTAAGAAGGAAAATGCAGGCCACACAACTGATAATCATGGAATCATTTAGGTTGAAAAAAACCTTCAAGACCACTGAGCCCAACATTAAACCTAAGGCTGCCAAGTCACAACTAAACCATGTTCCTCAGCCTAGAGATAGCAATCCCACTGCTTCCCTGGGCTGTATGTATCAATGCTTGATAACCCTTTTGGTGAACTCATTTTTCCTAATACACTACATAAACCTCCCCTGACACAACTTGAAGCCATTTCCTCTCATCCTATCACTTGTTACTTGGGAGAAGATTCTAATACCTAACTTGCTACAACCTCCTTTCAAGTATTTGTAGAGATCAATAAGGTCTCTCCTCAGGATCCTCTTCTCCAGTTTATTTGGGTTTTGCTTTTGTGCTTTGTTTTGTTTTGCTTTTTTACAAAAAAACAGTAGTTCTGCAAAAGCCTGAGATGATGTGCATCTTTCAAATGCTGTCAATCACTTCAATGATATTAGTGAAATATTTAGAGCATTTATACATCTCAGACCCAGATTACTCCTGCATTTGCACTCAGTGATTTTTTGGAAACAGTTTTGCAAGATAAAAAAAGAAAAAAAACTCTATTCAGCAAAATCAAATTATTAGCAATGTTAGTATCACACAAAAAAGAACTAAAAAAAAATACATTGAAACCGCAGAGGGGACAAAAATAGAATCACACTGTCTAGTATCATCACCCTAATATACTATGCAACATTATTTATCTTTGAAATAACCATGTTACTTTTCTAGCACAACAGGAAGTTTCTTTTGTTAGTATTGGGGAACCATTACACCTCCAAGAATCAAAACAGAATCAGAATATTGTGAAGTTTTGAAAACCTTTTTTTTTCTGAACCAAACTAGAAGAAGAGATATGCTACTTCCACTTGAGATAATCTCAATTTATGGAATTCAGGCACTTCCAGCTTGTTGCATCAGAAGAGTTACGTACATCTCAATGTCTTGTTTGTGTTGCTAGTGAAACCCTTTGAAGCTTTCTTGTAAATCAGATTCCTTCACAAAAATGCAAAAAAACCAAACCACCAAGAAATCAGGAACAGAGTATTTTGCCATTTACCATAGACATTTTTTAATAATATAATTAAATGCATGCAGTGAACATCTAAAAGATACTTTGAGAGCAGTAGGAACATGAAGAATTACGTCAAGAATTACCATGGTGCAATAAGGTACCTGAGTCACCTACCCTTAACCTCAAGGACTTCAGTACAGGACCAAAATGCAGAGAAACAGCAGCAATTAGATATCTAATTAACCAACAGCACATGATGCCAGAAACTAATAGCTAATTAGTTTTCAATTAAGCTGTTTGCATCTTTCCTGAAGCAAAACAAATGCCATATTTTATCTTGCTTTAGTAACAGTAGCAGGCAGCTATATGAAGACACATCCTACTTAATATTTCAGATTTAATTTTAAATAATTTTTTTTAAAAACCAACAAAAAAACAACCCTACGAAACAAAACATCCACAAGGCATAATATTCATGTTATTTAAACTGCTTTGGTCTGATTGCAGAGCTCTTTAACTATAGAGGTGAAAAGATACTAGAGCTTTCACACTGTATAACAAATCAGGTGGTTATCTTTAGACTCACAGGCTAAATTGCACCTGCATATATATCCAGTGGGTAACATCTGCTACGAATTTGAATCAAAACATCACAAAAAAAAAAATCACTTGAATCAAATATACTGTTCTAACAGCAAGGCTGGCAACTCCAGACCTCAGTCAAACATGCTCAAAAGAGGCAGGCTGCAAACACCCATCTTACCATCCACTGAGTGATGTACAGTGGTGGCAATGCCCAGACACCCCAGCAGCACTTGCATTTAGTGGACTTATAATTCCCACTGGATTGGTAGGACACCACAGTGCATTACACTCAGCACATTCTTTTGTAAATAAAAAATTCAGTGTGGCAACACTTAGACAGCTGCCAGGCCCATTTCTACCCTGAGCTGTCCCTGTACATAACTACTAGCATTCAAAGTGATAAATAGCAATCATAGCTTCATAAACTACCCAAACTGATTTGTGATTCCAACCTGTTCTGCAACTCAGGCAGGAAAGCAATTCCTCCTGTGCAAATAGTCACTTAGAAGAGATCTTCCCAAAGGACTCCAAGCACTTTCCAATTAACTATTACCTCCCAAGCCCCTGACAGGCAAACTCCCCTTGAGCCAAACCATGAACCTTGGCTGCATTATTTCTTTCCTCTGGTAAGGTCTCTTGACAGAAAATACAATGGACTTGTTACGCCTTCAGTATATTCAAATGGTAACTCCTTGCCTGAGCAAGTTTGTCGTCCACATCCTTAGGTACATTTATGTCTTGGCTAGTGATGACCACAAGCCTTTACCCTAGAACTTAGGGTAAAGAACCCTAGAACTTAGAACTGCTTCTGAACTTAGAGATTTTCCCCCTCTTTCTTCTTCCTGCAGGAAAGATACTTCAATAAAGTTCCTATGATAACATGAAAAAAAAAATTGTCCAATGACTTGTAAGGAAACATGGTCCTCCTACATTCACTTCGTAGGGGCAATAGCAAATGTGTTCTTTCTTTAAACTTTCACCACCATTTTCTACAGAGGAGTAGAGACTGCAGAGATTGCTTCTAATTAACAAAGTCCAGGTCTAGTGCTATTCAGTATCCTCATGAATAATGTTAGCAGTTACAAAAGCTCTGAAGAGAAACGTGACATGGTAGAAGATGAGCAATTCAGTACAAATCTCAACATGATTCTGTGTCAGCAAAGGGCAAATTCAACCCTTGGATGTATAGAAAGATAATTAGCATGCAAGAATACAGTTTTTCTCTCCAAGTAAGGCATTAGCTTCATGGATGTGGGATTAACTGGGAGTTCAATAAGCTGCTTCTTTTAAAGGACACCAAGACTTCAGAGATGACGCCAAGAATTACAATGCTGTCTCAAGGTTATATGAAAAATCAGCATTGAGGATAAGGAGCTCACTCTCTTCAGTAGATGGAAGGAGATGGACAGGTAACTTGACTAGGGTACTTAAAAAAAAAACAAAAAAAACCCCTAAACCTGGAGCAGAATTTTATATGTTCTTAGAACTTTTTCTTCAAGAAGAGAAAAGCATAAAAAGAACTTCCAGCTGGAATTTAAAACCAAACACATTGAAAACTGAGATTATGTAAAAGTCTGGGGCTGGTTTTTTTAGTCACAGAAGGAATTATCAACTAAAAGTGATTGCCAATGAAATGGTAGAGTCTGATTTTGATATCTTTACAGCCAAACTGGATGCCTTTTCAGAAGATGCCCACAAGACAAATGCAAACCATGGGGTTCAGCACAGAGCTAATAGGAAAATTATATTCCAGCTCTTACTCCTGAGGCCAGACTACACAAACCATAATCCCTTTTTATGCTTAAACTCCATTAATTTGTTGATTCAGCCAAGAGTGTATCCAAATGGAATAGCAGTGAGAATCCTGGATGGGATTTATCTTCCCTAACATCAAGTTATCTAAAAGTTAGTTGCCCAACCTAAACATGCCAGTAGCTTCTAGAAGTCAAGGCACTTCCAGATGTGACCTCCTGCAGTCTGTCTGTCCCTCTCCTCCTGTTGGATAAGATGAGGGTCCCCAAAGCTACACGGTTAACATCTGGGTGACAGAAGGTCATAGAAAAATATTCAGGTCAACAAGATGAAACCAGGCATTCATTATAGCACCTAATACCATGAAAGACAAAGGCACAAGCTTGTTACTCAGATACCGGGAATGGAAGAGGGTAGATTTAGGTTAAGACATTGGGAAGAAATCCTTTAGTGGAAGAGTGGAGATTTATCATCACAACAGGTTGCTCAGGGAGGCTGTGGATGCCTCATCCCTGGAAGTGTTCAAGGCCAGGCTGGATGGGGCTCTGAGCAACCTCGTCTAGTGGAAGGCGTCCCTGCCCATGCAGGGGGGTTGGAACTGGATGATCTTTAAGGTACCTTCCAACTTAAACCATTCTATGATAATGAAATCTCTGCCTAGCTTAAGTCAAGGGGAGGTTTGCCTTCAACATCAGTGACCTTATCATTAATGACTTGTATGGCAGTTGCACCTTCTAATCTTTTAGTCAATGCCTGGGATCCAACAGGGCTCAGTGTTTGCTCCTCAGAGTGGACAAACAGGGCCCTGCTCCAGGGGGCTCAGAGTCCAAAACAAGACCGAGCAAAGATACATGGAGGCACTGGGGAGAAAATGGAAATGAACAGACAGCACAGACAGAACAGAACTGACTGCTGATGTGTTAGTATTCATCAAACAGAACCAGCATTATTCCAAAGAAATGGCCCATGAAAAGAACCAACAGGAAAGCAATGAGATTCCTCGTAGAGGTGTAGAGATCATCCCTCCCCAATGTGCAGCGATTGATCTTACAAGACATCACCCATTAAACAAAAATGATATTTCACCATCATTCAATTTAAACTTCTTTATCAAGGACAGATTTAAATATTTAACATATGTAGTAGGGCACAGTTGAACTGAAGTGTTTCTTTACTAAAAAAGTTCACAGTAGTGACCTATAGTAATATTGCAAGGTGACAGCTCGTTTTTTGATAGGCTACAAACACAGTTCAGATTTCTAGATTTCCAGCTTAACTGCTCGATAAAACTTTTTCTAACTACTTTCTCTCTCTCTCAAAAAAAAACCCAAACCCATTTACATATGTCAAAATAGATAGTGAATCAATGCCTGCTCTTCTAAAATAATCCCATAAATGTATTTGCCACTGTCATCATTTGAACAGAAGGAACTAATGTAGTCTTTGAACACAAGCCACAGAAACATTTTGGAAAGTCTAGACAGCTGTGCATGATGCAGTTTTCCAGAAATTTACTCCAAGCCCTTGAGAAAGAAAAGCCTAGTAATTGGAAAAAAAAGAGTACAGAGTCACTAAAAAATAAGGAATCGAGAGACTAGAGTCATTTTAGTGACAGGAAAAATGTCACTTTCCAGAGCAGGAAAAATGAATGGATAACACACATGCACCAGCAGTTATCCATGACTTAAAAGTAAATAAGCATGTCTCATTAGATATCACTTCCAGGGACAGATACAGGGCATTACAAGTCTGAAAAAGGACACGTTAAGTAACTTCATCAGACCAGAATGAAACAAGTGAAGCAGGCTCTAAAACCTGATAATTATTCTTCTCTGCTAAGCCCAGTTCTGTTAACAAGCACAGCACATCTGGGTTTGAAGGCACATTTCTGCTTCCATGCAGGGAGGGTCCTTTAATTCTAGCCTCTGAGCTTTAGAGTAGAGCTTTAGGAAAAAAAATAAATAAGGGGGAAAATATATATATATATACACACACACATACACTTTTTTTTTTCTCTGAGCCTTTTCAAGCTACAAATGTGTTTTGTCTTTTTCAAAAATGGCAAGTTGACACTAAGCAGGTGATCTCACCTCTTGAGAGGCAGAAAAATATTCAGACAATACAGTAAACAATGTTGAAATACTAACAGTTCTGAGATTAGAACAGTTACTTTCTATCTGGTGTTGAGCTAACCTGCTGTAATGGAAATCAAAAGCTTGCATTTAATTCATACATCCAGTACAAGTGGTCTTCATAGTGTCCACTGACATTTTGATCTCAACAATAATTGGGAAGACGAATTGCATTCAAGGTTTCTTTCAGCAATTTGATGCATCCAGGGAAGTAGCAAAGACAGGACTAAAGTTTCATTATAGACTAGTCTAAAACACAGGTTTAATTAAAGGAAAAATGAGACAAAGCCAAAACATGGCAGTATCATTTCTGTGAAGAATACCCTGTCTTAACAACAATTAATTTTTCATTAAAAAACAGGTGTTTATATGACTAAAGAATTTTTTTCAGCCAATTTTCCATTTAACTAGTACAGACACTTGCAGCTGAGGAAAACCTCTAAGTATTTGTAGGCACTCACCCATGTTCTTTCACAGAAACCATTATGAACCTTACAGCCTACACTGCCCTTAAGCCTTACACATTAAATATATACAAGTAAGCAGAAGCAACTGTAATCGTGCTACACATAATATAAGAAGCTGAAGCCTAGAAGCAAGACCATTTTGTGGCTGCAACTTTTCATCCCAACGTATCAGCTCAAATGTCTTTGAAGACTGTCCACTATGAACTCAAAGGTTCATCCAGCTCCTTGTTCAGACAAGGGGAGGTAATGCTAAACATTAATCTCAGGTCCTTTTGAGCACTTCATCCATCACCTGACAGAATAAGAAAGCTTTATTTATCAGATTAAGGAAAACAAAAAACAAACAAACGAAAAAAACCAACCACACACACACAAAAAAAAACCACAAAACCAAAACCCACACACCACAGAAGGGAAAGCAAAAGGAAAACACTGATCGGTCAAAATACTTATTTTCGTACATTCACTCTTGTGGAATGGGCTATGAATTTTGAAACTGCAGAGTCTGACACAGAAACATAACTAAATTATCAGCTAACAACTGAGGAGGTCAGTCTCTTTCAGCTCTACCACAGGTATGATACTTGGTTAGCCCGTGGGATCAGCCAGGACTGCAGCCAAACTAAGGGCACAATTTTGTGCTGAATTACCAAGACTTCTCTTCCATTGCCACCTCTCTTCCCCTCAGAAAACAGGACAGAAGAAATGACAGAGATTCTGTCCTGTTATTCTGATTCTGAAATTAAGAATTTCATGCTTAGAATGTTACAATAGAGCTGCCAGCATAAAAGAAAAATTAAATGTCATTCGCAGCTACTTGCCAACAGATATGAAAGTCACACTGAGTTCACCACTTCCCACACACTCTCAAAAAAAAAAAAAAAAAAAAAAGGCTTCTTTTGTTCCATTTCCACAGCTGAGCTACTAAAATTGCAGAGCTCAAGAAAAAGCATTATTTAAAAAGCCTTAGTTACCCAAACACGGCTAAGAAGTTTCTGGTACCTCTCAGGACAAACCAGCAGAAGCAGCACATATTATACAGCCAAGGCACATTGCAGAGAGAAACAATACTCCTGGCTAGGCAGCTCCTACAGTCCTGCAGCCTCCATGCAGAGTATTTCTACGCACATGGGAAGTGATCCAAAGCCAAAAAAAAAAAAAAAAAAAAAAGTAGCGATCAAAACATTTTCTCTTAAAGTAAACATAAGTATCAGGCCTAGAAAGACTCCTCAAGCACTCCATATAAAACCCACCCAGTTAACCCTTACTGCTCTGACACTTACCCAGCTTAAAGCAAAGTGCAGGTCCACCACTCTTCTTGGGGTACCCCTGCTTCTTCTTGTAGAAGGAAACAAGTCTTTACAGCTTCATTACTAATAAAGCAGCACAACCTTCTTAAAAACCCCAAAAGCCCAGCCCTGAAAAGCAGGCAGCCCAAGCAACCCCACCTGTAAGAGAGAGAAACATTTATAACCCGTTTCATTAGTGTAAACCCATTTTCACATGCAGCAGGAACCAGCACTCTGGAATGTGTCTCCCTGACATGGAAGCATCGCTTCATGGGGAGGCTGAAGCCCAGCAGAGGAGTGTGGCAAACCCCTGGGAATCAGCCTGTCTCATCCCTTCACTGCAGACATGGCAGGGTTATTTATTTGTATTAACCTCCCTGAAGCATCAAAAATTTCCAGAATAAACGTAACAGACCCTGATCCAAAGCACACCCTTAATCACAGCTCCTGTGCTGTCAGGTGCCAGTACTGAGCCGGCCCAGCCTCCAGGGACACACAGCTGAGGCAGACAGACTGCCACAAGCTTTCAAAAGCAGCTGCTTTTTCCTTTGCATAGCACTGGAAAGGTACAGATCAAAGCAGTAGCTGCCAGCTCTGGTGTGAAAATTAAGGCAGGGAAACAGCTCCTTGAATATTATCTAGGAAAAATCTACAGCTTTTTCCTCAGGATTCATGTGGCTTCCTCTGTCACAACTACAGGCCGTCTCTATCCCTCCAGGCCTCCTTTCCCTTCTCCTTTACAGCTTATTTATTTCTCACCTGACCCTACTGTTATGCCAAGCCTATAAAAAAGGAGTCCTACATTTCTCTTCTCCATTCAGCATTACCAAAACCCCATGATTAAGGACTGTAGGCTTTCCTTTTCCAGAACTGCATTAAGGAGCAATCAGGCCATTGGTAGCAGGCAGTGAGGAATGGGGAAGATCAATAGATAAAGGCATTAATCCTTTATTCTAGCAAAACAACAGCAGGAATAATGTATGTGACTGTAGGCTTAATTATCCCTGAGGTCTCTTGGTGGGATTTCAGAGGCAGTAAGAATACCTGGTCTCTTTGGATTGCTCTAAATTCATTCCTGTAAACCCCAGTTGTGCAGAAAAACGGGGTCAGCCTGGTTCTCTTCAAATGCATCAAACCAGCCTCTTAGCCTGAGGTATTCTCACAAAAAAAAAAAAAAAAAAAAAAAAAAAAAAAAAAAAAAAAAAGATTACCATCAAAATTCCACAGCTCTTTAGACATTGCCTCATCCAGGAGATGAGGGATCTGTCCCTAACAGCACAGGAATGACTTTATCTCCAGTAAGGCATGTAGCAACACAGCAGCAGCCACCACCAGATTTCATGTACACATGTAAGCATGTTCCCCCAATTGTCCCATTGCGTGTCTGACAGTAAAACAATCACTTTATGCAATACTGAATCCATGTGAATTAAAAATGAGCTTCTTCGTGACTGTCTGCATATACCTATAATAAACCACTTTGACATGCAGAACTTGTGGGAATGTCTGTGTAATTCATAAATTATGAACAAGACTTCTTTAAGCCCAGATGATTACTACAGGTATACAGCACTATGCAGAAATATAATATTTACACAGAAATGCCTTACTAGATGTCAATATTATAAAGCCTACAATAACTGATTAGAGTATTTTGGACAAGAGCTTTAGCAAACAACTCAGCTTTTTTTTTTTTTTTTTATGCTGACACAGGCAGTCCAATTTCCCAACTGTATATTGTATACATCACAAATCCCAATTACCTGCACATCATATGAAGACTCTAATAAAAAACCAAAATATTGAAATGCATTTCACTTTCACTCATAAGTCACTAAAAATATTTTGGAAATATTTTATGTGATTATGGCCAAAATCTGGAAATTATGGCCAAAACAAAAACAGTCTATGGCAGGAAATACAACTAATATTCTAATTTGAAATTAACAACACCTGCAAGTTTTTTTGCCCATACTTTGTAAAACTACTTTGTACCTTTGTTACAAAGAAGGTAAAAAACTGTCTATTCCAGAGCTGTACGGGGAGAAATTTAATGAATTACAACAAGGGCAAGTGTAGAGTCTTCCATCTGGGAAAGAAAAACCCCAAGTACCAGTATAGGCTGGGGACTGAGCTGCTGGAGACCAGCAAAGGGACCTGGAGGTTCTAGTGGACAAGGATGACCACGAGCCAGCAATGTGCCCCTGTGGCCACGAAAGCCAATGGACAGGGGAGCTGCTGTTTATTTGTTGCTGTATGATTTTGAGGGAAAGGGAACTGACATTCCTCAGCTTCTCTCCCATTACTTCTGGCAGTCATGGTTCACAGACCCTGAAGATCTCTGTTTAGAGACGAGGCACATGCAGCCCTGTGCAGCTTGGTGGAGAGAACATACACTTTAGGGGTCCTGATGTTCCACGGGTACCTACCTACCCCATTAACATTGTCTGTCCTGGAAGATGAGAGCCCTGCATCTGCAGAAGTTTCATATTTAAACTGCACTTACTACTGGATAAAGTTAAGAAGAAAAAAGAACAAGCGCAGCACATTTCATCAAAGATAAGGATAAACAAATCTTTAGTGATGAGATCACACAAACAAAAAAGACCAGGATATCTTATGTTAATCAAACACCTATATCCCAGCTCCCAGATAGTTCAGAAAGTCTCCACAGGTTTTTAAAGCTAATTCTGCTGGGGGACAATCCAGTGTGCAGCCTTCCTTTGTGAGATACGCCTTTTGTAAAGCTGATCTCTTGCTTTGCATTCTTGAAGATAAACCTCTCTTTTATCTACAGGAATGCAATGAGGGAATTCAAACGGAGAGGTGAAGATGCTCCGTGGACTTCACATGTGCACATAAAGAGTTTTAAAGCTATTTTTAAGAACTCTTTGATTTAGACCCACAAACTCACAGCATGGCTGTGGTGGAAAGGGATCTCTGGAGGTCAGCTGGACCAAGCCCCTGCTCAAGCAGGGCCACCCAGAGCAGGCTGCCAAGGACCATATACCTCTTTGCTAATTTAATGTTGCTTTACAAGGCCTTGCTGCAATAAGACTCTTAAGGGAAACTTAATCTATTTCAGACTTTCTGGGGTAAAGTGGATCTCTGAAGTGCACATCCCTGTTTTTTGCTCCAGTGAGTTTCAGACTTCTCCTGTAAAAGTCTTTCACAAACTAGAAAGTTTGTGCAAGCCTATGGGAAATACAGAAGTTCTCAGCTCCCTACCCCCAGCTTTCACAACTGTCTTCATGTTTTCATAATAATATAAAAATGTATTAAAAAACCCTAGCTGTATGATGTTTGTGTTGATACTTTAGTTCAAGTTAGGGTGAACACATTCTGAAAGAGGTACTGTGACATCCTAGCAGGTGATTAACCTGGGGACTGATGCATCCATGTTTCCCTCTTATGTCAGTTGGGAATTTGGCTGTCAGACCATATGTTCACTCGGGGGCAATTTTAAAGTACATTTGCGGAATGTTACAGCTAATATTTTTTAAAAAGGCACAAGTTCTAGATTAGCCAAGAGGACCAGACTCTGCTCTGTTTTGTTCCAGTATAAAAAAGAAGCTGCCTAGTTTGTAAAAGATGACACTTGCCGTTTTCATGCCACACTGCCCTGAGGCAAAAGCCTCCTCACAACTATTACAGAAGAAAATCTCCTTTCTGCAAACAGATCCCAAAGCTGAAAATGAGAAAGGAATTTGGCTTTAAACCTCATTAAGATGCATTTCAGCATGGAAGGTGACCCAAGGTCAGTAATGCCAATTTAGACCTAACCAGAACAAAATCCTAGCAGCAAGTCTTAGGCTGTTCTTCTGGGCTAAAGTCTCACCTTTTCTAATAACTTGGAATCTGTTGTTTGATTATGACCAAATTTAACTGAAGGATAAAGATTACAAAGGTGATTAATTTCTCCTACCAGCTCTGTAGAAAACGACAGTCAGGGGTAGCTGTCTTGATATTGTACAAAAAAAAGTAGCAAGAAGACTGATTTTCCTTTTGAAATAAGTACTATGTGGTCATTTTATGAAAACAGATGGGTTTACATCCCATAAGAACAACCAAAAAAACCAAACCACAAACTGCACTGCTGGAACACCTGTGCATTTCTGGCTCAGAAGGCAGAATATTGCCCACTGAGTCACCAGTGCTTCCAGTCTGCTGCCAAGTCCTCCCATCAAAACACCTTGCAGTTCTGGGAACACCATAATGACAATTGCTATTAGACTTGTGTGACTTAACACTCCAAAGGACCAAATTATTTGCTAGCATAAGTCTGTTGATTTCAGGAGAGGTACAGATTCAGGAAATTCAGAACATAATTCACAGTGCTGTCATGAAGCCCAATCTTTTTATTAAAAAAAAATAAAATGAAAAAAGACTTGCTGTTCCTGGCTCTTCATGCCTTATGATAACAGATAAAAATCACTTTCTGTATTAGTACCAGTGCTTTTGGCTGCAGGCCACAACATGCTCTTTATAATAACAACCTGGTGACCAGAAGAGGTTTTGGTCACGGGTAGATAAAATCAACAAATAGAAGTGTACTTACTGTAGTTAGCAGAGTAGAAATAGACCAGAAATTTAAGGGGAAAAAAAAATAAATTCAGAAATTACTATCTTCTGCATTAGCTATAATGTACTGAGGTTGCTTGCATTCTTCCTTTGCTTACTGAGAGCCCAGTATTCTAAAATCCTAAATTACAATGTGATTTTCTCAGTCATACTTGCCTTAATCACCACATCGCCAGCTGTCAGCTCCCTGAAAAAGTCAGGTCTGTGGTCCTGGTGAGAATAAGGTTTTTATTATTAGGAAAATAACTGGGGGAAATGCCTAACTTTGGATACCTAGCTTTAAATTTCAGAGTCATTAATACCTTACTTGGCAGAATTCTGACAAAGACTACAATGCAGGTTGTTGAAGTGGTCTCTGAAGGCCTCTAGAGCCCAGCTTCGCATCCATATGGGGAAGAGGTTGGACAGATGGAGCCTTCAGACTTCAATGAGCCAAGTGGACAGGAGGAGTCATGTTCCTTTGTTCCTTACACTGTACTACCACCACTCACTAGCCTCATCTAAATGGCAACCTGTTGGCCAGATGCCACCTCTCTGGAGGCAAAGGGGATGAAAAATGGCTGTGGAAAGATTGTGACATGACAAAGCAACCAAATGCTTTATTCTTCCTTTAGGCCCAAACTGCCCCATGGGTGAAGATTCAGTCACCACCATCTCATAAACTACATCTGGGAACAAGAGCCTACCTCTTGCAGCTGGAGCAGCTGGATCACCTCCATGGCACTGGCAGCGCACAGCACTGCTAATTCTGTGTGCTCCCGAAAGTGAACTGGATGCAGAGCAACAAGGGATCAGTCATTTGCTTTGTACAAATTTTCTTATTTTCCTCTTACTAAGATCAGTGACAGCTGAAAGCCACTCCTAGTGAGAAGAGTCTTTAATCCAACAAGGGTCTGTTGCATAAGAGCTCGATGCTTCAACAAAAGATGCACAAAGCAGTGAGCTATTCGTTGATTTAGTTTCAGGAATTTCCACCACTGCCCACACAAACAAAGCTAAAGGTTTGTGACAGCTGCTTGTGTTTCAGTTATCTCTTTTGGGATCTCAGAGTTCAAAACACACATTCTAGAGAAGCAACTGGCAGAAGGAAATTATTTCTAACAGCCCATCCACAGAAGAGGCCCCGTTATTATTATTAATTACTCGTATTGCTTTAGAACCTAATTTTCCCAGCCTAATTTTCCCTGGCCTTGCCCCACAGAAGCTCCACATTAATCATTGTCAGCTCTGCAAGAAGCCTGAGTTAATGCACAGGGTACCCTTGAGAGATTTTAGCAGACCCAACCTCTCAAAGAACTGCAAAAGTCACACCTGGCAGATTTAAATTAGGATTCCCTACATATTCTTATTATAAAGGGCATCCCACATGATGGAGCTTGATAGGGTAAAGAGTGTCCTTTAACTTTTTCTTATGCAGCAATAGGAACAAGGGGTATTTTGTGGGATGAGGCTACCCAGAGAACAAGGGTGAGGAGAAGCGAGATGCATTTTTTTGCCAGGATAGGCGGCTGGAATTTGGTGTCCCTCCCGCCTCCCACAGTGAACAAAGCAACGTGGGGAAAGAGCAAAGAAAAATTAAGTGTTTCAACCAGCTGCAGGGATTAGTAAATGCTGATGTGAAAATCTCAGTCACAGCAGAGAAAGAGTCATGGTTTTGAAAGGCATGAGTAGGAAGAAGAAAGAAGACTCACAAATAGTGGGATAGCAGCCAGGAGTGGTCAGCTTCCAGAGGGAAGAGGACAGAACAGAAAGGTCAGCTGGGGGTGAGAGCTAGTGATGTACTCTGGGATCCCAGGTACCTTCCATGTGCATGGGGTTGCCTTAGTACATGGGAGAGGGACCACAAAAGGATGGTAAGGCAAAATGAGCAGTTCCACAGGAGGCAGAGATGCAGGCGAAGAGCTACTGATGGTCTCTAACAACAAGGGCTTCACTAACTGAAACACTGCCAGATAATGAATTAAGAAACCAAAGACATTTCCATAAATTTTCCATGCTCAGTTTTCCCTATGTTTTGATTATGTTATGAGAGCAGAACTACCAGCAACACCATTCCTAAATGGCCTTACTGGTCACACTGGCAGCACTGGGAGGTACTGCTAGTGTGCACTCTGGTCAGTGAGTACAGAGCACTTTATTGCTTTGGCTTTCTGGTTGAGCAGCTTTTTAAAGTTGAAGGATCTTTGGAAAATAAATGACTGGACAAGATCTGAAAAAAGTGTGTTTTCTTTGCAACTTAGCCACGGATTTCCTATGAAATTGTGGCTGAACAACCTATCTCTGCACAGTTTCTGGGGCTCCATTACTCCTCTGTAAATGCCCCTTATTTTTTCTTAATAGCAAATCCCTAACAAGGTTGTCTCTAACCTTTTAGTTATATGCCTGGAACTCACTGTGTCAGGCACCACAGAATCCCCAGGTACTACTGTCATGCTATTAATAACAATTTATCCCACCCCACTGAGATCTAGTGGGCAAAACAGCTCAGGAAGCAAGTGGTATTTTTATTTTTCAACATGTTTCTGCTTTAAGGGAGTGTATTCTATTCTTTCCTGTGAAAGAACAGAGCACCCACACAAAGAAGTAGACCTGTTTACTAATAAAATTAATTTTTCATACCTCCTAACTGGTTTGAGCTATGTTTTCATTACTGCTTCATAGATAGGACACGTGTCAGACACCTACCCAGAGTGGTTACTCTAAGGAATTTTATTTCCCCAGAGGCTCTTCTCACTAAAGACCCCAACCCATGTCAATGACCATTGATGCTGGATGCAGTACCCATCCCTCTGGCAGCAACCAAGGCCATGCTGACTCATTGCCTCTGGCTTTTCCCCCCCCCCTAGCCATCCAGTGCCAGTGCTCAGGGAAGTGCTTGATTATTCATAACGCTGTCACTTGCAAAGCTGTAATTCCTTTCTCCACAGACAGAACAAAGCATTGGACAGGCAAGCTCCTAAAAATGTTGCTTATCAGATTGCGGACTCCTTTTCCAGTGGTAGATTACTTCTTGCTAAAAAAATAGGTGATAAAAGATTTGAAATAGAGCCCTCTCAAGTCTTAAGCAGAGTTGACTAAGGGAACAGCTGAGCTGAGGAACTTGGCAGAAGAATAGTCTCTGCCACAGGGTGGGGCAGAATTCAGGATCCTCTTTCCCAAACCCACTTCTTCAGAGTGGAATAATTAACAAGTGAATCCTTGGGTGAGAACCAGAAAACAGCAGCTGTCAGTAGCCAGCCCAGCTTCAGGTGCCTAACTCAAGTTCTCACTAGCAAAGAAACCAGGGGCCACATTTCAAGAATAATCTTGCAAATAAGGGATCTTCATAGAATAAAAAGCATACACACCATGGCCTTTAACTGCAACTCTGCTTATTAGACCCAGGGAAAGGGTTATTTATACCAAAAAAAAAAAGCTAATTGTATCTTTATATATGCCAAAGTAGTCTTATTTGTCATTTTAATCTCTTTGCATCAGTCCAATCTGCTACAAAGGCAAATTCAGCAGCCATAAACCAGAAATGACACTGAATGTATCAAACCTCAGCCCAAGGAACAGTGAGTAAAGTATTTTTCCAACACCAAGTACAAAAGCTATACTCAAGGTGTCACTTCATTTCCCATTCTAGAATAAAGTTCTCTCCCCAAGTCAGAAAATACTTGAAACCACAAATCATAAAGTGGTGTTAAGTAAATGACAGCAAAAAATGTTTAAAGCCAGAAGCCTAAATGTATATCCCAAAATCTATATATAGTCACCTAAACAATCATGATCTGTAATTTCAAAGTATGTGGGCAAAAAGAAGTCATATAGATTACAATACCAGGCTGCTCAGCCTGGTAAACAAAGCAAAGCAACTGTTTTCCATGATGACTAGAATCCAGATTTTAGGGTCCAAATTTCCAGGTGTCTAAATTTTGTAATTCAGTTCTATCACTTTAATATGGTTTTTTTTTCAGGAATAGTAAGCATCTGAGAGTCTATAGCATTATTGTAACATCAAATTCAATACATTTGGAAAAAATGTTATCATTTAACTGTGTCATTTCAGATTTGTGACTAGTTTTACACAGCTGAGCTTATAACATCTTAAGTAAAAGTTCTGTTATTATCAGACAGCAAAGCTCTGCCTTTAACAGGCAGAAAAAAACCCTTATCTAATGCCCAAGGTAACGCACTCCTAATAGACATCATGTGCCTCCAAACCCCTTGTTTACACACACAGGCAATTATATTCCATCTAACTACTGTTTCTCTTACATATAATTATACATTATAGACTTTATTTCACAGTTCCCTTGTTATCATAGCCTTACAGTATAATTCAAAATTTTTCACAACCCAGACTGATATTTTATGGGTAAGAAATTGATCTAGTGCACACTTTTAGCAAGTGTATGCCCATGATCAGTTACTGAAACTCAGCAGAGCAATGACAATTCATTAAGCTGCAAGAATAAGATCACCTAGTTGAGATTCAGTAATTATAGTTATACCAGTTCTCCCTTCTTTGGTGAGAAATCTGAATTCTCATTTTTTAATACATTTTATCACCTACATCTTGATGACAGTGCTGTTTGCCAGCAGGTGGTGGGCACAGACTCAGTGATTAAATCATTGCCTGGTTTTACCTCTGACTTACCCATGTAGTTAGGACTTCCACATCAGTCTTCAAGTCATAACTGCTATAAATGACCCTGAGGCACAATTCTGAATATAGGATACATTGCTAGAGATAGCATTCTTCACGTGAGATGCTTAAATAAAAATTTCCTCACTGCTCATAAAGTGGGAATCACATGCAGTTATCAAAGAAAAGAAGGACTGAATGCAAATGTTCCCTTTAACTAAACTCAGATGAGCTTGCAGATGAGCTGTGCAGACACCTGGAATTATCCAGAACAGTGCAACCTTTTAATGCTTTGTAAAAACTCTGTGAAGTATACAGGGTATAAGAAATACTTTTCCCACCCACCTTAAAAAAAAAAACAAACAACCAAAAACCGAACCAAAACCAACTTGTCCTTATGAATACTATGAACTATACTCCTGACAAGCTACTGAGAGAACATTTTGAATAACAGGAATCATAGATTCAAGTAGGACAATAGTTGTTAAATATCCTGAATTAGCCATCAGATTGCAAACCAGATGCTATTCCTACACAGACAGTTTTAACCCAGTTGTGAACTCCTCATATAAATACTCTGACTCTCTTAAAACTTGAATGCCAAAAGGTTCTGAGTTCTTCCTTGCTGGAAATACAGGACCAGGTTTCAGTGCAGTTTGGCATCCAGCATCTTGCCTTGGGGATAAGAATAGGTAAGACTCCAGTCCTGAGCAAGACTAAGATCCAAATCAAGCTGTGCTCATGTTTGGCCAACAGCCAAACATTTATAAATGAATTATTTCACCAAGCCACCTGTTCCCCTTGCCTGACCCAAATTCCTACCTTTACTCTTAGAGGCTTGCTGATCCTTTTCAATTATCATATCTGATCTTTACAACTTCCAGGAGCTGGTTTCCCTCCTCTAAGTATCCAAAACAGAAGTTAAAAGTACAACTGCTAATATCTTCCACCTGTCCCCCCTGAGGCAGCCAGTGACAAACAGCACTTCACAGTTCACTCTGAGTACACCAACATTTCAATCCATACAGAGTGATGTGAGGAACCAAGGAAAAGCTGTTTGGTGCTGATAAACTTCCCAATGTGCATACTGATTGCATGGCATTGCTCTTTTTATATAACCCAGTTGAAATGTCCCCAGAAGTGACTGACTGAAGTGAAAGGCAACTTAATCTGGGAACTGAGGATGTCTTTTCTGCTACTTGGTTAAGTACAGTGTTGAATATTACTGTTAACACAGGGAAACTACTGTCTGTGTAGCTGGATTTAACACAGCTGTACAGTGCAGGGGCAAATCTGGTGTGATTTAGGGGAGGGCAACACAGAGGATATGGCATGACTGTGTAGATTATAGACCCTACTCTCAGCACTGATCACAGGGACCAAGTGCACTATCTGACCTCACTGAGCATCAATTTTCCTGTCTGGGGTTAAGTTAAAAAAAAACAAAAAAAAAACAAACAAAAAAACCCCCCACACACCAAACAATAATTTAAAAACCAAACAAACCAAAGTTTGATTATTGCAAAACCTGATTTAAAAGTATCTTTTTCCTGTGCACATACCCAGCCACGGTGATTTTAAAGCTGCCTTAAACGTTGTCTTACAAAGGATAATTTTAATGATGTGGCTGCTACAAAGCAGAGCTGACAAGTCATCTGCTGTTTCATTTTCACTCCATGTTAAAACAATGTTTCTAAGTATTTCTAGGATTCCCTCTTGTCACTGCAATATCTGAGCACATTACGAAAAGTCCAGTAAGCCCCAAATGACCAGATTCTGTACATTCACACAATTCCAAAAGGGGTCTTCAATAAAGAAAAAAAAAACAGCTCCCTATCTTATGGAGCAGCAAATCAACACTAATTAAGATTTAGGGTAAAGACTGAAAAAAACCCCAAGATTAGAAAGTACATAAGCCATCATGGACAAAAGACAAATGCTGTACAAGAATGAGAGGCAGAAAATGAGAGGCTGCAGACAGAGCAGGAGTGAACCACAAGAGAGATACAGAAAACGGGAGTGGACCAATTTCAGTCTTAGTGAAAGCCTTGTGATGTTAATAGTTCTCACAGGGCTGTCCCAAAACCATAGATTTAGGACACTGGCCTGCTTTTCCTTTTAACTATTAAGTTAATTAAACTTTGATTGTGAAAGACAAGCAGAAACACAAATATCACAGTGGCCAACTTATTATTTTAATACCAACCTCTGCAAAGGTGTTGGGTTCCCATTAAAACACTGATCTGCAATCTGGCTTAAAATCTTCCTGCTTACTTCAGCTTTAGGCACCTGCCCTTGCTAAGATGCATTTTTCACCTTCTGACAAGTCATAACGACTTCCATCTGTAGCTGCTCTGTTCTCATGGACTGCTTTCACAGTACTGTATGAAAAATTGATGTTTTCTCCTCATCATCATCATCTGCTGCTGGCAATGCAACAGTCCTGGGTACAGGGCACATTCTCTCTACCTGCCATAGCAGTTCCACTAATTTAGGAATACACCCTCTCTCCTCACACATGAAATAGGGTTGTTGAGTTCACAAGGAAATGAGGAAAGAAGGAGGGCTATGAAAATCAGACCACAAAAGTAAGAGAGTATAGCAGAAATGAATGTGTGCTTCTCAGTCTCTGCCACTAGAAATTAAAATCATCCCCAAGAAAAAATGTATGGCACAGAATAGTATTGAATGAAACAATATCCCCTCAGGTATCAGACAAATATGGGAGGGAAATCTATAGCAAAAGCAACTGTGCAGCACTCCTATGTAGCAGAGCCATGAGATACAGAAAAAAAGCAGTGAATCAGATTTTAATGCAGTTGTCCATATGCTGAACAAAACACCAATGTGAGAGCATGACAGAAAACAAGGTGTTGAGAAACATACGTATTTGAGCTTGTTTGAAAAACTGAGAGGCTGTTCAAGAAGAAAGCTCTTTTTCTGGAACACCTCAATACAGCCAGAAAAATCTATGCTCTTGCACATATTTTCCTCCAACTCCCAATTGCACAATGTAGATAAAAGTTGTCCAGGTGCAAATTTACTCAATATGTTTGCCTTTGAGAATGCTCCTCATTTTACCATGACGAATGTTCATAAATTACTGTTTTATGCCAAATGTTGTTTTCTCTACCATTGTTCTTCCCCTAGATGCACTTTCAAGAAAACCAGGTGTTCAGTCTGCCTGCTGTTCTGCATACAAACTGAAAGAAAATCTACAGCGCAATACAGAAGGGAAGGAAAAATATTTTGCCCAAAGGAAGGTGGAAAGATGGTAGCAAATTATTTTTTTTTAATTCATTATAAAAGGTCTAATACAAACAGATGCAGACCTTTAGTTTAAAATCTCATCAGTGAGCCCTAATTTTACATTCTTGAGCCTTAGACAGGAAGAACTTCACAATAATAATGCCTGGATCACCCATTAACATGTCATTCAGTAATTTTTTATTCAGTACTAATCGAATATTTTCTAGAAAATCTACAGGAAATTAACTTTTCCATGACGTAAAATGCAGTTGAACTCAGAGAAGTTCAATCCACATGACTTATTCAATCAGAACCTTCAGATTAGAGAGGGATTTCTTAGATGAAAGAGTGTAATTAAGAAAATAATTTAACTGTGGGGAGAAAATAAATTTAAATCAATTTAGATTTATTTTAGAACTGTGTGAGTCCCCAGTGCTTAAAGCTGACTATCATTGTTCTAAGGTTGGCTATTGGAGGAGGTATAAAATCTTATGTTTACCTACACTGGCTTGTGAGGATACAATGCAATTATTGAGGGCAACTGATGATAGAAGTTCCTGGAAGAAAAAAAAAAAGGAAAAAAACGACAACAATACCCAGTTCATCTACATTTTTCTTTGCATGCTGCCAAAGCTTCAGTAATAGCACTAATTTCCCTTAAGATGATTTCAGCTGCTTATGTTTTCTGTGGGCTAATGCACTGGATTCATTTCCTCTTAGCAGAAGCAATCCTGCCATAATTTGATGAGCACATCTTAACACCAGTACTTGTTTAAGGCATTCATCCCACCCCCTTTTCCTCGGCATTCATTCCTATCCTCATGCCAACTTTTTGGCAACAGAGGTAAAACGGTTTGTGGGAATGTATGGTGAACATGCATGATCATGCAACCGGTCTGGGTTAGAGATACCATACACCCAACTCCTCAGGGGTGTACTTTTTAATTGAGATTTTCTACCCTGGTGTGAGAGTGTAAAACAGGGCTGAAAGAGGGACAGGGATGACAAAGGGAGCTGCGGGGTTGTTTTCACTGAGAGGAGAGCACACATGGAACTACACGTTTAGTACCATCAGGCCAACTCAAGCTTAATGACAAGAGAAAATGAAATCCAAGGAAGAAGTGAGGCTGCTAATGGTCACTGTTTCAGGTAGCATGCTGTCTGAAACAGCGCTGCTGCTCCCACTGGGTAACTCACAGCAGGCTGCTACTGGGATTTAACACAGCACAGTGGGCACCCTCAGAGACCTTGTCATGTTCAAGGTCCCGTGCTGTCCACCTCCTTTCTTCCCTAGTCTGACCTCCTGCTCACAGCAGGATCATTTCTGAGCTCAGACTGTGTTCCCTAGGGCTGTATCCACTTGGGGCTTGAAAAACCTCCATGGAAAGACATCCACAGCCTCTCTGGTTGGCAGTGCCCGTTCTCATGGGGAAACAATGCTTCCTTAAATCCAGTCTGAACCCCTCTACTTTTGGTTTATACCAGTTGTATCACATCCATGCACCACTGTGAAAAGCCTGGCTCCATCTTCTCAATAACCACCTTGGAGGTATGGGCAGCCTGCTGCTGGGTCCCCCAAAACAACCTCTTTCCCATGCTGCAAGAGCCCACATCCCTCACAAGGCAAGTGCTTCAGCTTTTGACCATCTTCATGGGAGTTCTCTGCTGAACTCCATCCCATTTATCCACATCTTTCATTTATTAGGGGAGCCCAAAATGAGATGCTGTTTTCTAAATGGGGTCTGACAAGTGCCAATTTGAAAGAGATAATTACTTCTCTCAATCTACCAGCTCTGCTTCTGCTGTTCACAATCTGGGATGCTGTTAGCATTTTCAGTGTCAGGGCACACTGCTGTCCATGTTCAGCTCACTGCCCTGTGGGATCCCCAGATCCTTTCCCACAGACCTGCTGCTCAACCAGTCGGTCCCCAGTCTGTAATAGCTGTAATAGCTTTACAAGCTGCTTCTTGCTTTTGCTAAGGCATTCTGTGTAAGCAGACCTCCCAAAATGAATGGTTCAGAGCATCTTCAGGCTCTTTTTGTTGCAGATCCATGCTTATGAGGGAAGTACAGGGCTGTTCTGAATCCAGCTCCTGAATAACAAATTCATAACCGAAGTTCTTAGATTTCCTTCCACATGCTCCTTTCAGCATGTAACAGCTTCCCATACTGTTCTGCACTCTTCTCCTAACCAGGCCAGGTGTCAAAGGGAAATGGGTAAAACCTCTTCCAAGAGTGCCTTAGAGACAGAGGCCGTGTTGGCTGGGCTGTGGAGGAGACAGCACTGTAGAGACCATCCGAGTGCAGTCCCTCCAGCTCACTCACCCTTGTCCTGTTCTCATCAGAGATGGATGCTAGGCAACACGGCCCTTCTGAGTGACACAACAGGATCAGATACCAAGGACAAAGTGTTGAGATCAGGATGAGATGCTGAAAATGTTCAGCCTCATTCAGCAGAAGCCCACAAATGCTGTAATTTGAAGGGGGTGTGAAGATAGACTGATATGGCATCAGATCACAGCTTTCTGATAATCTTTTTGGGACACATTCATCTTTGCTGAGAATTCAGAACATCTCATTGGGATTTATGATCCACTTCACACATTTCCAAGCATCCTGTGATGCTGACAGGTGTGGAGAGTGATTCCCATTTAACAGGGCTATATTTGGGTTAAGGACTGTCCCCCACTTCTGCTTTTTTCAGATCTAGAGAAGTCCCAGAACCTGCATGCTTCAACCATGGAAGAGGCAGAGATGTGACTCCAGCAGCAGCCGCAAGAGAGGCTTCAGAGAACAGTGGAGGAGTTGGAGAGGCAGTGCTGTGTCAGAAGGGAGAGGAGATGGAGCTTGAGTTACCTGCATTAAGTTAATCCAGAGAAGAGCAGAACATAAAAGAAGCTGCCAGAGAGACCTTCAGCTTTGTTCCTCAAAAACCCTTTTCAGTCACAGAACAAGAACTGTTTGTGGAAGCTCCATTACTTAAATGACTAAGCACTTCATCATAATTGACACAAAATATCCATGAAGAAAAGAAAACAAGAATTTTTGAGCTGATAAGTATAGGGCTGCTCACAATCGCCTAGTTTCCAATAATTTACCAAGGGTAACTGGGTTCAAAGTAATGCAAACACCTAACTGCATCTTCAACCTGTAAATCAGATGTGTAATCCAGGGGAAGAGTTTGTCTCCATAGAATTCAACACATAAAAGTGAAGAAGCCAAATGAGATATTGACTAAATTAGTCAGTCCGAGAGGGAGTCAAGGAGAGGGACTTGACAATCTACTCAGCTGCTATGTTCATGATTTGATAACTAAAGAGAAATCCCTGCTTAGGATTTCCCAGGCTTAACTGCCTTGCAGACTTGGACATTCAAGCTGACTTCCACCCCCATTTTACCATGACTGGGAGTGACTAATATTTCTCCCCTTTAAAAACATTACAGGCCATCAGTGCACAGTAGCTAATCACAGAATCACAGAAGAGTTGAGGTTTGAAGGGACCTCTTAGGATCACCTCGTCCAGTCTCCCAGCTCAAGCAGGGATAATTACAGCATGTAGCTCAAGCAAGAAGATCCATTTGAAGCTATTTTACACTTCATTCAAAGAATGAAAACTAACAACAAAATATTACCTTACAACAAGTGCAATGTGAACACATAAGACCACAAAAACTAAAACCACTGGAAAATGGCTTCCATGAAACATGCTGGTCATTAAACTCCCACCTCAACAAGACAGGGACAACAGGCTACCTTCAATCCCATGACTAATAGCAATGAGTCTGAGTCTCTGCATTCTTATAGGCTGCAAGTCAAAAGGCACATAGGCAAAAATAACTCTCTGAACAGGGACCCTAACACTATAGTGTTTTTACAACAGTGCCAAAATAGTTTGAGACATAATTGACTGAGATAAAGAAATATAATTTGCAGAGAGAAAAGAATGAAATAGCATGAAAATTAATAAAGCTTTAAACTTAATTATGTTTTGTTTAACACTACAATCTTGTCTAGCATCAGGACCACAAGTACTCCATTTCATAACACAGAAAGCTGTTGAAGTCAACACAACAGAGCACACCTTTTCACATTCCTCACATTCAGTTCATTTTTTAAAATATAACATTTGTACCTGGTAGATATCTCAAGTTTTTCCTGGACAGCTTATATGAGCAGTAAGTGCTCTGATTTGGAAGAAGTCCTTATTAGGTTACTGATTAAATTTTGAAAGTTTTTATAATGTAAATCAATCTCTTAGACTAAAGCATCAGAGTCTTATGCTAAAGCAGAGACCTCTGAATACAGCACAAGAAACATCAGAGGTTACTAAAACAATTTACATTGCATGGTAGATAGCATATATCCTGTATACAAGTATTAATATTTAATGTAATGTATTGCAATTTGCTTTTACTTCAGCATCCTATAATAGCCTTACTTTCTCATCTCACTGTCCAACAATAGGAATTATCATACAGCTGAGGCTCTATATTGCAATCTGTGTGGAAAAGGCCCTGCTGTAGTTCACTGGAGTTTTTAATTGCTGAGGAGCATGAGAGAAGACTTTGGATGCTAGACTTCTAAGCTATGTCTGAGTAGCTGAAGATCTCACAGACCTCATGGAATTGTTCTGGCTAAAAAAGACCTTTAAGATCATCTGGTCCAACCATTAGCCTAACTACTGGGTCCAGTGCTAATCCATGACCCTAAGCACCACATCTACATGTCTTTTAAGTATCTCCAGAGATGGTGATTCTGTTTATGGAGCAAATACAATGAGCTCCTCCTAACAACAGAACACAAGAATTTCATAATTAAAGTTAAAGAATAAGGACTTGCCTCCAAAAAAATAATTGATCCCAGTAATTGAATCTGTTCGGAGAAGGTCCATAGAAAGAGAGGTAATAGACCTAAGCATAATCCCACCCACACTCTTGCATCTTCTGTTCCTCATGAAGGGACAAACAGTTTCAGCACAAACCTTAGGCTTAATTTCTATACCCCGACAACTTCAGAGAGGCTGCAGATGCAGCAAGGTAAGAGCAGAAGCACAGATCCTCACTAGCAGATTGGGAGTCTTCTGAGCTCCTCTTAGTTAGCTGTGGATTTTTGATGGCCCACCTTGCAGACCAGACCCTGCCTGTCATACAGGACATCCTCTGCAGGGCCTGATGGAGGCAACACACACAAGACTCTTCTCCACACATTTTGGAGGAAACCTTAATAAAAGAACCTGTCTTTGGTCTTCTTCTGGCACCTTGAGAGCTTTCAGACAGAACCTTGCAGCCCCAATTCTATGACTCCGAGTCTCCACAAGACTCTTTGCCCAAACTACTTAATTTTGCCTCACTGGTGTCATCAGAGGTGCCATTTGCTTGTGTCTCACTGTTACAAGTCTGATCTGTGCTCAGGGAACAGTCATAATGGAGGCAGTAACAGAGAAGCTTAGAAAATAGATTACAGAATAAATTCTTTTTTGCAGGGTTTCATGTGCATTAAGAATCAGAGTGGTTTCTCATACAGAGGTTAGAAGGAAAAAAAAAAATCTCTTGGAGCCTGTGTGGAGGATGGAAATGCCCTACCTGCAGCTATGGAGAACTCTGGAACTGAGAACCCTGGAGACCTGAAAGAGTCTGAAGAGCTCTGAAACTGGCTTGGCATCAGGAAAGCTACAGGATTTATCCTCTTCATGGACATTTTCAGTGTCCATGCTGTGGCTGGCACAGCATGAAGGCCTGGCCCCACGGGAGACATTCTGGACTGCAGAGCATGCACTCTCCTTTTTATGTGTGGCCATGCAGATCCATGTGTTCTCTTGGTTTCTCATCAGTCTTCTCTTGGACATCATTGCAATGGGATAACAGGTAGCTACAGCTCTGCTTATCTCTTTCCTTTTTTTTTTTTCCCCCCCTAGAAAATGCATTGCACTTTTCCCTCTTTAATTCTGCTCCTGTTAGGTCATTTCAAATAGCACTGCTTTGATGGTAGTGCAAGCTATGTATCTCTATCCCTGAATCTGTGATTACTTATTTCAAAGTCCTAAGCCAACTGCAAAGGTTCAGGGCTGGGAGGGAGGGAGGAAGATGAAGTTTAAAGAGATCAATAGGTTTTACTAAAAAAGAGCTTTATTCTTCTTATTTGAAATACATTTTTTTCAACTCTTCTGGACACTGAACCAAGTCTGTGGCATACCTCACTTACCTGCAAGTAAAATGAAACCATTATTTTATTAAAAATCTTTCTAAAAGTGCATCATTTAGTATTCTAAGGAATACATTAATATATATAAAACCTAAATTTATTAAGTGGCTACCCAAAATATGGAATATATTCATGATTTCTAACTGGATAGAATTTCTGCACATTACATATAGCAATATATATCTGTAGAACAAAAAGATACCTTTGAAATTTGGCAGACTATCTGTTTGATACCTCATCTTCTCTTTTCAAAATATGTAAATTAGTACACTCCAAGACAGTATAAGATCACCACAAAATGTAGAGACACAAGTGCTGCATATGTGAGTACACAGAGCCCTTCGGTAGCTCCTGGGTATGTGCACTGTTACCCGTCTCAAGTTACTTGCACATCGGAAGAGTGGTGATATTTCAGAGTCACGTTCAGCAAAGCTGAAAGGCGAGGTGTAGCACTCCCCTGCTTTATACTATGGATGTTGCAAAAACTCATTTGAAAGATAAACCAAAAACACTTCCCCGATCAAATATTTTATCTTTTCAGCATGACGCATAAGTTTAATTTCCACTGATGAAGGGTGACCTCAGAAGTACTGGATGGCTACTTCATCCCCCCTCAATGGCAGCGATTCCCCTTGACTGGTAGCATCGAGCAGGTCTATAAATAACTTCCAAAGGAATCGTCTCTCTCCTCACGCACTGCAGACAACTGTTTACATAGATCCTGACTCCCTATATACTAGGTTTGCTCAGCACACATCCTTAGGGCTTTTTTATTTCCTCTTCCTCAAAAAAAAAAAAAAAAAAAAAAAAAAAAAAAAAAAAAAAAAAAAAAAAATCACTCCAGTGCTGCAAATCCCTGTCACCAGAAGTTGTGGCTCCCAGTGGCCGGGGCTGGAGAACGGCCCCGGCTCTAGGGACATTTCCCAGGAGAAGGGGGTTGCAATCTTGTGCAATCCGTCCTTAAACCCCGCCGTCCCGGTTGATCCTCCGGTCCCGGGAAACCCCTCCTCCCTACCCCACGAATCCCCGCAGCTACTCCAAGGCCCGGACATCTTTGCTCGCCCACCTGCAGGGGGCTTCCCCGAGGCCCCGGGGAGGGACACTCGTGGGGCGACCCCGCACCTCCCCGAACCCGGCAGGGCTGCACATCCCCGCGCGGTGCGGGGCAGCGGGGACAGACAAAAGCTTGGGCTCTCTCACCTCCTTCAGCTGCTCCAGCTCCTGCTTGAGGCCGTCATACTCCGCCTCCAGCTCGTCGTACTGCTGCTTGAGGGTGAGCTTCTCCTCCAGCACCACCAGCCCATACTCCGCTGCCTGGATCTTCTCGTGGGTCGTCTCGGAGAGCTCCCGGGTCAGCCGCTCGATCTCGCTCTTGTAATGGTCCGCGCCCTGCAGCACCTCCTCCGCAGCCATAGCCCCGCGGCGCGGCGGCGCGGTAGTGCCGGCGGGG
>JAAWXA010000005.1:49649042-49789185 GCA_038090715.1 Florisuga fusca | reverse complement strand
CGGGAGCCGCCGCAGCAAGGCGCGCTCCCGGGATGCTGCTGCTGCTGCTGCTGCTGCTGCTGGCGCCCGCCTCTTCCCGAGCAGCCGGCACCTCCGCCTCCCTTCCCCTCGGTCCCTCCCCTGCGCTCTTTAAGATGACAGCGTCCTCAGGTTTGGCGTTCCCCGCCGGGGGAAGAGGGAAAGCAGCGTCAAAGCGCGGAGGTAGGGGCAGGAGCGGAGAGCGGCCGGAGGGATGGATGACTGCAGCCAGAGCCCGGCTCTCCTCACGCCGGGATGCGGGCGTTCATCCCGCCGCGGGGCTGCGTGTGCGGGGCTGCTGCTGCTGCTGCCACCGCCACCCCGCGTCCCCCTCCCCTGCGGAGCTCCGGGCAGCCGAGCGGGGCTGAGCAGCCCTGCTGAGGTTTTAGCGCCTCTTGGTTTTTCTCAGCATGCTGCAGCCGAGGCCGCTTTTAGCAGCAGAGGTGCTAAAAACAGACAAGGAGGTGCAGCCCAGTAAAACTGCCGGAGCGGGGGAGCTCCGAGTGTTCGCCTGCCATGATCGGGAAACTGGGAAGGAAAAGCTGCCCGATACTTTCCTTCTGCCCGCAGGATGCTCATGGCAATGGGCAAGGAAAGCTGGACGTGAAACTGCGGCGGGATCGGGGCGCCGAGCTGAGGCCACATCTGTGACCATCAGAGCAAGACCCACTAGGCTACCCACTAGGCAGCAGGACAAAACTGATTCAGATCAGATGCTGTCACACCATTGTTTCTCTGTCAAATTAACCGGAGGACCTGATGCATAGATTATGTCAGTTTTATGCTGGCTTTATGCTGGCTGCAGAAAGACAGATTCTACTTGTCCAGCGTTAAATGAGAGTGCAGACAGACAGTAACTGATCTCATACAAAGCCTGCCAGGAAAAAGTTAACACACCAGATTAGGAGCATTTCACATATTTGAACTGGAAGAGCGAGTTCATCTGGATCAATGTTGTAATGTTCCATGTCACAGGTTGTTTTTTTGGTTTTTTTTTTTTTGGTTTGGCAGTAGGCATCTTAACCCCAAATTTACTGTTTCTTCAAACAATATCCTTCAAACAGAGACCTCATGCTGTTGATATCAACTAGGTTTCGCCCTAAGTGCTGTCATCATGACTGGGTTTTCACATAATATTTTTTTCTTTCTAAAACATCAGCAAGTTTAGTTCTTTGAAGTTTAACAATTGTCTGGGAAAAGGAAGGTGATTGTTTGGTGTATTGTTGTTTTTTTTTTAAAGAAGTTATATATCTAAGATAGATATCAGTGCCCAGTAATGCAGCGTTGTATTGAAAATCCAAGACATAGATTCCCTTTCTTGCTGACCTTTTAATACAATTTTAAACAAGCCACATCCTCCCTTTTCTACCCCAGCTTCTTATGTCTAGGAAAGAGGTACAAATGTTTAGACTCCTCAGCAAAGTGCTTTGAGATCTGCAAATGGAAGCACTAACACTAGTGATACAATATATACATACAGGATATAGTATGTGTCTATTTTATAAATATATGTGCATCCATGCAGAACTAATACATTGTAATCTAGCCTGCATAAGCACTTCTTGTTTATAGATGTTCTGTCAATTTTGTACTTTAAAAGCAGCTTAAAAAAATTAATATTTTTAAAAACTTCTCATGTAGAAGCAAGTGTGAATATTAATAGGAAAGAAAAAATGTGAATATTAGGTAAGTTGAGCGAGTGGTTCTCATCAATGACTGAATCAAAATGGGAAAACACCAGTACTACAACTGTAACTGCAACTGTACCCCTAACCTCAACATCCTTTTCTTAAAAGAGGGTGAAAGATTTCACAGACCAGACGAAAAATCCCCAAAGTGGAAGAAAAATGTTTTCTCAAGAGCTTTTAGAAGTTACTCTTCTTAGCATTCAACCTAGGCCACTGTGCAGGCAAGCCTGTCATGGACACTCCTTCAGGAATGGATTAAAAAGCAAACAGCATAAAACCAGTATTGAAAATGGGTGGTTGGGTGAAGGACAGCATGCAAACTGGCTGGAGCCTATGGCTAATTTATCCTTGGTGCAACTCCACTTAAAGCAATTTAGTCAATGTTGGCACTCACAACATGAGGGCAGCCTCACCACATGTCTGAACATCTGCACCCCAGTGGGGAAAACCTGGCATGTCAAAATGTGTCAATTTTTCTGCAGTGCCTCACAAGAAAGTTAAGGAGAATCTTAAGATTAGAAGGTGGTGTGTCATCCAGATATTGTGCATTGGGCAGAAGTTCCCAGTGGTTGTAGGAAAGTTTACAGAAATAAAAGGCTCTGTCACTGCTCTAAATGGAAAACACCCAGCATGCCATGATTTGCTACCATTAGTACACATTTATTCTTTGTGCCTCCTAAACATACACACTATCAAATCAAGCTGTTTGGGTGGTATTTGTCTTTGTTTTAAAAGTCTCCTGCTTTGGAAGTGTTCTTTAGGATGAAATAAGTCTTTCCCAGAGCTGTCAGTTTTCCACTGGCTACAGAGGACTGGACGCAGATGTACACATTCCAACATATACATTTAATTAAATGTATCCTCCCTTTCATGTCTATATCTTATAAGACATGATATAGACATGATATCTTTAAGATATACCTTATCTTAAATTATTTCACTGCCCAGGTATGCGTCACCTGACTTTGGTTTAAGTCCTTCTACAATGCTCTTAACATTTTCTGCCTCCCCAGCTCAAAATATGTGCCCGGATTTCATTAAAGGTTGGCATATCACCTTGCATTGTTTTTCCTTCTTCATTTTGCCCTGCTGCACCCCTTTCATGTGAGTATTTCAAATCAGTCTTTAATCATTTAGTGCCATGCTACATACCCTCCTATAATGACCCTCCTTATGATTGCATCCGTTCCATGGGCAGAAATTACCCTTTGAATTCGTGGCATGTGGCACTGGTAGACTCTTAAGGGTAGTAGGTTCCAGTATCAAAAAATGCTTTTCTGATTACACATTTTTTGAGACAATCAGATATTCAAGGAGAGGGAAAATTATGTAGTTCAAATCTCGCTCCAGAGAATAGAATCCAAATTTCAAACCATTTAAGAAGCATTTAATGACCTATATGAATTGAACCACTGGTTCTATATCTTGGTGTAAATGGAGCTATTAAAGCCACCCTGTACTACAAATTGCAGATGGCTGAATCACTGCACCTACAGAAATCTCTTTGATCCATTTGTACGGAGCATCTCAGAGTACTGGAGCCCAAATTTAACAACTGCTAATTAGTAGTGTTTGGCAGGCTCACCAGAGTGTCCAGAGGATGGAGGAAAAAAAAAAAGAAAGAAAAAAGTATAAAGACCAATCTGGACTTCCTGAAAGTGAAAAGAGGGGAAAAAACACCGAGGGAGTGCAGTGCCATAACTGCACTGGGTCTGATTTGGAAACCAAACAATGGGAACTCCCATAGTCATGGGAGATGACTATGAAATAAGGACTAAACTGCAGCTTATGGTCCCATATTAAGTGATTTTTCTCCTCAAAAGTGGTTAGTGTGGGAGAGTAATGAATTCGTACTTAACAACATGCCTTGTCTTGAAATTGAAAGCCTAGGATCTGCAGTGCATCTATTAAATACAGATTTTAAAAAAGCACTTATTTCTTCTAAAGTTACCATTTCCCTTACATCACTTATCATGCATCAATAACTACAAAATTTACAGACAGTGATGGCTGAGAAACCGAAATTTTCATCTGAAACCTGATTATAATTCTGTGTTGATAATATTAGGAAAATCTGACTCATATACTAAAAAAAGGCAGTTGACTTACATTTTTTTAGAGTTAATAAAGTAATATTTCAACACTCAGGAGTAGGCTGATTGTGGCCTTCTCTCAAATGCAGCTCCTAAGCACATTATAATGAATGCAGAACACACAACACAATGAAACATAAATTATATTTCTATTAAGTGAGTGTGGCATTTAGGAAAGAGGCCAGATTTATGATACTTATCACACAAACTCGAGTTTTATTAGATTTTTGTTAGGATACGTAGTAGAGAACAGGTGATGCATATCCAAAATGCAAAAAAAAAGTCTTACAAAGAAGGCATCTGGATCAAAGCTATAGCTATTCTCCTCAGGTAAGAGAGGAGTCAATGACTGACTTCAGTGTGAATTTTCCCACTCATGCTTTGTACAATTTGGGTGAGATTACTCATCTGTCTACTTAAAGACCTCTCTAGAACTTCTTTTCAATAGTTACATTTGTACTATAAATGCTTCTTCTTGTAATAATCATATTACTGAACACACAGAGAAGGACTGGGATATCAGAACCAGTATTTCATAAAGTTATTTCCTGGGAATTCTGTATTTTGAAATCTGGCCCTGAAAAGTAAAAATTGATACCCATTAAAAATCTTAGGTTTTTTTCTTTGTGGGTTGTTTTATCACAGTGTTTTGGGTTATTTTCATTTGCCTTATGCTTTCTGAGCCAGGTAAAAACTGGCTCCAGCATTTCCTTACCTCCGAGATCTTTATTTAAAAAAACAAACAAACAAAAAACCCCAACAGATTATTGAATAAACTTTTGAGGTCCAGGAGAGATGGACTATAACTGAACCTACAAATTAGCAAGACATAATGAGAATGCTGCAGTTGCCAACCCAGACTTTACAGACCAGAAAGCATGACTGAATTCCTAGAGTTAACCTGGTGGGAAACACAGTAAGGTGGGGTTTTTTGGGTGAAGCATTTTTCATACAAAATAAAGTCCTTTCCATAGGGACATATAGCAAAGTATTGTGTCCTACTTTAACAACACCTAAGCAAATGTTTCTAGCTGGGATGGTATGGTCTAAAAGCAGAGTAAAACAAGCCCACAGAGCCAGAGATTTTCCTGATATGAACTACTGTTTGGGCTGGGGATAAAGTTAATAGGGACTTCCTGTGAGGTGGTCTCCTGAGGCCTTTTTCATTCGTTCTTGGATGATTAGGAGTTTCTGAAAGTGCAGCAGATGGAGCTTGGTATGGAGAGTCTGTAAGGGGAGAGCATAACATGTTTGGGTGCTGAATGTTACTGTTGCTTACAGGAATTCCTAGGGTAGCCAGGGGAAAAGGCAAGAGGGGTGCAGCTATTTGCCTATCTTTGTTTGCCCAGCTGGGCAGCAAAGGATCAAGGGAGAACAGCAGAAACAATCAAAAATTTTGCCAGCATTGCATAAAATTGGGAAGAGACAGAACAGATGGCAAGTCTTTTGATGCAAGGAACCCATCTGCTACTGCTTCCCCCATGAACTCCTGGAGATCCAATGTGGAAAAGCTTTAGAGACAGCCTGTGAATGGCAAATGTGAACGTGGGTTATTTAGGAGAAGATGGAGGGGAGAGTAATTCTGCTCATGGAAGGGGACATGACAAGAAAGGGAGCTGTGCTTCTGCTCAGCTCTTGGTAAGTCTCAAAATAGGCTTGTGAAAAGCTGAAAAACTCAGCTATATAGGACAACATGCAAAGCAACTGATCCTCAGTGTCCCATATTGAATACAGGAGAGTTATCACATCTTCTGAAAACCCATTTACAAGGAAAGTTCATGCAAAGATCATACTAAAACTGTGATACCAGATTGTACAGCCATGCAGAACATGTCAGTCCTGTTAATGACGTTGTCTCTGCTCACACCTCTTGTTCTTGGCTGCTTTGATGATGTATACTTCATATTGTTTAACTTTTATTCCTAATGATTATTATTTATTATTCTTGTAGAGATGAATAATTTCAAAACTCTTTCTGGTTTTCTGGCCATCTGAAAATTCTGTTACCATCTCATCTATGATATGAATGGAACAATCTCTTCAAACTCAGATAGAGACACACATTTATCTGAAAGAAAGATGGTATGTTGGAGCAGTCAGTATAACCACAGGAAAATAAATATGCTTCTGACTTCCAACTGCTCTGATGTCTGCTTCTGATCACTCAAAGCCATTGTTAAAAAGCAAGTGAAGAAACAGTAAACATTCTTCAATGAGGAAATTCACCACCACAGAGAAAACAATACAAGTGCCCAGCTAAAAAGAGAAAACTAAATACTAATCCTCCTCTCCTCCCTGCTTTCTTGTGTTGTGAGAAAATGGCAGCTGCTACATTTTAAGAGATCTGGCAATTTGCTGATGCTGGCTGCAGAAGGGAAGGTTGATTTGCAAACTTGTCACTGATTCTCTCTGCAAGGGATCTGTCAGAGTAGAAACATGTTTTGAAAATGAATTAGCAGAATAAGGGACTTGGTTTTGAACCAGGGATTCCTTGCAGGAATGACTGGGGGAGACGCGTCTTTTGGCTGACCTCTAAGATGCTCTTTAGCTGGCATCCTTTTGACTCCAGTGCATGGAAAGCTGGAAGAGAGGCACACTCACATATACACTTCAAGGTTATCCAAAGAAAAGGGCAAGAAGAGTATTATTTTTTAATTGTCTTGTATAACAAGCCGTTGAGATTTGGTGTTAAGTAAAAACAAGACTTAAACACCCACAGACATATTTATTTATATACTTGTTTATAAATACTGATATTACAGGAGGGTCATGACTTTATCTTGATCCAGGTTTGAGTAACTGAGCATAATGAGCTTTCGTTGATAGGATAATGCAAATGACTGAATGTGGTGAGCCTGGGGACAGACTGTGGATCAACAACCAACTGGAGAACACTATCTGAAGCTGCTGGGAAAGTGGTATAGTTGTAGACAGATTTGGCTGGTAGCCTGTGTCAGCATTTGGCTATAAGTCCCAGAGCCCTAGAGAGTAATAGAGATGGAGATAGAGAGGCATTGCTCTGAAGGTCTTCAACAGCTCATGGAAGCAGATTGCTCAAAGTGAAACCATCATGTGTTGGCACTGAGCTGCTGAACAGAACCCAACACGGAGACGGGTTGGACCAAGCAAGTGTCACATTCCCCTGGGCTTGACTGTGTCAACTCAGGGTGCGTGGTGAAGGTCTCAGTTAATATTTTGCATGTGTGTGTGCTCATGTGTGTAGCTTGTCCTGACACTGTCTGTCCCTCCTTTGGTGAACTAAGAAATTTGAGTTTGGCAGTGTCACATTTTCTGGTGTTTCTTTTCCTCTTGTGACAGATGGGAACTAGAAAAATAGGGGAAAAGAGAAAGAGGGATGGAATTTGGCAATGTGGGTATATGAAGAAATTTTAAAGAAAATCAGAAAATGCATGGGAAATGTTTGAGACATCAGTGACTGGCTGAAAAGGGAATTGTCGGCAGATCAGAGACAGAACCATGGGTGGGAGGGATTCCTCCACCCAGCACAATCTTCAGGGATGGCAACCTGCCATCTGATCCTTGTCAGCAATGTCTGGGGATATGAATGGGGAACAAAAGGGGCCCTCCCTTCCTGACCCTCTGGAAACATGGCCAAGGGTACATTGCTGCTCCCATGCGTGTGGGAAATACATGTCAGGAAAGGAGCTGCTAGAGATGACAAGCCAGCCACTTGTCCCAGTGCATGGCTCTCTCTTCAGCCTGGGTCTTCCTGTACTACAGATTCTACTGTCTCAAATAGAAAGGCTTGAATAAATACATCAAGAGAAGCCTTACTTAGGTGGTTAAGCACTAAAGAAGTGAGAGACCTATTATAGCAAGCCTTGTAGATCAAAATTGAGGTTGAAAAATGAGATTATATATGGTAAAGCTGTTGGTAGCCTAAGGGGAAAAAACCCTCACTATTAAGCAAAGTTTTTTAAAACTATTGCTATTAATCAACTGCTATGGTTGTAGTGATTGCATGGAATAAATACAGATAGAGGTTATATTAGGTGTTCTGAGACTTTCTTTTTAACTAGTGATCTGCCTAAAGAGAAAAGCAAAAAATACTGCAGGTGACCAACATTTCCCAGTGGATCACTTCGCTGACCCAGTTCAGTTCACAGCATCACAAGCTGCCAGGCTGGGTCAGAGAGCAGGACCAGAGAGGGGATGCTGGGGCTCGGGGAGCAGGCACTGCCCAAGGGTTCCCTCCCAAACACTATTCCTGCACGCTGTCCTGATTTCGGATTAGCTCAAGTGTGGCTAAATGGCTTCCTGACTGCAGTTAACCTCTATGGAACCAAATATTTAAATCTTCGGAGTGTGAGGTGGATTGATAAAAAAGCCTTTAAAGACAAAGGTCTCTGATGCCTTTTGTTTCCTTTTTTCCACATCACACAAATCAGCTGTTTTCACTGAGTGGCTCTGTATTAATGGTGTCTATTTCTTGAGTTGGGAATGATGTCTGAAACAAATCAGTACTTCTCTAACCAATATTTAATGCTGAATGTTGCAGACCTGCCAATACATGTGAAAGATGTTCTGCAGACCACAGAACATCTTGTCCTCTTAACCACTAAAGTAGCTCCATGCTGACACACAAGAAGAGCAGAACTGTACAGTGCCCAGGGTGAGGGCTTGGTCTTTCAAAAGGTGGAGATAGACTTCTGCGGTGAATTCCAGATAAATTTCTGCACTTCCCACTGCATCATTTGGAGGCTTTTCTGAACAAAAGGTAGAACTGGGCAGGGAGAGCACATACCTACTGCAAGAATTACTTGCCACAGGCATCAATGCTTCACATTTCCACTTTGCTCTTCCTTGTGGATTTGTATATCAATAGTTCCCAAGCAACTGCATTTGGTTTCCTGGAAGACAAAAAATTCTGCTTGATTAATCTTGGCGTAGCTTTGTTTTTCTTAAATCTCCTTTTGGCAATATTTAGCACTCTGTTCTGCATATTCCTCTTCTTATTGTCCTCACCCTGTTCCCCTTTGTAACTCCCCGCTTCCCTCAGGATTCTCCTGATGCCATACCATTGATAATACTAAATTGTCCTACAAAAGCTACACTTCTTCAGGTAATTTAGTTTCCTATTTATACTGCATAAAAGACAAAAAGCCTGTCTCCTGCAAAGCTGTTAATGAAGTGAAAATTCACAGCATTTCTATGTATAAATCCTAATCTAAATAACACTGTCACCACTGGGGGGTTCCACTGCTGCATACTGACAGGACAATGATAAAATATACATGTGATTACCCTCATCCTTATCCTTAAAAACACATATAACAGAAGTATATATACCAGCGAGACCAATTATTTTTCACTCACTATAATGAAATGTGTCAATGGCAGCAAGGACTCATTGTGAAGGTATTGATCTCATATCTAAGGCTATCCGAGTCCCAGAGGACTTCATACGTCTCCTCCCCATGACAGCTGTTATTCTGCCATTCCTTACAGCTGTGTGTCCAGCCTATCCTTGAAAATTTTACCCATGGAAACTCTGCAGTTGGGGAAGCTTTCTGTAGCTTCTCCCTCATTTTATAACTGAAGTAAATGGCTTGCCTGACAATTCAGAAGGCACAGTAAGTTGAGAAAAAATGAATACTTGCATTTATTTTTGTTTATTTTCCCTAGATTTCTTAACAACTGGAAGCAAACACAAGGGAAAAAATTATTTTTCTGTGAGATGTGGCATAAAAAATTCTGTCATTTTGGGTTTAGGGTTTGTGGTGTTTTGTTTTGTTTTTTCCAGAAGGGTTAGTGCTTCAGAGTGACAGAATTGAACTTGCTAGCCAGGAGTTACAAAAAGATCTCATAGCACTGCCATGGCTAACAAAGGAGCAGAGGAAATGCAGCAGTGATGAATGCAAAGAGTAGTGCACATGGTGAAGAGTCACCCTAATTCTATGTTCCCATAGTGAGTTCTCACGTCAGCTTTTATCAACAAGTAAAGTATTTTCCTACGTCATTACAAACAGGTCTTTGAAAGATTAAGCTTTCTACTCCCGAACCATCAAAAGACCAGGACTTGAATAGAAACTATAATTTTTCAGTCCATAAAGCTATGGTGTACCAAATCTTGTGTGAAGCTCTGGTCACTTCAAAAATGAGATTCTGCAGCTAGAAAGTATCCAGCTCATGAGGATCTAATTACTCAGAAATAGGTAACAATTTCTGCTGTGGAAGAAAGTTAAGAGATTCAGTTTCCTGAGCTTGGAAAAGGGTCTACTGAGGACACGATAAAGGTCTAGAAAAACGTAAATAATGTGGAACAGGTGTCAAGGGTATGATTAGTCACTGTTTTTCATGAGACAAGAACTGTGGGGCACTAAATAAAATCGTCAGGCAGTTAGTTAACTTGCCTTCAGGTAGTTAACTTGCCTTCCAGCTAACATCCAAGCCAATGCCAAGGATGTATGAGGAATCAATTAACAAGAGTTCTCATTGCTGTTATGATAAGGAAAGATAATTACTAGGATCACGTTGACAGATAGTAAGAAATCACTATTATTAGAAGATAAATCTATTTTCTCAGATAAAAGAATAAACTGGTTTTCCTCAGTGTCTCCATAAGAGGGTTAGAGAAAACATATTCAAACAATACACTCCTAGGAAAGATTTTAATATTCATCTCTGGCTTTAAAAAGTTGCTCTATAAGAGTGTGATTATTTATGTTTTTTGTTACAATGCATATTACTCAAAATTACATCCCATAACCTTAATCATGTAACCATCATCTTCACATGCATGAAGAGCTAAGTACATTGATACAACACAATATCCACTTAATTGGCCTAGATACACAGTAAAGTTTTGCTTCCATTTAATGTTTGTTTCTTTGATTCCTTTTAGAGTCTAAAATTTAGGAGTAGGTGGTAGATGTTTTTCAGGGGGGTTCTTTTAGCTTATTTCCAATGAATGTTTCTGTGTATCTCTTTGGGAGGGCAGTCATTTATACATTTTAGGAGGAATCCTAATAAATTCCATTTGTCTTCTTTTCATGGAATTTTCCTGCCCTGACAGATCTGTATCCCTGGTGTCAGTGGGCAGACAGAAGGGGTGTGCATAAATTTGAAAGATACGTTTTAAAAAATAAGTTGTCCTCAACCAGTTTTCTTCATCTGCATTTTTCTGTGCTTTTGTGATTTACATTGTTACCAAACCTCACTGATGTCAGAAGGATCAGTTATTTTCCAACAGAAATTCCCATATGGGTCAACCTTTCTGATCTCATAATACTTTGCAGCACTGGAAAACAAATGCAGTCAAATGATCATCAAAACATGAAAGCTGGAGCTAGAACACAGTTTTTAGCCTCGTTTTTCTTATTATTCAGTCCAAACGACCTCATTTTTAGATTATACCACTTTGTACCCCTTCTATAAATACTCCTTTTTTTCCCTTTGATGCAAGCTCAGAACAGGCACCCATATAATGATTTGCAGATTTTAATAGTTCTTTGCCATATCCTGTCTCTTTTTCCATTTATCATCTACTCCTACAGTCTCTTACCAGACTGAATAAACCTTGATCCAACTGGTAAAGACCCAAATGAACTTTATCTGCAGAAGCTACAATGCTGACCCCAAATTTGGATCTACCTGGGCCTTGTGCAAATAGGGCTGGCTGTTCAGCACTGTGTCCTTCACATCCTTAGCTTATACAAAGCGAAGGAAAAACAGTAGGACCTGCATTCAATTCCTTTCCTCAACTTTTTGAAACATTTCACCCTTCCGGGCAGACACCTTCTGCTTTGCTCTGGCTGATTCCAGATTCAGTCCTCCTGATTCTGTCTTCTTACTCTCTACAGAAATGGACCATCAAAGAACTCCTTATTAAAAATTCCCTGTCTTCTGCTACCAGATGGCTTTTCCTCAAGGACTTCAATGCTTTGCCAGGTAATTCAAGGCTTACTGCAAGCTTAGATAATTGGATAGGTTCCTCAGGAGCCAAAATTACTCTGATTACTTTAACTAGATCTCTCTTGATTTCTTTTTCAGAAAATATTAAAGCAACACCCAAAGATCTAAGTTTCTAGTTAAAAGTAGTTCATTATCTCTCTTTCTCATTTTGCTTGTTTAAATTTTTCACCAAGGACCAACAAATTGACAAGAAATACATTACTGATTATTTTTGTTGGTCCATTAGAATAGCATAGTCACTACGTGCTAGTTTCTGAGCACAGCTGCATCACTTGATCAGTCTCTTGATTTGTGCCCATCCTGATACCTGTCACATGAACACATCCCAGTGCCAATCCCTGGCACTACCACACCAGGAAAAAAATAACTCAAACTGATCCAGTTTTTCTTCTCACCATTTCCATTCCTTCCTTCCACCCTTGGTTTAAAACTGACTTTGGTCACTCAACACATTCTGTGAAATATGCCTATTAAAGATCAGTAGTCTTGCCTAAGTATTTACAGTCTTCAACACAAGCATCACTATTAGTGAGTGACTGAAACCAATACCAATCAAAAAAACCCTCAATATTAATATAATGATGCAGTGAGGATGGAAATGAAGACTTGAAAAATCTCATTTGACTAAACTGTTTGATTTGATAGGCCTGGATGTTTTTGCATTTTAACTTTCTTTGCTCTTTTTGAAGTTTCTGTTTGGATTTGGAACAAAAACAAACAAACAAACAAAGATACTAAAATCATGGAATTTTTTGTAAAACGGAAAATCTGGCTTTTTCCCAGTCTGCTCCAGTTCCTTTTTTAAAATCTGGTCTTTTCCAAACAAGTTCTTTGTACCGTAAGCATCTTAAATGTCATCAGATTTTTTTGAAAAATATTCTTGATCTCTGCCACAGCCATCCAGGCCTGGCTTTGAGTTTTATCAAGGCTGTCAGCCTCCTCAAAAGTCATACAAGTGGAACTGTCTCTGTTGCCAGATGGGTTTTCAGTGCTGGGCAAAAGAAAAAAAGAGTAAGAGGCAATCTGACTTCCTCCCTCTTTTTGTACAGTTTTAACTGCTGAAACCACTTCATCTCTCAGTGACAAGACAAAGAAGAAATAATTACCTCGCTCTGTTTCCCTACTTGTTACAGACTTGCAATGATATTTTGGGAGAGGGTAAATAAAAAAAATGTTTCATGGGAGAAAAAAACCAATTAAAACATTTAAAGGATGGTGGGACACTGGCACAGGTCGCTCAGGGAAGTTGTGGATGACTTCTCCCTGGAAGTGTTCAAGGCCACTTGAGCAGCCTGTTCTAGTGGAAGGTGGCTTGGAACTAGAAAATCTTTAAGGACCCTTCCAACCTAAACCATTTCACGATTCTATGAAAAGGAAAGGAGGAAAAAAGGGAAAATAGAGGATTAAAAAAATGCAGGAAGATAAAAGCTAGTGCTGACATGGCTACCACTTAAAAACTTCTGATTTATGGTCATACTAGGGACAGTTGTACCCAAGCAGATTGGAATACGTTATTAGTGTTAGTTATGAGAAAGTAAGATTATTTTAATGTAAAAAGAAACAAAGATCTTCAAATGCTGACTTGAAACTCTGTTCATAATTTATTTGCTCAGGTAAAATCAAACTGCTCATAGATTTATTTGTCCCTTGTGAAAATACTGTATCATGCTGAAGCCTTGGGTCATTCTTTACAAATAGAATGACTATTTGACTGCAGAGATTTAGTGAACAATGGGAAAACCAACAGATTACTCATTAGCTGAAGAGGTATGGAAGATTCAAGAGATACCTTGAGATTTTATTTTTCTGAAAAAGTATCTTATGTAAAACAGAACGTGTTTTAAGATAAGTTTGAAATCTGTGTAATTGAAAGTGTTTTGTGGTATCATACTACCTTTTAGTGTATGTCTGTCCAGTTTTGAAACAGATGCTCAAGTAACATTGTAATTCGGTTTTTTACAACTGGTAGAAATGCACTGGCCCTAATAAACTTATCAATAATTATATAGGGTTTGGGCTCATTGTTTGTTTCTTTGTGTGTTTTTTTTTCACATGGATTAGATGCTTTTGCAAAATAATAGAAAACCCCAAAGCCAGTGCAGCAGCACCTTGTTAAAGATATGGTTTTGCTTGCCTTGTTTATACTAGGTGGAGTTTTTTCTGTCTGCTGAGTGAGAAATGGATGAAATAATTTTCAGTATTTACCATGGCAAGGAAGAGCAGAAATCAAACCTGCTGTATTTTGTACTGTTACCCTGTTGATCCAGTGGTTCCATTCCTAATCAGATGTTACTAGCCTAGGAAAGATTTCATGACATTCACATCTACAGTTTTTATCCTGATGTTTACCACGTACTGTAGTTTCATCCTTTACCAACTGAACTGTGCTTCAGTTCCAAGAGTTTTTCATGACCGTACGTATACAGAAGTGCTATGTAACTTACAGCAAATAACTTATTTAGCTATTTTTCCCCTGTTTTTCAGTTGTATGAGAATAAGGAGTACTTTGAAGGTAGAGAAAATCCTATGAACAGTCATCTTTACAAGAAAGTCTAAATCAAATTTCTGACATGCTTGCAAGACAAGCCAAACATGAATACCAGTGCTAGATATTTTAGAAGACATCAGTACAAATACCAGCTTAATTAACATTGTAAGACATTCAGGCCAATCTAATTGCACATTGAATCTCAAAAGCAGGAGAGGTGAAGGAGATGTGGTCCCTTTCATATACAAAGTATCCTTGCAAACCCCTGCAGTAACAGGCAATGTGAATTGCACTTTTATTTACTTAGGTTCACCTGAATTCCTTAGATCTACACTTTATATTTCTGAGGAACATAGTGTCTGTGAAGGCATGCAGATAGCCTTTGCTTAAAATTAGTTTGATAGATTTTGGTTTGGGTTGGGATTTTGTTTGGTTTTGTTTGTTTGTTTTTGTTGTTGTGGGTTTGTTTTGTTTTTTGAGAACTTTTGCTTGTTTTTTTCCCGTTACTTTTCATGTGCAATAATTAAAGAAAACCACATTTTATTATAGTTCATTTTATTTGGAAATTAACAACACTGGTACATTTTCAGTCAAAGGTTAAAATGGCTTTCAAGTCTTCTTTAGTCCTTGCCTTTTTTTTTTTCCTAAAGCTCCGTATTATTTTTAATGACTTATATATTTCTTTTATACCAAGCTGGTGAGGGTCCTAGAGACACAACCCTACAGATACGGCCTCAAAAGTGCTGAATGGAAGGAAGGAGTGCCATCCAAGCTGACCTTGGATGTTTCCCAGTGTCACAGCACAGGAAGCTCAACAATGATTATGATCAGCAGCAGTTCAAGATTTATTAATGGCATGAGGTGGACCAAAGGGTTAAATTTGGCAGCACTTAATCATTAACCAATGTGCAGATTTACAAGTGCTTCAGTAGTAAAAATTATAATTAAAAGTGACTTGATTACAGGTTTGAGGACGACAAGATTCACACTAACTTACTATAAGATACTGTCAATCAAAGAGTATATGTATTACTGTCAATCAAAGAGTATATGTATATACGTCCATAAGTGTAAAGATAAAACATACAAGCACATAGATAGAAATATTTGAATTCAGTAAAATATATATATATGGACACACAGATTAGTGAGGCAAATGTGTACATTCAAACACTTAGGTAGAGACATAGGCAGAAGAGGCTATCCTACAATTAACAACTCCTTCTTCTCAAGTTAAGAGTAAATACAATGCATTGGCATTTCTCAACTGGCAATAATCAAGACGTGAGGAAAGTTACTTACCCTGTCTCTTCATCAGCTTGGTCAGCTGACAGTCCTCAAGGAGCTGGTATATGGGAGCCACCCTGTCTCAGGAGAGATGCTGGTTACATCCAGCTGTGATCCAAGAGAGCTCAAAGTGTCTTAGAGCTGCTATTTATAGGGTCAGAGATAATTTACTTTTGTCTGGTACTTTTCCATTTCAGCCCTCCATGGATGGCAAAAATCTTCTGGCATTTTCCACCAGCTGTGCAGGCCCAGAATATTGCCAGATTTGGAGATGCTGGTATCATCCCTTTTGAGCCATGCTCCTGGCACAGGCAGGACATGACCCAGGTGCAGATGAACCAGGCTGCAAGGAGGTAATGGATTGTTACTACCATGCCTAAGAGATAGGGAAGGGGGGAACCAGGTGCACCAAGGGGCTGCCTTAATGCTCCAGCCTCCTGCATTTTTAAGTCCATGGGGAAGAAGAAGGCAGGGATGTAAAGGGCATGCTTTAACATACTGTTCTTCCTTTCACAATCCACATCCGTCCTAGGCTGGATTGTGGCCCAGAAAAAGGAGGAATCACACTTGGCACGGCGTGCCTCAAACATAAAGTGGAATAAGGCAGGGGGACTGAACCCCCACACCAGGGGTGGGACTTCCACCACTTCTTTGGGCAACCTGGTCCAGTGTTTCACCTCCTTCAACATAAAAAAATAAAAGTTCTTCCTTATATGCAGTTTGAATCTACATTCTTTCAGTTTAAAAACATTACCACTTGACCTATTGCAACAGGCCCTACTACAAAGTCAGTCCTCCTGAAAGGCTTCAAGGCTTCAAGGCACAGCAAAGAGATGTTTTGCTTCATCCTTTAGCTCTCCTTCCATCATCACTTCCCAATTTAATCCAAGCCCCCAGACCTTACTGAAAAATAGCCAGTACTGGAGAAGTGACAGTCAGTTCTTTCATGCCAGAGTTACCTTTATTGTTAGTACTGACCAAGACCACCACCTCTCCACAAAGGCAAAGCCCCTGGGTACAATCAGAGGCACATTGTAAACTTTGAATTTACAGGAGAGCAGTGAGACAATGCCAAAAGGCCTGTAAAGAACAGGCAGATGCAGGCCAGGCTGAATGCAGTCTCCACACTGTCATCTAGTGGATTTAGTAGTCATATCCAGAGCTCAGTTTAATACTACACTGTAATTTCAGTGGACATAACTGCAGATAAAACACACTCTTTTCTTTCTTGTGCAGTTTCTGCTTTTTCTTACCCAGTTCTTTTGGGATTGCTCCTTTCTAAATCCCCTTTTTTATAATCTTTTTATTCTGATCCTTTTACTCACTTTATACAATAAGCCCTTTTCCTTCAGGTTACTCTAATTCCCAGGCAGGCTAGTTCTGCAGTGACTGCAGAATGTCTTTTCCTTTGTTACAGGAAAGTATCTCTTTTCCTTCCATAAGGGCAGAAATAAATTTAATTTCTTGTCTGTGAAAGACAGAATAAATCCCCTTATAGATTTACTCAAAGTGGCGTAGGTGCCTTTTGATACCCCCCCAGTCTTCAAAGACAGCTTTACAGGCCGGGTGTCTGGCTGTCTCTTCACATGGTGCCTCTGCCCCTCCAGGCTCCACTCCCACACAGTTTGCAGCCTCCTCCTCAGAGAAATTGCCCAGTAAACCCAAATACTACAGGGATAAGGGAATTATGGCATACGAGTATTCTAGTTAAATGTAATGATAAACTTAGAAGTATGCAGGCATGGTAAATATTAGCTAATATTAGTAGGACAAGCACTCACAAAATCCTGAGTTCTACTGGTTCAAGGAGGTCTACAAGATACACCTGCTGACCCTCAGAGTCATGCTCATCAAGGGTGTCCCATCTCATGCATTAAAGTGTCCTGGGGAAGGTTTGCCTTGGTAGTTGTGGATTCCCAGACAGTGGGATCTTCAATACTGATACTGGTCTGCTGAGCCTACCTCTTTGTCTTTGATTTTCCTTTTTATCCTCTAAGTTTCAGCCACCTGGGACATCCTGTGCTTCCTCATTTATACAGTCAGATTGCTTATCATCCCTGGGGAATCAGCTCTGAATCCATTCCAAAGGCAACCCATCACTCTATCCGCATCCCACAGCTGCCTTCCTGAGGAGTCAGCTCCCCAGGCTCACCCCGGGATAAGCCACCTCTTCACACTCACTCTGCAGCTGTTTTAACCACAGTGATTTTACAACACCAACCCTATGATCTACCAGATGCTAAATCAGCAATTAGCTAAATATATTCATGCCGAGTCAGCAATTTTATTACTGCTGTACAGATACACTAAGGCAGAAGAAATGCTAAATATGTTTGAGCTGGCTTGGCAATTGTGTCACTGTCCCACCTCGGCTCAACTGTCCCTTTTCTATGGCCAAGGTGTGTGACAGCCTCCTCCCCTACACACAGACACTGCCTGCAGCTTTTCTCTCACAAAAATTGAGAGAAAAGGGAAAATAAATTATCAAAAGTTGTAAAGGAAGAATATGAGGCCACTGGCATGCAACAGAAATGGGAAGTGATACTTTAAACGTTGTTTAGTCTCCCAGTTTACAAACCACAAGCTAATAGTCCAGACTAGTTTTTCCTCTCTGTACTTCTGCATTCACATCTGAAGCTATCAAAAACCTCTTGCATGAGTGCATTCTGAAGTAATTTTACATAAAAATCTCCAGTTTAATAACCATGGAAAAAAAAAAAAAAAAAAAAAGTCTGCTCCACAGTATAGATCTATCTGGGAAAGACATGCTCTGCCACATTCATGGCTGACCCACGGGGTGGGGGATGAAATAGAAAAAACAATGAGAAAACCTGGGTACAGATAAAGACAATGAGACTACTTACCAGTTACTTTCACAGGCAAAACTGACTTGCCTCAGGGATTATAACAATTTGTTGTTAACTAATATAAATATTTGAGTAGTGATTTGGATTTTTCTTTCAAAAAAGGTAGCAAACATTTATATACAGGAAAAACATTTTTTGTCCCCCATTCCCAGACTCCATCACTCCAGGCTGCTCTCCTTCCCCCTTGTTATTACCACAGGGTAACCCTCAGTCTCTTCACCTAGGCAAGAGGCAATGCAGGGGTTTCTTCAATAGCAGTTTCTTCAGCATGGGTCTTCCATGGGCTGAAGTTTCCTTGGGGTGTATGTCCTTCAGCATGGGCTCATCAGTGGGCCACAGTCCCTCTGAAGAAGTATCTGGTTCAGAGTGGGTCCCCCATGGACAGCATTTATTTTGGGAATATCTGCTCTGTCATGGAGCACCCTCCTGGGATTTCGGTGTTTTCTCTGCTTCTTCTCACTCTTGCATTTCCTCCCCTTCTCTCTCTTTGGTGTTTCCTACTCTTTCTTAAAGATGTTTTCACAGAGGCATCACCAGTTTGGGCTGGGGAGTTCAGATGTGTCCTGCAGTGTATGCACTCTGGACCCAGCTGGAACCACGGTATCCCCTGGTCTCCTCCCACAGAGGCCCAGCCTGCATCCACCCTGCTGTCAAGACCCTGTACTGACACCCAATATAAAATTATATATTTATTATGAGAAAAAAAATAAATTGCATGTGCATCTTGTTAGTCAAAAAAGAAACTATTAGCATGCTGTTATCAGGCTTTACCCTCCAGATTTCTTCATGGAGTCTGTGTCATTAAGACATTGCCTAGAGTCAGAACCAAAGGGACATCTCAGCCTCAGTAAAAAAAAGGAGCCGTCCAAAATCATACATATTTCCTAATTTCAAGTTTATTCATCAGGCACTTGACCTCTCAGTCACTGCAGATCTTTCAAAAGAGATGTTTGAAGAAGTGAAACTGCACATTTTCAATACACTTGGCGATTTCTGCAAATTGTGCTTCCTAAAAGAAAAGTCTCATGAAGACTTCTGACCAGCTCCATGTAGTAAACAGCACTTGGAGCTGCAGCATCTAGGCATCACTGGCTATGTGTTTGCCACTTCTTCTGTTCCCAACACACAAGACCAATGGAGAAAGTGAGGTTCTCATCAAAACATTGCAGAACTGCTCCCTGTAGATTCTTACTTCCCTTGGAACAAAACATCCCATAAGCACAGAAAAGCTTAAAGCCACTTGCACTAACCCAGCACAGAGGGCATCTCCACCAGACAGCAGTGGGACTTCTCACCTTACTCTGGTTTGTTTTGGTGGTTTTTTTTTCCCTTAAGAGCCTTTCTTTTCAATGTGTATGGGAAACTATCATCCCAGTGCTAAATTAATACAAGTCAAAGACATTCAGGGACTTGTATTCAGTATTAAATCTAGCACAAGTATCCTCATGGTACAGTCATTACTAAACATCTCTTTCATCTTGCTCATTAGATCAGAGTGAAGGTTTTTGAAACAGATCTATGTGAGAGACAGCAGCGACTTAGCTGGAGTACATTGTTAAAGCAGAGTGTAATAATGTCTTTCAGAATTCATACCACAAAATCAACAAAGTTTACAGAGCCACTAAACAATGAGGACTAACCTTATTTTTCTATATAGCTACCTCCAAATATCAAATTGTTATGCTTCTGTTCTTTATTCAGTCTCTTTCCCATACTCTTTCTATAAAGAAAGTATCTTTTGGTTGTGACAGCATTTTAAAATTTAAGTTTTAGGGACTCATGCATATTTTAAGTATTGTCTGTAGCTGTTTAAGGTCTTATCAGAGAACAGATTTGCTTTGAATGTATTTGTATCTTGAAACAGGTTCAGCCATGGTTAGCTGCATGAGATGCAGAGCACAAATGCTGAGGAGTAACAACAGGTTTCCCTACATAAAGTTTTTCTTCTTGGCTCATCTACTGAGCTGCCCATTTATATTGTAATTTCTGGAGATGCCCACAGGTGAAGATGACAACTGTCTTTGGTCCTCTGCTGTGCAAGTCTGTGCCAAGCCAGCACAACCACTATAAAAGGTTTGATGTTAACATGTGACATTTATGCACATATCCAGACTGCTGCTTCTGCAGAGCAGATGGTCATCAGGCTTCTTATGCTCTTCTCTGTCGATACTCCTTGTAGCCACAATGCTGCTCCTTGCAGGTATTTTCCTCTGAGCAGATGTCTGAATGGGCCACAGCCAATTTACCAGTCATGGCCATTTATCAAAGAGATTCCAATACTGGCAAAATTACTATGGAGCTAATACACTGGAGACTGGAGCCACACAGAGTGGTTTAAAATGACAGCAACCTGCTGAATAAAGCAGAACTTAACCCAAACTGAAGATCATTTTACAGGACATTTGCTTAAGGAGCTTGACAAATTACAAATGTGTAAGAGCCCCTGGCATATCCCGAAGATAATTGCCATTGAACTAATTATCCCATACTGATAAGACAATTTTCCCTTTGTCAATATGATAACAAAAGGAAGATCATTGAGGAATACTAGAAGCTGGTAAAGACCTATAAAACAGCCTTGAAGGGTTACAGGAATAATTAGAACTGAGATAAGAAGATTCTGGCTTGCATACCTTATTAACCATGAATCCCCAGAGGAGGAGCCTTAAGAGATAACAAAGGAAACACTGTGCCACAAGGCATGAGGTCGGGAGAACTCAACAGAATCTAAAGGAGGGCAGGGAAAGATTGAAACCACCAGCTCCAGAAACATCCCCTCCCCAATTAAGATCACTCCTCCCTGAACATGCACCTTGATTTAAAAGGAAAAGCAGTGATGAGTTACTAGTTAAAAAATGTAAATAAAGGCCGATCTTGATGCTTGCTAAGTGTGATAAATATGCCATAGTTTTTTTGCATGGGGAGTGCTACTATCCTCGCACCCTTTTCTGCACAAAACTGGCATAAAGAACTGCCCCAACTCAGTGCAGATTGGAGAATTGCACATCAGGTGAAAAGACCCCATTTTGTGACAACAAATAAGCCTCAACAAGCCAGTTCTGATAATGAACAGGGGGGAAAAAAAGTATTTTTTTTTAGTTATGTGTTTTATCCTGTCTTGCTGTCGTCTTTTTCTTAGTGTGTATGATCTTCACTGTTTTACTGACAGGATGATTCTTAATACTAGTATGATGATTCTATTTGTCATTTCTTCCTGCAGTAAGAACCTGGTGCAGTAAGAACCTGGTACAGTAAGGAATGTGAATCTCATATTTATGGACAGTTTTGCAGAACTTTCCTGTAAAGTGTGCTGCCAGACCTAGTTAGGATTCTGCAAATAACTCTAAAGGGAAAAGCCTCTTCCATCAGCTGACAAGCTGTTGTCATGGTCCTGCTGGTTTGCACTAGGAAAAATTCTACCCAGCTACAGAATCTGTTTGCTATGTCTGTCAATTTTTTGTGTTCGTTTGTTTTTTGTTTTGTTCTAATTAAATGCCCTAGAAGATGAATTTGCATGGTGGGCCACAATCTCTCTCTTGCTGGTATCTAAGAAGAGCAGTCTTTTTTTCTTGTTAGTTGCAGAATGATTGTATGCTCAGGTAGAGTATTTATCTTAGTCTTCATTCATATCCATTGTATTTATAGCCTGTAAACTCCAATCTGTATTGTTATGTCTGTTGCTCAAAGCCCTCCTGAGAGAATACTATGGACTAAGCAACAACTTTCAGGTTTTTATTAATACTGCTTTTCTAGCTCCTTAGGTCTCTAAGCATGAACTAGCACCTCTCTACGCCAAACTTAATTTTGGTTCTGTTTAAAGGTGAATACTGCAATAAATCCTCCTTGCCTAGGCTTCTGCTAGTGCTTCTGGCAACACTGCATCTTGTTTCTCCACTGCCTGAGATTCTCTGTACTTCTGAAGCACAAGAGACATATATTTGTTTAATTATCCAGTTAAATCAATAAAAAAGACGGACAGGCAGAGAAGTACTGCAAGCAGCAAGATAAGCCAAGTGCTAATCTCCCAACAGATGCTCCTCAGATGTTTCCATCAGCAATCTCTCTACAGTATCCCTTCTTTGGACCCACATTTTCCCTGCCGCAAATACATACAGCACCTTGATTTCATCCCACACAGTTTCCTGGTAGGGTACAAGTGGCTAGCTGGGAACCACATGTATGCTGATTTGTGGCCTAAACTGAAGGCTGAGTTTTCCTTGCTTTTAGTGCAGTGTTGGGGGAATGAAGTAAGGACTATTCATTTGCCTCATCTCAAACCAGCCATCAGTGTCATCTTCTATGTGTATTGCTTGACATTGGTCAATAAAGTCCAGATAGTGGATGAGAGCACAATGACAGCCTGATTTCTTTTCAAAAAGTATCTAATGAGTTGTAAAGGAAAGGCACTATGAACCAAGTAACACAGAGTGGCTTTTTACTCCTTATTAGCTGTATCTCCACCTTTTCTTCTGAAGATCATCTTCTGCAATGAGTTATGGCAAGGTTATTTTGTTCCAAAGGTCATCGAAGTCTATTGATCAAGTGTTGCTATGGCAGAGGGAGTTTATTTTTAAATTTTATATTGAAGGAGAATGATATTTATGACTTGTTCACAGCACTGATTCTCGGAAGAAAGAGGATAGTCCCATGGGGACATGGGAGGGCCTGAGGTGTGTGATAGTGCAGACTTAGTTTTACAGTCCTAGCATCCTTTCAGACACAGGCTTGTTTCCCATGTGCTTGAAATATTAGTGCCATAACAACATAAAACTGAAACAGAAAACCTCAGGCATTTTACACTGAGGCATCTTGTTCATTTAAGGACTGAAGTAATTTTATGAATAATCAAGCCAGCTTTATAGGAGCAAACCAATGATACTCAAAAGTTAGCACTGAACAGAGAAACGTAGGAAGTAACATGAACAAATCAGTACTGCAAAACACTTAAGCAAGTAGCCATAGAAAGCAACCTTACAGAAAGCAGATAACCTTGGCAAAATCCACCATAAGCATGTTTTTCACTTTATGCCATGATATAACCACAAAGGTAGGAAACTTTCTCTTCCTGTTGTTCATTAAATAACACTGAGGCAAATTTGAAGTTCATTTGAACTTGAACACACTACGGTTTACAGTGTCATAACCTTAACAATAAGAAGGTGTCCTCCTCACAAAGTCTCAGCCTTGGAACAGAGATGGTTGCAGAGAGCCGCATGGATCTGTCTTTTTCCCACAGCAAGCATCATAGCTTAGGACTGAAGTTTTCAGTCCAACTTTGACTAGGCACTGTGCCTCATTGCAATAGGGTTAACTTTCTTCATTTGGTGCCAGGTTTTCCATGTCTGTGGGTACGCAGTTGCTGGCTGAGTCAACCTACCACAGACTACCAAACTTTGCCTATTTTAAACACCATAAGAATGGAACTTAGCTTCAAGTTATTTTAAAGTTTCTTCAGAAATAGTTCAGTGATCTCAAAGAAAACACTGGAAAAACTGTGCTGCATTCACAGGGAAATTTCAGCATCTTTCTGTTGATGGAAAAGGGCTGGAAACCTGGACCACAGTAGGGCTGTGTGCCTTCTGGTCTTCCCCAGAGCCACCCCCCTGCCTAAAGACAAGGGCAAGCAAACAAAACCATAGCACCCTAGCCTAGATTATCTGCTTCCATATGCCCAAGGGGACTTGCTAAGACTCAGAGCTAAGTGCTCCAAAGCTCCTACTACCATGGGCACACTCCAGTTCAAGGCTGCAGGGAAGAAGCCACCATTTCAGTTGCTTTTCCTGTCAGCTGGAAGATGTTTTAGTAACAAGCAAAAGAGCTGGAAGCAAGGAACCATTTCACCCTTGTAGTCTTAATAGTGGTGAACAGACAAGATTAAAAAAAAAAAAAAAATTAAAATAATCTCCATAGATTAAATGCGGGAGTCTAAATACAAGATAGGCTTTGCATGGTTGAGTTGGTAGCACTGTACTGGAGCTAGGAACCAGGAAAAGTTTCAAGGCTGACCTTTGCTGGGATGAAAATAGGCAGAGGAAGACAAGCTGGAACCCAGGAAAGTGAGAGGAGGAAAACACTTTTAAAAACAAGGTTGCAGTGGCAACCTTGCACGTTCAACAGTAAGTCCCAGTGAGGCTGAAGGCAAGGTTTCCAAAAGGAAGGGCAAAATATTTAGGTCTAGGAAGGCAGACAGACAGGGTGTGAGACGGGGGTAGTAAGTGTAGCCACTACAGGCAAGTTTAAAGGAATACTTAGTTTAAAAGAGCAGGTTTCTGGAACAAAGGCTGTATTCTAAAGTACAACCCACCTGTCTGCCACCAAGAAAATCAGCCCTGATTGGAAAGCAGAGCACACACTTGTCTAGCACTCAGCTAAGGAGGAATCAATAATAAAATAGATGACTTACAACACCTGGGAAGGAAATTACTGTCAATGCCAAATGTGGTGGTCACATATCTCAGTGGAGGTAGGAATGGAGAGCCATGGAGTAATAAAGACTGTGACTGGGCCCAGCCAGACTGGGTTTATGAAAGGCAGATCCTGCTTAACTAACTCCATTGCTCTCTATGACAAAGTCACCTTCTTAGTGGATGAGGAAAAAGCTGTTCATGTTGGCTATCTAGACTTTAGTAATTTGTCACCACCCAAACTGGGCAACCCAAGGTGCTTCAGATTAGACTCCCTTGCTTTCTAAAATCCTTCTCCTAATGGGGCCTGTCCCACTCAGTGAGTAGGACTAAGGTTTGTGCCCAGCCCGCTTGGTGTATAAGGGTAAGGTTAACCTTTTTTAAGAGACCTGTCCCACTCAGTGGGCACAGGGCAGGGTTAACCTGTTAATTCTCTGTGAGGTTGTCAGGAGGAGCAACAATTATCCAGGAGGTTCAAACAAGCACACTTTACTTCAAACTGAAAGATTATAAAGCTGGTAAAAAGAAAAAACAAAAACAAAACCAAACAAAAAACCAAAACAAAAGAACAAAAAACACTATAGTATCACTCTCAAAGCAATGGGTTACAATTAGCAAAACTTAGAAGATTTAGAAATTATGTTACCCTTATGTCCTGAGAATAAAATTTGAGACAGAGAGATAGGAAGGGGATAGAAAAGAGAGCAGGACCCTTGGATTCAGTGACAATCTTGGTGTGAAGCTATGGTCCTTGGATTGGTCCTTGCTGATTAATTCTTATCAGGTGAAGAATGTTTTATAATTAAGGAAGAGGGTTGAGCAGTAGGGATGGAAGAGCCAATGTCCACTACAGATGCTAACTCCTCCTCTGGTTTTGTTGAAACAGCCTCTGCAGCCTTACCTCCAGCCTTGTTAAGGCCACGGAGCTTTTGCTCTGTTCAGCAGTTGCACAAGCAAATTGTCTGGTCCTGTCACTGTATTTGTCTGTCCAGAAAGCCCCCAATATCCATCCTATGTCTAAGTCAGAGAAGCAAGCTGCGCATCCTTCCACCCCTGCCCTTTATCTGGTAAAAGATAAGTGCACTAAATTAGCCTACACTCTTGCAAACAAAGTAATTGGCTTGTCTGAAACAAAGAAACCTGTATTCCCACACCCTGACTGTCACGGTAGCTGTTTTGAATCATATATTAATTTCAGGACTCTACAAGACATTCCGTTCACGATGGGTACCTTCAGCACCAGCAAATACTCCCATATATCTGCTAGTTTACTTCAAGCAACACAGCACTAGGTTTTCTTTCAGAACAGCCACTGGAACAGAGCAAGGCCCTGACAGGGTTAACTCCTGTAACGAAACAGAGCAAGGCCCTGACAAGGCTAACTCAAAGATAATTCAGAGTGTAGACTCTGTTCTTAAAACAAAACATTGCCAAGGCTAACCAGGCACCAAAAGAATGAAAACAGCTACACAAAGGAACATAAAGATGTCACAATTAGCAGATAAGAGACAGAGTAATGGCTTGAGTCCGATACTGTCTTACAACACCAGAATGGAGTCAGCAAGAATCGAGAAAGGCAAAAAGTTCAAGCCTGAGGAAGACTTCTTTACTTCCTCTGAAGACCCCCGAAGACCCTAAAACATCTCCCCAAAAGATGACTCCGCCTGTTATATTATAATTATGTGTTGCAATCTTATGAATATGTATGTAAAGATGTTGCAACCTTCCCTAAAACTGTGTAAATTACCTAACCCTTTACTAACACGGTGGAATCCTCTGTCCAGCGCTAGCTGGGGATTCTCCAGCACTGGAATAAATACCTTAGTGTTTAAAGGCACAAAATTCTGTCTCTAAACAGTTTTGTTTGGCCTTTTTGGGCTTCACCAGATCGAGGTGGATGTCAGCATCTGTAGTATCGTGGCTTCGGCCAGCACCACAGGGAGCAGGAGAAATGGCTTCTGGGTGAGAGCATCTGACACAGTCCTCTTAGCATAGAGGTGCATGCAGCGACTATGCACTAAGTGCAGCTCTGGCTAGAGGCCAGATCTTACGGCAAAATACTTAAGTGCAAAAGCTTACAGGATAGCTACTGAGCCAACGCACAGTGTTGGCACAAGTCACCATGTAAACATGGCCAGAGCCAAGACCCAGTCCTTGGTATAAGATAAATAACTGTATCCACTGGGATTCAAAATTAGCATTCTCTCTTATTGGGTACAGTCAGTTAGCAAACTTCTCCAAATATTTAGAATATAATCGTTATGCATCAATGGACTGAATAATTTCCTATTGAAAATAATTCACTCAAGCATTTAAGTCAGCCTCATGGATCATTATGCAGAACAAAACCCAAAGTGATTTCTTGATAGGAACTTTGTGTTGTTTCCACTGGGTACACCAAAGTCCACAATGAATCTTCTTTAATGGAGGCAGCATAATAAAGGTGCAAAACTCCCAAGAAAATGAAAAAAAAAAAAAAAAAAAAAAAAAAAAAAAAAAAAAAAAAAAGAGAGAAAAAGAAAAAGAAAAAAAAAAAAGTTATTAGAACAGCTGTGAGAGACAGGAAGGGAGTTTAAAACCTCCTGAATAGTTCTCTAGTTTGGGAGACTAAGTAATGGAGACAGAAGACTTCTTTCTCCCCCAAAAGTAAATTTTTAATTCAGCACTGATACTGATATAGCTAGTAAATTATAATATTATGCTCCACTGGGCAATTATATTCAAGATATCTACAAGCATACATTTTCAGAAATGTAGCAGTACTAAAGGCTTAAACGCTTTTAAATACTCATGCCAACCAATTCCTAACTCCACGTCAGACCAGGAAAACAAAAAAATGATGAAAAAAAACCTATTCCTGATGTGTTTTCTGCTAAGTATACACTGTTAAGAGTTCACTAGAAAAAGCATGGACCTGCGTCCAGTTCAAGTCCTCTTGTAACCATGAAACCTCTTAAGAATGAGCATCTGGCACTTGCTTTAAATCTGCTTTTTATCTACAGTATTATCATCAATGAGTGTTTAACTAAATGCAATGAACATAACTTTATGCTTTTAAAAAAATAAAAAAGACAAGGCATAGCCTTCAAAAGTTTATTTCAAATATAAAAACTGTTCAGTGAAATATCTACAGAGTTTTTACTTTCAGTATAAAGGTTTAAACAGAATCAGTTATCATTTTCTTTTTAAAAATATGAATTCAATTCAAAACTCTGAACAATAATGAAAAGGCACTTAAACAAAATATAACCAGCAACAAATATAAATCTTTTGTCAATGTGTAGTCAAACATCATCTAAAACTTTATATACAAAGAAATTAATTACAGTCTGGTGTGAGCAACATAGTCTTGAAAAGAGTGAATTCAAACTCCCTGCATTTCAACAATCACTTTTTGCTTTCAAGTGTAAAGAAAGCAGTGAGAGAGAAAAACAAGAGAAGTCTTCAGTTAACTATCAGTTTATAGCATTGTGTTCAGATGAAGAAATCAGAATTCAATTTGTACAACTTCTGCAAAAGCAAATGTAGGAAAACTGGGTAGCAGCATAAATCATCGAATCACAGAATGGTTTGGGTTGGAAGGGACCTTAAAGATCTAGTTCAAACCCTCCTCCACGGGCAGGGACACCTCCCACCAGATCAGGTTGCTCAAGGCCCCATCCAGCCTGGCCTTGAACACTTCCAGGGAGGGAGCAGCCACAACTTCCTTGGGCAACCTGTGCCAGTGTCTCACCACCCTAATCTTCCTGATGTCTAACCTACATCTCCCCTCTTCAAGTCTGAAATCATTTCCTCTTGTCGTCTCACAACACACCCATGTAAGAAGCCCTACCCCAGCTTTCTTATAGGCCCCCTTTGCGTATTGGAAGGATGATACAAGGTCACCTTGGAGCCTCCTCCTGGCTGAACAACCCCAACTTCCTCAGCCTGTCTTCACAGGGTGCTCCAGCCCTCTGATCTTTTTAGTGGCTCTTGTCTGGACACATTCCAGGAGCTCTATGTCCTTCTTACACTGGAGACTCCAGAACTGGCCACAGGACTCCAGGTGGGGTCTCACAAGAGCAGAGGGGGAGAATCACCTCCCTCCACTGGCTGTCTGTGCTTCTTTTGATGCAGCCCAGGACACAGCTGGCTGTGTTGCAAGCACAGACTGACAGCTCACCTTGAGCTTCTGTTCCACGCCCCTCCCTCAAGTCCTTCTCCTCAGGGCTGCCCTCAGTCTTTTCTACTCCCAACCTGTATTCATGAATGGTATTGCCTCGACCCAGGGCTGCACCTGGCCTTGTTGAACTTCATGCAGTTTGCATAAGCCCACTTCTCAAGCCTGTCAAGGTCCCTCTGGATGGCATCCCTTCCCTCCAGCATGTTGACTTCACCACGCAGTTCAGTGTCATCAGCAAACTTGCTGAGGGTGCATTCAATTCCACTGTCCATGTTGCCAACAAAGATGTGAAACAGCACTGCTCTGGGTATCAACCCTTGAGGAACACCACTTGTCACACATCTCCATTTGGACCCTGAGCCACTGATCACAACTCTTTGGGTGTGACCAGCCAGCCAGTTCTTACCCAATGAGTGTCCCAACTGTATTGTTACAGTTTAGAGATAAGAGTGTTGTGAGGGACAGTGTCAAACGCTTTGCACAGGTCCAGGTAGATGATGCCTGTTGTTCTGCCTTTGTCCACTAGGCTGTGACCCCATCATAAAAGGCCACCAAACCAGTCAGGCACAACTTGCCCTTAGTGCAGCCATGTTGGCTGTCACCAATCACATTTGTGTGTGACATTTGTCACCTTTGTTATCTGCTTGCCTTACAGACCCTTCAGGAGGATCTGCTCCATGACCTTGCCTGCATTTCCCTGGGTCTTCTTTTTTTAGATTTTTTGAAAATATGGGTTATGTCTCTCCTTTTCCAGTCAGCAGAACTTCACTAGACTGCTACGACATTTCAAATGCGATGGACAGTGGCTTTGCATCTTCATCTGCCAGCTCTGTTAGAAGCCATGGGTGAATCTCATCAGGTCCCATGGACTTGTTTACCTTCAGGTTCTTTAGGTGGTCTGGAACCTGGTCTTCATCTATAGTTGGAGATGAGGAAGTCCCTGCTTTTAGCTTCTGCAGTTTGGAGGGTGAAGACAGAGGCAGAGGCAAAGTAGTCACTGAATACCTCAGCCCTCCCTACCTCTTGGGTGACCAGCTCTTCTGCTGGACTGGGCACACATTTCCCCTAGTCTTCCACTTATCATTGACATACCTATAGAAATTTTTCCTGTTGTCCATAACCCCCCTTGCCAGATTGAATTCTCTCTGTTCTTTTGCTTTCCTAACCTGGTCTCTTGCTTCTCTGACTACTTCTCACAGGTTATCTGTCCTTTTTTCCATCCTCTGCAAACTTTGTTTTAACCCCTGTGTCCAAGAGTTCACTGATCATCCACACTGGCCTCCTGGCACTCCTGCCTTCCTCTTCACTGGGACACATGGTGCTGAGCATGTGGATGATTCTTGTATATGGACCAGCTTTCCAGGGCTCCTTTCACATCTAGGTCTTTATCCCATTCAACCCTACTAAGCAGATCCTTCAAGAGACTAAAGTTTGCCCTTTTAAAATCAAGTGCCATCAGTTTTCTTCACACTTTCCTCGCTGACCTAAGTATCTTGAATTCTACAGTCTCATGGTCACTGCAGCCTGGTCTCCCAATATTTTTAACATCACTCATGAGAACAAGGTCTAGCAAAGCTCCTTTTCTGGTTGGTTTCTCTACCCTTTGGTGGAGGAAGTTGCCATCAATGCACTCAAGGAACTTCCTGGAGTGCTGGTGCTTTGCTGTGCTGTCCCTCAAGCAGATGTTAGGGTGAATAAAGTCCCCCATGAGGACCATGGTTTGTGAGTGTGAAGCAGCTCCTACCTGTCTAAAGACAGCCTTACCCAGCTGGTCATCCTGGCTGGGTGGCCTGGAGCAGACCCCTACTACGGTATCACTTGCCCCTGACTTACCTTTAATCCTGACCCACAAGGTCTCTGTCAGCTCCTCATCCATGCCCAGGCAGAGCTCTATGGACTCCAGCTGATCAGTGATGTAGAGAGAGACACCCCCTCCTCTTCTGCCTGTCCTGTCCTTTCTAAACAGTTTATACCCAGCCACCCCCACGCTCCAGTCACAGAAGCCATCCCACCACAACTAGGTGGCACCAGTAACATCATAACCCCCAAGGTAGGCAGATGTGTCACTTGTTTATTCCCCATGCTTTGTGCATTTGGATAGAGGCATTTGAGATGTGTCTTCCTCAGAGCAACCTTACTGGCAGGGCTTATATCTACCTGTACATATGCCTTCCTGTTGGCCTGGGATTCTCCTTCAGGCCCAGGGCATCTGTGAATGCCCTTAGTGGAGCAAAAACTTTTGTTGAACTGAGGTATCAGTTTTGCCCCTAGCATCACCATGCCATTCCTAGGATCATCTCTGGTGGTCACAGTTTTATCCTCACCCCCCTTCAAACCTAGTTTAAAGCCCTCTCGATGAGCCCTGCCAACTCCCAGACAAAAATCCTTTTCCCTCTCCTGGATAATTCTGCACCATCCTGTGCCAGCAGGTCTGGTGCCATGTGAACACCACCATGATCAAAAACCCCAAAGTTCAACCTATGGCACCATCCCCTAAGCCACCTGATGGTCAGGTGTGCTTTCCTATTCTTTTCAGCATTCTCTGCCAGTAAAGGAATTGAAGAAAACACCACCAGTGCTCCTGAACCTTCTACCATTTGGTCTGGTGCCAAACAGTAAATACTTCATGGTATGCCCTGATCTGTATGTTTGAGGTTTGTATATTTGTATTCCCAGATTTAAAAATAAAAAGTTTCTACAAAAATAGAGAGCCTTGTTAGAAGCACATCAGACTAGCATAACTAGAAAAAAAAGTGATGCTTGGGAATACACTGCAACCCCTTTTCAGTAGGAGTATTTTTCCACTGCCAGCAATGGAAAGTAAGAAAAGCAGATGTTTTGCAGAATCAGACAGGAAGACAGACTATGACAATTTAAATGAGTTTGAATTTTTTTGGTCAAGATTCAACTCCTGTATCTTCAAAAAAAAATGTATTCAAACATGCCAAAGAGAAACAATACATTTTAGAAGGGCATTTTCAGCACCAAAGCTTACTTGTGCAATAAACAGAGAATAAGACTGAATCATTCACAAATATGAGACAAATAAAGGAAGAAATTGCCAATATAAAAAAACACCTTTTTTTCTTCTTTTTTGTAATTACTCAGAAATATGAAATGAACAGGAAAAAGGATTTTAGTGTTGGCATTTTTTTTGCAGTGATACTGAATAAAACCTATTATACAGGAGTGCTATCAAGGCTTTTGCATCTTTTTTTCCAAGTACATCTTCCTGTAGGTCTGAAACATATCTTTTGAGTCTTTGATTGGAATATGAAGAGCCTCCCCACCTCCATCCAGGATCTGTATAGCTGTATCAAGTGGAATACTGTCCTCAGCTGAAAGACAGAGAAGCAGGTTAAAGCAAAAGTCTAACAGTCTCAAATTACTCTGCTCTTTATGCAAGTGGTACTTAATGGCCACCCACTGTGAAAAAGGATGCCACAAACTTCCTTCCTAAAGCACCAAACACCTCAGATTTACATCAGTCTTCAATGCATCTTTAAAGACTATTTCTAAAGAATATTAAGAAAGGTGTGAATAAAAATGTGCATTTGTGAAAGTAAGAGAAGAAACAAGAGGAAGGGCTAAAAGAATGGTAGACACCAATAGCCAAGGACACACTCAACAGGAGCAAGAGATGTAAACACTGCAAAGTGTGTTGTTTGTATTAAACCACAACACAGGTAACTTGTCAGCAGAAGATTTGCACTCTGATAAGAAGAGGATGGCAACAGGATGCTCATTGCACCATTTTGCTTCCTGTCAGACCAGTAGGAAAACAAGGCTATAGCTAGAAAGATACATAAAACAAAGAAACAAGGACAGGGGGGAGCAACCTCACCCAAGATCTACAAAGGATGGAAAAAACAAGATCCCAAAACAAAAGATGCCAACATTCTATAGGGTACAAGAGACCACTCAAAAGGTAATTTGCCAACTAAGAGAAACAAAGAAGATGTAGCAGTGGCACCACTTTTCCTCTGTGTGTCACACAAGTAATCCTGTCTAGACTACTGGAACACACTACCTGGGGGTACAGGTGTACATGTGGAAAGCATCAACTTATTATGGAAACCACATAAAATTTTTTAATCACTTTATTTTTATAGTCTCACACTAGATTTTGTTATGTCACATCCTATATTTTGAAGTGGGAAAGAGCTAGCTTGGCCTTGACCTATTAAAACTATTCTTGAATCTTTTGACTAGTGCTAACTCCAATCCAGTTGTGCATATGGATTCAGGAAAATTTCAATCTCCAGCAACACATCCTTATGGCAATAAATATCTCCACAAATCCTTGAATTCATATGCCTAACTCCACAGTATCCATTTCAGCAGCAGAGCTAACAGAGTAAATTAAAATACTTTATTAAGATTTACTACTACAAATGAACACTTAAAGAATATTTAACTTATATGTCAAAATGGATAATCAGAAGCCATTTCACCTGTGAAGTTTCCTTCCAGCTTTTTTTGCTTCATGGGATCATATTTTAACCAATCTTCTTTTTTACTCTTGACACCTAAAAAGAAAATTTAAAAGTATTTCTGAGGTTCATTTATCATGTGTTTTGGTCTCTATTCAGCACCAAGTTTTAATACATAGACTACTAGCACATGCGAAAGTAAACTTCCTTTGAGTGTGAAAATTACTTGCAGGGCCTGCTATGCACAACATAAGATCTGGTTTTATTTCAAAACATAACACATTTGATACAAATACACTTCAGAACATACCACATAAAATGTCAGAAGACTGGGGAGAGAAGGAAAGAGGAGAAAAATGGCAGCTTAACACAAACATAACAAATGTTATGGAAACTGCGGACCAGCTTATATCAGGCTCAAGCCCTCTCTCTTCCTTGGGGCCACAAAAGATATCTCTATCTGATGTCTACCCAGACAGATCTATACACAACCAGGTGATACACAAATCACTTGAATATAAATCAGATCACCTTTGGTATTCATGCCAAGAGAATCTGCTTTCCACAAACAAGCCAAGACATCTTCTACAAGTAGGTTAGAAAGCCTCCTTGCCAAGTTACTTGAAACTGCCATGCTCTAAACTACTGTAACCTTATTCTGTAAAACTCAAAGAAAAAAACCAAAACATAACAACACAAAGTATTAAATTGAAGGGAAATTCTTAAATTCTTCTTCAGCATAACACACAGCTACAATTTGTCAGAAAGCTATGCTATTTCAGCCTTCACCTTCTAGAGTCCCACATTTTCACTGGCAGTAGTTTTGTGCAACGTGAATTTTAAAGGGAGTACATACTTTTTACTTGCAAATTAATTTATTTTCAAAATAAAAATCAAGACAGCATCACACCTGCCACAATGGCTTTCTCTCTTTCCAGGGAATCCTTTGCTGCTAAGCTTTCTTCCTCAGTGGCTGGATTTCTGAACAGTATCTCTGGACACAGCTTAAATTCCAGTACTTCTGAGCTGCATGATTTTTCAGCTTCTGAGACAGAAGGATCCTTTTTCACACCTGGGCTGTTCTGTGACACTTTGGACTTCAAATGCCAGACAGCCCTGACAGGTGATGTCTCTAATTTTGTCAGATATATGCGTTCCTGTGCCATACGTTTAAATGCAACTCTGTTCAGGTACTGTTTTTTTGGCTCCTTTTGAAGGTGAAGTTTTAATCTGTTGTTTCTTCTATTTAAAAACAGCAGGTTTTTATCAGGAAATGTTTTTTCAGGGCACTTGTCTTTGTTTTGACCATCCAGACGTCTCTCTTTGTTAGAAAAGTAGTTTTTAGACATGGCAGAAGATCGCGCCCTTTTTCTCTGTAGTTTAAGCATGGAGCGATCTGCTAATGAACTCTTCACTTTCCAGCCATTTTCTCCATTAAATTTTTTAGCTCTGTCAGTATTTAGCAAGCAATTATGTGAAAGCTGCTTGGAATTCTGTGTTTCGGATTGTTCTGATTTTTCTTCTTCCACCTTTGTTTTCTTAGAGATTTTTTTCATATTTTCCTTCCTCTTTCGCTTGCATGACTGCTCCTGTGAAGGATGAACTTTCACAGATTTATGCTGAGAACATTTGAGGTTTCTTGTCTTTAAGTCTACAGTGTCCACATTTGTGAACTTTATAGCATCAGCATGATAACTATTCAGTTTTTTATGTTTTATTTCTGCTGATACTTTGGCTTTCTCTTTGATGTTAATTCCTACCTCTTGCCCAAGCATCTCCTTTTGCTTCCTGCAGTTCTGTTCTTCAGCTGAGTTCTCTTCACAGGTTTTAATTTTTTGTCCTGGACTGACTTCAACGTGCTTAATCTCAGCAGTTTCTAACTTTGTAAATTTATTATTGTCCACTTTGGATTTCATGGCCAAACCTGTTTTGGTTTTATCTTTTGAAAGGGACTCAATTTTGAAAACTCTCTTTTTCTCTTTGGATGACTTTGTCCTGTTGTCTGTCTCAGTATTAACAGCCTTTTCTGATAACTCTTCTGATACTGCCTGATGTTCGTTTTTGTCACAAATAAATTCTTTGCCTAACAATTGAGTTCCTCTGTTGATTTGCATCTCTTCCCTCGAGCTGCTCCTTTTAGATTTATCAACATCTAGATTTTCAGAGAAATTATGTGATTCATTTTTTTCCTGCTGTATTGTAAGTGGCTTATATTCATTATTCGCCTTTAGCCTAGGTTTTTTGTTTGTTCCTGAGGGGTATTTGCAAATAGCTCTTTTATTTTCACTAACACCACCTGGGATTTTTTCAGGAATTGGCAAGTTTCCCACTGCACAGTGGTTCTTCATTACAGCATCAGATTTACTGTCATTTTCTTGTCTCTCTGCAGTGCTAGTACTTTCAGCTTTTGAAACTTGATCAGAATTTTTCTCTGAAACAGGCGTTTCAGGTTTATTGGGGGACTGTGGTGTTTTACCTGCTTCAGAGAGCAAACCCACTGAAGAACAATCTTTCGTATTTATGGGGCTGGAGGTTTCCCGTGTTGTCTTCTTCTCACATAGACTCTGACTCGGCTGAACACTGACTTCCAGGTTCTCCTCAGCTGAAGCTTTTTCTGACTGTTGATTCACTATGTTGCTGTGCTCAGGAAGCAATTCTTGCATCTTATCAGAGCTTAACACTGCAGTTTTTGGCCGAGCTACTGGGTCTTTCAAGTGAGAACTCTTGTCACAAATTTGAGCCTCTTTTTGAGGTTGATTCTCCCTTTGCTCAGCCACAGCATCTCTTTGTACTGGTTCTTTTGTCAGCATATCAGCACCTTCAATGCCATATGGAAATTCTTTCACTAGTTCAGACAGCTGACTGTTCAGGTATCTAATAGGTTCTGCTCCAAAAAGGCTCATGTCTTTTTCAGTGCAATTTTCAACAGACATGTAATTTTGTTTACTGTTGTCTCTTGCATTTGTTTCAGCAGTTATGCTGACTGAGAAATCCAGTGAATTTAGAGCTAACTCCTGGTTTATACTAGCAAGAATTTCTAAGTCATTTTCAGGATGCTTGGAAGATGCCTTGAATGACAATCTTGGTTCTGAGGTAGAAACTGCTTTATGAGAATTGCCACTGCTTTCTTTCTCCAAACGACCAGTTTGGATTCCATCCACAATCTTACCTCCACTACTCATGCAGCCGGATGATTCTTCCAACATGTTCTGCAGCAAGCTCTCTCTTTGGGAAGTACCACTTGTCAGATCATTTTTATACAAGTCCATCTCTTGCTGCTTTTGGGTTGGGTCAGATGCATTTCCTTCTGATGAGGCACCACTTAATCCATGCATCTCAGGGCCTGACTTGAACATACTTGCTATTTGTGGATTATAAGATGTATCACCTTCAACAAGAGAACATACACTAGAAATACACAACATGTGGTCTTCTAACACAGCTGTTGATGTATCTCCTGTCTCTAACACAGCTTCCTTGTCTCTTACACCTTTTTGAAAGACTTGACTAGAATTATTTGTCTCCAGTTCAGGAAGAGAAGGTTTGTTTTGTACTACAAGATGCATATTTTCTCTGGCATCTCGTGCAGATTGGCTAACCTTCCTCTTGTTTTCATCGTATGAATCATTTACACTGTTTTTTACCATTCTGCTTCTATCAGCTGATTTGGTCTGTTGCAAACATGAGTCCACTTTCTGCACCACAACACAGTCACTGGGTGATGACCGAACAGCTTCTGTTGTTCCCTTGTTGGTATTTACCACACTTAAGCCATCTTTCCCTTTTTCTTGCAAACTACATATACTTCCTGAATCAATCACTGGATAGATTTTACACGTAGATGGTGGACATTTGTCTGTCTGCTCACTCTCTGTTCTCTGCTCAGAAAGCACTAAAGGAGAGACAACTGCAACTTGGAGTTCAAAACTTTTTATCAAATTGCAACTCGATGGATCAAGATTTTGTCCTACAGAAGCAGTTGTTACAGGCAAAATTGCTTCAGCTGTACTAGACAGAACATTATTTTGTTCTCTATTTTTTGTATTTTGGCTGTAAGGTGAAATCTGATTTGCTGTGGCATTCTGACTTGACTGGCTATTTTGCACACTTACGGATTTTGACTGATGCTTTCTCCACAAGCCCAGGCATGCAGTTAGTTCTTCCACAGAGTATCTGTAATTGCTCTTCTTAAAAGATGCACTTTCAGGAAATGGGGCATTTTTCTGAGCACTCTTGAATTTAGCTTCACCAGATTCCTTTTTTTCTGATACAGGAGAGTTTGTGTGCACTGTGTTTGCCTGCTCATCTTTCAAACTTTGTGCTTTCTTCTCACTAGTGGAAGATTTTACAGAGCTTCCACCTGAGACAGATGTATCTACCACTGGTTTTTCACTACACAAGAGATTAGTCAGTATTTTATCAGCAGTAGCACCAGCTGTCTCCTCTTTCAATGCATTTGTGCTGCTCAATACAAACTGGAGAAATGATGAGTTCTTGGGGTTAGCTGACACATTGTTTGATGCAATTTTGACAGAGCCATCTACTTGACTAAAACATGAAGCACTGTTCAAGGATGTCACAGGTTTTTGAGAAGAGGCCAAGGCATATGGATCCCTTTGTGCCACGCTGGGTGCACTCTCAGGATTACTGAATTGAGCTGGGAATTCACTCTGGGGGGGATTAGGAGCAGAGCTTGATGAAAAGCTTCTCTGATCCAGCTGAGGGTTACTGTGAATTACTGCTAATCCTGTGTTATCAGCACTGGTTACTTTTTTGTGGTTTCTTTCTTCAGTTAAAGAGTTAATCCCATGACTCTCTATCCTCAGTGTTTCAGATGGGGAAGGTGGTACACTTTGGTTGGGCACCTGTGGAAGATGATTAGCAGGAATATCTCCATTATTTGATGGAAGTGCAGGAGTATTTTTGCCTTGTTCTGAAGCTACGAGGAGCTGTATTTTATAATTATGCATCTTTTGAAGCAGTACAAATTTTTTTTTAATATTGAGCAGCTTTTGAGCTTCCCAAGCTAGTCTGTCTCTTGTAACTGGTCCTCCATCTGCTGCTGAAATTTGAGAATTAACAGGTTCATCCATTAAACTACTAGACTGGTTTTCCTGAACTGAAGCAGGATCAGTCAGTGATTTTGAAGCAGTCACCGAAGAAAGAGTTTCTTGAATTACATCATCCAGTTCTTTGGAAATGCTAGGAGATGTTTCATTAAAAGGCTGGTTTGCTGTCACATTTCCACTTGAATTACAGACATACCTAAGTGACTGACTGATTTCTCCAGATTGCTGTTTCTGACAATTTTGCTGAACACTGTTAAAACCAGAAGCATTTTTTAGGTCTGGCGGATGCCTCTGTTTGCTAATGGTGTATCCACTAGGCACATTTTGAACTGCCTGAGGTACACCTGCTGAAGACTGAGCTGCAGCTCTTGAATCACAGTTAGCAGGCAAAAAAGATGGTACAGGACACCCACTGGGAGCTTCTGATGTCACCTGACTTGGTCGATATTGTAGCAGCTGTATATTCCCTTCGGTGTTTTGATTTACTGAGGGCAAAAATTTCAACTGAGTGTTCGGATGATATACTTGGCTTTGGACATGTTGCCCAGGGGGAACAAGAGGCATAGAATAATCTGGGGGTTGAATGTTACATAACATTGTACTTGTAGGATTATGCTGTGGCATCGTGCTACTGTTTGCAGTGATATACTGAGGTTCCCGAAGTACATTCCTCGAGTTATTTCCAGTATTCATTTGAGAAGACAGAGGAGGTAACTTTCTATGGGAATACACGTAGGCATTATAGTCTGGCCAAGAAGTCTGAGACATCTCTGTCCACAAATGTTGTGTTTGATTGGTTGGTTTCGGAGCAACTGGTACATAGGAGAGTGGTCTTCGATCAACTGCATATTTTGAGATAAAAAAATCATTACCAGCTACAGATGCTCCTGATAAGGCCTGATCTGAAGTTTTGTACCCTTCAGCATTTACAAGAGGCAAAGCAACATTACTGCTTGGTAGATACAACCTTTGGTTATTTCCAGCATAAGTGCATGCATTTTTAGATGAACAGGTATTTGTCTGAGGAAAAGCATGTGCACTAGGAAACAACTGAGGGTAACATGCTTCTTCACTTTGCAGGTTCTTTGCATCAGCATTCTGGAGTGGTCTTGCATTCCAGTCCATCTTTTTTTGATACCTTTTTCTTCAGCCCAAAATCAAAAATCTAAAAAAACAAAAATTCAAAACTTTAGATCAAAATCTATTTTACTTACCAAGTTATTCTGAACACATTCTGCATTATGAACACAAACATTGAACTTATATTTGAAGATTATTCTGCTAATTTTGTCATTCAACTTTTTAATTTAACAATAGATTGCTATATTTAACAATCATGTCCTTGAGTTAGATAACCGCTAATTAAGAAGAAGAAATTTAAGACATTTATACATTCCAGAAACATGACTGAGACATGTAAACAAGACTAAGATGTTAATTAGTAGTAATTGTAAAAACCTTGCTAATCTGAGGAGAAACTTTGACTATAGGCAACACACAACTTAGCCAAGAGTAAAACCCAATTCTTGTCACTGTGAAGAGTACAACCTTAATTCGTCGTCATTTTTAGCTGGATTTAGAAAATAAGTTTGTAACTGTGATCACAACATTTTTTATAACTTTACTACTATACAATGTGCTACTTTAAAAAGTTGTATGTGGCAGAAACCACTCGCCTTCAGGAGAAAATTTGAGAAGCTCAGTATTAGTACCAGACCCTGAAAGACAAACAGAAGACTCTTCCTCACACCTAATACTTTCTCACCCTGACAACAAACCTCAGAAATCATCAGCAACTACTACACAGGGAACTGTCAATTTTTCATTGATGGAGCATCAAAAAGGAACAGAGAAATAAATACCCCCACTGAACACAGGAGTAACAGCAAAGCTCTTCAACAAAATGCCTACACCCAGACTTCTTCATCAGATAGATTTAGTGAAGTCATACGTAATATCCCTGAATCACTCTGTGGAGACACCTGACACCTCACACAGAGATGAGAGGGGAATTTGGACCAACTATACAAAGACCAATAAGTTCAACTGTTAGAGGTTTCTATCCTAGAGGAGAAAGAACAATACATCCAAACAGTGGAAGGCTGTGTCTTACAGTTTTCTAACAGCCTTCACCTACACAAAGCATCTGAATTAATTTCTGACAGGAAAGATCTCGGGTTTTATTAGCAATGTTTGTTCCTGATTACTTCTTCTCAGAGGCTGTCCTCTAGGAAATACATACAGAGGAAAACAAATTAATCCTAAAACAGAATAAATTGTTACAGGCTTCTGATCTGCTGAATTAGTTAAGACACTCCAGAAAAAAATTAATATTTAATTAATTGAACACTGTAACTTAGCATTGAAGTCTGGACACCTGTTCACGGGAGTCAGAAAACACTTAAACAGGGAAAACATAAGGAGAGTATGAGACTCAGTAATGTAATACAAATACAGCATATCAAAGCCAGCTCTGTGGTAGATCCTTTGATCACTCTGGAGAAATTATCACTGTTTTCCAAAAGCATATGTGTTTACTTCATCCAGGTCCACTGATAAAGAGGAAGCCAGCACAATGTCCTGGATTGAACTGCTGTCAGCAAAAACTCATTTTTACCACTGTGACAGCAAACATAGGGCTGGCCTCCCTCTGGTTACCTCTCAGGTTAGGTCCATGGGAGCCCAGTTCCTCTGGTGTAACAACTGTAGTAGGGCTTGCAGTAGGCTGACCTTACCAGCAGTCAAGCATTCATGCAACCACTCACCCCCCGAACAGGACAGGGGAGAAAACTGGAAGAATAAAAAGTGAGAAAACTCGGGGGTCAAGCACAAAGAAAATCACTAACCACTTCCCACGAGCACACCAATGCACACCTAATCTCTGAGCAACAACCACCTTGGAAGCCAATCCCTGCTTCTTGGTGAGCAGGATGTTATACTATATGGAATATGCCAACATGGGTCAGCTATCCTGGCTGTTTCCCCTCCCAGCCTCTTGCCCACCCTCACCCCATTCGCTGGGGGAACTGAACGGGACCTTGATGCTGTGCAAGCACTGCTCAGCTATTGACAAATCACTGATGAGCTAACAATGCTGTTTTAGCCACAGATCCAAAACCCAGCACCATATAGCTGCTGTGATGAAAATTAACTCCATGCCAGCCACACACAGTGCAGGGCTGCAAGCAACACTGAACTGTAAAGCTCTTGCTTGATGGTCATTATTTAGAACTATTGTTTTATTAATTTTAGACAACACATACTTGAATTAAGGGCTCATCTTCTTCCCTAGCATAAACACTTCCATGATAATGGAAGTGATGAAACTCAGTGTGCTGAAGGCATTAAAGCTATTGACCCCTACAAATTGATCCCTGTGCTCCAGCACCGTGGCTGCCCTGGGACAAGCTGGTGGAGAGTGCAAGCAGCACTGAGGCTGTCCTACAGCAATTTCCCCATGCCACAAAAGTATAAATAAATTAATTAGTGAGGGACATAAATAGTCATTAAGTAGTGCATGTCATAGAAAACAACGTGAATAAAAGTAGTTCATCTGCCCCAAGTTTGCAAAATGGTAACTAATAAGCATACTAATTATTTCCATGTAGGTACTGAGCCTTGTCTGTTTGGCTTTGTACAGACTGACCTAAGCTTGCTGTGTCTGTTTTTGCTAGCCAAAGTAGATCTGGTTTGAGCCTGGGGGCAACTGCACATGGCATCACATTCAAGCCAATATGCACTGCTGATAATGGTTCTATAAATTTCACTTACATGTGTGAATTTAAGTTAAAACCATGTTATTGAGCCCCACTTTTCTTTTTCTTAAATCAAACCGGACAGAAAAGTTTATTTATACATAGATATTAAAAGATAGGAATACTAAGGATAAGCATCTTCAACTTCACTTTTCTGAGTTTACTCATGTAAACTTAACTGAAATTAGTTCAAATGGTGCTGTCATGGGCAGATATGCTGCTGCTATCCACCCCTTGATGGAATAAGTTTCCAAAGGCAGAAAGTGAGGTTTACTGGAATAAGGCATTCATTAAGTAGGCAAAACAAGTAAGCCCACTCTGCAAGTGGGCTATCCTCCTATTCCAAATTCCTTACAATCTTCCTAATAGGTATCACTCAATTCCCACAAAGTATCCTCACACAGCCTCCCAACCAAGGGTGGTTCACCATCCATGGGCCCTCCTGTTCCCCAGGAGTACTCCTAGAGAGCTCTGGCAAGCAGTTTTACACACCCTGCTCCTCAGTGCTCTCTATAGTCACCACCTGACAGTGTCATTTTGCTGTTACCAGGCAATCCCCGGGGCCCTACTCAGTCTGCATCATCTCCTCACAGGTGCCTACAAATTTGGGATCTCCAGGGTCCTGGGCAGCAAGCACACAGGCTTAAGGTCCAAATTCCCAGTAAGACACATAAATCATGACAGTCAGATTCAGAGTCTTGACAGAAGATAAAACACATGAACATGAATGCACAAGAATACACAGCTTGCTTAGGGCACCCTAAAAATCGTTGCTAGTATATCAGGAATCATACTTAAGAAAAATCATAACTATAGTGAGCCCTTCAAATTGGTGACTTGAAAATTTAACATCAAACATGGCCTGTATTCCCAGAAATGCTACTGACAAAGTGGTCTGCCACAGCCTTGGAGATTATCCAATTCCAATCTTGAAGCAGTAGTTAATAAAGGAATATAATGGAAATTTACTAGTTAACAGGTAGAGATGATAGAGTAACATGTGGAATATAGTAGTCGCTATGGGAAACGTATCTCTGAGAACAGAAAATGGGATGTCTCAAGGTTGCTAAAGTAGGCAAAAGCACCAAAACTGGGTAGAGCTAGTTCTGTGGTTTTGGACTGCCAGATAAGGAAATAAAATGCTGCAGGTCATCTGTAGGTTGTCCAAAGTGCAAGATGATGAAGAAGAAGATGATGAAGAAATGAACACCATAGGTCCTAGAGACCACCTGGAGGCTATAATGCGCATGCAGGATTGCGTGGCAACATATGTACTCAGAAAAGCTATGAATATGTTAATAACTTATTGGAAACTGTATGAATATGCATGTCATGTCTGCATAAAAACTGTGCAACTGGCTACTGCCTGTGTGCACATTTGGAGGAGTGAACCGCTGGGCAGCCAGCACTGCAATAAAGAATAACTCCTTGACAGCCTCCCTGGATAATTGAGTTTTGATTTGAGCATTCACAGTATCAGAAACAGCAAAGGACAGGTTGACTAAAGATTCTGAGAGTTCAGTGAAGGGATAGAATGTGAGAGAGAATAAGTGAGCCAGCTTCACTTTCTTATGAGTAGAGTAAGGAGAATGTATACCCATCCTTCAGTTTGTGGGGAGTGCAGTCAAAGTCTCTGGCACTACTCTCATTCCTTCCTTCTGCTATTTACTTTAATTCTTAAGGAATCTTTCCAGACTTACCTGTCTTAATAGAAAGAGGCTCTTCACCTGAAAGCAGTGTTTGGGGAAGCACCGGCAGAGAATCAGAGTTGCTGGGAGTCCTGGGCTCAGCTGGGGAATGGTAGATGGATGCTTCTCCTAGGAACAAAAGAAAGACATCAGAGAGCCATTACCTTGGAAAGATCACCCAGGCCATGGGCATCAGCTGCCAACAACTGTTTCACAGCAAAGAGCTCCCCCTCCAGGTGCCTGTCCCAGGGAAAGAGACTATGGTACCATGCCTGGAAGGGGAACTGCACCCCACCATGCTGCAAGCATTCCTCCTCCCTACCATTACGCAGCAATTTACTTTGGAGAGCAAATAAGGGTTTTTTTTGAGGGATTATAATGTTGTTTTGATACTACTTCCCACCATAGGCCCTCAGGGCTGGTCCCCCATACCACCCCGGTGACTCAAACACACTTTTTCCTTTGTGGTGATTTTTACATAGCAGATAGAAGGAAAATATGGGGAGAACCTAAAGGGTAGGCTACTAAAAACACTAATTAATTGCAAAGCCAATTGCTAATCCTATTAATATGACTATCAACACAATTGCTATCTTAACAATCCAATCCCACCACTCTGTCAGTCCCAGTTTCTTGAGCAGGGAGGTGATCCATGACAGTGGGTTAAGTCCACCCATTCAGTCTTTTGGCTACACGGCTTTGAAGAGTTCTCCAGTTTGCTTGACAACTTCCTTCACCTTCTGGTGGGCTTCCTCTGTGGCAGTTGTGTCATTATGGATAGTACTGCAGCATTCTCCCTGTGTTGGGTTCAACATACCACAGAAACCATGCTCCTCTAATAATAACATATCCAATGCTAGTCAATTTTGTAAGGCCAGCTTAGATCCTTGCTGTGTCTCCAATTCTTTAAATGTGACCTTGGTCCAATTGCATAAAACATGCACTTGCCGTGTCAGATTATCTAATACATATTGATACTGGATTGATAATTTGGCGGGTACAAAAAAATGCTTCTAAATCCAGGCTTATTTTTTTTCCCCCAGCTGTCATGATTTGGAGTTCGAACACTTGAGATCCATTCTTTGGAGTTGCTGGCAGCTCGTTTTCTGATGCAGCTTTTCTTAGGTTGATTAAATATTCGAGATGGACACAAGGAAGGGATTCCAATGGTACATGTTAGCCCTGCCATCTCATACACATTCAGATGTGAGTACATTTTCCCATCTGAACAGGCCCACACGGTCCTGCTGGGTGCCGGGTATTTGGCATTTTCACAGTGGCACAGGTCACCTCTTGGGACCTGTTGCTCTTGGTTTTCTGGGCTCCAGATCTTTCTTCGATCAGGACCATGGGTGGTTGGGATGCCAACACCTTTGTGCTACAGCCACTTCTGAAAAGGAGCTGTTGCAACGATTATCTTGGGTTTTGTAACCATAGTTTGGAAAACCCCAACAGGTACACGTATCACAGATAAAAGTTCTCAATTCAGGAATATACCAGGCCTCAAAGGGATCTCCAGCACCAGTGGAACAATTCAACATGCGAGAACAATTTAACAAATACGAGTATCCAAAGCCTGATTTTTTAGTATGCTGTGCCATACTCCTACCTTCCCTTATTTTCAAGCATAATGTTTCTCCAGAGGGCAACTGACTTATTGTCCTATCACACCCACCCCCTTTTACTTCCCACTCCAATTGCTCCCCTGTGGGAAATGTAGAAATTGATCCCAACGGAGGGTGAGGGTTAAATAGTTGCTTTAAGGACCATGCCCATTTGTATCTTCTGTAATTCATTAAGTGTGGAGTCCCTGGCTTACTGGGGACTTGAATGCACCACTCTGCATTCCACTGAACATTATATTAATGCTCAAAATAATTGGTACTGGGGATTGGGTCCCACCAGGGTACTATAGTACAGGGAATAGAGGTGACATTCTGCATTGAACTGGTTACATCCGATCGATAGCAGGTTTGGTTCCACAAGAACTCCCAAGTAGGATTACTTGGAAGGTGATACAAGGCCTTTGGTTTCTCCACCCAGGTTCCGTTTTCATTCCATTTTTGTTCTCCAGACTGTTCAAGAAAGGGTGATTCAACAGTTCCCCATGTAACATTTCCACCATTTGTATGATTAAGGGTTGCCAGATCCGCTACTAATATACTGGAGAGGTTTGGCCACCTCATAACAAATTTAAATCCATCTGATGTGGAACCAGGAACTGCAATACATATTCCCTGATCTGTGTGATTCCAGAGGGATACAAACCCTTGTATCAACTTCCAAGCTAAATTGGACTGTCCACCCAAGGACTGTGCTTGCCACATGGCAAGTATGAAGAAAAGGATCTTCCAATCCATTTTCTTCTGTAAAAAACAAAAAAATAGTACAAACAAGACTGAGGAAATAATACAAATAATAACTATTTTGATGACAGTTAACACTAGTATTCTGATTTCCTTGCAACCTGTAAAACACAGTACAACAGACAGGTAAAATCATTAAAACAAGGGAATTATCCACCAGATGTGGATATGGTATGTTTTACTGTTGGCATCTTCCACCACCCAAGTTTTACAACCCGATGGGGTTTTTAGGACTATGACCACCAATTCCAGGGTGGAAAGTTCCACCAGGACAGGCTGGTCAGATTGGCAAGGTGCTGTGCTTGCTGGTAGCTTTGTTCCCAGTATTTGGGTTCAAAGGGGCAGTGAAGAAAGCCACCACACTGGGGGACCTGTTTTCTCCCCAGCAACTAGTCACACAATATACCATGTCTGACAGTCACTGCCTCCAACCTGGCTCATGGGGCCTCTAAAACTGTTTCAGTAGTCCACTGGTGTGCTCAGCAATGCCATTGGCTTGAGGATAATATGGAGCATGAAGATCCATTGGAGTCCCTCACCCCATGCCCACTCTTGGACAACCCTGGCAGTAAAGTTATCCAATCAGATTAACTGAGGTTTGGGTACACATCTGAACCATAATTTCAGCCCTTTGGGGACTGTTTCAGCTACAGTCAGTCCTGACACAATTTCAAACCCTACTAAAACATATCCTTTCCTCTGAGACACTTGAAAGGGGCCTACATAGTCTACCTGCCAAACTTCACTGAGGCCCTTATGAAGGTGCCTCAGATGAAGAGAAGGATCTTTTAGGTGAGGTCCCTTCAAGCGGGTGTGACAAGATCCACACACAGGGATAATGGTATTGCACAATTCCTTTGGGAGCAGCCATCTTGTAAGGGACATGGTAGCAGAAAAGACATACTCACAAGACCAAGATTTATTGTAAAGAGTAAGAGGTCTTAAAAATTTGACTAATAGGCACAAATTGTATTACCTGAATGTTAGGGTATCAGAGTAGCAAAACAATAATGCACCTCAGCAACAGCATACATCAAATAACTGGATAATTGTCACACAAAGGGTAATTATTAAAGTATTAGCAACTCATAAAATCATAAAGGTTGGAAAAGACTTTCAAGATCATCAAGTGCAACCATAATCCAACTACCACAACCACTAATCCATATCCTGAAGCACCATGTCGTTAACACCTCCAGGGATGGCAACTCCTCCACCTCCCTGGGCAGCCCACTCCCATGTCTCACTACTCTTTCAGTAAAGAAATTTTTCCTAATATCTAACCTAAATCTCCCTTGGCACAATTTAAACCCATTTCCTGTCACCCTATTGCTAGTTACTTGGGAGACCAACCATAAGGGACCAGATGGAGGAACCCTCTCCATCGGACCCCCTTAGACTACTCCACAGGGAGTGGGCACCAAGTCCCCTTGCATCACACCCTCCACACCCCCTCCCCTGCACCCCACTCCTCTTACCCCGAACAAATCCTCATTAGCATTTCCAAAGGGACTGCTGGAGAAAAAGGAGACAGGGGTTTGCATATGGCCTGGGGCCTGCATGCAATAGAGATAAGGATTGGAGAGTGAAGTGGGGAAGTGGGAGGAGTTCGGCTCCAGTTGTTCACTTTGATATGTCTCAAACACACTTACTAAGTGAAGCAGGCCTATAAAGGGAGGGGTTGCATTGGTGGGTTTGGGGAGTCTCATCAACATCAACCCACCCCCCTGGATGGCTCAATATTTAGATCCAGGACTGGTGATTTTCTCTCTTGCCCCCTTTTCCTGTTCTGTCTCTGAATTGAATGGGATACCTCCAGCCTCCTGCTGATAAAGGGCAACTGACTGATTTATGCTAATGGCATCTCTCATCCTGGGGAGGAAAGCTGGAAAAACGTTTTCCCTCTCCTTGGGCTACCAAAGGAGCAGTGAATCATTTGCCTGGAACAGTGGGAATATAAGCAATACTGAGGTTCCCATTTCCCCACCATCCCGCATCAGGCCCTGTCCAGAATTGGAATGCCATCTCAAACAAGAAACCCTCGCTGGACACATCTGGATCCATAGTGGTGACTTTCTCAAACTACCTCATTCTTTTCTTTCTCATATTCTTACTCTTCTCTCTCTCCTCTCTCTCTTTTGCCTTACAATACATTTGCCATACCTCCACGGGGTTATATCACTTTTCTTGTGTTATTTGTCAAACAAAACTTAATACTTGCACTCGACCCTTGGTGGTCAGACTTTGTTCTCACGGATCCAAAATGTTTAATTTACATCAAACCACACCACCACCACCAGCCTTTCTACAACTTCCCTTCAGGCAGTTGTAGGGAGCAATAGATCTCCCCTGAGCCTTCTCTTCTTCAGACCAAATAACCCCAGTTACCACAGTCACTCCTCATACAACATGCCCTCCAAACTTCTCATCAGCCTCATAGCTCTTCTCTGGACCTCAATATCTTTCTTATACTGTGGCACCCAGAACTGAACACAATGCTCAAGCTGAGTCCTCACCAGGGCTGAGTGCAAGGGGCACTATCACTTCCCTCAAAAATCCTCTACTGGAGAACAAAAGGGAGACAGAAGAAAAAAACAAGGAAGCCTTTTCTCTACCCAAACAAACTCCTTATCCACCAGTTCTTGTTTTGTCTCCCTTTGGCCTAGCTGTGGCTAAGCTGAGCTCTGTGTTCTTCAACACAGGAGAGCAGCTGGCATTGTAGACATCAACTTGTCCTTCTATTTGTACTTCCAAGGATATTACCAGTTCAGAGTTTGTTATGCCCTTTCCTTTCCCATGGGAATCCTCTAACTCTAGGCAAGGGGCAGTGAAACTGAGAAACTGAACCACAAAGGGAAACAGAGGCAGGCACACCAAGACAGAGCACCCTGCTAGATGAGCCATCCTCTACTAATGGCTTCATGATATAAATCTCTACCCCCAGAATGTCATCGCTTTATGTGTGACCATTCCAGTAGGTGCCCCCACTTTTTGCCTCCTCTTCCTTAAGGCAAGGTGGCCGGGCACATTAACAAGTCTATCTGCTTGTTCAGGGGGTGGGCTGAGTGGTCTCTTGCCTGGTGTGCTGTGACCCAACGCATAAATATCTCCACTCTTCTGGCTATATCAAGGATTTTTGCCCACTTTTCCCTTTGCCAAACTCATACCAAATTAACTTCCCATCCATTCTGATCCCAGAAAGGGAGTAATTCAGTGCATTCCTTAAAGACAGCACATGAGCTGGTATAGACATATATCAGAGATTGAAGTTCCTCACCAGTTATCACACACTACAGATTGCTACCAGCTCTCCTACTTGGCCCCCTCCTTCTCTCTTTGTCACTATATTATCTCTGGTATCAACTTGAAGAGCCACTGCTTGGTATTTCCACACCTTCTTTTCTCTCCTGGCAAAAGTCAGTAAACCACATATTCTGTAGGTCCAATTTAAACTCAAGCACTAACCTTATGGGAGATGGTGGGGGTTCAAGTCCTCCTTAGTAGGCTCCTGAGCAGGAAATATTTTAGAAGAACCTTCCCCAGCTGCAACAGGAGAGGTCTAATGGAGCATACAACTTCTTGAGAGTTTAACAACTCCTACAAGGAGAGGGGTCCCTCCTGTAATGGTTTTTTATGTCCTTTTAATATGATTGGCTATTGCTGCACAATCTTATCTGCTTCCTGTAAGGTTCACAAGGTTTAAGTGTCTCCTCACAGGCCAAGTTGATTAGAATCTTATCTCTTGATTAGAATGGTGAGGTTTTTATCCCCTGATTTACATGACTGTGTGAATGGCTATGCCTAGAGTGGATAGTACTGTCTAGAATGTTTATCTTTGGCAATGTGGGAGGAGTTTCTCCTTATCTTTTTTCATCTGTGGATGAGGTTCACTTAGGTATGTTCTTTAGTTTTTAGTTCTCTTTTGCAGATCTTCTGATCCTCCCAGGACACCAGGTCGCTGGCTGAAGCCCAGACTAAAATCCCCCAGCTTCTCTTTATCTTGCTTTCTCAGGCAGCTGAATACTCCAGGCATATTATTTGTTGAGGAATTTCAAGGCTCAAGTCAGGTTTTGGTTGTTTGAATGATGTAGCACCACCCTGCTTAGTCTATGGCTTATCAGACAGCTCAGGGCTGACCTATGTACACAGCTTCCCATGGGTTCTCTCTGCAGATCCAAGACTGTGTCAACTGTATGCACTAGATATTACCAGAACTTTTTACTAACTATGAGCCAGACAATCCATACAGCCTGGTAACAATATTCATGCATGTCTTTAAAGACCCCAATATTAAGTTCTGAATTAAGCTGGATTTACTGAATTAAGTTTAGCCTAGTGAATTACTGGATTTACTGACATTTTGACCATGTTAAGCGTGCTACTGATTAATGTTAGTGTGCCAGGCTGACACTGGAGATTCAGATTGCATGTCTGCATTAAAATAATGAAGTTGCCAATGGTAAGAGATAAGAAACTTACGGGCTAGTGGTCTTACCACTCTTCATCTTTGTTTGGTTTTATACAATTTTCCTTTGACTTTGTTAGAGCTGGATACATCCCACTGGAGACATGCAAGTCATTTTCCAAGCCAATGTAAGAGGACAGTGCACAAACCAAATCCTATGAAATTTAGATTGATTTAATGTTGGATATGGTTTAAAATGTTTACCACCTGAAACACTAGCAACATATTGCTTCCTCATTTTGTGAGGAGTAGGTTTTTTAGCGGAGAGACAACCACATAACCACTCGGGAGAGGTTATATGTGGTGCTTTACTTCGAGGCCCCGGGAACCAGGGGTACGCACCCAAACCTGATTCCAAAGACCCTTACAACTCGTCCACAATTTATCCCTGAAAATTTTGAAAACTAATTGCATATTCAACAGATTACAACATCTCTTAGTGCATATTCATGTGTAGATTACTTCATTGATGGAATACGACATCAGACCCTTTGGGCTTTCATGGTTCCCTCTGGTGGTCGTCAGGATGAAGTAAATAGTCTTCCTCCGATGAAGTAAGATGTCTTCCTCACTGTGTCCTTTTCACCTCTTTCTCTTGGATAATGTCCAACTGGTGTTGGGCAGCTTCCAACGTGATTAACGTGAATTTTACTCGGGAGCTTTCTCTTATCTCTACTTGACTCACTCTGGTATGCACAGATGCACCATCCTATCCTTACCTCACTACTTAAATAAATCTTGAATACGTGTTTTCTACTCCTAACAAGGTAACCACTACATGGTTTTCTACTCTTCACAAAGTACCGTTCCCTGTAAGGTAAAACTTTTACATATTTCCACACTCCTTTTTTCTTCTACCTCTAATTCTAAATCAATTCTAAAATAATCAGATTCAGAATATATTTATTTTACTTCCTTCTAATCCCAACAGTTTGAGCATCACACCAGCTTCCCTCTTCTGTAGACAGGATTGTTAAATTATAGTCCTTAACAGGATCATAATCATGGTCATATTTACTAACTTATCTTATTATAAACAAATTTTGTGCTCTGTTACACCATCAGATTTGCCCCAGGTCACTTTTTTGCACTAGAAAACAAGGAAAACAAAACAAAAAAACAAAAAAAAAGAAAGGTTTTATTATTATTATCAGGCTCTTCACTCATTGCCTGGATGATGTAGTGGTTGCACAGTTTTGGATCCATCTTTACAGGATGTGATACAGTCTTCTGCTTACTTTTTTTAACAATTATCTTGTAGTACCTGTCATACTACAAAATTGTGTTAAAAGGGCCATGAGACACTTTTACCTGCTTTCATATTTTTAAAATTCCATTTCAAATAAATAGGAGCCTTGCTTTTTCCAAAAGGGTTATTACATCTCCACACGACAGTATCTCATTGAAATCAGTCCCTCCATTGGAGAGAAACCAACTGGAGTTTCAGTTGCTTGTTTAACAGCCCACTGAACCATTCAACTATTCTTGAAGCTTAACAGGGAACGTGAAATACTGATTTTATACTTTGTTTCTGTGCCTACTGCACTACCCGATTATTTTTTAAACGTCCCCCATTATCAGATTGCATTTTAGTTAGGGTTAGGATAATGTGACAATAATTGCTATAATGCTTTCACGGTACTTAAGAGCTGCAGCTTGATTAGTTCTGCTAAGCTCCAGACAGTATGTGCTTTTACAAGTATTTCACTCTGAAGCCAGGTAAAACCTAGAAAGCGAATACAATGTAGCAATACAGGAATTAGAGAGTTAAAATCAGTATGCAGGCTTAAGCAAAAGCACAGAGAACTTAGTATTGAGAAACAATGGAGGTTAATAAATCTGCTAGGGTACAGGTCACTTTGACATAAAGGAACAAGAGAATGTTAGCATCCCCAAAATAAGACATACTTATGAAAACCAAAGGGAGATAAGGAAAGAGGTGAGCAGTCAGCATTTTTTGTCAGATACGGAAAAACCCTGCCAAATGCACAAGGAAACCACCTAAATCTGGAAAAGGTTATGGAAAGGACACCAGTTCATGAGGATGAAGAACAGGAACGACCCCCAAAATTCTCCCCAATTTGAAGACTATGCCTCTAATTCAGCCTCAACTCTGCCTGTTATGAATATTAAGAGTAGATGTTGCAATATAATGAATATTCATAATGCATGTTGCAATTGCTTGGCAAAACTGTATAAAAGCTGAATTGTGAGATTGCTCAGGTGGAGCAGTTTGCCCAGGACAACCTGGCTGCTCCCCGGCCATTAATAAATATCTCCTGCTTAAAGGCTACAAACTTTGCCTCTGAGCAGTTACTCTGTCCGTGCCTTGTTTGGGGCATAAAACTGGCGTCAACTCAACTAATTGGATCTCTGACAACCAGGTCTACAGTAACTCCTGGGCTGGTTTTGCTAGGTGCACCCACTGGCTTCCCCTCTTGGAAACCACTTTTCTTCCCCACCTATACTGAGGACATCTGAGGCTGCTTTATTTGTGAAGACATACAGGACTATGTCCACTCATGCGCTTTGGCTCTCAGCCATGCTGATTCTCATTCTGCTTGTGCCATGACCAAGGCCATACAGAATGTCCAAGGCATCTTACTACTAACTAATACTAACATACAATCAATATGCCCCCCTTTTTGCCTGACACTCGGGAGGGATGGCTAGGCTGGCTCTACAGCTGTACCCTGCCTCAGCTGAACACACATATACAGAAAGACCTTGCAGGCTATTTGCAGTGCTCACCAGTTTGGATGCAGAAGGCCTGGCTAATAAGCTAGACCAAAGAGTGCAAAATCTTCACTTTTGCTTACAGTTATTAATTATTTAAATTGGGATTAGGACAGTAGTTGATGCCAAACATTTACCAAAACATAGTGATTGTATGTTAGTACTAAACTTCTAGGGGTAACCCAAAGGAATGTTTCCTCAGCACTGAGCTGCCTTCAAGCCCAACAAAACATCCAAGCTGCAGTAAATGTAATCCTGAGAGCTGTAATCTCAAGGGAAAGTGACAGCAGAACCCTACCTGCTCATAGAAGTTTTCCAGAATAATGCCACTGACACCAAATCACCCCTGCAAGCCTGCCAGGTCTTGGTATACTTTATGTATAATGCAAACACAGACTTAACTGTTGCCTGTGTATTGACTATAGAGACTCTACTACTGAATTAAGAGGGATCTGTGATCCATCCCACAATCATCAACAACAGGACTACCAGAAACACACAGACATAGAAATTTGCATCCTTGATGCAGGATGGAGCTTATACATCAAGGGAATTCATCAGAAACCTCTGATATACATCTTAATTCACCGTGGGGAGCCTGACATTTCCCAGTACACCCTGACAACCACACTAAGACAGCACTCATCTGTGTCAGCAACAGCCATGTAGGTTTATGACCCTGAATGGCCAGCAACAGCAACTGGAGCTTTGAATCTGGTGTTACATCCAGATGCAGTTTTGTTAGTTTCAACTTTGTGTTTATTTCTTATAATTATTCTGCGTTGGGCAAATAATGAAACAAATTACTTTAATCCAACATGTAAAACATATGCAATCAACTGATTGTTGTATGTGCAATGGTATATAAGCAACATTAATTGTAATGCTTAAGATAAACTCATCAAATAATTGTACTCTTACTACTGATCCACAATATAATGCATATTTAGACAAGAGGTAACCATCTGACTACTCTATGAGTTAATAAAGTGCATTGACTGTAGTCAAGGGACAGAGTGTGACAGATACACTCAACTCCTTGACCCAACTAGTGATAGTTTGGCTCAGGCTCCCAAGGAAGTAAAGGCTCCCAAGCTAGGCCATGACTGGGTGAAGAACTTCATTAGTTCCAGCCTGTTCTTTGAAAAGCCACACAGGAACAGAGAGACACGGTGAGCTTTGATGCATATGAACTGAGAAATCAGAACACCAACCATGCAATTACCACATGAATAGCAGGTGGGTCTTCCAAGACTAATTTGTCAAGGACCAAATTAAGTTGTAGGTACAAGCAGTATTATGCATACCTTTTCCATTGCATGGAATTTGACTAGGAGCCAACCACTTTATTCCATAAACATGAAAGCCCGAGTGACCCTCTTCAAGATCTCCCTGCTAAACAGCAGGCTGCATGGCAGTCACCTCCCCTTGAGCTGGGACACATCTCAAGGTTGCTCCTCAAGGCTGAGAGACCCTTCCCAAATGCCCATCTTTCCCAAGTGACTGATATCGTAAATCACCTTGTATCACAGGGCTTTAAAATAATGCAATGATATCTTTGAATTATTATTATATCCTATGTACATAAGTAACAGATTGAACTTTGTAATTGGACTCTCCTAAGCTTCCCTTTTAAAACATCCTACTTCACTATTGCAGTTACTTTCGGCAGTGGTTCTTTAAGCTGTTTAAATGTCCCCTGTGATGACTGTAACGAAGGCACTCACAATAATTACAAAAAATTCTTATTCACTATTAAAAGCCCCCCTTTATTGGACCAAAACTCTATGTATTTCAATGTCAGCCACTGATCTAGGTTGTTTTCCAGCTCTCCAGGACACACAGTTCAGCAAACATAAGCATCCAAGAACTGAAAGGATAAAAGTTCAGCTGAAGGCCCAGCAGAACTTTGTTCTCCCATTTCTGCTTCTGGACTTCTAGCAGCCACTCTCAGTAAACCAAAGACATTTACAATGAACTCAGTGTGCTTGATACAGAGCACTGCAGAAACTTCTTACAGCAGCTTGGCAGACCTGCACCTGTGGTAGAACCTGGCCTGAATCAAGAGAACAGGTGCCCAAAGGGAAGAGTATATACATACTGAGAATTCTCATTTTCCTCAGATTATAGCTGTATTTTAATGTCACAGAAGCACCAGCATGCACAGGTTTTCTTGCCACAAGGATTCATAGTAGTTATATAGGAGAATTTGGTAGAAATTACCTATCTCACAGATTGACAGTTAATCACAGGCTAGTTACAGCAACTTTAAACATATAAAGACTGGTCTCTTCTCTTTGCAGATTCCCTTCTCACCATTTCTAGCAGTGTATTTCTCACTTTTTCCTCTTGGCTTTGCTGTCCTAATGCCACCTGATGCTACAGATTAGCACCACAAAAATAGTTAATGGGCAGGCCTGTTTTAGTTTTACACCAATGAACTTCATCAGGCTCTTTCTCCCAGCCTTCCTTTGTGCTCTTAGCTTTGTCTGCTTCAACCTCCGGGATTTTTTATGTGACTTTATCCAGCATTATCCATCAGTATTCCTGAATCAGTTTGTAACAAATTTACAATATAAAGTTATATTTGTTTATTTAATCTATGTAACTTGGTTTATAAAATGGACATATTAACTGTAAAGTTAAGTGCCAAAAATATTGTGTGATTGTGACAAATTGTAATAACTTACATATAATGTTTCTTCCTTTAACCTAAGTAGAAAATTTTAGTGTATCTACTTAATAGAGGCAAGATAGAAGTAGTAAAAATGCGTTAACTGCAGAGAAAAGATGTATTGTGGCAAAATGCTGTGTGGTTATGTTTACACATTCTTGGAGATAACCTGCAGAAGAAATAGTGTGGAAAGAAGTTAACCAAAACACCATATGTGCCTACAGAAGAAATAGTGTGGGAAGGAGTTAACCAAAACATGGGATGTGCCTGAAGAAGAATTAGTATTGTTGGCTGTATCTGCTCAAGAAGATTTAGTATTCCAGCAACTTGAGTAGGAACACAGAACCACATGGCCATAAAGGACTATAAATACTTGAGAAACTTGAAGGAAGTTGCACCACTTTGAGGAGCATGAGACTCCTGGGTGCCCAGCGCTGTTATTGCTTGTTGTCACTTGCTATTAAATTCCGATTGATTCACTAACTGGCGTGTCCTGGTCAATTGTTTTATGGGACTTAATTTATAACAAGTTTGTTAGCAGCTTTTTTTGTTTGTTTTGGATATTTGGTTGCTTGGTTTTGGTTTTGTTTTCTTTTAAGTGAATGTATTTAATTCTTAAAGTCTTTAGATCCCAAATCTAGCATGGCATTCAGAACAAACAAGACCTTTTCAGAACAGATGAAGAAACAGAACAGAGATTTTTCAATTCAAGCAATGGCCATTAAAACAAAACCCATCAAAATCACCCTATTCAGACTCCTCGTTAGCATAGCCCCAGTGCATGTTAAGGGATGCCAAGACTACCTCCAGAAACTCTATGGGCTGGTGGTTCCTCCTGTCCAAGGCTAGAGCCCAGCCTGGAGATCCCTGTGTCTCCATTGCAAGCCCATGGACACAGCTGCTGCTTTCCTCTCTGCAGGTTCAACCATTAGCAAGGCTGAGCACACATCCCAGCAACACATACAGGACAGAGGCACCACAGACACACACAGACATATATGATTCACATAAAACGTAAGTATAGGGAGACAAGTCCCTCCCTTTCCTCCTCTTTGGCTGGTCAAGACTGAAGATCTCTCTAAAATCCACACACTCCCACTCTGTACAGTCATAAGCACACACACATTCACTGATCCCTCAAGTACCCATACAGCTCCACAGCCAACCTAAAACTGGAACTGAGATTTATCTGCAGCAGGAAACTCTGGCAACACCAGCAGACTAACTGTGAAACTCCAAATCATGCGTGAGAAATCAATACCAGTTACTATGGTCCAATAACACCCTGATTAATGGGTGTAACCCTGTCCTATGGTAGTCTTGTTGGTTTTGATTATGTTAAGTCTCTCTCTCACAACAATATTATATAGGAGAATGCTGACAATGAGGTAGCACCCTGAGAGATTCCAAGAACTCTAAAATATTAGCAGGTACGATGAATAAAACAACCGGGGGACTGCTAAGGATTAAAACAGTTTACTTGAAGAATCTCAGAATTACCTGAAATTTCACATTGCTAGTGAAATTTATTTGCTGTCCACCAAATAAAACCTTCTATTTGCACCCAACCCTTCATGGCTGGACTTTGTTCTTGTGGGATCCAAGCATTAAGCAACATTGATCACAGGGTAGATCACAACACCTTGCCAGAGCAGGTTCATCTACAGCAAGCTGTAGAGGATGGTGTCCAGGTGGGTTTTGAATATTTCCAAAGATGGAGACTCCACCACCCCTCTGGGCAGGCTGTTCCAATGCTCTGCCACTTTTAAAGTAAAGAAGTTCCCCCTGATGTTTAGATGCAACTTCCCAAATTCAAGTTTGTGCCCATAACCTCATCTTGTCACTGGGCACCACTGAAGCATTGATAAGATTCCTCTCTCAATCCTCTTCTACAGACTAAAAAAAGCCTCAAGTTCCTCAGCCTTTCCTTGTAAGAGACATCCTAGAGTTCCCTAATAATCTCAGTTGCCCTTTGCTGTACCCAGGGTTCCCTGGTATTTTTCCACACAGCTCCTTTCTAGCAGGTCAGTCCCTAACCTATGCTGATACATGGGGTTACTCCTCCCTAGATGCAGTACTCTACACTTGCCCTTGGTGAATTTCATAAGGTTTTATCTGCAATTTCTCAGCTTGTCCAGGTTATGCTGAATGGGAACACAGTCTTCTGGTATGTCAGCCACCTCTCCCAAGTTTTGTGTCCTCAGCAAACTTGCTGAAGGTACACTCTATATGCCTTCATTCAGGTCATTGATGAATATACTGAACAGGACTGGACCCAATACTGACCCCTGGAGAATACCACTGTTAAAGACCTCCAACTAGACTCTGCACCACTGATCACAACTCTCTGAGCTCTATCTTTAAGCCATTTTTCAATCCACACCACTGTCTCTTCATCTAACCCACCCTCCTTTCCAAGCATGCCTATGAGGATGCTGTGGGAGACAGTGCCCAAAGCCTTACTGAACTCAAGGTGGACAACATCCCCTGCCCTCCCCTCAGCTATCCATCCAGTCACACCATTGTAGAAGGCTACCAGGTTAGTCAGAACCTAGGGTCCAAACTCTTATTTACAGTCAGAGGCTAAGACTGAATCCAGCTGCACACACTCTCTAGAAGGAGTTTAGAAAGCAAAGGGACCAGTCTGAACCTTGCATTTTGGTGGGAGGGTCTCCCCAGACTCTTGTATGCCAGGAAGATAGAGCCCACCCACAAAAGGATGCCAGTTCAATACAAGGCTGAGTGAATATCTCCCATGAGTCATTGGCTGAGAGTTGACCCCTTTGCTTTCTGGACTTCCCTTGTTGCAAGAAAAATGACTTTTTTTGGAAACGTATTAATGTATCTATGGTTAATGTATCCGGGGTTGCAAATCATAGCAAACACTAGTCTAAAGAATGTGCCGATTCTGGGGAACAATAATCAAAGGAACTAACAGAGCATATAGAACATAAGTAACTAACAGAGCATGTAGAACATAAGTAAACTGACACTTTGTACTAGAGATAGGATATGGTATGTTATGTTCAGGTGGTGGGAAGAAGTTAAACAATAAGCCCTGGTAGAAGATTTAAGGGATAAGGATGTCAAGCTATTGTTATTTACATGATTAATGGAACTGTCTTGTGATCTGACTATATGGAACTCTGCACAAAACTTAAGATTGTAAAAGGTATAAAAGCTGGAATCAAAATATGGGTCGTTGGACTCCTGACTTGGGACGCTAGTCCTCAGGTTTCCCGGGGCCCTTGAAATAAAGCACCGCATAAACTAACTCAGTTGGTTTGTGTCTCAGTTTGGGCAACACCCTCAAGAAGGAGTCTAGTTGCACCTGAATCCACTCTTAGTCTCAGACTTGGTCAGAGGTTTATGACTAAAGTATTATATGTATTTATTAAGCGTCAAGATTTGCCTGTTTCACACTCCTGCGCAGGACTTTCAGCGAGGTAGATTTGCAAAGTTGTAATGACAGGTAATTAAGGTAACGGATATAACAAGGTCAGAATTGCTGTTAATAAATAGACTTGCTGCAAAAACTGAGATCAAGTTAATAATTCACAGGTAACACCTAGCAAAGCTAGAGGCACAAGTCTTACCAAAGAGTCATCCTTGCTTTTTGGTAAGGTCCAGGCCCACGGATCCATCAAGACCCAACCTGTTTCTCAAAAATAGAGGATTACAAAAGCCAATTTTATACCTGTTGATGAGGTGGGACTGGGTCATTTATCAGGTGCCAATCAGCTCCTAGCAGGCTAATGATGCTGTTAATCAACAAAGAGGAGAGGGAAGTCAAATGCTTGGTACAGATGTAGACTCCTCCTCTGGTTTTGTTGATATAACCTCTGGCTCTGAGGCCTTGCCTCTGGCTCTGTTAATACAACCTCTGACTAAGAGACCTTCACCCCATCCCAGCAGTCGCAGGTAGTAAAACTTTCAACATCTGCACTCTATCTTAGCCAGATAAGTTACTCATCCTCCTGCCCTTGCTCACTGTCAGGTAAAACCACACTAATTAATTTACATTCCCACCCAAGGCTGGTACAAGGTAGACACATTGCCCAGCTTGCACTCCAGTTATGGTCACTCAGCATCTTTGAAAGACCAAAGAAAGCTGTACACAGCAATCTGAGCAGTTTCCCCCAGCAGCCAGCATCAGGCACACAGTCTGTGACTCACAGACCTGCTCCAGACTGAGCCCATCACTCACCCTGCTGAGGCTCCCACTCACTCCAATTGCTTCCACTGCAGGGCAGGGGTGCCTGCACCCTCAGTCTGACCCCAGCTGCTGTCACCAAATCCACTCACATCTTTTCCCTCAGTAGATGGTGTTGGGTTTGAGTTAAATTTGAAAATGTGCAGTGATTAAGTTTGTAATGATTTAGTGTGTTTGTGTAGATGTAGCAATCGTTACCATATAACCTGTTAGTTAGTAGCTAAGATAGGTATCCACGGTAGCTCTAAGAAACAAAGAAATGGATTAGAATAACGTGTGTTAAGTTCAACCAAGCAGAAAAAGTGGGAAGTTGGCAGTAAAACTTACGTTGGAAGTTGCCCAAGACAAGTTGGACATTACCCAAAAACAAGAGGTGAAAAGGACACAGTGAGGAAGACGTCTTACTTCATCAGAGGAAGACTATTCACTTCATCCTGACGACCACCAAAGAGAAACCCCCCAAGCGCAGAACAATGGATGTCGTAATTCTTCGATGAAGCAACTAGCCTATGAATATGCATTAAGCAGTGTTGTAACCTGATGAATATGTAATATTTTAGGGAATAAATTCTGGTGGCGATGTGACGGTCTTTGGAGTCAGATTTGGGTGCGTACCCCTGATTCCCGGGGCCTCGATGAAACCATCACATATAACCTCTCTTTAGTGGTTATGTGGTTGTCTCCATGCTAACAATGGCACTCTGGACAAAGTCTGTGGGACCTGTGGAAACTCCCCCAAGAGCTATAATCTTTCCCATTACTGATGCTGAGACATCCTCTCACTCCAGCTGTTGACACCGTGGCCCAAATGTGCCAAAACTTCCAGTCTGACTCTACTTGCTAGCCCTACCAACTCACTCTGGTTTCCTCAGCAGATGGCACCTAGTCCTTGCAGCACTTACACACAAGGAACAGAGTGAAATTATGCAGGGAGATTGTTATGGACTCAAGAAGACAGGACTGACTCAAAGGGCTCAGTCAGACAAACCTCCTGACAAATCACAGTTTACACAACTGTCCCCCCCTTTTTATACCCTCTTGTGTCTGTTCCCCCCCTGCATAGTTCCACCATCCTCTTCCTCCCATTCACCCCTGGGACTCTAAGGTTTGCACTCCAGTCAGCTTGAAAGCCTAGGTTTGCCTACAGTTTCTCAATGGCCCATCAATTAGACTGACATGGTTTGTTTCTTCTGTCTCCTTCACATTTGCCTGTCACGTTTATCACTAATTTTTCTCTAATGTTTTCATAAATGTTTGCCTCTCTTCCCTGTAATTCCACTTCACAAGGTCTTGGAACAGATACTTCTGTTGAAATGAACGCTCTCACATCCCCCACACACTAATGAGCATCCCTGAGGAGGTTTGCTTCTTGTTATCATCCCCAGCATTCTTTGTCTCTCAGGTTTGTGTCTCCGAACATGTGATTTATTCCTTCCCTCTTACTGTCTGCTTTTACATGGAAAAGGTCCTTGAGCAAATAACCTTAATGAAGCAGATGCTCTCACAACATTCCATATACTTACACTCAACACATTCCCTGGGTTTATTGCTGAAAAACAGTGTCCTGGAAATGGTGCTCCTTCACTGCCAACACAAGCCATTTTTTTAACTCTTGGTATGCTATTTCTTCTGCTGTTTTCTCCCACATTTCCACTGATGTAATATTTATGTTTACAAATCTGAAACTATGTTTCAATCCAGTTATTGGTGGCAGGGCTGCAGAACTCTTAAAGACTTAAGGGATGCTTATGGAAAGGAACAAATATGGGGAAAAGGGGATGTGCAAGAAAAATGAGAGTGAAATAGGGGAGACTAAAAGGCTGGCCACAAATAAGCAAAGTCCTGTTGGGACCAGGGGTTCACAGCTCTAAAGCTGAAGACTAGCAACTGAAGAGACCCTGGAGAAAAGACCACAAGGCTTGGAGGTCTCAGTGCCAGCAACTGGAAACGGAGCTGCAGTCACAGGGCTAGATATATAGTCAGCAGCTGGAGAGACTATTAAGTGTGCAAGAGTTGCAAGGGCCAGCCTAAGTCCAAAAGGACCTTGGTGTGTTTGTATTTTTTCATGCCACTGTGCATGGGTGTGCATGCAAAATTTCAAGCTGCACTAGCCAGAGCAGATGGAAAAATCAAAAGACACAACTAACAGACTAGAAGCAAAGCCTATGACCCAATACTCCTATACTCTTAACATTTGCATACACAAAATCAGTAAATAAAACAACTGCTAAAAATCTTGGCCACTTATCTCCAGTTTATGCTGAATATAAGATTTATAAGACACTAATTGATAATTCATGTGTGCCTTGCACTACACAGACTTCTGCACACTACACTACCCAGAATTGTTTAATACCCTTCATTGTACTAAAATTGTGTTTCTTGTGGCATGAAGTTAATAACAACTTGAGAAACTACAATTATACAATTCCATTTTAAAGCTTATTCAGAGACAGTACAAAAATCAAAATGCAAGGAAAAAGCACTCCTTGCCTCTTAGGAATGGGCCTGATTCAGAGACCTAGAGCTACAAAATCACATTCTGCTGCAAGAGTCACAGAAATAGTGCTCACAGCCAGAAAGGCAGCAGCAAAGAGGCCATTCTTCTCACCAGCAATGAGATAACAGAGATAAAAACCACACCACAAATCAACAAGCGGAAGTGCTAGAGACAGAAAAATCTGAATTTGTCATAAGCAGCATCTAAACTAAGCTCAAAGAGATTATTATGAAAGATAGTGGAATAATTCATTTTCTGCAAGCACCATTGACTCCAGACGTTTGGAAGAGCCATGCTTCATAAGGAGTTTTAAAATTCTAGTTCTCCACAGTACCAAGCAACATACCATCCTCAGCAAGAGATGTTACTGTTCAGAACACGACCAAACCTTCAAGATGGTATTTGATTGCCTGATGGTATCAGCCAAACACTTATTGCCTACATTCCTCAGGAGAACTTTGACTATAGCTGTAAGCATGAGAAAGCAACTTTTAAAACAAAATCAGACTTACAGGGCCCTAGTAACTGAAATCAGACTGATCACACAAATCAATGTTCCCTAATAGCCTATTCAGAAAACTACAGATAGAAGCTTTTCTAATACCAGCATCAGATTCCTTTGTATGGGAATATCTTTGCCTCTAGTATAGTTCACATACATATTGAAATGTATACCTTTAAGTATATATGTATAGCACGCTTTTTGTTTTATTACTATGGTGGAAGAGGTCAGCTAATGATACATCAGAGTCCAAAAGATGATTTTTCTTAGATGGAAGGACATTATATATGGAATAGATGGAATATACCTACACCGCTATGTTACTGCTGCAGATCTCTATTTATCATACTTTATGGAAACCACTGCAAAATGCAAAGCAACCATGCTTCTATCTCCAAAAACCTCTTAAGCTCCCTAAAAGTTTTAAGGCCCATTCAAATAACTGTATTAAGGTACTTGTACCTCCTTGAAGAAGTATTGTTTTAAAATCATTCAACATCTAATGACTACTAACCAGAGGAAAGTTTGCAATCTGCACACAGAATACTGGCTAAAGTGTGTATTAAGAAGGCAATTGAGTTTCAGACACAGAGAATAATCACAGCCTTTCACTAGCACATACCAGAAGAGGTCTCTGGCATACCTCCATTTTATGGAGGCCATTTTATACCAGCAATAAGGCATATTGCTAGCCTCAAGATCACAGGAGTGGGGTTTTTTTAAAACTGTGATTTGCTTGTGCTGTGATAATGACTTCCTTCTGGGCTGATGTGTAAAGTTTCCCCATATACTGTAAGTTACACCATCACACCTCCACTCAATAAATGGTCTTCCTTGCAATTCCTCCAAATATAAATCCTACAGGATTTTTCGTTTATATGTTTCCTGTATTTTGCAGTTTGGAGACTGTTAAGAATTTACAACTCTCACGTTTATCATAAATACAGTAACAGTCAGAAAGATCCTAGTAGTGCATATCAACTGAATGTGTGAAAAAAACAAAAATTCATTCCCTGTCAGCAAGGAGAAAGTATTAGTCCTTAGAAAACAAACAAACAACTGTGGCTGTAATAATACTAACTATAGATTAAAAATACTTTGAATGGGAAAGGCAGGTTGAGAAGTTTACATTTTCCTCAACCTGATTTTCTTCTCCATTTCTACCTCTTTAGTTGCTCTGATGCTGCTACTTGGGGCACTTCAAGACAAACAAGACTATACAGACAGTCAATATAGATTATATAAATAAATAATAAAATAATTTAATATTTTCTTTGGGTTTTTTATTTTGTTTTGTTTTTTTATTAAGATCACTTACTTTGGCAATCTTGTTAACAAGTGTCTTCCAACAGATTCATAGCACTCAGGAAAAGAGCAGGAGTTCCTTACTGGTCTTTGCACCTAGAGAAGGAAAAACACAAAGTCATAGAATGGTTTAGGTTGGGAGGGACCCTAAACCTAAAGATCATCTATTTCAAACCCCCCTGCTATGGGCAGGGACACCTCCCACTAGATCAGGTTGCTCAAAGCCCCATCCAGCTTGGCCTTGAACACTTCCAGGGAGGGGGCAGCCACAACTTCCTTGGGCAACATCTTCAAGTCTCACCACTCTCACATCGAAGAATTCCCTCCTAATATCTAATCTAAATCTACCCTCTTCCAGTTTGAAACCACTAACCCTTGTCCTATCACTACATGCCCCTGTAAAAAGTCCCCCCCCCTGCTTTCCTGCACACTCCTTCAGGTACTGGAAGGCTGTTATGTATCCTTGGAGACTTCTCCAGGCTGAAAAACCCCAGCTGCCTCAGCCTGTCCTCACAGGACAGGTGCTCCAGTACTCTGATCATCTTTGCTGCCTTCCTCTGGACTTGGTCCAAGAGCTCCATGACCTCCTTGTGTTAGGGGATCCAGAACTGGGTATGGTACTCCTGGTGGCGTTAATTAAAAGTCATTAAGCTGCAACTACCAAAGTACCAATAATCTATACCAACACCAGCACTGACAGTCTCCAATGTCCCTGATTACTAAAAATGTATCAACCTTCTGTCAGGTTTTGACATCCAACTCGCTGTGAAAAAACAGCTTCCTTTTATTAGTGTCCAGTAGCAGTTCATGAAGGCAAATAGCAACCATCTGACACTAACAACCATAATGTATGTTATTACCATTTTCCTTGCCTTCCCCCTCACCCCCCTAAGAGTCACCACCAGGCTCTCCAGTTTCTCAAAAGCCCTTTATTCAGGCTCAGCAAAGCATGAGCTGCTCTAGAAGTTAACATAGCTGAATGGCACCTTCTTGGCCTTCTGCTCCCTTTACTCTGCTGTCTTCAGCCTTCCCTCCTGACTTCTTTTCAATCAAGTATTGCATCGACTGCATTGATTAGGGCCAGGAGAGACCACAAACACTGTGATGAAGTTGCACATCTCCAACCCCCTGACATATCACTCACAGTTGCATCAAGTGAAACTGAGCAAGTTCAGCACATACAAGATTTAAGAAACCACTTCCCTTTTTGGCAACCCACAGTCAAAAGTCAGCAGGCACGGGATGTGGCTCAAAAGGTTGTAGTAAGCCCACCCTCAATTTAGCAAGGTGCACCATCACACTTTTACTCCATCAGAGGTGCCTAGGCAAACACAACAGGCTCTTATAACCATTTTTCCTCACACAAAAACCCAAAACAAAACAAAAAGAGCTGGGCAACATTTTGTGTAACTTTTAGAAGCAGATATAAAAAATACTATTACTACAAAAACATATTTGCCTACAAAAAACACGTAAGTCAATAACTTGCTGGCTTTTAAGAAGCCAGTGTTTGAAGAACAGCCTCCTACAGATCTGAGTATTACACTGATCTATAATTATTTTTGTTGAAGAGTGGCAGGAAGGCGATGGAGCAAAAAAAGCATCTATGTTTTAGGTAGAAAACTGAACTGAAATTACTAAATGAAAGTTCTTCTAAAAACCTGTCAGACCAATCAAGAGGAGAAAGTTTTGGCTACTATTAAGCAAGAAACCAAAATAATCCATACCAGAATTGATATGAAATATGCTGTAATTTTTTATTCTGCCAAAACAGCAGACAATAGACTATTTCCTGACACACACAAAATACTGCTTAACCTTGAACTACAAAGAGAGCTGCCATAACCTGCAAACATCATGATACCCAGAATCGTCTGCAACAACCAGTTTTGTTCAGACTGCCAAGTCTGGGTTATCCTCTTTTTCTTCAGTCAAATACCCAGATTCAACTGCCCTACCATTAACTGTTTTATGTGAGTATATATACAATACCACACCAGCGTTGATATAAAAATGTTAGGAAATGAAAGATACAAGAAAAATATCCTCTGGGCTCCAGTAGGAAGAGAATGAAACTTATCAAACATTGAGGTTACCGATAAGCATATAGCTATTAAACATCAAAATATACACTAAGAGTTGCTATGTTAGATTTTAATTGCTTAACTCTATTCAGAAATTCTTGTCTACAGGTATAAAAAAAATTAACAATAACAAAGACAGTAATGCTACAGATAACACAACTGCAGTTACAGCAACTGGCAGTGTCACACGGTCAAGCATCCCTGGCCAGGCAGATGTAACTTGGCTACCGAGATCCCCAGTCAGCTCAGCTCCAAGACCAGCTTTTATAGGGAAAAGCTGCTTTACCGACATGCAATTACTGGCAATTGTGATCTCAAATCACACCACAAACCACAGACCTAACAGCTCTTTCAAGAGCTCAATATTTCTGTTTAGTCGCTCTCTGCAGTGTGTCCTTGCAGGTTTTTAGTGTGAGCAATGTTCACTTGAATCTTCTGCAGGTTGCAGGCAAGTGTACATCTTGTTGATGCACACCTGCTCAGATGAAGCTGCTGAGTGGGGGAAAGTAGGGGCTCGGTCACCACAAGGCCTTCATCCTCTAAGTCTGCCACTGCAGTGAGTGACACAAAAGAGTGAACTGATAATTCCTGATAAACATCTTCAGCAACTACTTCAGGACACTGGTTAAAGCTTTGAGACTCAAGGGAACTTTCATATTGGCACACCAATCGAGATAAAAGGAATTAATTTTGCTAACATTAATATAAAAGAGACGTTGAACTCAAGTCTGCTGTCTCTGCCAGGAGTATCTATGTAAATGTTTTAGGAATTCGGGTGGTAAGAGCCCAGATAAGGAACTTCTGATGTTATTGACAAGTTTTAGTAATATCATTCCCAGCTGCTAGAGCTTGAAAATATTTACCGGGAGTCACGATGAGCTGGGTTTGTTCTGTTCTATTTTTAAGTCATCCCAGGAGGCTAGTTAAGATCAGGGAAAGGCCTGACATTACCACAGACCTCCTAGAAAGAGTTGAGTCAACCTCCTAACAACTTCTAGGAAAACAACCTCCAGCATTCCTATGGGCTTCTGAAGTACATCCAGCTCTGGGAAAACCTCCTCAGGTTCTAGCTGATGCCTCTAGTTTTTACCAATACCAAGAGCATACAAAGCATATTTCCCGAAGGATCTGGAGAAAGGTTATAAAGAAGTCCTGATGGGGTAACTTGCTTACTTTCTCACATTCAGTCAGTAATCCTTTCAACTACACTACTCAGACCTCAGACAACCCAAACAAGAAACAGCAGCCTATACCTCTTTAACAATATTTTTTTCCCTTTATTTATATTAACAGGTCCCACTGTTTAACCACAAGACTGGACTGCTTGAGTCCCTCTCGCACAAAGCTGAGCAGCAGCTCCTTACGGCACTATCCTGTGATACCTGACAGGCTGAAGAAAAAAGAAAACAAAAAAACAAAACAAAACAAAAAGACACCACAAAAAAAAAAAAATACCCACGGAACTTCCATNNNNTTTTCTCAGTAATTCTGGTGTGCCTGCCTCCCTACCTGCCTTGTCAGATCCCTAGAGAACTCTCGCATCTCCTTACTTCAGGCACACCAGAATTTCTGAGAAAAACACAGTGGTTCTTTCCTCCCCCACCGTGAGCTGAGGGCCAGCTGGGACTTAACAGGGAAGCCTGCAATTAGAGGAATTGGGGAATGAAAAATATAAAGGCTCTATAGTATGAACTGGGTAGATGAGGGGACAAAAACCCACAAACATATGAAGAAAATATATGTAAACAGTACAGTACCGAGAGATAAATTTCACATCACAAAATTGCCAGAAGGCTATGATCTATTTCAAATGCCTTAAGTTTCCATTTTAAACAGCAAGTCTACCCTGAATAGATTTTGCTTTAAGTTAGGTATCCTGAGTAGCAGTTAGGGAAACAAAGGTTATTATATAACTGTATGGCCAGGGAAAGTAATTTTTATTAAGCTGTATAAGTGATCTGTCTGTGCTGACTCACACATGTATCAGGATGTGTCCAAGCAGGCAGGTGTGACACACAGGATAAGGAACTGGGTTGTGATGGAAGCCAGGGCAGCAAATCAGTCCTCTCTGTCCCAAGTTCCACTTGGTTGCTGAGAGCAAACTGCTGATCACACTGCGATTTTTTGCCTTCACGTGAGGCTCAGGAGTCTGTGAGTCAATGATGTGCTTTTATTTTCACTTTCTAGCCTTGAGGCTCCACACTACTGTGGCAGGCAGGTTCTATTAAGCTTCCTTGAAAGACTAAGAAGTGGCAACAAGGTTGTATATACTTACAGCATTATTATGATATAAAGATTTTAGCAATCGGTATAGCTTATTGTTACACAGAATTCCTAGTCGTTAGCATAGCTTTCCTATTATTCATAATTTCAGTTAACTCGATTTTTAGTCACCTGGGCCCTCTGCTGATTGGATCAAATTCTGAATGATCAGGGCACAATGGAATGGTCATAATCTGGATTTGGACTTTTAAAAGTACATGTCTGACCCACTCAGCCCTCGGAGGAAGAAGAATGGGGAAGGCCAGTACTCCATCCATTGGACGGTGAGAGTGCCTACATTCCCTGTGCCTCTATCACACTGGGAAACATGAAAGCCTTGGCAGTCTGGATGGTATTTAATGCACTTCAAAAACCTTTTGAATGATTAATTTATGTGAAAGACAAGGGGGGTGGGGGGCAGTAATTATCTTCAGCACAAATACCAATCTGTAGCACCCGTAGGCGGACGGAAAGTCTGTAGGTTCCAGGACCAGTTGATGGGACTGGAACAAGGAAGTGTTGCAGTTGGAATAGGGATTCCAGGACCTCCGAGAAAAGCTTATTTCTTGGGTACTCAGCTTTGGTACCTATTTGCTGCCACCAAGTATTTGTTGATATTTTAGTTTTAGGATTGCTGGTATTATTGACATGTGTACTAATACAATGTGTCTTCTGGTGTTGTAAGCCATCTGCCACGTGAGTTATGAGGATTGGAAAAGGAATAAGATAAAATATTTTGCTGTTACATATTATAAAGAAAAGGGGGAATTGATGAAAAGTGTTAAATTTACTAACATGGGAACAAAGAAATAGACAAACAAGATATTTCTGATTTATTGCAAGGACCTACAGCCAAACAGGATATGCTGCTGATAAGCCTAGAGGAAAAGCTAACTTCACCAGTTCTGATGCAGTTCTGCATCACCATTTTTTTGCATGAGAAGCCCAAGAGACAAAAGTACACAGTGAAGAAGACTTCCATCCTTCCTCCAAATGACCCTCTCCCACCACCACCAGGAAGTAATGCACGTATGTGAGTGGGAGGAACTTTATGGTAATGAGTTCCAACAACTCCTTTGCCTAATCCTGCCTATCCTTGATGTCCTGGTTTGGGCCAGGATGAAGGTGATTTTCTGGCTTGTACTTTTGCTTTCAGCTGGGTCTCCTGAAAGTGGTTGCACTTTCTGAAATTAACAGCAAGTTTCTCAGACAGTGTCTGCTTCTAGGACTGATAACACTGGATGTTTATAGTCACTGCTAGAAGCTGGTGTGCAGAGCCAAGGACACTGCTCAGCTCTGAGGAACATTTTACCCTCCAGAAGGAGTAGGGAGGTCCCACCTGTACCCCTCCTTTGGCGAGGACTGGACAAGATAGGTGCCAGAACTGACCAAATGGAGTATTCCATCCCATACATGTCATGCTCAGTATAAATTCGGGGGATCACAGAGGTCGCTCGCCCTTCCTGCTCTTGCTTGCTTCCTGCTCTTCTCTGCTTCCTGCACTTCCTTTCTTCCTGCTCCTCTGTCTGTGGTCCCGATCCGTGCCAGCCTGAATCTGTGTGTTCCTGCCTCCAGCTCCCCACTACTGTCTGGCTCCAGGAGTCCAGCCTGGACTTTCCCAGGGCTGCCCTGCAGCCTCAGTTGACGTGAGAGGTATTGGGGGAGATGGTGGAGGAACGCGGTCTCAATTTTTCCTATAAGTTTTTTCCTGTATATTTTCCTGTATATTACTGTTTCATTAAAGTTGCTTGGTTTAGTTTCCAACCCATAAGTCTCTCGCCCTTGTTCCCTCTCTCTCCATTCCTTATCAGGGAGGAGAGGGGGATTAATAGAAAGCATCTGTTAGTTGGTTTAATTGCTGGAACAGTGTTAAACCGTGACACTTGGAAACATCACAGGTATGTGTAACTTGACTGTAAAAGTTGTTGGTGATGTACCTGTAAGGTTCCAGTCAGGCTTTGCATCAGATGACAACTGGCAACTGAAAAGCACTATTCCCCTCCTCCAACAAACAGCATACAGTATGGGTGGGAGGTGGGGAAGGGGGAAAGAAATGTTGCCTGAAGCTCTGCATGGGACTGGCCTGCCACCCCAGGCCATGGAATCCTGCAGGTGGTGACACTCTTATCTTTTTCCTTCTCTGTTACCATCAGGTTAAGTGATGTGTTTGTCTCCAGTAGTCTGAAGGCCTTGAGAATAGGCAGTTTGAGAAGAGATAAGAGGGATAAAGTTTGAGAAAAAGCTTGAGAAGAGATAAGAGAGATTAAGTTTGAGAAAAAGCAGCTCCTTCACAGGCCCAGGTTTGATACTGTTAATTAGGAAAGACAGGGGAAAACAAAAACTGCTAATTCTGCTGAATTCTGCAAGAAGATGGCAAACTACAAAGGAGGCAACCACTCAACAGAACTTTATAGGCCAAGTCAGGATGAGCAACAATTCAGCTGTGGCACAGCAAGAAATGGATAGTAAGAAAACAAAGAGAGACTCTTAATTCCTCACCTCTCTCCTAGGATGGGACCTCCACCTGGCCCCCTCTCCTCCCTTCTTCTCTGCTATGAGATCTCGATGACCTTCTCTGCTGGATCCTTGGGTGGTTACTCTCCCCTTTCCTCTCCTTTGTCTCTCATTCTCAGTCTCTCCCTCTACCTTTGTGTGATGCTTTACTTTCCCTTCCTTTGCTTCTCTTTTCTCTTCTCTCTCTCTCTCTGGGATTAAGCTACCAACTATAGTTTTAATGCCTATCAGTTATGTATGTGTTAAATAAAATCTTGTAGTTGCACTCAATACTGTGTTATCTTTACTTTGTCCTTGTGGGGTCCAACAAGAATCTCAACTTCCCTCAGTAACAGTGTTGTTCCCAGCATCCTGGAGCACAAACGCTATTACTGACCCATTGCAATGAGAATTAACTTTAAAATTTTCAGAGCAGTGGCAGCAGATGAACTCCTCATTTACATGATCATTACCAATAATAGGTGGGAAATATATTTTCACTGAAATAATCAGTGTTGCTGTGATGATGGAGATGCTGTCAAACTGAATTTTTTTTCGTATTACCTAGATCCATGTCACAGACCTGAGGTCACTAGGAGCTCCCTGGGGCTTGCCCCACCCTGCCCATGGCCCAGGGCTCCATGTCATGCCCCTCCCAGGGCTCTCAGTCCCTGCCCCATGGACATTGTGGCAGTTCCCAAATCCAGCTCCCACAGCCCTGTTGTGCCCGGCCATGAGTCCCACTGAGCTGTGTCAACCTATGGGTCAGCCTTATGTCCTGGCCTTGGCCTGTCCCCAGGGCCCAGCCTGGCCATCCTGAGGCTGTGTCTGACCCTGATTCCCCCTCGCTGGCTGTGACCCTGACCCCCAATCCATGGGCTAACGTCCCAGCAGTGCCTGATGTCAGGAGCTGCTCCTCAGCTGGGGTGATGGGACGGACCTGGCTCTCAGCCCTGCCCATGAGAATAGCTGGCAGGTGTCCAGTTGAGGCTTAGCTCAGGTATGGCCTTGCCTTCACTTATATATTTTGGGCGGGTTTTTTTAATAAGATGGTGGCATATCAAACAATTTGATGTGGCAGTAGCTAGAAGCTGGGTCACTGTGACCTGATGATTATCAGCAGGGGCAGGATGTTCGCTTTGTAAACTGGGGCTAGATCATGCACACCAAGCCATGTCCTTGACTCCTTGCCAATCCTCCAAGTCCTTGCCTTGCAATGAATAACATTGCTATCTAAGGGATACAAAACAGTGGAATAGTCTCAGTAGTCCACACGTCTGAGCTATGATACATATGCTCATTTTTCATTATGTCATTTCATTGATTTGGTATGACAGAGGACCCATCCTACTTAAAGTCAAAGATGAATCTTCACCTTTATGCTGCAAATTGTGTTCTGTCAGTAACTTCAAATACAAAAACATGCCCAAGTCTCTGCATATATGTATATTCAAAGGGACACCTTTACATCTATCATTACTACTCTTTTAATCTTTTACTTTATTTTCTCTTGTATCTCTGACTGTTCCTGATGCATCTCAGTTATCCAGGTTAAAATATATCCCTCTGAAGGGGTTTCTAGTTAAGTCAAGGGCATCTTAATTCCAAAAAAAGAAGATTTGGAAGAACTAAATCTCAGATGCCAATCAACTGTCAAGATCAGGGATAACTGGTAATTTCAGTCCTTCCTGCTTTTATTCACTATTATCTCTAATGCCTCTGTAATGGTTTGGTTTTCATGCACCACATCAGCAGTCAGGTTGACTGAGGTTCATTCAGCACTTGCAACCTTTGTTTCATCTGATGACCTTGGAGCCTAGTCATGGTCACTAAGCCCTTGAAACAAAGGTCTTCCAACTGTCAGTGACTTTTGGAGTCAGGCATGTGGGGTATGTTTCCAGTTATCGTGCAAATGTTATATGTTTCTTTCTCTGTCTTCTTTTCCCTTTCACATTTTCTTAATCTTCCTGTTTCTATTTGGCACTGGTATTTACTATTGGTGATTGTATTACTTGATCCAGGCTTGCAACTTCTTTAACAGGCTTATCTATCATTCTTTTCAATTTCCTAATCATGTTCCTCTGGTGAGCTTCCATGTGTCTGATCCACATATGCTTCCCAAACTGACTCAACCACTTGACCAATCTCTTTAGATGGATTCTTATTTTAAATAACTTTCCAGTCTCCTGACTCTCAACATTTACCACCTCTTGACTCAGATCTGAATCTCTATCCACTCAGCTTTGATCACTTGGAGGCCTGCAAGCTAGGATTTCTCACTGGGAATTGTGTTCCCATGGATCTTTAGGGCTGCACATCCAATGCACCATCTTCCACTTAACACTGAGTTTCCAACAGTGAATGAAATTTTGTTTGTACTGAAATCATGCATTCATGCCTCAAAACCTTCTATGTTCTTTCCAACAGGGTAATTTTTCAAAGTAGTTGGGCATTCATGTTTTGGTCCTTCATTATTAAGGGCATGCTATCATAACCTGAAGAGAATCAGATTTAAACTCATACCAGTATTATGCCAGAATCAGATAGATATTAAGGAAAATTAGTTCAAAAAAGTGTTGTATGCCTACATTGTTTTACCATTAATGTATGAAGTGAATCTTGAAGGTTGCTGCAACAGGAAAGTATCTAATCATTACATCTATTAGAGGACCATATTGGTCCTCTAATAGTCTCAGCATTGGAATGTGCTGAGACTATTAGGACCCTACGCTCAGATAACACTATCAAAATACTAGATGTTAAGCTACATCACAGAAAACATGAGCTAGGTTATCAAGGAGCTATATCTTGATAAATGTAAAACTCATGGAGTCACAAATGGAAACGATTTCAGGAAATTACATCTTGACAGAGTAGCTTCGAAGCCCAGCTAAAGTGGTGTTGCCATTACTGGCACAGAGGCCACAGGCTCTGATTTTGTTTTGTGCTGCCTCAAGGCTGGGATTTGTCAATGGCTGCTTTGTCTGGGTTTGCCTTGGCCTGCCTGGGGCTTGTTTAGCTGTAAAAGCAGCTGCCTAACAATCAGATTACTGATAATATTACCTAACTTGTTTTAACTTTAGTTAGCTTTGTACAATGGTATCATATGCTGATATAGTAATTTTTATGTATTTCTGTAACTATATCTAGTGAAAATAGGTCATTATTCTGTGTAGAGAGCATTGTCTGTGATCTAAAAGTGTAGACTAGTATGAGTGCATGATGATAGCAGAGGCCTTGAAAGTACAAGCACAAGATGATACCAGAGGCCCCAGGGTTATAAACAAATCATCACTTGGGAATTACTGGTCACTGAAGGAATGCAGCCTTGGGAGCTGGATAAAACCAGTTTTAAGGATAACAAGGAGAACAAAGAGCAAGCGTCCAACCAAATGTAAATTAAGCCACAGGTAGCGGATTTAGTTATAATCAGAAATTGTGAAGCGATAAAGGAAGAAGATGTTCATATTATGAAATACACCAAAATAAATTGAAGTACAGACTCCAGAGTGAGGAAGAAATCCCCACCATCAACACAAAATTCCTTCCAATGAAGAATGAGGGATACCAATGATACATGGTAACTCCCTGGCAAGTAAGACTTGTCACTGTCATCCTTTGGGGACAGAGGGGAAGTGGAAGGGTGAGTCTAACGCCAGAGTACAAGGGTATGTACTAGGAAGCTTCCAAACAACAGTGTTAACAGTTCAATTTGGACAATGGTACCATTGGACTGATAACAATGCTTTGCTATTAAGACTTCAGTTATGCAAACATCGCTTTCTAAACTCCTCTCAGAGAAGAGTCTAGGTGCACCTGCATCCAATCTTAGCCTCCATAGTGCTAACCGTAAAGAAGAGTTTGGACTCCAGGTTCTGTCACAGAGTTGGTTTATTGCATCTCCAGCTGGATGTTTCCAAAGAGGGACCCCATCTGTATTGTATCTGTGCCTTTTAAGGCCCAACAAGCTGTCCATGCACTTGTTCAAGCAACATGCACGCATCTGTTCACATCTGGTTTTTTCTACCCTCCTCCATCCAAGAGCCTTCATTCACCATCAGCCTCTTTCTCTAAGGACAATTTTCCTTCGTTCTTCTCCAGTTACTTCTCATCAGAATAAGTCTTCAACAGTACAATGACTCCAACTTATCTTTTGGATAATCCATTTCACCATTGTATAAGATAGTTTTGATTAATTCTCTCATTGTCTCCATCTTGTTTCTGTACTATTCCAGGTGGTAGATTAGAAGTTTAATTATTGCATGATCACAGGAATTAAGATAAAGTTTCATTAGAACTGCAAATAAGGCCTTATTACTACAGCTACACATGCTAAGTCAAGTAACATAGAATCATAGAATACAACTGTAAAATCATTAAAGTTGGAAAAGACCTTTATAATCATAAAGTCAAAACATCAACCCAACACTACCATGCCAACTAAACCATGTCCTGATGTGCCACATCCACATGTTTTTTGAACACTTCCAGGGATGCTGACTCCACCACTTCCTTGAGCAGCCTCTTCCAATGTCTCACCACTCTTTCAGTTAATAATTTTTTCCTAATATCCAATTTAAACCTCACACAGCTTGCTTTTGTCAAGCAGTTTTCAGTTTGTCCAGACCTTAAACATCTGTACAGTTAATTCTAATATTCCTTTACTCTATCAATCTCAATATTGCTAGAGTCAACCTGTTTCTGTTTCCAATACACGCATTGGTGGTGCAGTTCTGCGAATGGCATTCTTAGCAACCCCCTACAGTGGCTGGCATTTCAAGCAAAGTTTTTAGATTTGGTTTGGTTTGTTTTTTCACTGTTTGACATTCTTGATGTAACAGTTATATTTCCTATCGTCTGACATCCATCTGCACAAACTGGGCTTTGCTTTGATTTTTTTTTTTTTTAATTTCTTCCATTTTGTCAATTCTAACACCTTGCTAGTTCTTGTTCACATTTTGGTCTTTGTATCTCCTGTACCTCTAACTCTGCTAAAACCTCACATTTGCCTGCATAGGCCTGTCCCTTAGCTTACGATGGAAAATCTTTCCAGTCTCCTATGTGCCCTGTAAACTTTTTAAGCTTACAGTTACAGTTGTAGAGGATCTTTGGCTGGTGTATAGGATGTCTAAGTGTGTAATTTGTATTGGGCAGCCCATAAGACTGTTGTGAAGGGAGTCAGTGATCCACCTATCTAATTCAGGTGTCTGCTGCTATATCATGACTTCCACATGACTGTTTCTCAACCCTAATAGATGTGTATTTTATCATTGTGTAATTAAACCACATGTTTAATCATAAGTACATGTGTACTATGCTGTTCTATCCACTTGAAGTATTGTTTGTCTTTGATTACCAATTGCAAATATTTATCCTAGCAGCTGTAGGTTTATTAATGTGATAAGGATATTAGGGTGTATTGCCAAGGGACTTCTCAAAGCTAACTCCACATCCCAGACCTGATTGCTGTTGGAGCTGATGAACCTGTGTTGTGATCAAAGCTCTAAAACAGTCCAGACGAACATCGAGCTGGCCAACCATACCATGATGAGATCTGCACAGCACACCATGCCAGCACTAGAGGACCATCTGTTGCAGTGTCATCCCAGGGTTCCCAGCAACAGTAAAGGATGTAAAAATGTATGACTTGCTATCACTTTTTTTCTGGGATATTAATATCAACAACTATTTTTCTTGAGCATGTTTGTGCCTTTCTTGTTGGGACCCAAAAAGAACCAACACCATCTGATGCAAAAGAGTCATAAGCTCTTTAAAAGAACCTGCAATTGATGTGAAAACTTTCATATGAAACTAGTATAAAAGTAGGATGGCACTGTCTTTACAGAGAAGACTATTGAGGGAGTGAGGTAGCAAAAAGGAGCGGATGCATACATCACTAACACACACTAACATAAAAAAAGGTAATCCCTGAAGAGAGAAAAGAAAGAAAACAAACAAAGAAAAAAGAAATATTTATCACTAAGCTGCCCTTCCCTACAAGAAAACCAACACCTGACTAACAGCTCGTTTGGTGCAGGTTAAACTGAAGCAGGATAACAGCCTCCTTATAGCTTATGTTCACTTTACACAGATGCAATAATTTAAATATATTTAGCAAAAATTCTTTGTTCTTTATCTGTGTAGTATCATTATCTTGAGTTTCTATGGTCAACTTTTTAGATCAGAACTTTCAGACTTGCCACCTGCTGCTGGTACTGTTGTAACTCAGTTATTTTTTGTGCAAAAGCAGTTAAATATACCTGAAGGCCTATAATTTCATCTTGTATTCCCTGGTTTGGTACCTGCAGAGTGTAATTATTATGTAGTTGCATTTCCTATTTGATTAATCCATCTCTGAGGGTAAGTGGATGGCATATTTTTTTTCTTTTCACTTATTTTGTATTGAGTATGATGTCTATGAAAACTTTTCTGTTAGATAGGGCTGCACTGTCTGGTCTCCTTTTATCAGTCATCCTTTTGTCAGTCTAGGCCTCTGCTGTTGGAGTATCTGTAAGAGCATGGATGTGTAGTCTACCACAAAACTTCTGTTTTCTTTATTTCTAAGCCTACCTGAAAGGAGGCTGTAGTAATGTGAGTGTTGGCCTCTTCTCCCTAGTGACTAGTGACTGGACAAGAGGAAATGTGTTCAAGTTGCACCAGAGGAAGTTCAGATTGGATCTCAGGAAAGAATTCTTCACTAGAACAGTAGTGAAATATTGGAACAGTTTGCCCAACAAAGTGGTAGAGTCACCATCCTTGGGGGTATTCAAAGAACAGCTAGACATGACGTTTCAGGAGATGATTTAGTGATTCTAGTGGTGTAGGACTGATTGTTGGACTTGATGATCTTGAAGGTCCATTCCAACAATGATGATTCTATGATTCTGTTTATTATCAGTCAGCATGTACAGCTGGTCTGCCCAGAGCTATCAGTCCCTGCTTTTGGATAGGCCTTATGTAGTCTTTAAGAGTCAACAGTTACTGTAATCTTTGCCTCTCTAGTAACTGGTTTCACTCCATGGGAGTCTTAGGCAACACTGCTGAGTCAATGTTCTGCTTTTGTTTTCCCTATCTAGTTATCTTCTGGATCCTGACCAGTTCCTTTATCTTCCCATCATCTTATCCAGTGGTTTCATATTCTTGCTATCTGGTTATTGAACAAAACCATACATAGTGACCCAGATGAACTTCTGACCTTAGATAACAATTTACACCATTATTTTAGCCCTTGGTCTACTGTTTCTTGTAATGTTTCCACTTGCCTTAGTACATTTCCACTGTCACTTCACTCAGAAAAACCTGAGTTCCAATTAAAAGTTCAGAGTTCATTTGCAGATTAGGATTTCAAGTTGCTTTCTTTTTGTATGTTATTAATCACTAACAGAACACATATAGGTTAAATTGATAGTTTTATATATCTATTCTGTTATCAAGCAAGATCTGGCTGGACTCACCATAGAAAAATCTTTGTCCCTGATTTGTTTTGTCTGTTATGTTTTCCAGTTCTTCTGTATCTTTTCAATAAGTATGCTCTCAGTATAGGCTAATATACTGTCATAGAGCTTGGTAAGGTGTATTCAGTATCTGTGGACCTCTAAGACTATGATCCTGTAGTGTTGTAAGAGCTGAAGCTTATCAAATGCCCTAAAAATAGACCTACAGATTTCTTGGCTTACTCTTCTGAAGAATATTTGTGTCATGCACAGCACTGCATAGAATCATAGAATTGCTCAGGCTGGAAAAGACCTTCAAGATGATCAAGTCCAACCTCATCCTAATCCTGATTACCTTATTTCCAATAACCCACTGCTAAACCATGTCTCCAAATACCCCATCCAGGTGATTTTTAAACACGTTCAGGGATGGAGACTCAACCACCTCCCTGGGTAGCCTGTTACAGTGCTTAACAACCCTTTCTGTAAAGAAGTTTCTCCTGATATCCAACCTAAATCTAAATACAATTTTCCCTTGTGTTGTCATTTTTCACTGGTGAGAAGAGACCAACCCCACTCTCACTACAACCTCCTTTCAGATATTTGTAAAGAGTGATAAGGTTTCCCCTCAGCCTCCTTTTCCCCAGACTGTAAAGCCCCAACACCCTCAGTCACTCCTCATAAGGGATGTTTTCCAAACCCTTCACCAGCTTTGCTGCCCTTCTCTAGACTTGCTCCAGCACCTCAGTGTCCTTTTTGTATTGAGGTGCCCAAAACTGAACACAGTACTCGAGGTGGGGCCTCACCAGTGCCATGTACAGGGTCAGGATTAGTTCCCTGGTCCTGCTAGTCACACAATTTCTGACACAAGCCAGAATTACATTGGCCTTCTTGGCCACCTGGGCCCATTGCTGGCTCATATTCAGCCGACTGTCAATCAATACACCAAGGTCCTTTTCTGCCAGACAGCTTTCCAGACACTCTTCTCCAAGCCTGTAGCGTTGCCTGGGGTTGTTGTGACCAAAATGCAGGACCCAACACTTGGCCTTGTTGAATTTCATACAGTTGGTCTCAGGCCAATGATCCAGTCTGCCCAGGTCCCTCTGCAAAGCCTTTCTACCATCCAGCAGACCAGCACTCCCTCCCAGCTTGGTGTCATCTCTGAAATTACTGAGGCTGCATTCAATCCCCTCATCAAGATCATTAATAAAGATGTTAAATAGGAGTGGCTCCAGCACCGAGCCTTGGAGGACATCACTCATGACTGGCCACCATCTGGATTTGAGTCCATTGACCACAACTCTTTGGGCCCAGCCATGCAGCCAGTGTTTAACCCAGCAGAACTTATGCCCATCCAAGCCATGGGCAGCCAGCTTTTCCACAAGGATGTTATGGGGATTGGTGTCAAAGGCTTTACTGAAGCCTTTGAACACAGGTAGACTACATCAACAGCCTTTCCCTCATCCACTAAGCAGGTCACCTTGTCATAAACCAAGACAGGGTTTGTCAAGCAGGATCTGCCTTCCATGAATCCATGCTGATTGTCTGGTTGACTTTTAACTGTTTTATGATGGTTCTTGAAATTGTAACTTAAACACTTATGGGATATTTTGTTACAGAACAAGAGCAATACTAAGTCACTGGCTATGAGCTACAACCCCAGTGACCATACCAGTCACAATATTCTGATGGAAATACTTCACACCAAAGCTAGGATGGTAATGCCTTGCCTGTGCAAGGCTAGATTCAGAGGTAATTTATAGATCTGTCCCTTTGCTCAGTAAAAAGGCTCTTTAACATGCTTAATTTTACCTAAATGCTAGATAGTGCACTGTTTTACATGGGTCAGCTTGCAGCCTAGATTATTTGCAGGTTGGCTGCAGAAAAGAGTCTGAAACTGCCTGCAGTACTCCAGCTCTGAAGGGTATCTTTGCCTGTTAGTCATTGATTCAAATAGGCTAAGCTTGGCTGAAGCATTTGTAGAGAGATCTATGGAAATTTAAATGCTGCTATTATTTCCCCTAGGATTTCTGTAATGGTTTAATTTGATTCCCCAAAAGCCAAGGATAATTTAGGACCATGAAATTGTGTTTTATAACCTGTTATTTACAAATCAGTTGAACAAATTACTCTGTGAAGTCTGGTTGAGATTTACAACATGGAAAGCACATTATCCAGAAATCATATCTTCTGTGAGATACAGAAGTGCACAAACCTCTGATGTCCTTTTCCAGGAAAGAGTTTTAATCAAGTTGGTGAGTGATATTGACAAAGACAAATAAATATTCGTTTCCCCCTGCTGTAGTTTGCAGGAACACTTGAAAAGCAATGCAAATGTCATGGTGATGGGCCATGGTTCTTATGGTACTGAGGATAAATCTTTGTTCTCCTTTGACTTGCTAAGGCTGGGGCTTATCTGATCAGTAAAGCCTTGGGGTACTGGTTTGTGGTTTTTTTTGGTTTTTTTTTTTCTGAGCACAGGTATTTAGTGCTTGCTTGGAGGATTTTCAGGATTATTGGATCAAAGCCTGACTGCAATACAGGACATTTTATGGCCAGTACCACTAGCCTCCTGCTTTTTTATGGGGAGTACTGTTGCTTCTGCAAATTCCCTGCACTTCTGTGGTGTTTTAAAATTATCTCTTATGTGCATATAGATTATATCATATAGCACATACACAATGACTTCTTTTATATTGTTTGATTAATCCTATGGTGTATGTAAATAGGAAATTTAACCTCCTTTACTTTAACAGAACACCTATTTTAACCATATAATTTGAACAAATTGTGGCAGCTACAAGTGACTTAGGCTCTAAGTTCTCAGTAGATGAGCAAGTGGAGGTGTATGGGGAGGGTATGACAGGGTGTTTTACATCTTTTCCCATGCAAGAAGTTTTCATGAGAGATGCCTGTATGTGGAGTCACATGAACATATCTTAATCATGGTCTGGAAGGAACCTCCTGGAATCCATCATGACTCCTCTCTCCTCCAAACATGAGATTAGATAAAGTCATGCAACTCTTGCCCCAGGCACTAAGCAATACAGAAGTTTCTTGTGAAATTAATGGCTCTTTAGAGTCACAGTAACACATACAAGTCACATGACCCTTAAGCTCTGGTTACTCAACCAGTAGACATCTCTATAGCTATACTAGATTTATTTGATAAGATTTCCAATACAGACTGTTTCTTGCATGTAGCCTTCTTCCTGGCCATAGCTGCTGCAATAGAAATCTTTTTTTACCATCTGTGGCCCACTGGATTACAGCCTTATGAGTACAAACCTAACAGATGTGATCATCATCTAGAGCATGATGGACCTGGGATGACCAAACTAAAAAGGTTGCTTTGACAGCTGTTTGTCAACAGCTGGAAACAACTGCTTCTGCAGACCTGCTGGCTCAGCAGCCCAGCTGAATCTAAACCTGATTCGGTGAAACAAAACCAAATCCAGAGTGCCTCACTTCCACTACTTGCACCACATTTTTCCCAGGAAACTACCCTCATTCTCACAAACGTATTCGTTTCTAAGCAGCAGCATAAATGCTGAGATCAGTCTCCTTGGAATTCACCATTATTCTAATTTTCTAGACAGAAATGAAATTAAAAACTCAATAACAACACTGTGTCATTATTAGTCAGGCATTGTTTATTGCAGTACTGAGCATCACTGGGGATAGCTCCACCATAGCTGCTCCAATAAGGGGTACAGCAGTGACACTTTTTATACCAAATACCCCATGAGAAATGGTGCAAGGTACATAAGTATTTTTACTGACTTGACAGATATGGTTACATCATTAATCTTGAAAACCTAACAGGTTCAGTTATATGAGTATTTTGCAGATGTCATTGATTGTTTCAAAAACAAAAAAACCCCACCCAAAACACCGTCTTGCAGCTTACCTTATGGAAATTTGCTCCTTTTCCTTAGTTTCCTGCTTGCTATTTTTGCAAAGCTACTGCTCCATGAAGTTTTACTAACCCGCTTTTCCTCACGGTTTTTGCTAAGCCACTTCTCCTTTTGTGAGCTACTTTACAGACTATGATTTATACTTTACTTATTTGGTGAATGCATTTTCTTTACTTGATTCTCTTGCTTGCCTTGTATCAAGACACTGTAGGAACATGACTTTCTTGTGTGAAACATTTCTTTTGAAGTTAGTCCTCTCCCCTTCATGTGCCTTTCAGCTGTGTCCCAGCTCTGCAACCTCAAGAGCCCCATATATCTTTTGTGCCCGTGCACATTGCAGTTTCCACTTTAAAATCCACAGTAGAAAATCGGTTTAATACAGAAGGGAGTATTTTCAGCAACAAAAATAACATTGCAAACCTAAGTTACCTGCCCTCATCATCTCCCACTGAAACTAGAAGCAGCAGTGCAAGGGTGAGGTTGGCACTACAGAGACAGGAGGCAGGGTGAGGTCTGGAGGAATGAGATCTAATCCTATCACATTAGCTCATTCGCTTGTGAAGCCACAGCCAGAAGATAAAGTTGCATTAATAGGGCTGAGCCAATTTGATGGCTCATCACCACTTTTTATTTTAGGTTTCTTTTTCTTTTATTTAGTTGTTTGTGGGTTTTTTGTTTTGTTGGTGGTTTTTTGGCAGGGGGAGGGGATTGGGGTTTTTTGTTTTTGTTTTTCTGGAGGGGGGATTTTTTGGGTTAGTGGTTTTTTTTTGTTTGGTTGGTTGGTTGTTTTTTTTTTTTTTTGTGGCATCTTTGAACTAGGTTCTTCATTTGGAAGTTTAAGGAACATGACTTCACAACTGACAGCATTATTGCTTAATAGTTACATGAGCTAAAAACTGTGAGAATACTTCTCATAAGTATGTATTTTTGTAGATCTTCATGGCTGTATGCGTTTTTGTGCCCCTTCAGAGTGGTACAGGCAACTCACTAGGGCCAAGCCAGGTAGTGGAGAATAAAAAGTGAATCTAAATGCACCAGGTTAATACTATTCAAATCAGGTCACAAATGTCTATTAATAAAGAGCTTAGAAATTATGAATTTTCAGACAAAACTATTCTGGCTAGGTACCTCATTGGAAGGGAAATAAACACTCTCACAAAATGTCTGGATGAAAGCAGTTGCTGTTTAACACACAGCTCCAGCTTGCTCCCTCAAAATCCATTGACTCACAGAAGGTCAGATCCAAAGCAGCAAGGGTTAAGCAGGAAGGTTTTTCCAGCCATGCCTGAGGGTGAGTGGGCAGGAGCTGTTGGCAATAAAGGAAAAGTAAATGGGCAGTCAAACTCAAGTGCTTCTGAATCAATTGGACTGTGCTGTGGCATCTCATGGATCCCAGCATGTGTGATGGGTGTGGGCTGAGGATGCATCATGGTGCAGTTCCCCTTCCAGGCATGGTACAACAGTCTCCTTTCCTGGGACAAGGCCTGGATGGAGCTAGGGAGAGCTGTTTGCTGCTAAACGAGCTGTTAGCATCTGATGCCCATGGCCTCGGTGACCTTTCCAAGGTAATGGCTCTCTGATGTCTCTCTTTTGTTCCCAGGAGAAGCATCCATCTACCATTCCCCAGCTGAGCCCAGGACTCACAGCAATTCTGATTCTGTTTCTCCACTGATTCTGATGCTGCCCCCAACACTGCTGATAACCATCAGAAAGGCCCATGCCAGGCTTATCCAGCCTATTATCCCCTCTGAGTCCCAAGAGGAAATCCTGATTCTCTCTCCTCTCCGGTAAAATGACTCAGTTCAGAAAGGGGTCACTGGAAATTCCCCAGAAATGCTGCTTCTTATTGCATCTTACAGTGGAAATATATAAAAGTTTATATGGAGAGCTGCATTAGCACAGTCTACTGGAAAGGCTTCAACCTATGTGCACAAGAAGACAGAAGACATCAGCAGCTGTTGTGAGGACAAGTGAGAGACATGCTCCTACCCTGAGAAATGAGGCTGTCCTAACTAGCTGTGATACCGAAAATCTCAGTTGCAGAAAGAACCCTCTAACACTTATTTTTAAGTTTTAGAAGTCAGGCATCCTTTATTATGGTGCCAGACACACAGGGGATAACTCCAACCTAAAGTGCACGGAGGTTTTATACAGGTTAGATATGCATATTCATTAGCTTCCTAGGAGACAATTAAAAATTAATTCCCTTTCATGCATTTCGTGGAACTCATTGACATTTGCAAATGCCCTTAGCATGTGCTTACTTGAGCCCTTGGTGGTCATCAGGGGGGTCTTCTGATGGTCAGTAGTCTTCATCACTGTGTCCAATAGTTGAACACAGTATTTATGGATGCTCCATGTTCCATGAAGACCAGGAAGCCCAGAAGTGAGAGACACATAAAGATGTATCAGAAGCAAGGCAGGAGTGGAAGTGGAGCCTCTGTGCTGTGTGTGGGGCCAAAATTGTCTGCGAGCCTAATGCAGAAACTAAGTCCTGAGGAACTGAAGTGCTAAGGTTTGGACAATAGGCTCAAGCCAGAACTGACCTCTAGATGAACCCTGTAATGCTATATTTTGTATTCAATAACCTTTGTGTTAGTTTGTAATTACAAATGAATTTGCACAGTTGACCATCAAAAAAACTGCTTATGCTGATAAAATGTCAAGATGAGATATTTTAGGCAACCCTACCCACCGCACCCTGGGTCCTGGCCAAGTCCTGGTTTTGGCAGGTTTGGGGAGATGTGACACCAGATGTTTCTGCACAAAAAGAAATGCAAGTCATGCTGACTTGCTGAGATTTGGTATGATAAAAGCTGGACCCTCTTGCAGCAAGCTTTGGAGACCTCACCTACAACTGGACACACTGGGTAAGGTTTCCTAATTTCTGGGAAGGGGTCTCTGGCTACTGCAGACATGGTTGATGGTAAAGTATTAGGGCAATTGGTCATGTGTCTTTCTTAAACACTATAGCTGTTTTTGTGTAGGAATGACTGGATGCAATTGCTGTGTTTTGCTTTGACTTTGCTATAGCATTTCAGTTTTGTTGTGTCTCTCTTTAGGGGATGTTTTATCGTTTACAATGTCAGTAACGATTAAATTCTCTAATTGTGTGACCGTGTCCTTTGTGCTGACCCTGTCCATTTGGCAAAACAGGAACCCATGCTGCTGGGGGATGCTCTACTGAGACTGATAATCTTTTTTTCATTTAACAGTTTTGAAAGAAAACCATCAGTCATGAAAGCCATGTGAATTGGCAGTCAAATATCTGCAATCAAAGCAACAAACTTCTATTAGTAGATCACCATTAGCTTTTTTCAAATAGGATCAAAATATGTTTGTTTTCTTCTGGAAAACTAAAAATAGGCTGCAAGTGGTGTGGAAAGAGTTGGCAGTTACATAATTTCCAGGTTGGGAAACGATGTGGGCTTGTGTGGTTGACAGGGCGGGGTAACACACCTTGGTGGCTTAATCTTAGTTTAAAAAAAAAAGAAAAAAAAAAAAAAAAAAAAAAAAAAAAAAAAAAAAAAAAAAAAAAAAAAAAAAAAAAAAAAAAGAAGAAAGGAGAGAGAGAGAAACTTAGAAATTTTCTTCGTGTTCTGCCAAGGATGGCTCATGTAAGTAGCTGGAATAGCTCTTCGTGCTCCAACATGCCTGTCGCCGCCTTAGGCTATCAGCAAACAAAAAGATTTTCGCCTCTGCGATTAACATATTCAAGAAGGAGAGATCCATGGTGGTTAAGAACAGGGCAGAGGAGAAGGGGGAGGTGAGCCAAAGCAACACTTTCGGAGAGGGAGAACACCACCAGAGGAGAGACGCCGGAGCAGAGAGGCGAGGGCCGGTGAGGAAGGAGATGCAGAAGGTGCCTGAAGAGTTTTTTCTGTACATCCCCCTGTGAGACGGCAGCCTGTCCCCTCCGCTTTACACAGGACCTCGGCGGAGCAGATGTTGTGGATCTGGCGCCCGTGTGGAATCCTGGCAGAGAAGCTGCCGAACTGCAGTCAGGAGAAAGAGGGAGGGAGAGAGGGAGGGAGGGGGGATCAGGGGGCAGATGTTGTGTCCCTGCAGCCGTGGAGGGGACTGTTCCCCACGCAGTCCGTGGCTCCGCGGCTGGAGCACTCTGCTCCCGAGGAACCTGGCGGGAGGGACTCACGGTGGAGGGGTTCGCCAAGGACTTTCTCCCGTGGGAGGGACCCCACAACGGAGTAAGGAAAGGCTGAGGAATCCTTCTCCCTGAAGAGGAAGGAGAGGCAGAAAACAACTTGTGATGTCCGGACTGTAGACCCTGTTATAAATGACCGAAGACTGAGACTCAATGTTCTCTTTAGTAGCTCGATTTAATTAATAAATTGCAGTAAGCAAAGCAGCGCTGAGTGCAGGGGATAGAATCGTTATCCCTCAAGCACACCGATCAAAGCTCTGGCATTATCTTATATTGAGTACAATTCTATACATATTCAAAAGAAGGTGGGTTTACATACATACTCATGAGATTACATAATTTCATTATAATATTCATGATAGGCAGAGTCTGGGCGGAGTTTTTTTTGGGGGGGAGATGTCTCGGGGTCTCTGAGGGTCTTCAGATGAAGTAAAGAAGTCTTCCTCAGGCTTCAACTTTCACCTTTCTTGATTCTTGCTGACTCCATTCTGGGGTTGTAAGACGGTATCAAACTTTAACCATAACCATTGTCTGCTATCTGTTCGTTGTGTCATCCTTGTGTTCTTTTGTGTAGGTGTTTGCACTCCTTTGGTGCCTAGTTAGCCTTTGGCAACGTAATTATCTTCGAGACAGGAGTTAGTATTGCTAGGGGTTTGCTCTGTTTCACTACAGAAGTTAACCCTGACAGAGCCCTGTTCTGTTTCAATACAAGGAACTGCCTACAGGAAAACTGCTTACAATATAGTTTGCTCGTCTGTGTATGTTACATATTCGCCACACTCTCCTGAATTTTACTTGGTTAGGAATACAAATTCATCAACATACATTACAACCCCACTCCCTGTCCCCCTGTGCAGCTGGAGGGGAGGATGCAAAGATAGCGAGAACAAAGTAATTTGGGCTCAGGAAGAAGGGAGGGGTGAGGGGCAAGTATTTTAGCTCTCGTTTGTGCTTTCTCTTTGCTCTGTGTTGATTTGATTAATGACAAACTAAATTTATTTTCCCCCAAGCTGACTCTGCTTTGCCGGCGAGCGTAATTGGTGAGTGAAAACCTCATAGCCCTTGTCTTGACCCACTGTGTTCTGGGTGGATTTCCTCTTCGCCATCCCATAATGGGGGATGGGGAGTGAGCAGTCACTTTGGGAGAGGTTCTCTGTTGTCAGCCAGGCTCAAACCACGACACTTAGGTAAAGTTAGGAGTGGCAATGACTGACCAATCATCTATTTTATTGTAGCTGCTTCTTTGTTATTTTGTTCATAAAACCTCACTTGCTTCTGAAAGACATTCTGGCTTTGTGAATTATCACCTACTTCCCTTTTCTGTGTAGTACTGGAATAAACCAAATATCTCGATTCTCTTTGTTTTCACTGTTTTTTCCACACATGGTGAAGAACCCAGTTTGGAGACTATATTAGGATCTAAAAGAGATTAAGTGGTGTTGATTCAGGTTCTGTCTATTTTAGCAAGGAAGGCAATACTACTGGAACAGTAAAATAAGTTGATCTTGATGTTGTTCCAAAAGTGGGGTCCATCACCCAGTATGCAAGAAGCTGATCCATGCATAGAATTGACATTTGCTTTAATATCCAGTTCTGCACAGAAAAGCGAGCAAAGCAAGCTCAGCTTCCAGAAATGCAAGTGCTACTTTTAGACCTAGAAATGTGAAAAGTAATTTTATCTCTATTTGTTTTCCAACATTCGCAGGCATGAGTAGCTAACTAGTTCCTTACTTCCATTTAAAGTGGCAGTGCTTTAAAATTTCACTACACCTGCTAAAAGACTAAGGAGCAGGGAGACTAAGGGGCACTTTTTTATCCAGGGTCCCTCTAGCCTATGGGTGGGTATCTTAGTATATTAATAGCACATTAATATGCCAATGAGCTATTAATATCGTGCATCCATAATATCATGCATCCAACCAGTATTTTCTACCTAGTGCTCCAGGCTTTAACCAAGCTAAGTTGTGGGGCTTGCAGGCTTATGTCTCAAGGATGGGCTGTTGAATACCTGGGGCTTGTTTTTCTCTATCTGTGATCTGTTTTTTTCTAATTCTTGCTCCTTCACTTTTATGTAAGCTTTATTTTTATTTTGCATTACTCTTTCATATGGTTTTTCCCCAAAATTTTATTTCATTTAATAACTGATATCACTGAGGCTCTTCCAACTCCTCATTCCTTCCATTTCAGTTTTACTTCCAAGTGGATCTGATTTGCCATAGTGTTAACCATCAGCCTCAATCAAGGTTCAAAGACTTTGAAAAGCAATCCCCAAAAGGATCAAATGTCAACAAACAACAATTATATTGCTGCAAGTAGATGTAAATAATAAGTTTTTTAAATGCAACTTAAACACATACACCCATGTACATGTGCATTTGTAGAGAGGGGTTTCCCATTGTTGTGTAATAGGAACACTAAAGAACCCTGAAAAATTGGGGAAGCCCAAATTACTAATGTATGCAAGAAGAAGAATATAATAGGGCTGCCTGGAACCACACTCAGAAAAACATCACACTGATGCAACATGTGAAAGACTCTTAGTCTGAATCTGAAATAAAGAAACATTCTGATTAGCAAGCACACGTGAAGACCATTAGCTACCTAACTAAGGTGTGGTGAGGGTGATACCAAGGTAAAGAAAATGCCAACCTCAACTGATCACTCTCATAGCAGAGGTGGAAATGTCTCTATGCTGTGGGTATGAGACTGCAAGAAGCATCAGCTGGATTCCTGTCTTCAGAACTGTGCATGCAGAACTCAGGATCCCTATCAGTAGTGCTACATGTTATGTTTCCCTATTGTTTGACTGAACAACTGCTGACATCCATCCCTCAGCAATTGCTGCAATGAAGCATTTTTTATCTCTCCATTTGGGGAATAAGAAGCATCACACATTGTCCATGCATATGTCAGCCTGGCAGTAAAATGAGAAAGGTCTCCTGGGCCCCAGGGGAGCCACCATCAACACAACAGTTCTCTTTTCTGAGCAGAGTCATGCCACAGTTTACAGCCCTTCATCCTCTTTTTTTATCTGAGCAAGGTTGCACTGGCATTCACATCTTCTACAAAGTTTTCTGCTGGAAAGAAAATCATCATTCATCAGTGTTACTGATCGAGGTAAGAGACTGACCATGATTATTTCAATGGTTTGTGTAGATCATAACATGGAAGTACAATAATGCAAGCAAAACAACAGATACAATTATGTCTTGGCATTATTATAATATCATTATCTCACAGATATCTTGTCCTTAAAGTGAGATACTTGGGATACCTACAAGATATCTATGATAACAAGCAACTGTTTATGAGATAACTCTAATAAAGGCAGTGCATAGCTATTGGTTTTCTCAAGTGGCATCACTATGCTGGCAGAATCATTCTTTTCCTGGTATAGTTGAGGCTTGTGAGTTTCTGCCAATGTAGCTGTGTCACTAAAATGCAAATAAAAGCACTCTTCTGGTGATCACCACTACAGGACAAAATAAATTATTGTAGGCCTGGCCTTACGTCATACCTTACAACATACTTAACCTACAGCAACCACATCTGTGAGTTTGACTGTAAGAACTATAGTAGAAAGGCTGAGATTGCTATGAACTGATCATGAATAACAATGTCTGGGTGTGGAGGCTGGGTCTCTACAGGACAACTCTATGGAAGTTAGCAGATGCATAGAGTCCTCCCCAGTGTACAGTGCCACAGCAGTCCGCCCTGGTGCATGGCATCATACTGCCAGTCCTCTCAGAAACCTCCAGTCTGAAGCCCACAAAATGGCAAGCTCTCCCACCAGGCAAGTTCTCAGGTTGCTGGCTTTTCCTCCATGCCCAGAGCTGCTCTCCCCACTGTTTTTCCCCACCACTGGAGGACCCACAGTGCAGCACCATGTGCCAGGGAGGACCAGTAGCTTGGTATTGTGCTCAAGGGAGAACCAGTGCTATCTGCCAACCCACAGAATGTTGCCCCAAAGAGTGTTTGCCATGTAGAAATGGCTGTGGAGAGCTGGCTCCTTAGAAATGGGTGTGGAGAGTTCGTTGTGGAGGGTTGTCCCATTATATATTGATCACCGTAAGACTGAAAACTGAAAAAAGACATATCCAAACCCTGCCCATGGTCACCAAAGAACGTAAAAAACCACAGAAGATGAGGAGGACTTGACAGCTATTATCACTTGTCCTCCCTGTCACCATTACAGATCTCAAATACAACATCTGGACACAAGCATCATGATGCCTGACTGCTGGCCAGATAACTTGAACACCCACTTGCTGGATTCTGGGTAGACTCCTTGAACACCACATGTAGCCTGATGTGTGTGTGTAGGAATGAAAGTAGGTTTGTTTCAGTTTGTTTTAAATCAAGTCACCTCCTGAAAGGTCTAGCAAGGTTATTTCTTACGCATTGCCCCAGTATTTCCTGTGACAAAAGCCTCTTGAAGTCACTCCAATCTTTTAACTGTCTTCAATTTAATTGACTTCAAATGATCCCTTTTTCATCCTGGTGACAAAACTATAATTCCTACAAATAAAGTTTTTATATTTCTCTCCTCACTGTCAATTTTAGTGTATTTCTTGAGTCATCACTGTTTTCTTCATTGGTATCTCACAACTTTAAAGTGAGATATTGAAGGAAAAAAACTAGAATACATTAGGGAGGAAAATGAAATCTCCAATACCAGACAAAGACACAATAAAAGAGCACAAAGACTCATTTTATTTCCTTTCTTTTGGAATACAAGTAATATTTAACATTACTATTAGAGCAGTCATACCACTTTGCTATGACCACATTTCTTAAATATTGGTAATAATTAGATTACCAGCCTTGTCAGAGATTCATCACCTAATTGCCCTCTCTGACCTTTTTCACTGAAATCCCGTTACAAGCTGATCTCTTATCAAAGACTCTTTTAGTTCCCGTGGTATTCAATATACAAATATATCAACATTAAATTTTTAAGCTTTTGTTAAAAGATTGAAAAGGGCTAGGAAACCACACTACTGCCCTGTAGCATATTGGCGTGCCAGAATGACATTTTAAAAAGATACCCATGTTGATTTCTATTACGGATGGAAAAGGGATAGGAGTACATCAGGTCTGTAAAATGTTCATAACAGTTCTAAATGCTCACATCCACACTTCTGATTTTCTCTTTAGCTCATGCTAAACTTAACCTAATTTTGCATTACCTTGCATACCTTCCAGTGTGTCATCCTTTGCAGTAGTTATGGTGAACTGCACAAAAATTGTATCTTCAGAGCTTTCTGTTTGTGCTCATCTGTATAAAGGTAACATTCTGCTAGTGGCACTGACTTGCTCTCAGGCTTGTGCTGCATCTTAACTCCCATCGTACAGGGCTGTGGCCTGGATACTAATTTGCAGTATCTGCCATGGGGAGGACAACTGCAGTAAAATATAAGTTTGGGCTTTTTTTATAGTCAGATCTGCAAAAATAAAAGAAGAAAGCAGAGAAATATTTATGGAGTACAAAATAAGAGGAGAATGGAATGTGAAATAATATGGTGAAAATGCCTATATTTAGTCATTAAGTGAGAGATGTCTGTGGCTTCTGTCACAGCACTCATGATATATCCAACTGCTTTTTTTACCAGTGTCTTAAGAGGCTGATACATGGCCATTTGCTTCATAATATATTATAATTTTAACTGACAAGCTAATTGAACTGGAGCCTCTTAAACAAGGCATCTGTCTCCTGGAGATCGGCTCACATTTGAGAGGATTGTGTTCAAACTGCAGAACGTACTCCTTAGCCCCATAACAGTCAAAAAAAAAGGCATAATGTTCAGAAAAAAAAAAGTTAAACAAGTAGTCTTTTACAACTTCATTAGGTCTAGTACACCTAAATTTTTCTTAATTTACCTGGTGAAGGTAAAATATTAACATTTGTGTATCAATTATTAAATATGTCATTCTCCACTACCTTGATCTCTTCTTGGTTGTCAGCTCACTCCAGAGGATGGCAGAGACATATAGCTAAGGACATACATTCTGGAATAAAACACATTAAGGCCAGGCTGCAGGAAGAGAGAACAGCTACACTCAGAAGTGCAGAGCACTGGAGGGAAAAAGTCAGGCTGCAGTTTAGAAACAATCTCATCAGTGTGTCAAATGTGGCTGCTGAAAGAAGATTGTTAAAATTCCTCTTAAGCATTCCAGAAGGAGATTATGAGCATGCTTACCAAACTGGTGTTTGTTTAGTATGATGTTGTGGGTTTTTTTCTGGATACCGCAGGCTTGGCAAATTGGTGTCCAAGAATCTCTCACAATTTACTACACGAGGACAGATTAGGCAGCAGACCAGTTTAAATCTCCTGGAGCTGGGTTTTACATAAGCATTGATTGTTAAATTTTGCTATTACTAGTGGTTTCTTTTGAGAGGAAACATGGGGAACTGAACCTTGAGAAGGTTTCAGCCTTCTGTGCAAAAGAAAGGAAGAGACTAGGGTTGCTGCAGAGATAGGTTTGATCCTGTTTATACCATTAAAAGGCTAAATTTGACCAACATTCTTTGAACCCTGTTATAGGGCAATAAAAGAAATGAGCTCTGTCAAGTGTGTGAGATCTTTGAAGAAGGCTGTTAAGGAGAGGAATTTAAAACACATTCTATAGGAGCATATAAGATTATAAGCATGGATAGCAAGGACATTATCTTGCACAGTCTACACTAGACTATTAAAATCAGACTCACTGGCAAGCAATAAAGCACTAATCCTCTAATGTCTACCCTGTTTGCTATAATGATTGGGAAGTTATATTACATTCAAGTAAAGCAGAATGCTCAAAAAAAGAAGTACTTAATAGGTTAACAAAAACCCCACATTTACAGTAAACCTCAGCTACTCAGTGGTAAATGTTGGTACAGCTACTCAGAGAACAGAAGGGCTGTAAAAAGCACTGGTATGTTGTTTTAATGTAAGACACCTTTTTGCTAATGGATGCAGTCAGCACAAAGGACACATACACCAAATTTAAAAACTGAGCTTATCTTCACTGAGCTTATCTTCATTGTTTACAGCAAGAAAATAATAAACTCAATGATGCAGCAGGAATAATACAAAACAAGGTAATGCACCTAATCTTTACTAAATAAGGTCAACTAGAGTGATTAAGAAAGTTACATCACCAATTGCCCTAATAGTTTGCCATCATCCAGACCTGCAGTCTCTGGGGAACCCCAGTGGCAGTGAGACTTTGGAGCACCTTTTCCAGCAACTGGGAGGTCCTGTGCAGTGTCTCCATTTGTAGGAGAGGTCTCCAGAGTTGCTGCAAGAAGGCCCAGTTATTACACTGTTGACTAAACAAGTTTGCATAACTTCAAATGCAGAAACATGGTTTCACTCTCTTTTTAGATTCCACCCAAGCCTGGCCAGGGCTCAAGTAGGAACCGAGAGAGTTTCTTTATCTATTTGGTTTTGACCACATATTTCCAAACAAGGCCTGACATCTGGTTTTATGGCCTTGACAACCTGCCTCCAAACAAGGAGAGATAAATACTTCCTCACAACATTTTCTCTTCCCTAATTACTATATTTTATCAAAGCTACATCTTTAGCTAATAATTCTAAGTACTTCACTAATGATCAGATACTAATATTACATAACGTTTGGTTGGGAGGTTCATCTAGAGGTCAACTTTGGATCAGGGTCTGGTTTTCAGGTCTCAGTACTTCAGACATGTGAGTGAGTTTTGGGTTTGGTTTTCACTCTGTACACCAGCACATTTCTATCCTTTTGAGAGACTAGCTGTGGAGACATCTGGAAATAACAGGATATTGTTCTTAATTTCTTATAAAGAATAAAGCAAACATTCAAACTACCATTATTCCTAAGATTCTATGTTTAATTACAGTAATTTTTTCATACCGTAATTTTCCCTTAATTTCATAACTCTTATTTTCCTTAATACTTTCACCCCTAAATACTTGATAATACCTATGGAATACTCTAAAAAAAATACATAAAGGACTTTATTTCCTTATATTTTAATTATATTTTCTATCATCAGTATTTTAAAAAACGTCCTAGAACACAACCCTCTGTCTTTTTTAATTTGTAAGATAGTTGTTCTCAAAAAAGAATTCCTCCATTTAGGTTATGAATTTGTTGACCCAAAGACCTGCTTTCTGACAGTAGACAACCTGAAGCTGGAAGATAAAGGAGGAGTGCCTGGTAGGTGCCTCAAATTACAGCAAACAGCTGTAATCAGTGCATTATATTGATGCTTAATACACTCATATACTGATTCCACAAAACTGAACACAGTTCAGTTAGCACAGAAGGCACTCCTCCTTTATAGGTCTCTCTTAATAAGATAGTTATAGATATGAGGGGCATGTTTATCCAGTGCTGGTCACACAAAGGGATAATTCCTCTGAAATCCATACACACCAATCTCACAATTAGGCTTCTGTTATATACACTGATGTTTTACATATTTATTAGATTTTGCAATATGCCTATATATATGAATCACCTGCTCCTGCTTTGTATTAAAATTAGTCCCAAGAGGTCATTTTCACCATCTCCTCCCTCCTGCACTTGTGTAATGTCTCCTGGTGGTGGTTGTGGGGATGAAGTAAAAATGAAGCAAAGGGCTTTCTCTGGGTAAACTTTTCACCTCTTCTTCTCCTGGCATGCACATTTCTTCAGTCTTCAGCCAAAGTTTCTTATCTCAAGGTTGCTGTAGTTATCAGTTTAGTGCATATATTTCCCTTATAAGGTGATGACTACCTAAACAATTTCTTAGCATGTATTAAACAAGGATTCTGTGTTAGCTTCTGTCAGGTCAATGTGACCCCTAGACAACTACTAGCAGGCATTTTATATTGACCCTTACATCACTACCTGCAATCAAATGGGATGTTAGAGAGCTAATGGCTTATTGGAAAAGAAACTCAAACCACAGGAGGATCAATGGGATACATGACTTCCCAGAGTACAACATCAATTAAATAATTGATATGGGCCTACTGGAAATGCTGTAAACTGAGCATTCTTTGTAAAAACTGAGCTCAGCTCTTCACCTATTGGAAAAAGATAATATCTGACAACATTACAGTCAGGACAGCCTGTGACTGTCAATCCACATCCATAAGTACTGTGCCCATGTCCTTAACCAAGCCCCGTGGCCAGCTTGCCTGGGAAGCTAGAAATAGTATTGGGGAAAAACATGGACAGACAATGGAATTAGCAGACAATGGAATTTTCCTTCTTTATAATATTACCCTGTTTACATTCTCCTTTTCAAAAAGAATCTTTTTTACCCTGCAGGGTGGCAAAAAATGCTGTGTTCATGTTACTATCTCAAACCCTACAATGTTGCTTCTCTCAGCTTGTGATCAAGGAACCCTTGAATGGCCATGGTCTCAAGCTCACTTTATGTATACCAGGAATATGGGGACATATGACCAGTATCATAGGGATAGGATTGGAAGTCTTAAATAGTATAGACGCTGAAGCACTTCTAAATAATGTAAGCACAGCAGCAAGTGATTTAAATAAATTAGAACACCCCCTGCAGTCCTCTACTAGCATGGGTATCTAACCACTGCCTCTCATCTAATATGACGTCTCAGTGGGAAAGAATTGTTGAAAAGGGACCGACCACCAGTTGATTGTGGATGCACTTGCTGCAGCCCAAAATAATATTTCTCTAGGTCTGACTTGTATCCAGTCTCAACTGTGGATGCAATCTATGGTGGCAGCAATTATAAGGGATGGTGAAGAGGGCATTTTACCTACTGAAATATGAAAGGTAGTTTGGGATAATGCAACTAAATTCGAATCCAGTTCTGGTGGTATTTAGTAAATTTTACTTGTGACCCTATCAACAATAAGGCCATCGCTTTTGTCTTAACAATACACAACGCTTCAGTATACACCATATAACCAACCATTGTGTCAGGGTTCAATTTCAATGGGGCTATACTCTATTCATTAGAACACAGAGTATGGCACAAATTAAATAGAAAACAAATGGCAAAACATTGATGTTAACACATGTGTTGTACAGGACAAATAAGGATTTATTTGTGAGAGTAAAACCATCGAAGACCAAGATATTTGTCTTGACACTGAATAAAATGTTTGTTGTGGAAAAACACCGGGAGAACAGACAGAGCTGCGTGGGTTAGAGATTCCTCACGGGCTGCTTGATCCTGCTGAGAATGGAGTGGTGTGACTAGTACATAACCTGGGAATAATCAGAGGAATTTGACTCCTGGAGAATGTTATGGTCTCGGTACCAGGTGCATGCGGTGGGAACGGTTAGATAAGGTTTTATGTTAATGCATGCTTATATATCAATGTATTATTTTGACAATAGTGCTGAACAGAACACTTTTAGAATGTAAACTAGAAATCAATTAATAGATATTGGGTACCTATATGTGTGTAGTGAACCACACAATAAATGATTCTGATTGTGCACAGCAGCAGGGCCCGTGCCTTCATGTCCTCTGACAGTTTGTCATTTTAAAATATATCCCAATGAATCTCCTGAAACTGTACTTGTATTTATTGGAAAAGGATGTGTTTGTATGAGAAAACCCTGTGATTTTATAACTGTAAATATCATTACTGTAGATACAAGCAATTACTCAAGTATTTGTGTTTGTAACTTTACTAAAGTTATGGGATACGTTTTTAATTTTTAATCTCATGTTAGGTATTATCAATTGTTATAATTGGATTATACATTAAGTCAAGATTTCTTGCCTACCTCCATCAGACTGAACCTTATATTGATGAAGAAACTACAACATGATGAATTGTGTCAGCTACTAGAATGCATCTGAAACAATGGACATAAAACTCTAATCACTGTTCATCATGATACAAAAGAGAGACACCATGTCTTGGAGAGAGTGAAGAAGCATGGAGAACACCATAGGTTAGAAACTCTTCTTGGATGGTCATGAACAGGAGTGACTAACTGTATACACCACCCAGTTCTTATTTTTCTGACTCTAACTTTGATATGGTTATTGCTTATAATTATGTTGTATATAAAATGTTTGGTACATGATAAATTAAATAATCCAACCAACCCAAACATACAAATTAACACATAACTAATAACAGTGCTTCATTATCTCCTTACTGTGGATCTACAAGTATACAAAGTAACAACACACCATTTATGGCACAGAGGCAAGAGGTGACCACACCACTACTCCGTGAAGTTAAACTGGATTGACTATAGGCACAGGGTGGAATGTGGCTGTGTGCTCCTCTCTTTAATCCTCTGCTTAAGCCATAACCATCCCTGGGGGGTGTGATGGCTACAACCAGCTTACATGGGTCTTCTGGGGACAGATGGCAAAATGGTAGCCAAGGGTTGTCTGGAACAAAGATCCAAACATCTTGCTGGTATGCAAATGTGACCCTAAGTCAGTCACACCGCTCTACAAGTAGGAGATAGCCCATGGCCCATTAGGCTATCCCAAAACTACAGAGAGCTGCATGCCAGGAAGTCCCCCTGAGCAGAGATGCCTCTCAAGGTTACTCCTTGAGGTTTAGAGAACCCTTATCATGTCAGATACCCAGTAAGTGAAGTGAGAATAATTGCTAAAAATCTGGAATCTTAACTAAGTGATAGATAAGACTGTGCAAATACAAGCCTTTAGACATAAACCACTGACCAAGACTGGGACCAGTACTGGATCCAGCTGCAACTAGACTCCTCTCACAGAAGGAGTTAAGAAAGCAAGGGGGGCCTTTTTGAACCTCATGACTCCATTGGAAGGTTTCCTTGACAGTTTTGATTGACTCTGTCCTCTATGCAGTAAATAATCAAGTTTATCTTACCATTGAATCTTGTTAAACCACATTTAGAATTGAATTTTTTTAACTCATTGTTTTAGAACAATAGATTGTTGCTTCTCCTTTATGGCTGAAGAAGCTCTCACTCCATCCACAACAGGGGCAGAACAACATTGAATGAAAATTCAAAAGATACAGGCACATTTCTTGGTACTGCATTGTAAATAGGGGGTGGGTCAGAGAAGGGAGGCATTTTTAAAGTTATCTGTGTCATTTTATTAATACCTTCTTCAAGCTAAAGTGAAAAACAATAAATGGTAAAGGTCACTGTACAAACTTTCTTTCTAGCACATAACAGTGTGATCAAATAAAGTCCCTCAAATCCAGAGAAAGAGGCTGAGCTCAGAAGAATCAATCCCTCATCTTAGAGAGAACTCAATATAACAGGAGATGGATTCTTGCCACTATACTACTTCAGCGTATTCCTAGGATAAAGTTCAGGCACAATCAATAAAACAGATAGTTCTTCCCTGCATTACCAGGTGTCAGGTGTTTGATTCAAGGTGACCCAGGACCCACACAAAATGATTGAAAAGCCACTCCCCATTTTTCGCCATTGTCACTGTATGTAATAATTTAAAAAGCAATTAAGATGCTTAAAAGGGTTAATTAAAACACCGAATAAACTATGCTCTGCAACTCAGTGATTACAATTCTACCGATTAATTTTGCAAACCTTCTTCAGCAAAGGAGAATTATTTTATTTTAATGGGTGAATAAAATTTTGATTGGGCTAGCAATAAGGGCCATGTAGCCCAATTTAGAAATGGACTGGCTAGGAAATCAGACACATTTTTCAAAATTATGTTAAATGTTTGAAGATTCTGTTGTTGAAGAGAGATGCACCTGACTCAAAAGAGAGAAGCAGCAGTGTTTTACTGAGGTAAAACAATATTTTTAAGAAATTCCATAGAATCGAACAAAGTTTGATGGCAACATTCACCTTATCAATTACTGTATGAAGGAAACAAACACAGAAAAATTGAGTCAGAATGGCTCATCCAGGGACCGGAGGTGTAAAAGAGTAAAGAAGACCTTCATGTTGAGTCACCAAGTTCAGAGTGCTTTTTAAACTCCTTTTTGGAGCTTAGGTGCAATGTTAGTCTCAGGCTTGCTCAGTGGTTCATGTTTAATGGAATCATCCATACCATGTTTATAACATTTGAGTACCTGCATAGATTAGTAATATTTCACAGTATTAGCTCAGCATGCTGCTAGTTACTTTACAAAGATCTCTCAGCCACAAGGAGTAATGTTGAGAGGCATACCTGCTCAAGGGGAGATCACTGCCATGAAGCTTCTTGCTTCAGCAATGAGAGTGGAATGCTTTATATAGGCTCCCCATGTTTATTAGAATGAAGTAGTTGGCTGCTAGTCAATAGTATAGACAAGACAGATGTCTTCTTTTAGCTCTGCTATCTTGTTCTGTACTTGCAGTACATACTTGCAGTTATCTTATACTTTCGATTTTTAAAACCACCTTTTGAACTATTTTTCAAAACACCTTCACTCCCTTGTACATGAGCCAGGGGCTTTCCAGCTTAGGGGCTTTCAGCCTGAACTGAAGCACAGCACAACTCAAATGTATCCCTCACATTCTCCTGTATGACAACAGTATACACAGTATATTTATGTTCTTGTTACTTAAGAATACAAATAAAAATTGATATTTCTGCTAATTTTCAGGCAAAAAGCACCACAAAAGGTAATGTGGCTTTACATGAGAGAAAAGTAGGCAACAGATAAAGCGAAGTGTGAGGAACTCCGTATAGTAGTTCTGAGCATAAGACTCAAAGTGCCTAAAATGAGGTTGGCTGAATCTACTCTCAAGTAGAAATAGCCTTTTATCTATTCTGTTTTTTTGTTTTGCTTTGCTTGGTTTGTATGGTTGTTTCGGTTTTAGGTTTTGGTTTGGGCTTTTTTTGTGTGTGTGGTTAATTTTTGGTAAATTACATTTAGTTCTTATGTTTTTCATTTTTCAGGGTTTGTTTTTTTCCCCCCACATATCAAAGAGGAAGATAGTTGAAACAAATTACTCTCATAACAGTTTCACTAATGTGTAACTATGTAGTTATCATGAAATTTCTCCTGATTTAAGGTAAAATAAATTAGACTAATTCTTACAGATCTCACAGATGTCTAAGCAGCCAAAAGCATCTTTTCTTTGACCTTCATCCTCAGATATCCAGCATCTGTGGCTTCTGCTCATGGCACACTCTGCTGATGATGTGTCCTGCCTGGTGTCAGACCTGGATGACTATTGACAAGAACATTCTAAGTGCTTTTCCTACAGCAACCATCAATGAAACACCCCATGGAAGCTTCTTTCTGCCATCTTTCCTTTTACTTTTTACTTTTGTCAAAGTTTAACACGGGGCCAGCAATTAAACAAATGACAGATGAAATTAACCTCTCTTCCCTTCCCAGAAAGGGAAAGAGAAAAAGAGTTTGAAAATAAACTATACAGCTTTAATGAAACAATAATGATAAAAAAATAATAAAATATATACAAAACCAATATTGCACTTTCCACCATACTATGAGCATGACACATATGGGGTTGAATATTTGGTTTGGTCAATTTTTGGTCACTTGTCCTGTCTGTTCCAAGAGGGTGGCAGGTGTGACCCCTTTTACTTCTTTTTCTTTCCAGTGCATAAGAACTCTGGCAGAACCTTGGTTTCTATAGGAGTAAGTATAAGCAAGGGCCTTTCTGCAGACCATTCTCCAGTAACTATAAAAATCAAGCATTATCAGCCCTAAGGGCAGATACTGACTGAAGAACAGGCGGTTAATTTCAAAAAGTGCAGTTACTTAGAAGGGGCTTAACTGAAAAATAAATTTACTAAACAACTATGCTGTTGTCCTCGCTCAAGCCAGGAAAGCTTTAAACAAAGTATCCCAGAAACTAGTAGATGATTAAAAATGTTTGCATTAACATCTGACCCACACCTTTGTATGTCAGGACCATCCATCTCTCTGTGTCTAACTGGTATGTTATTTCCTCAGCAGCAAATGTTTAAAGTTTGGTGCTCACTTAATGGAAACAAATCACTCTTGATATATGGCGATACATAACACATGTGGGCTGATTAGATTTTGAAGGGGAGGACAAGGATATGATAGGCAGGCTGGAAGACTCTAAGGGTCAAGCTTAAGCTAAAGAAATGTTTTTGTGGCAAAACAGAGAACAAGAGAGTGAAGGCAAATGCAGCAGCTCCTGATGGATGCATCAGCACAGAAGCAAAGTTGAAGAATGTTTCCCTCTTCCAAATGTGCATCCAGTATCCTTGGCTTGGTCAGCCCATAGAATTTGCCAGTGGTTACCTGGCAATCACTTGTAAATACCAGGGTGTTTGGTGAAAGTTTGGTTGATATGAATTTTAAGTTTCATTAATGAATAAAACTGGATTTGCAGGAATTTGCAAGCTTTGTAATCTTTGACAGTTTCTAAATCAAGCACAAAGAGAAGAATAATTAAATTATTTGCTACAAAAACTTTGGTTGCAGGGGAGCTATTTTGATCAATATCAGGTCCAAAGTTTGTTCTTATACATGCTTTCCTATATTGCTCTAAAATTAAATCTCAAGCAACCTTCATTGCTCCAATTACTCTCCACTTCCTTCACAAATCTATAGGATACATCCGTTGAGTTTTAACTCATTCAACTATTTAATCAAACTGAATTTTTGGTTGCATAGTTCCTAGTAATAGCCCGTGTCCTTTGCTTGTGCTTAAAGTCTGGAAACCATCCAGAAGATCTCCATTTGCCTCATTTTTAACTGATGCATTTGACATTCTCAAACACCTCCTGCATCAGGGACACCATGTTCAGCTTAAGTCAATCCGCTTCATAAAACAGTGACAAGAATATACATATCATGACTCCACCGGAAAAAATAAGGAAACATCTAGGCACATCTGGACTACAGTTTAGCACACAAAGCTGCTTATTGCTCAGCACTGGGAGCTGAGTCCACCAGCTGGGCCCATTGTTTCATGGATACAATGGAAAAGTGCACTATTACAACATGAAAGATTTGTGGACCATGCTATTACAACCTATAAAGTGAGATAAACATTGTATTTGTGTTAGTTAATCACCTATGGTTACAAATTTATAGCATGCAAGATATTAACTTGCCTCTCCAGGTAAACTCTCTCAATCCCAGGGAAGTGACCTTGGCTGTCATCCCAATCAAGGGGGAAGGATCTCCACACAGACACTTAGAGAAGTGACTCAGTTCTCAACCTGAATCTTAAGGGTTTTATCCCCTGATTTACCTGACTGTGGGAAAGGCTATGCCTGAGTGGATTACACCATTATCTTTAGTGGTCTGGTGGAGATGCCCATTATCTTTCTTTATTCATCTATCGTTGAGGTTCACTTAGGTATGCGCTACTTTTTATTTATTTTTTGCTGATCTTATGATTATATGGGTACACAAGACTGTCAGATGAAGCCTGAACCAAACCCCCCAGCTTCTCTTTACCTTACTTTCTCAGACAGATGAATAGTGGCTGAGTTGAGACTCAGACTTGCTTCACTGCCTTTTGTCTTCCAGGATCCTCCTGCCATTTGTCAACACTTACGGACCTCTTAAAGGCTTATTCCATTTACAATTTGCAGATGAGAATTTTTTGTGATGCTGATAGCTGGTAACAATGCTACTTAAGAGTAGACAGACTCTTCAGTAACACAGTGTCTATTATTCAAACAAGCTTAACACTGAGAATACACACAACACAGTCTGCCTTCAACACTGTTATCTTCCACCTCCATTACCCCATCATCGCATTTTCCTTCTCCACGGTTCCTCCCCATATAACTAATGAGGTTCTCATATGCTCATTGACATAGCTCTGCCTGCTCTATCTCAAATCAGATTAGTGTATTAATATGTTTTAGTCATCCTTTTAAATGAAAAAAGCAGGACACAAGGTCTGCTTTCTTACTGACACGCATCAAGTGCAGTTTCAAATGACAGCAGAGTTCACTGCTCAGACATAAACTACACTGGCTAACAGCATGAGATAATGTGCCCCCAGAGAAATCTTACACTAGTTAGCATGGAAAGAGGATCTTATGGAGGCTAATGAATCAGAAAGCAGGAACAGTTAGTGACTGTTGGACTGAGAAACCTTCTGGCATCAGAGATAATGCACATGCCATGCCTTTTAACTATCAGCAACTGGGATTCAGTGCAAGCCAGTCTAAAGGAGTTCATGCAGCAATAGAATTTCTAGAATTGTGTCATTATGGTGCATCTTGTTGCCTTAGTATTAACTTATGGAAATGACCAGGAAGCGAAATTATTTATCAAATATATTGCATAAGCATCATAAGCATATATTGGAAGCATCATAAGTGTTATTTTCAAAATTAAATTAATGCAGTGAGACCACTCTGCTTGACTTCAAAGCACTTAACTAAATGTGTTAAACCACATCACTCTAAGATCTCTGGGTGGTTTTATATAGTGTAGTTCAAGAAAAATTTGAACTTCCATGGAAAATAAGAAATTTCTTAGTACATGCCATGGGCTAAAAGGCACTGTGTAGGAAAAATATTGTCATAAGATCATAAGATCTGTAGTATAAAAAAATGGAAGCAATTTTTAAGGTTTCAAACTGAGTATGATAGATGAATAAGATGTAATCTGCAGTGTAATAAAAGTCTGCCAGTTGTAAATAAATAATCATTTGAAAACCTCTGCAGGATATCTAAATGCATCTTCTTTGCAACAAGTCTGTTTAGCCAGATGTGCCTATCTGTGTACCTTATTCCAAGACAGGAAAATATTTCACCCTTTACAATAAGGATTATTCAAGGCACCCAGTACACGTGATGCATTGATTACTTCTCAAAACTGCAGTTTCCCACACAGAGATGTCTGTGTCATTGTGTCTGTCAGTCTAAAGCTCTGAAGCTGCTCTGGAGTGTTTACAGCTTGCCTCTCAAAACCTCTCATTTGCTTATCAGAGTCAGAAGAGGGAAATAAGACTGTAGCTGTTGTTAAGAATTGTTGTCATGACCGAAATCTTGTTAACTTTCTCACACTCACAGCCCTCCTTGTTGCATTGAGTGTGAGTCTGAAGGGTGTCTGAGGAAGGCTCTCCTGAGTCACAAGGTTCTGAAAGGACCCCTTGCTTTCTAAACTGCTTCTGTCCTGCACAACATCCTGGTGTCTGAATTCTAAAAGTATGTATTCCGTGGATGGACCACTCAGTGGATAAGGAATTCACTGAATGTTCACACTCACAGAGTTGTGGTCAGCAGCTTGATGTCCAAATGGAGACCAGTGGGGTGGTACTGGGACCAGTGCTGTTGGTGGTGACATGGACAGTGGTGACATGCACCACTCAGCAAGCTCACTAACCACACCAAGCTGTGTGGTGTGGTTGACATGCTGGAGGGAAGGGAGACCATCCAGAGGGACCTTGATAGTCTTGAGAGGTGGGCCCATGCCGACCTCAACAAGTTCAATAAGGCCAAGCACAAGGTCTTCCACCTGGGTCAAGGCAATCCTGAGCATAAATACAGACTGGGTGGAGAATAGATTAAGAACAGCCTTGAAGAAGAAGATTTGGGGATGCTCATTGATGAGAAGCTCAACATGAGCAGTCAATATGGGCTTGCATCCCAGAAACTGTATCTGGGGCTGCATCAAAAGAAGAGTGACCATCAGGTTAAGGGAGGTGATTCTTCCCCTCTGCTCTGCTCTTCTCCCTTGAGACACCACCTGGAGCACTGCATCCAGTTCTAGAGGCCCCAACATAGGAAAGACATGGACCTGTTGAAGCAAGTCGAAAGGAGGGCCTCAAAGGTGATCAGAGGGCTGAAGCACCTCTCCTGTGAAGACAGACTGAGAGTTGGGGTTGTTCAGTCTGGAGAAGAGAAGGCTCCAGGAAGACCTTATAGCAGCCTTCCAGTACCTGAAGGGGACTACAGGAAAGCTGGGGAGGGACTTTTTACAAGGGCACATAGAGACAGGACAATGGGGAATGGTTTTAAGCTGTAAGAGGGGAGGTATAGGTCAGAAATTAGAAAGAAATTCTTTGGTGTGAGGGTGGTGAGACACTGGCACAGGTTGCCAGGGAGGTTGTGGATGCCCCCTCCCTGGAAGTGTTCAAGGCCAGGTTGGATGAGGCTTTTAGTAACCTGGTCTAGTGGAAGGTGTCCCTTCCCATGAAGGAGTGTTGGAACTATATGATCCTTAAGGTCCCTTCCAACCCAAACCATTATATAATGCTCAGAGAGGAGTTGTGGAAAAATTTGCCAGAGTTGTCATGCTTCTCTTGTATCAGCTTTGGAATAGAAGAAGAGGCTTAGTGCTCTTATATCTTCCTGACAGGGGAAGGAGAACAAACAAGTCACTTATTTAAACCAAGATCCAGTCCAGATGTTGGAAGTTATTTACAACCTGGCAGTTTGGAAGTTTTCATGATCCTGGTGATTAATGCATCTGCTGGGACAGGGGCAGAGGTCCTGTAGCCAAATGGTTGTGTCAACAATAGCCAGAAGCACAGATTGATTGCCAGAGTTGTGTCATGATAAGGAGGAGTCCACATCTGTCACAAGTGTTGGTTCTACTTCCACCTCTCTTAATAAGAAAGGAGTTATGGGATGTTTAGTAAGGGACTCCTGCATAGAGAGTGGGAAGGCTCCTGGGCAACTCACAGGTGGCACATTCAGTTCTTGTCACAGTAAACACCCCTCAGTGCCTCAGGAACTGCAGCACCAGTATTCATGGATACAAGCACAACACGGTGGTAAATCCTTTCCTCATATGAAAAAATGAATTATAGGTGAGGATAGACACAGTCATTTTGTAAGGCTGTCAAGATTTTATCAGGTTAAAATTGCAACTCTGAACGATGCCACTCATCTATCACTGCTACTAAACATTTCTAAACTCAGTCAGGCATTTTTTATGTTTGTGGCAGCCTCCCTTCCTTTTCTTCTTCTTAGGTTTTAGATGAAATAGATGGAGTTTTTACACAGCACCATTTGTTTTGAGAAAGGAAAAACAAAGGGAATTTTTAGTTGCTTACTGAGCTACATATGACTACTATAATTGCTGGTGCACAGGACATATTTTTTGAAACATACCCACGGCATGTTCAAAATAATTGAAAATAAAGTCCTCACTGAAAGAAACACATCATTTCTTGTGCCTGGAGAACCAAGCCGTGATGCTGTATCATTAAGTGTGGGGAAAAAAAAAAAAGATAGCTGCTGCAAAACAAAACACAGTTGAAACTATTAATCAGTTTACTGATATTTAAATTCCTCTGTCAACCTCCTTTTTTTTTATAAGGATGTGTAGAGCAGAACAATGGACGATGGCTTTAAACTGGAAGAGGGAATGTTTAGGTTAGACACTAGGAAGAAAATCTCCACTATAAGGGTGATGAGACACTGGAACGGGTTGACCAGATAAGCTGTGGCTTCCCCATCCCTGGAAGTGTTCAGATATAGGTTGGATGGTACTTTGAGCAACCTGGTCCAGTGGGAGGTGTCCCTGCCCATGTCAGGGGAGTTGGAACTAGATGATCTTTAAGGTCTTGTCCAACCCAAATCATTCTATGATTCCGTGAATCTAATTGGGATCGTGAGATGTGCTATAGCTCACAGGACCGGGATACTATGATAGATGGATACAGACTACTTAGGAAAGACAGATGAGGAGGATAAGATTCTTTTTATGTGAGAGGGCAGTGGGACCACATGGAGTCCTGACAGATAATGAGTCAGATGAGTTTATGGCTCAGGATTAATGGGTAGACCAACATGGGCAACATTGTGCATGTAAGACAACCTCTTAAGGATGGAGTTCTAGATGAAGCCTTCCATGGTCAAGTAGGTGTCTCATAGGCCCTGTTTTTCATGAGGGATTTCAGTCTCCTCAGTGTACATGGCAAGGCAGCAGACCTTTGTGCTTTGACCATTAAGTCAGCTCCTCACAAAAGATTGAAGAGCTGATTACTGCTGCTAGCAGTGATTCTTACAAGAAAGTTAGAGTCCCGGTCAGGGAAGTGAAGGTTGGGGAAGCCTTAAAATGGAGTTCAGGATCATGAAAAGAAGGAAGAAGGAAAAAAAACAGGATCATCATCCAGGACTTCAGGAGGTGGGACTTTCATCTGTTCAGGGATCTACTTGGATGAATCCATTTGATATGAATCTGAAGAGAAGAGAGGTCCAGGAGATCTTGTTGTTATTTTTAGCTTGGGTTTCCTCTCCACACCCAGGGAAACACTTTCTACAAGCTCAAGAGTGGTCCATCCTTTTGTGAAGGTGTTGAAAGCAGAAATGGATTCACTATAGGAATATTGAGATTAAAGGAAATTTTTAATTAATAGTATAAATGTTTAACATTTGAGCAAACTGAAAACTGCTTGACGTAAGTGATTTGACTTAGCATAGGTAGCTGGAGCAGTAAGTCCTTAGGCCGTAATTCTAATTAAACTTTAGCTGAACTCCTGTGGTTGAACCTGGGTTAAACTTTAACTCTACCACCTGGAATAGTATAGAAATAAGATGTAGACAATGAGACAATTAATCAAAATCACCATATACAATGGTAAGGTGGATTAACCAAAACATAAATTGGAGAGATTGGACTGTTGAAGAATTATTCTGATGAGAAGTAGCTGGAGGAGAATAAAGGGAAATTGCCCTGAGAAAAAGTGGCTGATGGTGAATGGAGACCTTTGGATAGAGGTGGGTAGAGCCAATCAAAAAGGGAAGGTATAATTACTGTAGAAGAAAATTGGATGAACAGACATGTGCATGTTGCTGCAACAAGTGGGTGGACAGATTGTTGGGCCTCAAAAAGGCACAGTTAAAATACAGGTCAGGTCCCCCTCTGGAGACACCCAGCTCAAGCTGTAATAAACCAACTCTGTCACAGAACCTAGAGTCTGAACTTTTCTTTACAGTCAGAGGCTAAGATTGTATGAAGCTTTACCTCGACTTTTCTCTGAGGGGAGTTTACAAAGCAAGGGGGTCCAGTCTGAACCTCATAACTTGGCAGGAGGGTCTTCTCGGATTCTTCTTCAACAGCGGGAAAACCTGCAAAGATGGCAGGAGGGTCTGCATGAAAAAGATCTTGACCTAAAAAGGAAAGAGAAGCATACAAGAGGTGGAAGCAAGGACAGATGACTCAGAAGGAATAGAGCCACTGTCCAAGTGGAGTCTGTCCATCTGGAGTTGTGTGTGGGTCAGCACAGGTAGGACACAGAACAACCACAAAATCACAGATGAAATGCAAGGAGTATATTTAGTTTCATTCCCTTGACAAATGGGGGATCCCCAAAGAAGTACACAAGAGGGATGCAGGCACTGCTGAGCTCCTTCCATGCCGGAGGATTCCTGATCCTGCTGCTTTTGCCTGTGCATGAGGATCCATGCAGGCACAGTTTACCCCTGTGCTTTGATCTTCTCTGTAGCAGGGCAGGAATTTCAAGCATGTCTAATCGGGTGCCTCTAAGTCTATCGTAGACCTATGTTATCTAAACACAGTGTTCTACTTGTCAAGAACACAGGATAAAAAAAATTAGCATGATATATTTTTCTACACCCCAGCTGCAGGTCATTTAAGAATGTTTATAATCTCCCTCAACAATATTCCATAATTTATCCACATTCTTTCTTTTTCCTCAAGGCAGCACTGACCCCATTTTATCTTTTCCCCATGCCTGTATAAAGCCCTTAAATATAGCTGTGCACAAATCATACAATTAGAATCATACAATGGTTGGGGTTGGCATTATGTACACATGCTTTATAAGTAAGTAACGGCAGAGGGGTTTTTTTCCCCTTTCCAAGGGAATGAAAAGGGGCCTCGTGTGGGCACATGATTAAATGATGCAGTTTCTAGAAGAGTGGCATGTGGGGTGGTTAAATGTGGTATGTTTGTAGAAGCTATTGCTGTAAATAGTGTTTCCACTTCCAATGCGTAGCTGCCTGAGCTACCAATGGAATAATCAGTAGCTCACACACAGAACTAAGTAGACTGGATCTTAAAGGTCATTGAGTCCTACCATAAACCAAACACTGTCAAGTCCACCACTAAACCAGGTCCTTTATAGTGGGGATGACAGAGACATTGGTGATATCCTGGTCTTGGTGGAATATCCAAACCAAAGATAAACAAGTCTGTGTGACCTAATGCGATATATCCATGAATAGTGGGGGAGCTGGCTGATGTCACTGTGAAGCCACTCCTGATTTTCTTTGAAAGGTTTTGGTATGCTAGAAGTTGTTCCTGAGAGAAGGCAGCAATGAGGGGGATCCAGGGAAATACAGCCTCACATCTGTCCCTGGGAAGATAAGAGAGGAAATCCTTCCAAAAAACATTGCCAAACACATGTAACACGTGGGCATAGTTAGCATGCTTTTATGAAGGTGGAACTGTGCTTCACTAACTTCATAGCCTTCTGTAATGTGATGATTGACTTGGCAGATGAGAGTAGAGAAGTGGAAATGTTTAACATCATAGATAAGCTGATGAAATACGGAAGCACAGCATAGAATCCTAGAATAGTTTGGGTTGGAAGGGACCTTTAAAGGTTACCTAGTCCAATTGCCTTGCAATGAACAGTGACATCTCCAACCAGAAAGGGCTGAGAGAGCTCATACTGGGCTGGATAATGGGATGTGGATTGGAAACAGCCTGAATGAACTTCTGGGTTCAAAGCATCACTAATACAAGCTGGAGACCAGTGTGGTTAACACTAGTGTCACACCACTTAACTCCTTCATGAATAACCTTGGGAACGGGGAAAAGTGCACACTCACAAGTTAGCAGATGACCCAAAAATGAGAAGAGTTGTTGATGTAACTGACATGCTGAAGAAAGGGTCAGAGAGGAACCTAATGAAGTTCATCACAGGGAAGTGCTATCCTGCATGTAATAACCCCATGTACCATTACAAGCTAAGCCCTTACTAGAAGCACCTTTACAGAGTTTATGTTCAAGCATTTCCCAAATCACCAGCTACAGCCTGGGTATTTGTCAGTACAGTTTCTCATCCTTTCTGCAGCTGCCTGCAGCCAAATCAGTGTAAGAACAGAATGCAACTGGTTCTTGAGATAGTCTGATGCTGGTTTCAGTTTCAGATAAAGCCCGGGTATGTGAAGTTTGGCAGTTCATGAGTTGCTACAGAAGCAGTTTATGAGATTAAACAGTTAATGGCTCTCACTAGCCTAGTAATTCTTTCCAGCCAAAAGGTGAGGAATAGTAAACCTATCCTCAGCACAACCCTAGCCCCACTTAGCCTTTACCAGGCTTTACCAGACTATATGATGGGTGAAGCAAATGTTGCAAATTTAATCATGTGAAAAACAGCCAGAAAATTTGTTGCTTGTCAGCCAGGGATGTCTGCTGGTTAGGTTCATCACATAGGCACACAGAATTTGCCAGTACTACACCATCTACAATCTGTCTGCAGCTTTGTCTTGCCTTTTTATCTTTACCCAGAAAAGGGATCTCCAGAGGGGCATGCAAGCACTCCCTTCTCAAGCCTGCACCTCCCACCAGCATGACAGTTTCTCTCTTCCTGATGCTAAGAGAAATATTTTTAATATATTTACTTGCAAATGTGTTTTGCTGGAAGAATGTTTTCCTAGACTGTCAAGAATCCTGGGAATGATTTTGGTGTAATAGTGTAAAAAAACCACAGCCTGCACACAAGCTCTATGGAAGTTCTTTCCTCTTTACAAGCAACACATTTCCTTTTGTTCATTGCCATGTCATGTCCTCCCAGGGAACTAATCCTCCAAGTCACCAGCCACTGGGGCAACTCATCTCTTTCCAACAATTCTTTAGGCATAACTATCCCTCTGTGGCAGCTGAGGCCAGCCTGCTCCTGTAGCCTCCCTGGTGCTCAGGCTCCTCATGGACATCTCTTTTGTACTGTCAAGGGGAAAGCTAAAACAAAGCTCACTCCACTGGTTTCCTGTGCCTCCTGCATTTGTTAAAAAATTCACATCTGGCCCATGATGATTGAATAGAATTACAAAGGTAAATATTTATTAGTGTGTATGAGGTGTCCCAGCAAAACTGGTCACATTTGAGTGATTTTTCTTCAGGTTTTTTTAATAGTTTACACTATAAGGGAATGATAGAAATCACCAAATTACCTGCCAATGCATATTTCTAACTATCCAATAATAAAACCCCTATATTTTTTAGATCTCTCAGCATGATCATGCATCAACATTCCTGTGGTTTATCTGTTAATCCAGATGTTTCAGTCACTGACTTCAGCAAGTTATCAGGCATCATCACCCACCCGCTTAGATTTCTCTTAGATTAATATTGCAAGAACAAAGGTTTCTTTATCTTAGCAGGTCACTTGTTCTTTTTAGCAGCAGTGGGTGATGGGTCTTGGGTCTGAAGACAATGGTGCATCAATTGTATGGTAATGATGCTAATGATGCTTTTAGCACTTAAGAACTGGTGACAACGTGTACCATACCATCCAGGCAGAAATAAAATTTAAAAAAAAAAAAAGAAAAGAGAATTGAGATCTGGCAATGAGCAGGTTCTCCGCAGATCAATGGAGATTAGGAAAACTGGTGCTGTGGTATGACTCCACTGATGGCAGGACTGAGGGAAACAACTGTGCCGCTTGCTGGAAGGCTCCTCACCTCCCCAGGCTCCCCCTGTGATAAACAGACTGACATCTTTCACATTATTGTTTTGTTGATCGGAAAAGAGTAGTCAATAACCACCACATCCTGGACCACATCCTGGAAAGCTGATAAGGACCGGGTTGTCTTGCTCTGAACTGATACGGACCAGAATGTCTTGCTCTGCACATTTTTTTCTTAAAAAAAAAAGTTGTTATGTACTTTGTAGCTTAAGCAAAATTGCAAGAACCCGTAACTGAACGTGTATAAAAACCTGCTTTGCTATAGTTCGGTGCGGTCCGTTGGCGGAGCAGGAGACTCCCCGGTGGCCCAGCGCACTGCCTTACTTATATACCTTAATAAATATTGAGAAACAAACTCTGTTAAGAGTCATGTGTATATAACACCCCTCTGCTTCGAGGGGCAGTCCGTTCGTGCCAGATTTGGTGGTTTTCACAGTATTTCAGGCGCCTCCCTGAGGCACTCCCAGCCATGAGGAGGCCGGGAGCTGAACTACATCTCCCGTCATGCCCGCAGGCAGCTGCCGCCATTTCGGTACCGCCTCCCGGAGCCGTCGGTTCGGGGCGGTGCCATGTTGCTCGCCCTGCCCCCGCCGCTGCCATGAGCCGCCTCAGTAGTGGTTGGGACGGAGTCGGTGAGGAGGTTGTGTTCCTCCTGGACTTGTGAGTACCGCCTCGAAACCTTCCCTTTGTGCCGGTCCCCTCCTGTTCCTGTGGGAAGTCCGGTGGGTTCGGTTTGGCCCGCTGGGCTCTCAGGCGGGCCGCGGCCTCAAGGCGGTACCAGCGGGGCGGCCCTGGGGGCCCTTCTGTGGGGGAGTGCGGGGAGAGGGTCTGTCATGTCAGGTTTGTGGNCCCTGGGGGCCCTTCTGTGGGGGAGTGCGGGGGGAGGGTCTGTCAGGTTTGTGGCGGGGGTGTTGGAGCGAGTGACAGTGTCTGGTGGCGGTGAGAGGGTTTGGAAGGGGTGACAGTTCGGGAGGAGTGACAGAAGGAGTGACAGGAGGAGTGAGGGGTGTGCTGGGGTGACGGGGATTGGCAGGTGGATAACGCGACGGTCTCTGACAGATCTGGGTGTGAAAGGGTGGTCGGACTTCGCCTGGCTGATGTGCTCCCTTCCCCTGTCTGTGTCTTGGGACACTGAGGTGTTACTAAGGCGTCGGGACACTCCCAGATGGGGACATCTGCATGAACAAGAAGTGAGGACGGTAGTAAGGCATCAGTGTCAAAACAGAGCTTTCTTTCATGGTCGTCTATGAATCTAAGTTATCCGACCTTGAAGAACGCAGCAAGTTGTATCTATTTTGTTATTTGCCATTTAAAGCCATTTTAGTATCCGTTCTTCTGGTTCGGTTCTTCTGTGTCTCACTTCTAACATCTGCTTCATGTGTCATAACTTGGTGTAATCTGCACCTTGATGTAAGTTAGAAGAATTAGTCATAAAGATCTAATTTCTGGTTTAGGTACAGAAAATATATGCATTTGTCCTGTCATAAAACTTAAGGTTAAAGATCACAGGAGGCCTTTTCTGTTCTGTATCTCTTGACACATATGGAATAAATGAGTGTGCCATTTGACGCTCTGTAGACAGCTATAAACTGATGTAAGGAGTCTGATACAATGTGAAGCAGGGAAAAAGCAGTTGGAGGTTTTGCAAGGTGTAATGGTCCTTTATCAGGTCATTACAGTAGTAAAGCATTGATCAGTTTTCCCTGCCCATGAAAAGCAGGTTTTATAGTTTCTTTCATTAACATGACCTGGGAAAAAAAATCTGTTTGCCAGTGAATGCATTATACTCTTTACTTATCAATTGCAGTTATTGCTGCATATATCCAGACCACATACAAGTATAGATGCCAACTACAGTAGAGAGAGTTACTGTGCACACTAACAGTAGCTGCTCTGAGTTAACTAGTAGGGTGACTTAATGGAAATATGTTGATTCCACAAAAGCAAAGTGTTTTGTAGGATGGTAATGTTTTCTTTCAACATTTTCGATAGGATTTAAGAAGAAAAGTTTGTCTAGGGAATCTAATTTGGGTAGATTAATAGAGAGTAGACCTTTCAAAGTGTTCCATTGCTTGTGTGGACTCAGGTTTCTAAATAAAAGAAGGGTGCTGGGCAGTTACTTTCCCTCCCTCACTTCAACTTCCTTTTCTGTAATGTAATGCTTTTTAAGGTTGTGGCATTTGCTAGACAACAAAGTGCATTACACTTTTCAGTTATCTCTTGATATTAGTTGGCTTTATTCTAGTTTATGTTCCTCATTTACCTAGGGACTGATGAGTTATTTGGGTTTTTTATTGTTGTGGGTGGTTGCTGGTTTTTGTTTTTGTTTTTTTGGGGGGGTTGTTTTGGGGTTTTTTTTGTTGCAGTTTTAAGCACAAGGTTAAAAGAGTTACACAGCACAATTGATATGAAAAGAGTACTACAAGCTAGGCAGTGAACAAAATACTGAATCTCTAAAATACCTCCTTAATTTTTTGACAGAGGTAAAAAAGAGTTTTCTCTTCTCTGGAACCATCTGTCCAGCTAAAGATTTTATTGTCTACAGAGTGGGTGCTCAGGTGGTGAAAAGGCTTGTCTTAAATCTTATGACTATAGTACCAGAAAACTAATTTTGAGGGCTAGGTTGGTGATCCCAATGAAGGGGGCTAATTATTGCCTACAAGTGATTACACCTGCACAAAATGCTCAGCTGATTGACCCCAAGGGCAGTAACTGAAGTGGTAGTAGCATGGAACAGCTGGAACTGATAAGGTTTGAAGGCAGCACAGCCAGATGCAGGAGATGATGTCTTACAGCTTGACTTTTCTAGTTCTAATTTGTAATGCCTTTTTTTGTCTGTACTGTAACTTTCCTTTATTTCAGATGCGTTCGATGTCTCACAAAGAACCTTTCCAGATATTCTGCAGATATAAAGTCATTACCACCCAATATAAAGGATAAACTGATTAAATTAATGAGTCTGCAAGGGCAAATAACTGATTCAAACATTGGTGAGGTAAGAACCCTCTCAAAACTGTTCTGCCTGTGGTAGTTAATACACAAGGATGAACCTAACTGAAACTGCATGAGACAACAGATAAATTCAGGCTTGATTACTCTGCCCATATTGTTACAACTTTTTTCTTAAAATCTATAATACTATATTATCTATATACTAAAATCTATAATACTACTAGTATTAATACTATTAATACACTGTATTAATAGTGATAATATTATGTTTGTAGTAATGTGTCAATTTAAGATGTTCTCCCTTCAGTGATAATTGACTTCTGTGTAATCACCTGACATAAATTATTCCTTTTCAGTATGAGAAATGAGGCTCCTGTTGCAAACCAGTCTCTGTTCCTGAATGTAGTATGTTTCAAGAAGCTAATGCATAATTTAATAATGAAAAGATTTCAGGAACTTGTTGCACTTCTGTTATATTCTATCACCATCAAGCACATGATCTTCATATAATTTATTTACATCTTGATTATTTGAAATATGATCATACTAGGGCTGGAAATCAATAGATAGTTCTAATTCTTCCATCCCTTTTGCTCACTTGTGTCTGTTAGTGTTTCAAATTTAAATCCATTCATCTGTAAATTCAGGGGCACATCTGCTTAGGTATCTATCTACTGTGATTTTGCTTAGCTTCAGAGGGAGGTGTGAGCACTGAGGAGAACTAAAGCTTGGCCTTGGTGAAACAGAAAAGTAATTCCCTGTTCATTCCTGCTTTGACCTATACCATATAAGAAGCAAATAGTATCAGTTTCTCAGAGTGGTGGAGCCAAAACTAGAGACAGAATCAGAAGTACTGTGGAAAACTCATAAACACAAATTTTTATCTTTAATATGCACCTTTTTTTTTTTAATTAAGTATTTAAGTAAAATCAAGAGTCTTATTTATTTATCTTGTTTGGCAAATTTGAGCTAAACAAGATTTGTTTTGACTATCTTTTCAGTAAGTAATCATCTGTAAGCATCCTAAGAGATGCATGTAATTAAAACCGTAGGAGTGTGTGCATAAATGCATAAAGCCTATTTGGACATTTTTGGTCTGGAAAAAGACTCGAGTTGAAGTTACAATCTTCCTCTCTCACAACTTCTCATCTGTCTTTCCCTTCATTCAGCAGCTGGTCTTCTCTTGGATCCTGTTTCCATCTGACACTGGGATATTCTGTTCTGGTTCTTTTTTCGTGTGTTTTTCCTTTCTCTGATCCTTCAGTTTCCTGCAATGTTACAAAAAAGCCTACCTATGGTCTTGTGGGAGTGCAAAAGCCTATTTAATGAGGATTTGGTAATGTAATGATAATGAGATTGTTTGTTTATAAGAAAGAATGTGTGTAGAATAATACTTTGGGCCAAAATATCCTTCAAATATTGCCCATATTCAGTAGATTTAAGTTTTGTTCAAAGTCAATATTTTTTTAGACTTCAAATTTCTTCCATCAAAGCTGTGCTAGGAAGTTTGAGGGTGTTATCCTTGCTAAACAAGTCTGTGCTGGCAGAAGCACTAGTGGTAGCAACTGTAACATCAGAGTGGTACTTCCACTGTTTCAAAGGTAGTGTTAAAGTGTTCCTACGCCAGAGGTGATCACATATACCATATTTTCTTCAGAGTTTTATTTCCTAGGACTGGTTGTAGTTCCCCTTCTCTAGTCACTATTTTCAAGGAGTTCTATGTGATGTCTAACATTACAAGTACTGTAGATAAAAAATATGCATGTTCTATGACATTGCAGGATCTGACTGAAATGGCAGGTTTTCATTACAGGTACTGCATCCTGCTGTAGAGTCTCTAGATCTCGGAGACTGTCGTATTTCAGATAATGCATTATTTCAGCTTTGTAACTGCAAGCAATTGAAAAAAATCAACTTGAATTCATGCAAAGAAGAGAGATTGGGAATCACATCAGAAGGTATGTTGTCTGTGCACAGATAATTGGGATCTCATTTTGGGTTTATTTTTCTTGTTAGAAAAATTGCAAAATGTATCTGGGGTAAATTGCTTTAAAAATCCCTCATGCTTCACCAATACAATTTAGAAGTCATTTCTGTGGTGTAAATTATGGCACTGATTACTTTATGAAAAAGAGCCATCATTTTACTCTCATGATTTCTGGTAAAACTATGCTACATTTGATCATGTCTTCTACTTCATCTTAATTATTCCTTCCTCAGAACTTGTTCCAGAGCTTTACCTGTCCGTACTGATGGGGTTGAGGTTTCAGGCTTGTTATTTCCCAAATTGCTTTTTTTTTTTTTTTTTTTTTTTTCCCCATTGTTTAATTAAATGTATTTGTTATTAAACAAGCTTATAGCATCTCCTTTCACTTAAAAGGCATGACTTAGTTTAGGACTTCAGGATTTCTGGTATTACTTTTAACTTCAAATTTCAAGTTGTATCAGGAGCTATTAGCTTAAAAGAATTAAGCTTGCTGAGTTCTATTTCAAACAAGTTTTGGTTTATGTTTTGATAGCACTTATTCCTTTGCTCCATTATTAATTCATCCTTGTTGAAAACTGAGGCAAAGTATTAATGTAGTACTGAGCTAACTAATACTGTACTTTAATCAATACTGGTTTGTCTTTTCTTATCACTGCATAGCAATACACTTATCTTTTTACTTATGTAACTGGTTAAACTTTTAAAATTGGATTCTATTTATTTTCAGTATCACTTTATTTGTGTACTTTTTCACCCCTAAACTACACTTCATGATGGTCTGCCCTCCTTGCCTTCTGTCCACTGATTTCTAGTCCAGTTCTTAAGGTACCAGCTAAGCCTTGAGTTCTCCATGTATACTTTTAATCTATTTGGGTAGAGATTCCTGATTACTTTGCAATTAAAATTGGGAAGTATAGTCCTTTATTGGCAAGGTCCTAGTCCATCCAACTTTACTAATTTTCCTACTTGTATGCTGAGACCGTTTTGATCTGAGAATCCATTATGATGCCTTTAATTTAAGATGGAACAGTTTTCTATCACCCATTTCAATTACACTCAGATAAGAAAGACCTCAAACCACCCCGTTTTAAACCCTTGTTGCCTTTTACTAATTGAGTGACCCTAATGACCATGACTGGTCTCACCTACCACACCAAAGTGCATCGTCTGCCCATGGGCCTTCAGTCCTAGCATGAGCCTGGGTCCAGTCCCGCTTCTGAACTCAGGGACTGGGTGGGGGAACCCTTGTAATTCCCCTCATCAGACCCACTTAGCACTCCAATAGAATTGGGCCACAAGGAGCAGAGACTGCTGATCCACCTTTGCAAACCCCCCTGAGCAAATCCTCATTAGCATTCCCAAAAGGATTGCTGGAGAGGAAGAAGACAGTGATAACATCTGCATATGGCTGAAGTCTTGCATATCATGATCACCATAACATAACTCACCATATGATCACCATAATTCTCTCTCTCTCTTCTCTTGCACACCTCCCCAGTCCCCCTGCACACACACCTTTCTAATTTTTGTTTCTCTGTAAATATATATACATACATACTTGTGGGCTATTTGTTTTCCTTAAGAATTGCTCCAGAATAACCTTTGACTGTTAGAGCAATAAAATAGCTATTTTTGTTTGAAGAGAAACAGACATGGTGTGATGTTTTCACCTTGATCTGATCCAGGGGTATTCCCATGCTCATTGGTTACCCTCAGAGGGAAACCCAGGCCTGGGAGGAGGATTGGATCCAGCTGCACCTAGGCTCCTCTCTGAGAAGGAGACTAGAAAGCAAGGGGGCCCAGTCCAACTCTCCTTTGGTTGTCATCTGGGTTGGGTCATGGGACATGAGAGCGGTGTCATAGGTATTCCTGGTCCCAGTCCTGCTTCTGAGCTGTTGTTATAATTTCTTGAATTGTCTTTGGACATGGCTGTTTGACTGCTTATCTTGCTTTTTGCCTGATACTGCACCACCAGTGGGACCTAGAACTATCATCAGTCTGCTGATGGATTTTATTTTTTTTTTTCATACATTCACTGATGATACTTCATGTACATAATATCCCTCAGGTTAATATCCCCACCTGCAGTATGTAGGGGAACTCGGCGTTTAGAAATTTTGGTCAGCATTGTTAATTGTAATTTTCTTTTTCTAATCCTTGAATTAAAATGAATTCAAATGTCTCTGTTTCTTTGACAGGTATTACAGCACTGGCCTTATCCTGTCCTTACTTGCGTGAAGCATCTTTTAAAAGGTGCTCCAATATAACTGACAGTGGAGTTCTTGCTCTTGCCCTCAATTGCCAGTTCCTACAAATAGTGAACTTGGGCAGCTGTTCAGGCATCATGGATGCATCTCTGCAGGCACTAGGAAAAAACTGTGAATTTCTTCACAGTGTGGATTTTTCATCTACTCAGGTAACAATGGTGGCAATTGGCTAGTTGACTTTGGTTCATTTATTTTTTAAAATTGGCATGATAAAATTGAAAGGGTTAGCTCTACTCTTGATAAGATTTAGAACCACAGTTCACTTCCAGTTTCCTCTGCTCAAGGAAAAGGAATTATATATTTTGCATCTTGATAACCATAAAAATACACATTTTGGTATTACAGCGTGTATTGTGGAAAAGTTTTTGTTTTGTTTTTTTTGTTTTGTGGAAAACAAAAAACTTTTCTTAGAATCTACCCAATGCTGGAGATTTTTTTCACTATCTTTATTTGGTGCAATTATTTTCTTCTATTTGTAAATGCAAAATATTTCTTTAATTAAAATGGAATCTTGGACAGATTATCTGTTTTCAGTTATGACAAACTGACCTGAATAATAGTCATACAGGGTGACAAACAATAGAAGCCCCCAGTAGAAGCAAAGACTCCATAATGAGTTCTGGTTCAAGAGCAACTGTGCTTTCTAAGTGGCTTTTCAGTTATCTTGTGGAGTCAACATGGAAAGAATGACATTTAAAATGTCAGAAAGGACAAGTAAGAGGATTTAACAACAGTTGGTATTTAGCACGAGAAGAGGAAATCAGATGCAACAGCAATACTGTAATACACCTCATAATTCCAGTAAGATAATGAAGTGGGGAAAAGGGTTTTTTTGCTTTAAGTATTGTTCAGTTGACTGTGATGGTGAGTGGTGGGAGAACACAGCAACCAGGCAGCCCAAGTGCCGGGTCCTGCACTTTGGTCACAACAGCCCCATGGGGAGCTCCAGGCTGGGCACAGAGTGGCTGGAGAGCAGCCAGACAGAGAGGGACCTGGGGGNCCCAGGGATCAGTGTTGGGCCTGGTTCTGTTTAATATCTTTATTGATGCTTTAGATGAGGGGATTGAGTCCATCATCAGCAAATTTGCAGATGACACTAAGCTGGGGGGGAGTGTGGATCAGCTGGAAGGCAGGAGGGCTCTGCAGAGGGACCTGGAGAGGTTGGAGAGTTGGGCTGATTCCAACGGGATGAGGTTCAACACGGCCACGTCCCGGGTCCTGCACTTTGGCCACAACAACCCCATGGGGAGCTCCAGGCTGGGGACAGAGTGGCTGGAGAACAGCCAGACAGAGAGGGACCTGGGAGTCTGGATCAACAAGAAGCTGAACATGAGCCATCTGAACATCTGAGCCCAGGTGGCCATGAAGGCCAGTGGCATCCTGGCCTGGATCAGGAACAGCGTGGCCAGAAGGTCCAAGGAAGTGATTCTTCCCCTGTACTCAGCGCTGGTGAGGCCACACCTCGAGTACTGTGTCCAGTTCTGGGCCCCTCAGTTCAGGAAGGAGATTGAGGTGCTGGAGCAGGTCCAAAGGAGGGCAGCCAGGCTGGTGAAGGGACTCGAGCACAGATCCTATGAGGAGAGGCTGAGGGAGCTGGGGCTGTTCAGCCTGGAGAAGAGGAGGCTCAGGGGAGACCTCATCACTCTCTACAACTCCCTGAAAGGAGGGTGTAGCCGGGGGGGGGGGTTGGTCTCTTTTCCCAGGCAACTACCAGCAAGACAAGAGGGCATGGTCTTAAGTTGTGCCAGGGGAGGTTTAGGTTGGATATTAGAATTTCTTTACGGGGAGGGTGATCAGACATTGGAATGAGCTGCCCAGGGAAGTGGTGGATTCTCCGTCCCTGGAGATATTTAAAAAGAGACTGGATGTGGCACTCAGTGCCCTGGGCTGGTAACCGCAGCGGTAGTGGATCAAGGGTTGGACTTGATGATCTCTGAGGTCCCTTCCAACCCAGCCAATTCTATGATTCTCTGAACTGGAAGCTGCATACTGAGTAACATCTGTTGAATCAGGATGTGAGAGCAGAGGAATGCTTAGTTGTGTGTTATACTGACAACAAGTTATAAAACCACCAAGAATCAAATAGACTAACCATGATCCATTATCCAGCTGCATGTAGAGTAGAATGATGAGCTAGAAAAGCAAGGCAATAAATACTAGCAGAGGTATGTAATGGGGGTCATAGATAAAGGGTTGCTTGTCTGTGTGAAAAGCAGCAGAACACTGCTGGAATGGATGGATGTGACAGAAAAGTCACTGGTATGTTTGGTCCATGTTTGCAGACAGACAGATAAGAACATCAAACAACCTGATATAAACAAAGAGGGACGGGTATGTATAAAAGGGAGGGCTGTAATAGCAAATGGCTTGATCCTTTTGCTGTTTTACTCCTCAGTCTTTACTGCCAGATTGGAGCTGTGGGGAGACAGCAACAGTGAGTGATTGTATGTTGAAGGGGAGTCAAGCACATAGCATTTGTAATGAAGTGTCAGATCTGGAAAACATGTAGCAGGTTCTTACTTAAGGTGCTATTATTCTTTCAGGTTTTCCAGAAGTAGGGTGTCAGAAGTAATTTCAATCTTTTATTTGATGTTTTTTATTATTATAATTTAATTCTGTTTCTTCAAACTGTTTTAATTACTCTTTTGTTCTTTTGCCTCTTTATATGAAATAGCTGTTTCACTGTATATGTGTTAAATGAGATGAAAACTTACTAAGTTACTAAATATTTCCATGTTTTTTTCTCTCTGATAATCATATGATGATAATGCGCTAGAATTCTGAGTCTCATTTGACTAAAAAGGCAACATAACAGGTATAAATTAAGTAAGTTTAGATGAAGCAGAGACACTATGGGTGGCTTATGCCTGCAGAAGGTGCAAGTCCTAACCATGTTCTTGTGTTTGATCACTGGAATGCATGGTAAAAATATCAAGTGGAACTGTGAAAGCTGTGTGAAAGACTAAAATAGTGACAAAGTTGTAAATAAATGAACAGGCAAAGAAGGGTACAGCTCACTTGCAGAAACAAGGAAGCAGATTTGAGCTGGACTGCAAAGGGACTAAATATCTCAAGATTTAAAAAATAAGCTCATCTGGTGACTGCAGGGAGGAAGTAAAATATTGTTGGATATAAAAGTGCAAAATAACAAGAAACAGGACAGGCAAGGCAAGGTAAGGATTGAACTAAGAAGGAAATGTAGCTCTGTATCCCTAGATGAACAGAGAGAGTGTGAGTGGAAGCTTGGCCTGAAGAGTTCTGCTACACTGGTCCAGGACTGTTTAAGATAACAAACATATTTATGTTTATTTACCAGTATGCTTATATCACCAACCTGAGGAGGAAGGTTTTCTACATTAACTCTGCACTCTACTGCTCTGCTTCTAGTGTGCTCCGTATCCCAGCAGTGTTAACAGGTAGAAACACAGGCTCAGGAGTCCAAATCCCAGAATCAATTAAACAGTGCATTTCTCCCTCAGTGTTCATTGGCTTGGTGTGTGGCAAATAATTATGGGAAAAATCTTACATGAAGTGGCTCTGCAAACTGCAGCAGTTTTCTGTGCAGTTTAGTTCTCTGCAAAATGTGTTGGCATAAAGCAGGAGTGTTGCAGGTTGCTGTTTTATCTGTCCAGACACTCCTCATGTAGAACAGAGCTGAGTTAGTAGTGTGCTGGTAGTTGGCTGCTGGTACTGGGCTGTGTAAGCCTTCCCTGGTGATGTACACAGAGTTTGGTGACAACTGGTCTGTCCCGAGAAGCTGATTTATTTGTGGCTTGGTCATAACTGCAGGTGGTTTATCCACAATGTAACAATATATCCCTTCATGAGAATGGGCAGTTGTGACATGACAGACAGTGCATGTAGGTATTCAGTAGAACTGAGGGGACTTTTGTTTCAAAGCAAAACTAGTTTTGTGCTGTCTGACTGTCAAAACCACACACTCGCAAGCATCAGTACAGTATCATTCAGTGTCTTGGGGAGATAAATGTGCTGTCATATTGATATCCTACCAAGCTGGGTACTGACAATACATGCCATTCCTACAGGCCTGTGTGTGCATCCGTGCTGGGGAATCCCTATCCATTCTCCATTTCCACTGATCTGACCCTTTCTTTTGCAGTTTGGTACAGCAGACTTGCAATAGAGGGCCAGAAGGCAATAAGACAGTTTGTGCAATGGGAATAATCAGATTTTTTAAATAGAAATGAAGCCTGTGGTCTGTGGATTCTGACTGTCAAATTTGGCTGAGCCTTTCTGTGTGCATTTGATAAGTACAATTCCTGGCCTTTCTTACCTTCTAAGGAAAAAAATGTCTTTCATCTGTCCTCTCTCTTGCAGGTAGTCATTGTCTCATGGCACTCTGTAGCCAATCACTTTGATAAACCTTTCAGTGTGTCTATGATGACTGCTCTAAGACTGCTTGTTTGGGGGATTTTTGTCTGATGAAGATGGTTTGCTTCAAAATAAATAAGACAGCAGATGAAAGACTGTCATGATTTTTTTTTTTTTTTTTTTTTTTTTTTTTTTTTACCCCTAACCCAGGAAACTTCATTCAGGAACATCTCTGGCAGTCCTGGAATCAGGAATAAAAATTAGTCAGCAGAAAGAGCAGAAGTGTTAGTGTTTTAAACTCTGTATATTTAAGAGCCATGCTTTGACAATAGCAGCCAGTGGAAAGCCAGGCTGGATCACATGGTAGAAAGCCAGGCTGGATCACATGGTAGTAAAGTGCAACAGTATTTAATAAACTGAAAAAAGCATACATTGATTTTTTTTCTCTGCAGTTTGAAAAAATTGAACTTAAATCCTTTGTGTTCGTAATATGTTTTTGTTTTTTCCACTAGGTAACAGATGATGGCGTTGTAGCACTAGTAAGTGGAACATGTTCAAAGAATTTAAAGGTAACTTATTTGACCTACTAACAAAGAAATTAATAAAAGCAAATAACTGTTTGTTTTTGTTTTTTTTTTATACAGTAAGTATTACTGCTGAGAGATGTTTTTATTGACTGACTTTTGCCTTTCTGTGTGTATACATTTGCCCTGAATTAGTTACAAACTGAGTATTTTCTGTTTCTCTGTGGCAGTGCTGCAGACCAGGTTTTTGAGAACGTCAGTCTTCTCAAAATGAGCTTGCTTCCATTGAATGTAGTATGCTCATTTTAACTCATTGTAGAGAGCTGTATAACAAATGCAAAGGAATGCTTAACTTACTCCCTTTTTTACTTCTGAGCTATTTCTTGATTCTGAACACTGAGCCAGAATTCCATATGTGGATGATTTCATGGATTTAAGAAATCAGCTAGCACTTCTGCATATTTAAATCTCTAGCTCATGAAAGCAACTGTGAAAATGAAGTTGTCTTTGCATAAAGATTCTCTAGGCACTGAAGCAGTGATAAAATGGAGAAGAGGCATCCAGTACCTATACATCATTCCATAAATTATGTTCTACCTTTTTTATATGGTACATTTCTTATATGTGTGTATTTCTTTGCCTTTATAAAGGCTTGTTCTGAATCCAAGCTATTAATCTAGAAACTAAGGGGTGAAAGAAGTCATACTTTTGCTAGTCTATAATGTTTAATAAAAGAACCAACCCTAAACAAAAGACCAAATATGGATCAACTGGCAGTATTAATAACCTGAAAAAAAAAAAGAATTGTTATTGTTTGATTTGGACAGTGAACAAATTTGGGTTTATTTTTGTCCATCTGATTTTGGTTGGTTTGGACAATATTTTTAGTCTCTATAAATCTTTTGATATAATATGAAATTGTTATTTTTTTCAGACCATAGCAACGAGAGATTTTTTTAAAGAAAAATTTACTGGAAGTGACTTGAAAATATTGTGGTTTTAGCTGGCTACACCTCTAGCTATAGCAAAACATTGATTCCAGATGTTCTGAACAGCTCTGAGACTGTGCATGTAGTCTTCATGGGACACCTCTTGCATCCAGGCTACAAATGTAAAAGCAGTGTGTATCAGTGTCGTGGGGATTAGGTCATTTGGACTCACTCACTCTCAAAAGTCTTCAGTACCTATTTCTTAAAACACAAATATTGTAATAATTCTTCATAAGTTTGTTGTAATAAGTTTTGGGTTTGCTATTAAGTAGAGTGGAGTTGTATAAAGCTCCTAGTGCATTCCTAGGGGGTTTTAACCTATTTCCCAGCAATGTTGGTATAATTACTGTATCAGTGTTATCCTTTCCTCTTCTGTCCAGTGTTCACAGTGAATTACATTCTCATGTGCAAGCCCTTTTCCTTCAAGCCATAGAAATGCAGTTCCATTTATCTTTATTAAACATTTTTAGCTTTCAAAATGTGGCCAGTGGTGCTTCCTGGTCACATTGCTGTAACTGTTTTTTCTTCAGAAGTGCATGGGCTCTCTTTGGTGTGTGCTGCGTATGGGTGCCTGTGGGAATTGTGCTGGATCAGTAGGAATGAGTTAGGCAGCATACATAAGCATTTATTCTTAGAGCAAGTGCAGAGGGAGGCCACAAAGATGATCAGAGGGCTGGAGCATTTATCCCGTGCAGATGGGCTGAGAGAGTTGGGGTTGTTCAGCCTGGAGAAGAGAAGGCTGTGAGGAGACCTTGCAGCAGCCTTCCAGTACATGAAGGGAGCCTACAGGAAAGCTGGGGATGGACTTTTTCACCAGGGTGTGTAGTGATAGGACATGGGGTAGTGGTTTTAAAACTGGAGGAGGGTAGATTTAGATTAGATATTTTGGGAGAAATTATTTGCTGTGAGGGTGGTGAGACTGGCATAGGTTGCCCAGAGTTGTGGATGCCTCCTTCCTGGAAGCGTTCAAGGTCAGGTTGGATGGGGCTTTGAGCAACCTGGCTGAGTGGGAAGTGTCACTGCCCATGTCAGGGGGGTTGGAACTGGATGATCTTGAAGGTCCCTTCCATCCCAAACCGTTCTATGATTCTGTTATAAGATCAGATTCATCAATATGATGTTAAGAAATGGAGTGTTGAGGTGGTGACCTTTGATTTCAGAAGAACTACTGGGAAATTTCAGTTATGCTAGACTAACCAGGGATTTTATGGATTTTGCTTGTTTTCCTGTGGGTCTTAAAATTCTGTAACTAGCAGGCACATTTATAAAGCTTCTTACTTTACTGAGAGGCATTAAGATTCTGCATTCCACTTACTAAATTAGCTAGAAGCTATACATATATCATCTTTAGTGTATCTTCTGTGAATACTGTTCTTGTTTTCTGTCATAATTTTGTACAAAGTTGCATTTACTACAAAAGGTCTTTCTCATTTCTGTGCTCTTTCAAGATCCTTGAAGTTTATAATTTGAAAAGAAACTCTTTCACAATAAACAATGAGGTTATTTTATTTTGACTGCAGGATCCACAAGGTACATTTTCTCAAACCCTATTTTCGTTACATTTGATTGTATCTTTTCTGCATTTCTGCTTCTCTGTTATGTTTTTGGATTGTGTATGAATTGTGTTGTTAAAGGTTATCTAGAGGGTGGGAAAAAACAGTTGGTGATACATTAATTTGTTTTTAATTTATTCTTTCTCTAGCATGTACAACAGGTACTAGTTATACAACTGCAGACAAATGAAGGAGAGACCAGGTCTTATTCTAGTCTTGGAAGAACTTTATCGTCTTCTTTTAAGAACTAATCAGATAGATAGATATTAGGAACTTCAGCAGAGAGTTATGAATCCTGCCTATACTGGGAAACCCCAGAATTCAGTTCAGATTCTGTTCTCCTGGAGAACATATTGCTAGAATGTGTGTCATAGGAAAATTAATGGTTTCAAAGGGTTTTCTCAGTTGTGCTGAACGATACAGTTGTTCTGGGAAGAAGAGGTTTACATTTTTTGGTTTTGTCTCTTCATAGGAAAGCTGTCTCTTTTCTTTTTTTCTTGAGGCTATTTTTTTTTCTGGTCTTTTCAGAACTGGATATAGGGTCAGTCCACAGAGGAGTGCATCTTTGCATTGGTTTCTTCTGGTTTGGGGATTTCTGAAAATGGTTGGACAAAGGAAAGGTCTGCCTCCAAAACTGTGGATGCTCTGACAGGTTTCTTGTTACTGCTCTTTTCATAACAGGAGATCCACATGGAACGCTGTGTGAATCTGACTGATGTTGCTGTGGAAGCTGTCCTTACTTGTTGTCCCAAGATACACATTTTTCTGTTCCATGGATGCCCACTGATAACAGGTAGGTTAAATCATGCAGGGAGTAAGAAGAGTAATTACTTCCTTATTGTACCTCTTTGAATTCTGGAAAAGCCCACTATACTTCATAAATAATCTCAAATAATAATTTACTAGAAAAAATAATTGTACACTGAGATTTTTCAAAGCAAGGTGAGAGTTTTGCTTTGAAATGTGGCAGCCTTCAGAGAGATTTTGTTGTTGTTGTTTTGTCAGTTCCCCCTCCTCCTCTCCCCCTCAGCATACTGGTGAAGTTGATAAGGGATCAGAAAAATATGTTAGCATCCTAAATCTCTACTCTGCTCCAAAATTATGGAACGGCATCTTTCAAGAATCAGTGGAATGGAGTAGGACTGATCAGGCTGAAAAAACAACTTTAGACAGGCTATGATCTATTGTGGGATTTTTAAGCTTAGTTGGTTGGTGAAGCTTTACAGTTATGTGACTGGAGAAAGACCCGGGTGGGTTTGAATTACTACAGGTAAAACTGATGTGTGATATTGTAATAGCAAGATAAGCATAAATGCAGGTATGTAATAGAATTATTTTGCTGTTTGCCTAATTTCTAAATGCTACCCATCTGTGTTCTGAATGAATAACAAGAAATTCCTTTGTTCTTTTGCAGATCGTTCCCGAGATGTTTTAGAGCAGCTGGTCATATCAAACAAAATCAAGCACGTAACATGGACTGTTTACTGATTATTTGTTGTGTACTTAGGAGTGTAAAGTTTACAGATGGGAGAGCTCTATTAAAGCAAGCACCTTGGAGAAATAGTTGGTGACTTCTGTACTACCAGATTGCTTGCCTCGTTGTTTCCACCAGAGGTCTCCATCACCATTCCAGTCCTTTCCTGTGAGTCTTGGCTTCCCCGTTGTCTCTACTTAAGAGCCCTGTCTGTCTTTGCATCACTAGCCATACTTCATTAAGAGAAGAGTTAAACTGTAATTAATATTACACTGCCATCACTCGACCTCCTTGAAGTATGGGATTCAGCTACTGCTTAGCATTTTAGCTGCATATACAAACCCAATTTAACTGAGTCTCTGCTCCAAGTTTGTATTATGATAGTGTAGTTGCAACTAAATGTACCAAGACCAACATTAATATTAACAGTTATGCAGAAGTGTCTGTAAAGTTGGGACTGTAATCTGACAGGAATCAACAGACAGAAGTAGTGAGTGGAGGTGGCATTAACAGCAATGTGAATTTTAAGTAGTAATAAACAGTCTCCTTTTACCATGTAACTTTTGCTACATCTAGAGGAAAAAACATAGGCACCTTTCTTTTGATGTTACTGATGCTGCAGATGCCTTGTTTTATTTACGTTCAAATACTTGCTGGATTTTTTACATATCCAAAAGTAAAGTCTGTGAACATGTAAACAAAATCGCCTTGAAATTATTGTGGTGATGTAAGAAATTTCAGAGTAGTAGCTATGACCAATAAAAAAAAATCAGTTGTGTATCATAGAATCATACATAGTTTGGATTCAAAGGAACCTCAAGAATCATCCAGTTCCACACCCTCCTCAGGGAGACTTTCACTGAACCAGATTGCTCAAAGCCCTGTCCAGCCCAGTCTTGAACACTTCCAAGGAGGGGGTATCCACAACTTCTCTGGGCAACTGTTATGAATCCTGGTTTAGGATCCTGCCATCTATGCTGATTTTTTTTAAAATTTTTTTATTATTAATAAATAAGTGGAATGCACCACACTCAGAAGAGAACATTTAGCAATATGTTTCAACAATATATTTTATTGATAACAAAGTTGAATGCACCTGATTAATTACTGCGTTTTCAGACTTGGGTTAGAATGATACCCAGAGACACGAGACACAGAAGGATAAGGAACAGTCTCCTTTTGAGTCACAAGGTAAGAATTGACCCCCCTTACTCTCTCAACTCCTGATAGAATTTAGGTGCAGCTAGATCCAGGCTTATTCTTGGGCTTGGTCAACAGTTTATGTCTAAAGACTTATCTGCACACAGTTTCTAATACTATTAAGTAGCTCCACAGATTAGTAATGTTTCATTAATATTAATTCAGCCTCCTATCAGTAACTTACCAAAGATCTGCCTTGGTCTCTGTACCTTGAGCCAACAAGGGAGCACTGCCATGGAGCCATGCTGCCTAGTAGGGAGAGCTCAAAGGAGGCTCATTCAGGCTGTCATAATTATGAAATAAAGTGGTTGGCCAATTGTCAAATTACCCCAGTGGGAAAGGTATGCATGAGACTTCTTGTACCCAGGGCTTCCTTTGTTCTTTGATATATTAGTCTTGGAAAAATCACCTGCATATGTTAATCACGTGATTGGTGTTCCAAGCATTGATGCTCACTGTTTCACTCTGCTCCTTTGTGGGTGTCAGAGGACAGACAGAAACTAATGGAGTTCATGTCTTTGCTGCAGCTTGGCCTTTACCTGCTTTGGAGCCTGTACCAAATTGTTGTTAGTTTGGTTAAAGGGCTGGGTGCATCCATCACAGAAACCTGTTCCAGTGTCTCAGCACCCTCACAGCAAAGAATTTCTTCCTAATACCTAATTTCAATCTACTCTTTTTCATCTTAACACCACTACCCCTTGTCCAGTCACTCCATGCCCTTGTAAAAAAGTTCCTCCCCAGCTTTCCTGTAGGCTCCTGCACATACTGGAAGGTCACTATAAGGTCTTGTTGCAGCATTCTCTCCTCCATGCTGAACAACCCCAACTTTCTCAGTCTGTCTTCACAGGAGTGGTGCTGTAGCCCCCTGATCATCTTCATGGCCCTCCTCTGGACTTGCTCCAACAGGTCCATGTCCTTCTGATGTTGAGGGCCCCAGAATTTGGCACAGTACTCCAGGTGGGATCACACAAGAGTGGAGCAGAGGGGAAGAAGCACCTCCCTTAACCTGCTGGCCATGCTGCTTTTGATGCAGCCCAGCATACAGTTGGCTTTCTGGGCTGCAGATGCACATTGCCTGCTTATGTTGAACTTGTCACAGACCAGCAGCCTCAAGTCCTTTTCCTCAGGGCTGTTCTCAGTTCATACTCTGCCCAGTCTGTAATTGTGCTTGGGATTGCCCTAAAGCTTCTTGGCCTTGTTGAACTTCATGAGGTTGGCATGGATCCCTCCCTCAAGCCTGTCAAGGTCTCTCTGGATAGATGAGCAAATATTTACTTGCTCTTGTTTTGCCTTTGTTTCTGTATGAAAATCCCTTTAGGGAAAAAAAACACATTGGTTCTCATAAACATAGCAGTGAGTGAAAAAGGACCAAATTTAGTGTCTGAGTCAACACATCTCAGGATGGTAGAATTCAGCAGAGTATATTTTCTGTATGCAGTTTATTTCTTCTCCAGAAGCTGAAATTTGCAACCAGTTAGATATTGTTAACTGTAGTCATACTAAAGAAAAAAAGAAGAGTAGAGTGAGCTTATTACATGATGAAGCAGTGTCACTGAAGTTATAAGTTATGGTCATTTGCTTTCTTGAAGCAGCATAACCTCTAGTGAAACCTATATGACTTCTACATTAAACTTTTTTAAATGCTAGCAGTTTTAGCATTATACAGGGCAGGTAGCACACTATGTTGATACTCTGCATCTGGAGGTAGCAGGGTTTAGCTTGGGTGGTCCCTACATGGATCTGGTGACACTTAGAAACCCATGAGTTTAGGCAACCATAAGGAATGTGTTTAATTTATAATTTAGTGTTTGTGTTTGGATAGTTCTCAAAACTTGTTGAACTATTCTTTGTGACCATGTACATCTGAATCTGCTCCTAAACCTTTTTCTTCAACCAGCCTTGCTTTCTGAGTGAGCACCACATACTTCTTCACATTTATACACTTCTGGCACATCAGCTGGTATTTGGATAGCTGTAGGTACATCGTGTTCCATTCTGCAGTTGTTAGTTCTGCATTACTGATTGTTCAACAGTTAATTGCTAAACGTGACAGTTCCTACAAGATGGCTCTGGAAATATTGGTTCTTCAAGTGGATGCATTTACAGCCTCTTCCCTCTGGATCAAAATTTTTTTTATTATTATTTTTTTTATTTAGTCTGCATCTCTTTGATGTAGCTAAGAATGACTGTGGAACTTGCTGTCCAGCATTTCATCAATGGAAGAGAATAATTATATCCAACTTTTATTCCCTGATTTTATTTAGTTACCTTCTGTTCAGAAACATCACAGCAGGAAAGATTTCTTCATCCCTCACAAGCTTCCCATGGTGATAGTTCGTGGTTTTTATCTCTGCAAAATGAGGGAATGCAGATTGTGTGACCCCTCTCTAGGAGATTAAACGTAAAGTTACCTGATAGCTATTACTATTTAGTCACCTTCCACTTACTAAAGACATTTAGAAAAAACCTTTAAGAAGCATATTTTAGAATTGTATACAACTCTTAAATAATTACTCTGCCAGCCTCAAGGAAGGGTAAATTTTTATTACAGAGGGGAAAGAGGAGTTTGAAATTAGTTACTTTGACATTTAGAAGAGATATCCAGAAAAGAGCAAGGCACTTTCATTGAGCATAGTATGAGCTCTAATAATCTAGCAGAGAGTCTTACAAAGAACAGCAATAACTTTCTCTGTAAAGTGGCTGCAAAAGTCTGGGAAAGCAGTGCCAGTAATCTTTCAGCCACTGCCTTCTCCCTGCAGCAGTATGCTGGGAGTCCAAAACATTTCACAATAGTGTAAGAGAGCAAGACATGAATATACATGAAAAACATCAAGCATGCAGACTCTTACATGTAACTCATCTTTGGATTTGCACTCCAGCTCAGGCCCCTTTGAATACAGGTTTCATGTAATTTTTACCTCAAATGGAACAAAAGCTTCAGTATGACCAAAATCAGTACAATGAAAGCACAGTAATCTACATCAAGAGATATGTTCCATGTTTAATCCTCATTTTCATTTTACATACTTACAAAAAGAAGCCAACCACATGAGACAAAATTCTTTAGGAAGTGAGCTTCAACAGTTTTCTGAGCTATTTGTGGGCTGGTAACTCCAGACAATACTTGATGTTAATCCATTGTTTTCTTGTCTAGTATATTCAGGAAGTGAATATTCTATAACTTTGTGCAACTGGCTGTGAATGCTGTGGCTTAAAAACTGATGCCTGCCCGGGTCACCAATGAGCACTTCAGTTTGCTGTATCCTGATGCATTTTCTCAGCCATTGATGCAGACCATCAGCAAGTTGTTCATCATAAAACATATCTCCTAGAACAATTAGGTCCCAGTTGCCAGCCTCTGAATTAATGATGTTCTTAATGGTGATGGGGAAGGGATTCATGTGGTTCAATTCACAGTTCAAGATCATTGCCATTCCTGCAACTGAAGTCAGAGTGAAATGAAAGTTACATTTTAGGATTCTGCTGTTCAGTCCCATAACAAATTTCCTTGACACATCTTTCTCTTAAATGTTTGTTTATCCTATCTAGGGACTTCCACATTTTACATTATGGGGCAAAATCTGGCATAAAGTGATGGAATTTTGTCTTCATTGCACCATGACACAGGGAAGAAATATTCTTGGAAGGAATACCAATGAACACCAATCACAAATAAAACCAGAATATCCAACTGCCTGAATCTATGGATATACTTCCTCTCTAACCAATGAGTAATTAAATTATGAATAAACTTAATCAGTAAGTCAGTTATGGGAAAACTAAGTGTGGGGGAAAAAAGGCAAAATCTAGGCCCCAACATAAAGTACAGGAAAATGTACTACAGAAAGCCATTGTGCAACCTGTGCTTGGACTTTTCTTCCAAACCAGCCATGATGATGTACAGGAACACTTGATAGAAACTTTGCTGTTTATTCATTTTAAGTATTTGTGGAAATATCCTCAGCACAAGAGAGGCTGGTACAACCCAGCTTCTAGTACTGGCAAAAAAAAAAAAATTAACCTTTTCAGCATTCTTTGAACTCTGTTTGGAACCTGAATTTCTCTCAAATGAAGTAAAGAAAAGCCTGAGTTAAATGGGCTTTAAAAAATACTCATTTCTTTAATTAATATTTTTAAACAGAGATGAAAACAAAAAGGTCTTACTAGGGTCAATGTCATTAGCAAGGACTTGTGATGCACCACTCATCATAGCAGCTATTGCTGTTGCTCCACATCCACTTCCAAGATCCAAAACTGATCTTCCTTTAACAACACGTGGATTATCTAGGATGTACCTGAAAAAAAAACCCCCAAACTTAAAGCACAAATTTCTCAGTTTTGCATTACACTGTATAGGAGCTCTTGTCATACATGTAATGAATCATTACATCTTGAAAACACAATTCCCCATCTGCAGCTAGTACCTAGATCCTTACTAGTTTCTGCTGATGGAACAATCAAGAACTATCACCTTGCTCTCATACTTCTACCCCACCTCCCCCCAAAAAAGAAGAAATCAAGTGTAGTAAACAATGTTTCATTTCAAACAGCTTCCTTTCCAACAGGAGAGCTAATATCTGTCTAATAAATAGACCCAGACTACAAGGTGACTAGAATACTTGGCATCAGAACAGGAAAGTAAGGATTTCTAGAAATTAAGGAAAACAAACTGACTGAAGAAACATGAAGATGTATGTGCAGTGAGTATTGCACCCATCAAAGGACAAGGCCCAACCATTGCCCTAAAATACTGCTTATACAACTGCTTGGAAGAAAGAAAACTTTTTTCTTTTTCTGTTCCTGAGCAGACAGAGATGCAAATACTTCTGCTTAACGTTGTTTGTGAGTACCAACGAGAACATGAGAATAAAGCAGCACTGAGCAGAAAAAGTATCTTAGTTCAGTTGCTGACACCTGCTGGAAAACCTGCACGTTGGAAATGGAGAACTGACAGCTGGCAAGCAGTGGTTATGTTAAGCACTACTAATTATACAGTCATTACTGAGGGTTCAGAATTCTAACAATTGCCTTGAAATTCAACAATCTTCTGCAAAGGGGAGGGCCCTAAGTGACAGGGGCAAGAGGCCTAGAGGATGTAAATTACTACAAGTTGCCATATAATTTACTACCCATTGCCAAAACTTATGTTACAAGTAGAAATAGGAAAGGATTCTACATTTGTGTTGTCTTCTGGCGTGGAGGCTGATGGCTGACTCTTCATCCAGGGTTACTGGTCAGCACAGCTGCTGCAGGTGGGTTCCAATGCAGAGAATTGTAATGGAAAGACTGGTGCAAATGGTGGGTGGGTGGATGGACATAGGGAAATGCCTGGATGTAGAAACACCAGCAGGAATGTCAGGAGGAGGCCTAATAAGAGTGTCAAGTATTAATGGCATGTAGATCCCTGTGAACCCAGATTGGGAGAACAAAAGACAGCCTACCCTCAAACTGGATTTGGTTCAAGCCATTAAGAGACCACAGCAGGAAGGTAGAGACCAAGACCAAAGATGCAAGGGACCCAGGAGACATGGTAAGGACATGACATCCATCCCGTGTCTCCTGTTCTACATTTCATCATAAGGAATCCTACCAGACAGGTAGTACTTGTGAGTATGTGGTTATGAATTCCATGAGTGAACCTGGCTCAGTTTTAATGAAAATCACCTTCTCCTGTCAGGTCTGGCACCCAGCAGCAAAAGGAAGACTAGGAAAGGTGTGGGGCCCCTCAGAAAGGAAATAAGAGAACTAGTGGCAAGGGATATGGAGACAGCTGAGTTTCTCAACAACCTCTTTACCTCAGTCTTCACTGGCAAGGGCACCAGCCACACTCCTGAAATCACAGAAGGCAATGACAAGTGTTGGAAGGAAGAACTGACAACTGTAAGTGAAGATCAGGTTTGTGACCATCTGAAGAACCTGAAAGTGTACAAGTCCATGGGACCCGATGGGATACAGCCATGGGTACTGAGGAAACTGGCAGATGTGGTTGCTAAACCATTGTCTATTATATTCCAAAAGTCATGGCAGTCCAGTGAACTCCCTATTGATTGGAAAAGGGGAAACATAACCCCCATTTTCAAAAAGGGAAAGAAGGATGATCTAGGGAACTATAGGCCAGTCGGTCTCATCTCTCTGCCTGGTAAGATCCTGGAGCAGATTCTCCTGGAAGCATTGCTGAAGCAGATTAATAATGAAAAGGTGATTGGGTATAGTCAACACAGCTTCAGCAAGGGTAAATTGTGCCTGACAAACCTTGATGCCTTCTATGAAAAGGTCACAGCATCAATAGACAAGGGAAGAGCAACCGGCATCATTTACCTGGCAACGCCTTCAAGACTGTCTGGCATGACATCCCGGTCTCCAAGCTGGTAAAATATGGGTTTGATGGATGAACCATTTGGTGGATAAAGAACTGACTCACCTGGAGTACTGTGTCCAGTTCTGAAGCCCCTATTACAGGAGGGACTTGGACGTGCTGGAGCATGTCCAGAGAAGGGCCACAAGGATGATCAGAGGGCTGGAGCACCTCTCCCATGAAGACAGACTGAGAGAGTTGGGGTTATGCAGTCTGGAGAGGAGAAGGCTCAAAGGAGAAGCCTTATTGTAGCCTTCCAGTATCTGAAGGGGGCCTACAAGTAAGGTGATGAGGACCTTTTTAGGATGTTGGGTAGTGAAAGGACAAGGGGGAATGGATTCAAACTAGAGGAGGGTAGATTTAGTTTGGAAGTTATGAAGAAGTTCTTCACCATGAGGGTGGTGAGACACTGGCACAGGTTGCCCAGAGAGGTGGTGGAAGCCCCATCCCTGTAAGTTTTTAAGGCCAGGCTGGACAGGGCTCTGAGCAACCTGATCTAGTGGGAGGTGTCCCTGCCCATGGCAGGGGGGTTGGAACAAGACAATCCTTAAGGTCCCTTCCATGATTCTATGATTCTACTGTTACACTAATCCTGCAGCAGTATCTGCTACTTTGAAGCTCTTCAGATGTTCTCTTTTCTAAAGGGCACCCAGGCAGGACATCTGTGCAGAGGCTCAGCAGCTCAGCAGCTCAGCAGCTCAGCTGGCTGGCAATACTTGCCCTGCAGCCTCCACTTCCCTAAGGACAGGCTGTAGTTCAGCAACAGGATGGAGGACAGGGATGGGACTGCCACAGAAAGCACTCCATTTCCCCTTCTAAAGGCTATGCTTGGCTTTGCAATGACTTCCCTCTGGTAACTTCTGTAGAACATGATCTGGCCTAATGCTGCAAGTCCCTTGCTTCCAGCTGAGTGGTTCTCAAGTTACTGCTAATGTCTGTGGTGGCTGAGGACAGCTGGAAAGGACTGCATCTCCTGGCATGCACACAGTGCATTACGCTGCTGTTGGAGACTGCTGTCTGCTGTGCTGGGTTTAGGAGGCATCTTAGGTTACACCAAGAGGAACAGCTTGAAATAGGAGATTCCTAATGTTGTAGAAATGCCAAATGAGAAAGGAGAAGAGTTACGGAAGCAGCATGTTTTCAGCCTCCCTTTTTTCTTTACTTTTCCTGATGATGCAGCTAATTTCTGACATCTCCAAGATATCAAAACAAGTGCATAAAAAATAAGCCAATAAAGTAGTGAAAGACCAGTTACTTATTATTGCTACCCAAATATCTGGGCATATGAACCATACAATAACAAAACATAGATATTGCCTTACATAATTTAATAATGCAATGTTTAGGGGTGCTCTAGTTCATCAGCATGGCAGGTTCATCAAGTCACTGTATCACTGTAAGACTCATCCTTTTCCTGGTGAAAAACACCCTCCTATTTATGCTTTCTTGCAGAAAACCAGCAAAGCCCCAGTTCAGATCCTTCTTTTCCCTCTATGGGGGGGAATATCTGATAGCTTGTTCTTTGCTGTAACAATTACAAACTTTTCCTGCTGTTCAAAGTGAAAGGTTTCTTTATAAAGACTAGCTGGGAATCAGAAACATTAAAGACATTTGGACAGTAAGCAGACAAAACCAAAACATGGCTTCTGACATGACTAAAGGACAGCCACAATAGGGCTTGGCAATAAGGCTGCTGAAATCCTAAATGATGAAAATGGTTCATGCTAACCATTACTCCAAGCACATCAGCATAAATCTCTTCTCAACAGACCAGATACACATCCCTACACTTGTCTGTCTCCTACAAAAACAAACAAAACAACCCAACTACCTCATGCGTTATGACAAAATAGCAATACTGCTGTTGGGATTGACAATGAATGACAGAATTAAAGACATCACTATGTTTTGATGGCAACCACACAGCCCCTTTTTCACAGACCCAAATTCAGCCCTGTTGTTGATGCATTGCCACTCAAGACAACAAACTGCAACTTGTGAGCCAAGAGTTATTCTATACGCAGCAGGTGCTGACACTGAAAAAACAGACTGTTTATCTCCTGTATAAGCAGAGAGGAACATGGATAATGCACTTTCTTACAAGGCAAATACACACTAGGAATCACCACAAGTAGAGCTAGGTCTGACACCTTGGCCCACAACACCCTGGACTTCAACAACTTTGGTGATGCATGCTGCATACCTGGAGAGGGCCTGGCCTCCTGGCCAGTAAATCGCCCAGAAAGGGTCCCCATAAGGCCATAGGTCAGGTTTTTCCCTCCAGAACCTGCAGTGAGGAGTGAGGAGGCGTAGTCGTATCTCTGGTGTGAGATGCCCACTGCTAGTGACCTCTGTGTTCTCCTCCAGAAATGCTCTCACCTCAGGGTCCAGAGACTTGCCAGAGCTCCAATGGCAGCAGCGCTTCCAGCGAAGAGAGGGACCACCCCTCCTGCTCCTCCAAGCTCTGCCAAAGGTGTTCTGCCTGCCCACAAGGAGGAGGCACTTCCAGCTGTGGAAGGCCATGTCTCCCCAAGGACAAATCCTCCCCACGGAGAACTTGGGAGTACAGCTTATCTGATGAGTACAAGAAGGCTGGAAACAAACTCACAGGATGCTGTTTTTCATAGTGATGGATCACAATTCCTGAAAGAAAAACAATGCTACGTAGGTGATGTTTCTTCAGTGGCTTCATGGCCAAGCATCATCAGGACTTCAGGAAGAGGAGATTGATGTGAGCCCTATTTTGTAATTGTTTTCTCTCTCCCATGGTGGTTTTCATAAAAAATGAGAATAATGCATGAAGAAAATCAGCTTTAGCCCACCCCTGTCACATTTGCACAACAGGAGAACTGTGGTCAGCTTCGCCATCTAGAGCTGTGCAGATTGTCCTTAAAAATAAAAAAAACTAGACAAAGGGACAGTACAAAAAATATGCTAATAAAGCAAAGCCTTAAAATGTGGTATTTCATTACTTCATGTTGGTTTTATTTGTATCTTTAGTAAAAGTTCCTGTGTGTTCAATAGCATTTTTGTTGTGTGCTGTCCTCTAGGCACTGGGTTTAGTTTGATTGCTCACTAAAAGCTGTGAACTTCCCCCCTGAGAGACTTTGCTCTTTAGGCTGACAGTCCAGTTATGTCTTTGCTTAAATCACCGGGGTGAAGGCTTTGTATTTTTAATTACAAATAAATAGATGTGACTGAAAGTTTTGCATTTTTCCATATTTGAGAATGCCATTCAACAGAGTCCATGTAATTAATTAATGTAATTAACAACTGCCTTCCCAAAGGCAGAGCTATATAATCCCCATCTGCCTAAGGGAAGTTAACTGAAATCAGAGATATAAATCTTGCCAGTTAATGCTGTGTGCTGCTTTTTCCCCATGAATTGCTGCAAATCAGCGAGGCTGAGATTTGCTAGCATGTATTTTGCATTGCCTGTCATGATGGTTACTCTTTTTAAAAAAATTGACTGTAGAGAAATATCTGCCAAGAGCTCTGCACTCCAAATGCCAAACTGAGCTTCAGCGTTCAGTGCAGGAAGGCATTGGGATAGCATTTGGCATTTCTAGCCTCCCCATCTTATTGGAAATAAAATCAGTGAGCAAGCAGAACTTGGAAAAGGGGACAAAAACAAAATCAGGGAAAAAAAAATTTAAAAAATTAAGCAGAAAAAAGAAAAAACCCAAAACACCAACCTAGCAAAAAAACCCCAAACCAAAATACCAACGAAACAAAAACCCCAATTCCTATGTTTTGATTTGTATTTTTGACAGCAGCAGGTGCCTGTCACAGCCTAACCACACCGACCCCACGTTTCCCGCCGTGGGGAGCCAGATGAGACCAACCAAGGCCTAAGGCCACCCGCTTCAGCCAGGGATGCGAAGACCTCGCACCCACCCATCCCACCGGCACCCCGGGGCGAGCTGGGCACCCCTCGGCGAACCGCGGGCTGAGGCAGGGGGAAGGCCGGCACCGGGGCCACAGCCTTGCCCCCCCCACGCAGG
>JAAWXA010000005.1:49458517-49649027 GCA_038090715.1 Florisuga fusca | reverse complement strand
GCCCGCCCGCCCTTAAAGCGGTAGGTCGGCGGATCGTGGGATGTCGGTACCGGCTCCGGTACCGGCAGGTTGGCGCTTGGGGTTGTGTTTTTTCCGGGGCAGCGGCCTGGGCCGGCCCCTCTCTATGTCTGTGTCGCTGCTCAGCGGCATGTGCTGGCTTCTTGCCTGCTTCATTTAAAATACTTTTTTAAAGGACTCGTGTTAATGTGAAACTGGTTCTGTGTTTTGAAATGTTAATAAAAACCTACGTGGGAAAAGGAGCAATAACTGGAACCTGGAATAATAACAATAGCAATAATAACAAGGAATAATAACAGTGACCCTGGAAATGCTCAAGTCCAGGGGGTTTGATCAACCTCTCCTAATGGAGGGTGTCCTCACCCATGCATGGGGGTTGGAGCTACCTGGTCTTTAAGGTCCCTTACATCCCATACAATTCTGTGATTCTACAATCTCCAAACTTGACAGCGATGAAAATGAGAGCTTTTTTGCTTTTGTTTTTGTTTTTTCTTCTGCACATCGGATCAAGGATGCTGTTGAATGTTGTACAGCCTCACTGAGGATTCCCACCCTGACGTACCAACAGCTGTCACTGGTACCAGCCACTTTAAGACCAGACAGCCAGTGCTCTGGTGCCAGGTCTGTTCCTTGGGTGAGCTGAACCTTTGTCTTCTCCACGTTTCTTTTCCCCCTGTTCCATCCACCCCATTAATATTTCTACTGCTCTAAGGAGCCCTTTGCTTCTCTCCTCATCAAACTCTCTCAGATGTGGAGGTGAGATGTCTTCCATTGAAGCACTATTTTGTTGTTGTCACTCATGGAGGCACAGCTCTGCTTCAGATAAGCATCAGGCAGCCTACAAACAGTGGCGGTTCCTCTGAGGCCACAAAGTGGTTTTTTACCAGGCAGGGACTGTAACTTGCTTGTGGCTGGGAAAGCAACAAAACCATCCTGTGTCTACCCCCTTGCCCAGCCACTGTCCTTCAGTTGCCCCCAGAAGGGGCTTGCTTCCATTCCAGGTGGGCCTAGGGCCAGGGCTAAGCCCTTGCTGAGGGATCAGCCAGGCCAGGCTGGGGGTGGGGGTGGTGTCTGGATTCCTGGCTGGATGGTCCGTGACCCCACAGCCATCCTTCCTGCAGGGGCTGGTTTTGCTGCCTTGATTAGATGGCTCCAGCCGAGGGAGGCTGGAGAGACTCTGCAGCTCTCCAGCAGCTCTCGACAGGTCTCTATCCCCTTTCCAGTCTTGTCTGCCAGGATTTAGGGAATAGAATCATAGAAACATGGAATAATTTTGGTTGGAAAAAGCCTTTAAGATCATTAAGTCCAACCGTTAACCTAGCGTGCTGCCAAATCCACCACTAAACCATGTCCCTAAGCACTGTATACAAGCATCTTCTGACAATAAGAGGGACAAACATGGCTTTCTCTAGCTTCCCTGTGGGACGAAGTGTCCTAAATTTCACATGCTGCGGTTTGAAAGGCTCTTGTGCGTTGCCTGAAGTGATGAGCCTAAGTCCTGCATCAGTTAGGGTGCCAGGTTTTTAAAAATAAATCTGGCAATTACACAGCCTGGCAGGCATCTGCCCCTATCGCTGAGGTTATGAGGCCATCTAGTGACTGGCTGGCTTAGTACAATTAAAATGTTCTCTCCAGCATGTAAAAGCTGCTTATAAAGCAGAACCTTTTCTTTAAATGTGGGTGATTCCCTCTCTACTGGGCTGCAGAGTCCAAGGTGAAGACAATGCACTGGGAGGAGTCCAGGACCCAGGCAGAAGCTGGTGTCACCTTCTACACCCTGAAGCCCACAGACACGTTAAGCTACAATGATACTTGAATGTCTTTTATTCTTGTAAAGCAGGACTCACAATCAGTCTTTTTAGAAGTGATCCCTAAAGTTTATAGAAAGGAAATCATTACTTGGAGCCCTTAGGAGAAGTTTCAAAGGTCTTGAGTCTTTCAGCACCTCTTGCCAGTCCTTTCCGAGGAGGGTGACATTGAAAACACTCCAAATACCCAAAATTGTGCATAGAATGTGCACATTCAGGACAGTGGTCTTTGTTCCCTCTAGGTACTCACCACCATGCTAGAAATAAAGAACTCTGTAATGTAACAGAAAAAATGTTATCAGTGCTGATCACGATCAACATCAGCTCAGGATGCCATGTAAGATGTGGCTACAGATTTAAGCATGCTGACAGGTGATGATACTCTTCTTCCTTGCACATTTTATTTTATGCCTGAGAAGGTTCTCAGAGAAATCGGTCAGGAAAGCTTTTTCACTTGGATCTTCAGCCCCTTTGATTGGGTATTTTAACAAGTAATGTCTCAGGTCCAGTTTTTCTGAACTCCTAATCCATGGTATTACTCAGCAGTCATGTGAACCTAGGAAGTTGTTGCTGTCTAATACAGACTAACATATTGAGGTAGCTAAAAATTGTTCCCTGCCTGCTCACACCTTAGGGATTGCAAGGTAAAAGATCAGAGGTGAAAGAGGAGGGGTGAAGTCCTCACTTCTGAGTAATGTTGGCTGGGATACTAAAACCAGAAATCAACTCTTTCTTATTTAACCACAATTAGCTATTATTGTATTATGGATTCTTAGCATGACATAAGAAAGCTCTGATACCAGTGATAGTTGCCATCCCTCTTGTGAAAGTCTGAGTGACCCATTTGGCCTTTCAGGGCATGCTTTGTGCTGATTACTTCAGCAAAATGTTAAAGCTTATCTCCTGTGAGAAAAAAATGTTTAATTTCCGAAGGCTTTTTGCTTTAGATGGTAACATCTTGAGAATTTCTGCTACTCAGATATATGGCACACTGTGCAGCCAACTACCACTGCTGTGCTGGAGTTTGCTCTGAGGACAAGGACGTCTTTGATCACAACATAAGATCAGTTTGGTTTATCACGGAGGAGTGCAACACTTGCAAAATGAAGCTGTAGAGAAGCACATGAGGGACTCCTCTGTGTCCAAGGGAATTACTGGATTACTGGCTGATGATACAACTGCCCAAGTCTCAAGGGAATTCTTGTTTGAGCCAATTAACACCACACAAGGACAGAGAGAAAGAGAAGGCAGAGAGGAGCTGCCTTCACATTAACCAGCCCATGACTCATGAATCTTCATTGTTCAAAGGTTAAACTCAAAGGAAGGCAGGCCTGAGGCTCAGCAGCCAGGTGATCACCCAAGCTCACTCCTTTTTTCCCAGCTGTCACAGCTCCAGTTCTCAGTCCTAGTTTTTGCAGAGCCAGCTGCCACAGTTTGCTGCAGTGATAGGTGCAACTTCACAGAAGGGAAGATGCATGGATTCAGAGAGCTGTTGATTTGTAAAAAGCATCGCAACAACTCACTGTCAACAGTCAGGGGTTTTGTGCATCAGTACAAATCTGCATTACCCAGGGGCTGCAGAAGCAAGTCATTATCAAAACGTAGCTGGTGCATTAGCTCATAGCTAAGGTAAACCTGAAGATGAGAACTCTGGCAAGGTGAGGGAGAGGCAATTCAATTATTCTGTTGTGCTTTCAGCTACAGTCCACGCCTACTCATTTCAGAATCGTTGTACATCTTTTGCTGTTGAAGAATAGATATCCTAACAAAACAAATCACATTGCCTGTAATATGTCCTGAAAGCATTTGATATATTTTTCATATCATTACCTTTCCCTGGTCCCTTGCCAGCTGCATTAGGTTAGGAGCAAGAATGAGCAGCAGCTGACAGAGATTCAGTACTTTCTGCCAGGGGATGCAAGAAGGGAAATCTGCAAAGTGTGGGTGATTTATTGCTTAGGGTGTTTTTTGTTGGTGTAGATTTTTTTGGGGGGGAGTGGTGAAATGAGGAGAAGCTGTATTAATCTGACTCTTGTGATGCAGACTCAGTCTTTCCTACCTGGATGCATTCCTGTGTGACCTGCTGTAGGTGACCCTGCTCTGGAAGGAGGGGTTGGACTAGATGATCTTTTGAGGTCCCTTCCAGCCCCTAACTTTCTATGATTCCTGACATGAGGAGTTCCTGAAAGAGGCTTGGTGGTAAGATGAGTAAGTTGAAAACAATAATTTCTGAGATAATTCTTGATTTTGTCTTTGACTATATGTGTAGTTAAATTGGTTTTAGCCTCAGCTGGCTGCTTGTATAGCACATAATCAGACATGGGAGCATTTTTGTAGCACAAAGTCTGGAAAGACACCCAGAGTCTGCTGGTTTGTGCTTCTTTGTGAGTGTTATTTGGATACTCGTTTTGATGTTAAGACTAGAGTATATGTATTTTGAAGCTCTGTTTTTTAATGGCTGAAGTCTCCTTGAAAAACTGAGACTTTGGACTCCCATATATCATCTTAAAATGATGACTCTTCAGCTCCTAAGTTTCAGGTCCCACCAGTATTTTCTGACCATCAGCCATCATGAATGAAGCTCCACTTTGGAGAAAAATTAAACAGAAAACTGTCCAGCCTGATGGACACATTTGTGGCTAATTAATGCATCCAGAGATGTGTCCTATAAAAACAGGTGCTGAGGTTTCTTTAGTTGCATAGCAAGAAGATTTCAACATAGGCAGTAGTGAAGAGGAAGCAGTTACCATGTTGGCACAGCCACTTTTTGTGTTACAACTGCTTGTATTAGTACACTAAAAGGTGGAGGGGAGGGACAGTTTGCAGTGGACTTTTTTCATAGCCCCCTTCCACATCCTATAAACTAAACTATCCCTGCTGTACATTTTGTACTGCTGTGATGTTACTGTGATCATCTGTAATAGCTTTCTGGCTGCCAGTGTCCTATCTTGGGTGGCTGGAGGTCTGGAATCACAACAGTCTGCAAGAAGCTTTTGGGGAGCCCCAAGGTTTGGGTCAGCTCTGGAGGCAGCCCAAGGTGGAATATGGCTGCAGAGGGAAGAAGGAAGAACAGGTTGTCTTCAGACAACCTGGAGCTGCCTAAGTTTTCCTGAATGAAACAAAGACATATCTTCATCCCTCCTGACTTCTTATGACAGCAAAATCCATCCTGTCTACGTTCCCTGCATGGCTTTGTCCCACATCCCTTCCACATGTGATGTATCATGGGCAATATGCAAGTTTCATGACTTCAGTATATTTATTAGACCTTGTTTTTTTCTCAGAGAGGCAGGAACAATTTCAAACAACAGAGTAAAGCCAATGTTTACTCTGGATCATAAAAATACAACAACAGCTTGGGGCCCTAACACAAGCGATGCTTCCCAAACTTAGCTCTCTTTGTTGTCATGTAGGCTGCATTCACTCCTGTGAATTTAATTTAAACCTATGATTGATTCTTCTCTTTTTTTTTGTTCTAGGTAGAGCAGAATTTATTTCTTTCTCCAGAAATAAAGCTTCAGGCCGTAGGTTTTTTTTTTTGTCATCCAATTTTAACAGACATTGGTGCCATGGATAAGGTAAGCATATCCAGTTTTCAATTGCTGTATCAATTCACAGCAGCCTAATTCAAGTTTTGTAGTGTCCCACTGTTTCTCAGAGCCTGGCACCAGCTGAACTCCTTTTGCCTTCCACATGGTAGTCTGCCAAACATTTGGGCTCTTTCAGGGACCTGGGGGCAGAGGAAAGGATGATGTCTGAGACAGGCACAGGCCAGACAGGTGGTGTTTACTGTCTAGGACCCCTAGAGGTAGATCAAGGACCCGATAGAAAACATCTCTTTTGGCAGATGTTTGTTACTGCACCATGGGAGGATTTCAGGGCCCTCAGGTAACTTAATTGTGAGTCAGGATCATGATATGTCAGGGACTCTGTTCCTAAGTGTTCTGCAGTAGTATCCAGAAGATGTGGAAAACAAGTGATACGACTGTAAAGATGCCCAGGAGAATGGAAGCTCAACTCCCCTGCAAAACCAGCCAGCTCCCTTGCATGATGACAGGCCTGGAGCTTAAGTCCAATGTGACCAAGGATCAGGCTTTGCACATGGAGGCATGGGAGGGTCACAAGGGACTGGAAAAGGTCTCAGTCTTTGTACTTAGCAAATTTCAGTGTTATCCTACAAAGGGCTAGTTCCACTGGCTTCCCATCCATAGTTACACAGAATACCCTAAAAAGGGTGTTCAGCACACCTTTTTCTTTAGGCTACAGGCAACTCTGTTGCTTTTGTATCAGCAGGTTACATACACACATGACCAGATCTATGGGGGTTATTTACAGAATGATTTAAACTGACACCAGCCCATATATAATGTCTTTGTGTATTTCAGGCTTCTCCAAGTTGGCTTGGTGCATTGGCAGCACACCCCAACTTCCTTCACCACAGCAGAGATAATGAGAGCTGGTGCACTGACAGCTCAATGACTTGGGTAGGATTAGGCTCACTTCCAGCCAGACCTGTTACTGCAGGACTGGGCAGGTTGCATGGATGCTCCTTTGTCACAGCCTTAGGGCTCGTAATAGTGAAAGCAGCCCAAGAGCCTCCCAACCCTGTTCTGTGGCATCTTGCATCTTGGGTTTTACCAACTGAGGCATTTGGCTTCATGCAAACAGCTGCATCCAGCTGCAGGAGCATCTTCAGGCAGGCTAATCCTCACTCTGAATAGATGGCCAGAGGATAACAGAGCAAGCTGGCTCTATCATCCTCCAAACAAGAAACTGAGCACTTCCACATTTGAAATCAACACATCTCTGCTGTATGTGCTAAGTGACAGGGTCTTGAGGGCACCGGTAGGTCCTACTGGCCCTGTCCATACCCTAGGGCTATTCCCATCCTGCCCTCTACCCAAGAACCCATTTCAGCACTCCTGGTACTGTCAGTCCCTGTCCTCATGATGCTGCAGCAAGGCTGCTCTCCAGGTTCCTGCAGCCCTGCTGTAGGAAGGGCCCCACCAAGCCATCTGGTTCCCATGGCCATCTTGGGGCCATGTTCCAAGCCTGGTTCCCCTCCGTGGGCCTGATCCTGGCCCACACCCATGAGCTGACATCAGAATCAGAGCAGCCAGACACACAGTGTTTAGCACCAAGGTCTGCTGCTGCTCTCTTGCCTTCACTTCTCTTGTCCTATCTGGGTAGTGCTGAGCATCAGGGAGGCAATGGCTTTGGTTTAGCCTGGGAAATGCATTTACTGGTGTTTTGCTGTAATGATCCAAGCATTTTGGCCTGGAGAGAGGTGCTGAAAAAGCCCTTTGACACATCACACAGAGTGTCAAATGTTCCCACCTCTCTGCCTGATGGGAAGGCTGGAATTGCCCAGCATGGATCCAGGCTTAAATAAGTTGTGGCTGTTGCTTTTCAAGGAAGTCACAAGAAATGTGATCCCCAAGCAGAGGTGAATTTCTTTGATCTCTGTCCTTCTGTTTGATGTGAGATCAGAGCTCATTTCCAGTATTTCTAAGCTAAACCAGGAGTACAATAAGCCAATGCAGAAAAGCTGCAATCTAGCTGTCCTCAGTAGTAAGTCTCCTAAGCAGCAGGTACTTCAAGGCAATGTGTTATTATTAGTCATGAAGAGCAAGTGACAGAGAGAGATATGGCTGAACCTTTGGAAGTAAATATTTAGACTTCTACTAAAAACACTAGTAGGAAAATTGAAACAGACATTTTAGTGCTTTGATTTGCAAGAACTGCTTTTAGATTCAGAATATAACATCACTCCAATGATGTGAATACATGTTAAAATGGAGGACACAGCAAAACAGCAGTCCTTGCTGAATGAGGAGAGAATTCACAGTGCATATTCATCGCAGGAAATACTTTTCATGTGTCCTTGATCTCATGTTGTATATTGACTACGGATTTGGAGGATTTGGATTTCTTTAGCAGGCCCTTGGGCTTTCAAGTGGGCTGGGATGCATTGTAATGCAGATACAGGGTGTCTGGCACTTCTTACTGAATAAGGCTTCAAAGGGAAGTTGTGGAAATTGAAATTGGGGAAGACAAAATCAGGCTCTAATTACATTTGTACAGAGGCCAAAGGCATTTTGACAAAGAGCTTATCCTGCTGTTCAAGGATGGATTTTTTCCAGAGCACATGAAGGGTTGGTTCATGCTCCCACTGGTATCAGCAGACACGAGTGCCTGATTTTCAGAGAGTGAGATAAAATGTTTGTGATGAGGCTTTGAACGCAGGGCTGTTACTCGGGTAGATGCAATGCTTGCATGCATCTTCTCTGGGAGATTTCCCTGTGCCAGAGATCAGGTATCTGGGAGCTCAGACCACAGGCACAACTCTGCCTGAACCCCTGCCACCCCAGAATGTTGCTGTGAGTATGTGGTCCAAGCAGCTCACCAGCATCTCCTCCTGCCTTTCTCCTTGCCACAATATATACTTTTGAGTCTTTAGTGATTGTTTTTTCTTTTTATGGTTTTTTTCCAAAGGGCCACAGCCCCTTCCTCATGCTATATGTGGGCAGGTATGTTGCAGGACTCCATTACCTTCTCAGATCTTTCCCAAGGAGGCAGATTGTAAAGGAACACTTAAAATAGAGGAATCTGAGTTTAGAAGCAGGGGAACCAACATCTTCATCAGACAGCAAAAACAATTTCAAACTGAAGAAGACAGGCTGTCCACACCAAATACCTGCCTTGTCTCAGGCCTGGTGTGAAAGGCACCCATCAGCAGATGATGCCATTGGGATCCATGGGCTGGAAGGATGCTGCTGCCCATGCAGAGGTGCATCTGCCTCCTGGTGCAACACCAGCAGGGCTGCCTTTAGAAACAATAGAGCTTTGTCCCTGACAGATGTTCAAGGAGAAGCAGCATTTGCTTTCTTTTCATGCGGGCAGTTGAGGAACAGAGTGCACTGACCTGATTTCCAGGAGGCTGGTGCTTTTGCAAGCCAGGCTACAAGTAATTTGGCCAAGGTCATACAGTGAGTGCATGAGGCTGTCAGAGGTGGATGGAAATCTCTGTGTGGGTGCTTTAACTTGATGCTCCCAACACAACACCTCCATTAGCGTGTGACATGCTAGTGATTTACCCAAGCAACATACTTTGCTGATTAGGTTTTATCTCAGTAGTGGCTGGAACACTGTGTCTTCTGCAAGCAAAGAGCAAAAGGCACACCTCACTCTGAGCAAAATGGGGTCTTTGACCTCTGGGTCTTGGCACTGAATTGTACAAAAGGTGATGGTTGCATACAATCCTACTCCAGATTTCATGACGGAGCTGGGGAGGGAAAGCTCACCTAATCACCTGCTTGGCAGGACGTGGCACATTTTGCAAGCTCAGCATAAAATCAAAGATGGAATCAGAGTGAAATGGCAGGAGTCACTGCAGATTCTCACCATTCTGTGCCACTGAACACTTGTCAAGGAAGGAGCAGGGTGGTGAAGGACACAAACCCCTGGAAATGGGGCATGGCAGCTGCTGGACTTTTCTGGGAGGTATTTCTGAGGTGGTGTTCATAGTCCATGTGACCTATCTTTCTGGGATGCTATTGCTACTTCCCCTCTGTGATCTGAACGCTTGAGAAGGATGATTGAGGCTGGGAGGGGATGTTCTGAGCACAGGAGATGCAGACAGCCCTGAAGAGCAGGTTTCTCCTCAGGAGAAGTCTGGGCTGCATCCAATGACACTCAGCTTACAGCACAACAACCACACAAATTCCATCCTTGCCCGTGCAGTAGGATAAGTTTTCTGATGGCAAACTGGATGTTCCTACCAAGGAGGCAGACAAAGCCACAAATGTTTTTTTCGTGAAGGGAACAGCAGGAGTGAGGGAAGGGAGAGAAGGTACCATTAGCTGTTAAATCATTTCAGTTGCCTCTTGAAACCTCTCCCCCAAGGATCCTCTCTGAAAGCAGCTAAGAATGAAATGTGTCTATATGTGTTTGCAATGCAAGGGCATGTGCATGATGCACATAAAATGCAGTGAGCTACAATAGGGGATTAGAGGTTTTAAGCCTTTAAATTTTAAATCATAGAAGCTTCAGAGATCCTGTGGCAGAGGTGCAGGAAAGAAGTCATCTTTTACTTTGTTATCTATAATTCTGCTGTATGAATAATAATTACACAATGTGACTGAGGAAAGCTGTGTGCTTTTATTCAAGCTTAATCTTTATAGATATGGGGCCAGTATAGAAGATGAGCTACTTGCTTTAATGGTATTATAATTTGATTTAATATTAAAATATGTGCCTGCAGTACCTGCTTTCTAAGCAATGATGAATTGCACTGGAGGAAATGTTCTTTGCTTTATGTCTTATGGCTAGTGATCTGGTTTATTTGGTTTAAAGCCCTAAGGCAGCCAATACCTTTCCAATGCTTTAAGAAGTCGACTTGCATAAACTCAAAGAATAAAAATTGCTTTCTTTGTGAACCTTGTTATAAAATCATCTGCTGTTGTTGTTTTTCTTCCCACTTCTACTATGTGCTCTTCTCTGCTTTGTGCCACAATTCAGCTTTGATTTTCCAGTCCATCCTTATCCCATTTTTTTCAGCTGACCATTCACTTACCTTCTCATGCAGTAATTCACAGCACTATGAACTGCTCAACTGAAAGTCAGCCCTAAGTAGGTCTTCTGAGCATTGCAAACATTCCTACTGCATCTCAGTTGTTTCCTCTCTCTTCTACCCTACAGGATCTCATGACCACATAGACATTTGAGCAAAACAGGAGAGGCTTTCAATGGAAAATCAATGTGGCCTGGCAGCTGGTGAAAGATCTTCTACAGAGCAGTGTGAAGGAGTCGACCCATCCATCACCAGCAGCATGATTTCCAATTCATTGAAGAACACTGAAGAAAATAAAAGGCGAAGCAACAGTGTCACAGCAAGACGAAGGGATGCAGCCTTTAAATAGCAAGCTTTTTCCACCACTCTGAAGCATCAGACATGGGCTTCTTGCAGAAGGAGGACAAAGAGCTTGACAGGCCTGTGGTCTGATCTTTTATGGCAGTTCCTAAGGGCAGGGGGGGGCTGACACGCTTGTTAGCATTCAACTAACAGGTTCTGAGAAACAAAGGCTTGCTAAGAGGTTAAGGAGCAGGAGAGCTGAGCCAACTTGATATTGAGATAAATATTCACTGCAACTGAAGACACAGATACGTAAGGAAGAAGAACAAATCCACCAAGCCAAAAACCTTTCCCTTGCTGTGTTGCACCACTGGCAGTCCAGCTGGTGATGGGACAAAGCTGCTGCCGCAGGAGAGTAGATCAAAGCAAAAGGTCCCAGGCAGATGTGGTCTATGCTAGTAAGTTTTCTGTGCTCATCCTGCTCTGAAATTCTCAATACTACCTTATCCCTATTCCTTGGAGAAACATTAAGAAGCTCCTAGTGCTTTGACACTGTTTTGTGCTCAACTGTGCCAGAGACAAGCCTTATGTCCCCAGGATTATTGTTAATATGCTTTGAATGGGCCAAATCCAGCCCACCCATGCCCTTTGGGGAGCTTTAACACCCTTTGCTGGTGAAAGGAAAAAATAATCATAATCCCATCCTGTTACCTCTGATCATCCCAGATGTGACTCAGAACAATCCTATCTGTCACTGCCTCTTCCCAAACTTAAATGCTTTTCCATGGCATTTGGCTGATTAGTATATGCAGCAATTCATAACGCTTTGAGGCCTCACCCTTGTCATTCTCTTGCTCTTGCAAATTTCACAGCTCCTTTGTGGACTTGCCTGTTACTGCTGCGAAATTTAAGCAATTGATGTTACAAGTAGAGCAGAAGTGTTTGGTTTGTCTCTAAGGCAGGGCAGTCCCTCTAAATAGGCACTGATGACAGGGCAGGGTGCATTTGGATGATGAAGAGCCAACCCAAATGTGCCTAGGTTCTGGGAAAAAGTAGTGCAAAACATCTCAGTATGGAGAAAAGGAAACTAGAGACCTTGAGAGAACACCTTGATGCTTTCCTGTGCTTTATAGCATAGGATGGTGTGCACCAGGTGATGGCGTTTGATACAAAGAGGTGCCATTGCACTTTTCTCACACACCTGATGTGAGATGAATTCCTAGGGCACAGGGTAGGCACAAAACTCTGCTGGGTGCTGTAAGCCAACAAAACTCAGGTGTTTTCCACCTTTTCCCAGGAGCAGTTGTTTATACCTGGAAAGAAGAAGGAACTGACTTACAAGGGACTTGGTTGTGTTCCTATCCATTTTGTGCTGACATAAATGTAGCTGAAGAGTGAAAGAGACATTAAAAATTAGCTGTAAGTACATATCCACTACACATCCTGGAGTGGAGGAAAGTATTGCCACTGGGCAGGAAGAACAGGGTCTCAATGTAACTAAAATCATGCAGCTGAGCTCTGAGATTTTTTAAATTATAAGTGATGGTGTTGTCCAGTAAGCTAACTTTCAAACCTATTTCCACTGTCAGAATATCTTAAAACCTACTGATTCCTTAGGATGCAAGCCAGAATGGAGGAAAAAACATGAGAATGAAGATGAGCAACCCAAAGGCAGTGTGAATTGTCTAATGCTAGACAAGCTTGGAGAGAAAGAGTAGAACAACTTAAATGGGGGGATTTAGATAAGAAAAATCCAGACCCAGAGACATAACATGATTTATCAGAGTCCAAATACACTTGGCACAGCCAAGTCTGCTGGCACTGCAAAGGAGCTGAGTGGCCTCTTTGGGATTACATTTGTGCCCAGAAGATCAGTTGTCTTAGAAAAAGAAATCACTGGCCTATAAAACTCCAATAAGAGTGTCTGTGGGAGCTGTACATAGAGGTGCAAGAGCTCAATGTCACAGCTCTTCCAGAAAGAGGAGTGAGATTTTTAGATTTTAAACTTGCAATCTAGTGTAATGCGCTTTATTCCCTTCTTTGATGCTATATGGATTGCTGATTTTATTGAGATGGAAGTGGCTGTGCACTGAACTTAATTCAAGCAAAAAATACAGTCCTGTACAGAAAACAGCTAAACCAAAACAATATGAAACCACCTGCTGCCCAAGAGAAAAATGTGAGGACCTGTGTGTTAAATTTTGTGTTAATGTTAGAAGCAGTCCTATTTGAAAATCCTTTAGAGAAGCTGGTGAAACGTTTGTCTTGGAATTCCTGGAGACACTCATGACATAAAGGCCTCCAAAACCAGAAGCCTAGAACAAGAGAACTAGATGGTGCTTCTCCACAGTAAAAGCAATTAGTTTTGAATGCAAGTCAGAGGCTCTTATCTTACCTACAGCTGAATAAGCAAATACATACAAGTTAATAAACAAACCAAACTAAATAAAATAACCTAGCTCTTAGTGCAAAGTCGAGAAAATAAATGGTCTCCTGACAAACTTGTATGTGGATCTAGCAAAGGTGAGCTTGTTACACGGAGTGCTGCAACCAACAGAATTAGTGCTTGTGACAGAGGATTTATCTTATTTTTTCTTGGATATTGGGGTGAGGAAATTGTTTTAGTTCTTTTCTACTTTCAGTAGTGCTACTGGAAGCTGAGAAGTAAAAGGGCATAAAACTTGTGAACTCAAAGGGAAGAAGAGGGCAATGCTGATCTAAGTTGCCTCTAGGTAGGGAGAAACAGTTATTCCACAAACCTCAAGAAAATGACCCATGCTGTATGAAATATCAAGTTCCCTACAGGCATTTCCCTATTAAAGGCATGTGTTGAATAAGGACAAACATAAATTATAGAAAGAAAAAAATGTAGCTTACACTGCTGAAGACAACTGAAAGGGGTCATAAGAGTCCACAGTGAGCAAAAGACGAGACTATAATTATTAGATGCTGCAGGAACTGAGCCCAGCAAACAGATAAACACGGAAGGATGGAAGTGCATATGGATGAATTCTGCAAACAACCTCCTTAAAATATACAGATGGGAGAATTATCTGACATAAGCAGGGATGTTGGCAGTTCGAAGAAGAAAAATCTGAAAACATTAAAAAAAAATCCTTTGTCCATTTAAAAGCAGGCACAGCTCTCAACGGGATCTGATGGTACTTTGGCATTGGGTAATGAGCATAGAATGGTTTGGTTTGGAAAGGACCCTAAAGATGATCCAAGTTCCCTGCTTGGGCAGGGACACCTCCCACTTGACCATGTTACTCAAAGCCCCGTCTGACCTGGCCTTCCAGAAAGAGCACCCACAACTTCCCTGGACAGCCTGGTCCAGTGTCTCATTACCCTCACAGGAAAAAATTTATTCCTAATGCCCAACCTAAATCTTCTCTCTTCAATTTTTAAACAATTGCTCCTTGTCCTCTTTCTGCACACCCGTGAAAAATTCCTTCCTGAGCTTTCCTGAAGGCCTCCTTCAGGTATTGGAAAGCTGCTCTAAGGTAAGAGGGTTTTTAGAAATAGGGTTAAACCAATACTGATTTCTTCGAGGACGTGGCAGAAAGGTGATCACATCTTCAATAAACTGGAAATGAAGCAACATGTTAGATTTTGCTTTTAATCAGAGCGCGTGTAGCAGAGAAATAGTTCCCCATCCTGAAACGGAGAAGGATGAACATCGATCTCGGCACAGGGATGGAGATCACACAAAAGCCATGCCTCAGGCCCCCCTCCCCCTCTCTCAGCAGCCCCGCACTGGAGTGAGCTTGTTATTATTGTTTCCAGATTCTGATCGGGAGAAGAAAAAAAGCCATTTCCCCGGGTAGGGTGACCGCAGAAAACGCTGGGCGCAGCCCGGGTGCTGAAGAGGCGCCGTCCCCTTTGTTATTGAAATAAAAACCCGAGCGCCCCTTACTCGCACTTTGAGGTGATGGCGGGGAGGAGGGAAGCTTTAAGCACCTATTGTGGCAAAGCAGGGATGGGCTGGTGGGTGGGTGGGTGTATGTCTCCGTCTCCCTCACCCTCAAAACACGGATAAGGCCCGCTAATGCCCAGGAGCAGGGTGGGGGGAGGCGCCCAGGGTTTAAATGCCCCGCGGGGGCGGGACGGCAGCGTGGTGCCGCCCTTCTTGTCCCCGCCACCTCCCCTCCCGCCCCGCTCACCTGCCAGCTCGTCGGGCTTTTGGGATCCGATGCTTCAAAATGTCTGCTCCCCCCCCACATTCCCCCGCCCAAAGGAAAGGGAGAAGGGTGGTCGCCGAACTGGCGGAAAGCGCGGGGTGGGAGCAACTTTGAAGGATGAAGCATCCGCTGGGGAAGCTGGTAGAGCATCCTCCGAAGAGCAGAGGATTGGGGAGCCTTTGCTGGCCCCGGGATGTGCCCTGCCCCAGGTCAGGTTCCCCCCGACCCGCCGTTGACCCTGGTCTCTAATGGGGAAGGGGCAAGGCTGCCCTCGGTCGGTGCAGCGGGGTGCAGCTGGCGGGAGGAGGGTACGGAGGGTTATGGATTTGAAAAGGGGCTAATGACCGAGCTTTCTGTCGGGACTGATGCATTCCCTTTGAACGGGAAAGGGGGAGAGGCATCTGGGAAGAATGGAATAAATTAATGGAACAACATCTTTAATTATGCTTCTTTATTCACATCTGTGTCGATTCAGAAAGGGTCTTCCTGCATCCTTTCTTTCCCCTCCATCTCCAAAAAGCTACAGAATCAAAGGTCGAAATTTGTACCTTGGGATCAAACTGATTTTTCTAAAATGTGGGTTTGGAAGGGTTGTGACTGGATGTGAGCTGATTGTGTTGGGAGAAGGCAGTATTCCTTCCTAAATGTCACTCATGTTTAAATAAAAGGGACTGTTTAAGTAATTTTTCTATGCGTAAAATCAGTTTGACTGGAAGCTTAACAATGGGGCTTAATTACATGGAAGCTAAGCGATTCCTCCCTGAGTTAAGAGTTTGAAAGCACTTCAGTGCACAGGTTTGCCCGTTCCTGTGCATTCACACTGCAGGTCAATGAGCTGTGTGTGACCGAAGTTGAAGGCAGCTACTGTAGGTGTCAGGGTGGGCAGCTCTGTCTGGTGGGGGGATCCTGCTGAAGTCTTTGCGGCTGTTGTATCCGGAAGGACCTCACCTTCTGGTTGTGTAAGAGAAAGGCTTGATGGTCTACACACTGATCGATGTACTCTGGTTGAAGTTCACATTTTTGTCACCTGTCAAAGAGGTGGATATCTGAACGTTCCAAGGAGCTATATTTTAATAAGAGATCCCAAAATCTTTTCCCTTTGCACTGAGCACACACTGGGGGTAGCCCTAGGATCTCCAAACAGAAGCATTAGCCAAATGTTCTTTAATCTCTGTTTGCTTTTTCACATGTACCAGTATGTTTTCAATTTTGCTGCTTCTAGTAGGAAACTCCTGACTGGTGAGCCAAGCTCCCAGCTGATGGTGTACGGGCTTGATTTGCATAATATGACCTATTGGGGTTGCAGCTACTTAAACTTTGAGTCATCTCTAACTATTCTCTCTGAAAAGACTATTTTTAAAGCAGTGTTGGCTGGCAGGCTGTACCTTCCCTGATGATTACCCAGACCTTCAAACTTGTCTTTTGCTGATTTCTGCTTGGTTCCCCAGGGAGGTACGTGTTCCTGGGGAGTGCTGCTCAAGGAGAGCCTGAGTGTGATGGGTTCATGCAGCATAGTGGCTCAGCTATAAGGCACAACTTTTGTGGTCACTCAGTAGGTTTAGCTGAACTGTTCCAGCAACACTAATCAGATCTCAAAGCTGAAGGAAGTTTCCCTCTTCATTTTTCAGTAAAAGGAAGACATTTAGTCACATCTGTGATTTGTCCATTTAGAAAACATAATGCAACTCTGAATAATTTCAAATAGAAATTGCCACAAGTAGTTGTCTTTAAAGCACTCGAGGCTTCTTTTTTCCATTTTGTTCCTCCTCTGAAGGGGAAATAACAAGCAGAAGTGTATTTAGCTGGTTTAAACTATGCAAAGTCCAGAAGTATTGTTTGAGCGTGCAATAAAAAAATCTGGTAATGCCAATTTGGGAGGCATTCTGAATACCTCAGAGAGTTGGGGTATGATTGAGAAAGAAGTGGAGTTACAGAAATATGATGGGACTTAATATTGCTGCTGAGCACTGTTATATTTTTAGGGACTTGTGACGAGAGTTTTCTGCTATCAGCTGGGAGCTCAGCAGTTGGAAATGTTAAGGAAGAACAGGGAGTGCTGTGAGCCACAAATGTAATGCAGCTGTGGAAAAATGAATTCTGCTTTTAGGTGTAGTTGCAAAAATATTTATGTTAAAGCTTGGGGGTGTGGGTGTGTATTAATGCCACTGTAGACAGGCACTAGTGTGATCTCATCAATAAATCTGTTATAGGTTTCAAAATCCAAGCTACCAGGATTGAATTTGTAATTGGGATAGGTGGGGAGAAAGATGCTCAAGGGAACAGAAAGTTTGTTGTATCACTGGAAACTCACAAAGGCTATTTCTTTCCAGAAATACTCTTACAACATTTTGTAGAAAGAAATGATCCTGTTCTTTTGGTGCTTAATTGTGTATCTGTGATCACTTTCCATCTTGCTGGCCTTGTGCTTAAAGAGCTTGTTGAGGTAAGTCATGGCACGAATGAAAAGTTGCTGTGACTTAAGCTGCTCTGCAGATCATCCCCAATTTAGGAAGAAAAGTAATTAAGAACCTGCTTATCTCAACCTGTGAGTCCTTTAGCAACTTGTAGCCACAAAGTGCCTTGCTCAAGCCAGCTCTGGCTGAATGGGAGAGGAACATGAGAAGATGGGGAGCTACTCTGCTACCTCAGGGCCTGTCCTCTGAACAAAGCAGAAGTTACAAAATCCTTGGGATTTTCTGCTTGCAGATGGACTTAGTGGTGACCAGGTGAGGCAGACACCCTGCTGGCACATGGGTCATGCTATGGAGCCACTGGTGAGTCAGCTCTGCTGTCACCTGGAGCTCTTGTATCTTCCCTTCCTTGGGGACATCCTACGGCCCACCTCTGCATGAAGGCTTTCCTTGATTAGTGGCTTAACCCCAAAATCTCCATGCAAACCCTCTGCAATTAATACCTAATGGCCTGGCACCCCTCCCTCGACCTCCATCCCCCCCCCCTCAAACAAATTAACAAAAACCCCCTCATTTATTGCATCAGACATGAAGTGAAATAATTCAATGATGCTCTCAGAGGCAGAGTGAACAACTACCTTTTTAATTCTTATTGTTGTTAGGTCTGTTCACAAAATGAAATCAAATCAAGGTTCCAAAGTTATAAGGTCTTGACATAATTTTAGGAAAGAGTGACCTGCTTTATAGATCTTGTTTCTGTGTATGGTTAGTGCTGAAAATAAATTTGATGAGAACTTTCCACCATTTTGCTTACATTTTTATTTTTGTTTAGTTTGCATGTATGCTATTTTCTGGTACAATTTTTTTTTTTATTTTTAAATAGGAATTTGCTCCACAGCTGGCATTTCAAATGGATTCAAATAGTTTCTTAGTTAATTAATTTTCAAAAGTAAAAACCAACTGTTTCCCTGTTGCTGAACTTGGTAGTGTAGCCAGGCACTCAGCAAAGTAGCGTATGGATTATAAAGCTGTCAAAACACTTGTGGCATTATCACAAAGCTTCCAGTCAAGGATGGAAGAAAAAAAATCTTTCTAGGCACTTGAAGGAGGAAAGGAAACTCTCTAAGGCTTCTTGGCACTTAGTAGTTGGTCAGAAAAGAGGAGCAGAACATTTGATGTGAAATACCTTAAAAAGCATGAAAATTTCAGTATTGGTTTCTGTGCCCTATTGAACTCCACTAAAACAGGATGAAGGGAGCTTTTCTCTCATGTTCAGGGCTGATGGAAAATAGGTTTCTGGTCTCTTTCTTCTTCATGCCTGCTTCTTTCAGGTAAAGCTGTTCTGAACCTATCAACCCTGGAACTGCATACGTTTAAATGAACTTATCATAGTAAATATTTAACATTTCCTTCAGCAAAAAGGCCTAATAATTAATTAAATTGTTTCTATTACATCTTTTGTCATACTATATCAACTTTATAAGTGTGAGTGCAAGGCACAGTATTTTTCTGTCTGTAGCGGGTTTTATATTTCTCTTTAGAAGCATGCTAAATTTTGTAGTATTTTGTTAGAGTGCTGCAATGGCAATTTATAAAAATAAAACAATCTTTGAGTAAATTAAAAAGAAAATGAAGTGTCTTTTACTGAGGAACCAATTAGTGCTCTGGAGGGAAGTAGAGAGAAAATTGTGGTATGAGCATTTTGTTCCCAAGTGGAAGGACTGGTCTGTGCTCTATTGAGGATGCTCTTGCTCGAGGGCTGGAGAGTTTTGGAGGGAAAGAGGATGTGGTAAGACAACATGGAAAGGGGGACCTGAAGGACCATATTGGACAATGACTTCTGTGTCTCAGAAAGTGAATATTGGTGGAGTTGTGGTAGCCTTCTTAATGTGTGAAATGAAAAGCTTTATAGCTTTTTTTGTACACATCAGCCGTAAAAATATTACCTCAAGGTTATGCTTATAGTAAGGAGATGTTCTAGTTATTTGTATCTTGTCTAGCAATGTATTTTGCACTGTCTAGTTTTGGCCATTATGTAAAGATTTACCCTATTACTGTCCCAGTTCTATGTATACTTTAAAGCCATAGAGACTTTCATTACTCTACATTTAAGATTGCTTTTTTTTTTTTTTTTTCCCCCCCTTCATTACCAGTGAAGCTGACAGTGCTCATTGAAAACATTGAGTGTCTTGAGGAAAATAAACAATGCTTCTACCTCATGCTGTTTTGCTATAAATATCCAGATATTGGTAATTAATTTTCCCCATCAGTGAAATGTTACCGTAGTACATAACATTGCAAATCAAACGCAGCATGTTGTAGTCTGGCTAACAGTGTTTCTTATCTAGTAAGTTCTTCTTCTGGAATGCTAAAAGTCTTTTTAGTCCTTTTGTGTGCTTGGCACCTGTGTTCTCAATCCTTGCAGAGCCTCTCTGCAGCCCTCACGGTTCTCAATCGCAGTTCCTCGGTGCCAAGTCACCCTGCAGTGCCAGAGAACTTGGCAACTTCACTACAGCAATACAAGATCTCATCCACATGATGTTTTCTGAAAGTCAGTAATTGGGTTTTTTCCTCGTTTACTGGAAATCAATGGAAAAATTTCCCTTGACCAGGGAATATCTCAGCAGTTGCGGTTCCTGTTTATGACTTACTCAGTTGCCACAAAAGAAAATCAAGCTGTGGGAGTTTGGTTTTAATTTTTAATACAGTCCAGAATTTCATGTAGCATATCTGGAGGGACTGTCCAGGTTAAATGACCCGACTGAGGACAAGAATGGTGCAGGTAGAGGAGAAGATGGCTTATGCTGTACAACCTGACAAAACTTACTTGCTCCTCAGAAGTAATTTTAGGAGATTACTTAGGATTGATTCTACAGGGCTTGTGAGAAGGACAGGACTCAAGCATTCCTCCTGCCTGCCTTAAGAAGTGATGCTTAAATGCAGCACTAAATCTTCTGACTTCACAGTTGCAATGAGCAAGTGTCCTGCATGAGGGGTTGAATGGAGTGGCTATCTTGTGTTTTGTAAATTGTCATCATAACCAGGGAAACATGGGGCATACATTTAGGAAACCTGCTTGATAAAAATCAAAGCTGGGTTAATATGTTGTTCATGTGAAAGCAAATCTTTTGGTCTTGGTCTGCATAAGTGAACTGTTGTGTTGGAATATGGAGATAATTTCTGCTTCTGTGTAACCTTGACTTGATACTGAAATAGAAACAACGCTTTTGCTCTCTTCTTCATCTTTAGATGTGGTGGCATGGATAGTTGCTGTAATGGTTTATTCCTAAATACATGTGGTTTTTTTTACCTACTGGGTAAAACCAGGATTCCATTTTAACACCGCATAGATTTTTAATTTTTTAAAATAGAAATCTGAATTATACGTTAAAGACTTGGCTCCTGTAGGAGAGCTTCTGCAGCCAAAGGAAACAGTGCTCTTTGTAAAGAATTGTCAATATTATTGACAAGCATAATTTCCGGTTACAATAGCCTTTAATAAGGAGCAGCTCTCTTGCTTATTCAGAAAACAGACCATTTGTGGAATTGCTAATGGCTGTGATGTATTATAATGCTTTAGTAATAGCGCTTTCATTCTCTATCTTTCTATATGCCAGAGACATACTGGCTTTAAATGCACCCCCAACCCTGGTGTGACTATTCTGTTTTATATATATATATATATAATTTTTATACTATATTACTTTAAAAATAAGGTATTGATTGGGTTGGGAAAACATCATTATTTCTATGAGCAGCACTGACACAGTGATGTTAAACCAAAGAGAACTTATTGTGCTTTTTTTTTTTTTTAATGCCAGATAAGCTGCTGTTTTAATTTCCACTTAGAAAGGCTAAACTCTCTTGCACTCTTGGAGGGTGTTTTGCTGCTAGCAGCTGGTGTGGTATCACAGAAGAGGAAGGTGTGACCATATAGGAGTGGGGCTTTTTTACAGTGACAATCCCAGTAACTGGTCTGTCAGTACTGCAGTAGGTAGGGTTTTTTCCTCCACCTAGTGTAAACCACGGTAGTAATCAAAGCTCTGGCAGACAGAACAGCTGAGCTGCTGCCCTTTATAAGAACGACCTAAATCCAACCTTAATCTTGTTCCCGCGCATCAGCTTGAAGTCCCCACTGTCCCCATCTTGGCAGCTTAGTGGCGCGGTGGCTGGGGAGAGTGGGGGTCCCCGGGGCTGCGGCTCTTGGGGGAAACAGCACACATGCCCGCACCCTGATGGGTGTCGGAAGGGATCGTGAGCAGCGATGATGTTTTTGAGCCTGCATGGAAGGTGAAGGTCCCTGTTTCCAGCAGAGAGTCTCCTGTGTTGATGTCTTCTTTCGCATTGGTCCTGGCGGTGCTGGAGGATGGAGGGATCTCTGAGGGGAAAGCGATACCCCACCTCCCTTCCTCCTGTCAGAATTGCTCGGGGCAGCGTGTGTCTGTAGTATTGATTTCTCTGTTTGCCCGTGAAGCTGTCCTGTCCTCGCCAGAGTGATTTACCAGCGCTGCAGGAGGAGCTGTGCCAGCTCCCTGATGCTGCCCACAGCATTCCTGTGCCCGTGCCGAGCTGACCCCAGGGATGCTTCCAAAATGAGCTGCTGCAGGAGGCGGAGGTGGAGATGCATGCAAGCCAGCAGGAGAAGGGTGTCAGGGTTCTCTCGCCTGCCTTCTTTTACCTGCTTGTCGTGGGCTAATCAAGTTATCCTTAATGCCAGCAGAGCCCTGAAACACTTCGGGAAGCTCCCAGCCAGCAAAGCCTCTGCGCAGGCTGATGCTGGATCTGCAGCTGGCAGGCTGCTCCCCACTGCAGTTCTGAGCTGCTGCGATGAGGGTTGGAGTCAAAGAGAAATGTGAATGAAGAGGGGGTGGGAAGTAAACAACATGTGCACTTTGATCCGGTTCATGCTGTGGAGTTTGGTGCTATTTGAGATCATGTAGGACCACTTGCAAAGGTGGGAAGATTATATGTAACTTGTTTGGCCATGTCTTGTGGGTATGGAGAGGAACTCTGGCAGCCAAAATATAGAAACCTGTGTGTAGTTTGTGAGTGTAGATAACCTAACAAAATATTTTTTTATTATGCAGCATAACAGAAAATACGATCAGTAGGAAAAGCTGCATTGAGGAAAACAAAATTTGGTCAGGAAACTAGCCTTCACTGTGATATTTTGGTCATATTAGCTATATAGATAATCTCAAAAGTAATTAGGGAAGAAATGGTGATGGGTCATTACAGTAAAAGACAAACTGAGGAGATGACTAATGTGTGACAGACTGCCAAGGTGTTGGGTGGAGGTATGGCTGTAAGAAGATGCTGCTACATTAGTGGTATGATAATATAAACAACTCAATTTGTGCTCTTTGCCTGGAGTCCAAGATACTTTTACTCAGCTGTCAGTTTACTCAGTTACTTTAGATTGTAACTGAGAGCTTTCTCAGTCAGATGTCTTGGGTTTGGTGAAAGAGTCTGGATGGAAATGTGAAGCCATGCTGCTCCTTCAGGGTGTGGGGTTTTATTTGTTCCTTCTTCCTCTACATACCAACCCAGTCCATGAGAAACAATGTCAAAGCATTCAAGCAGATGATTAAAGAGTATTCCTTTGCTAATATATACTCAGTGTTGAGTAGTCTTGAGCAGCTTTGCTAAATCTCTGTGACCTGCTTTGAGTGACAGTACAAAACTTAACTCTTAGAATATAATATTGTGGGAGGGGTGTCTGGTTTTGATGAATCTGCAAAGAAAACTTTTGATGGTTATTCTCCAGTTAGAGAACAATTTCATATGAAAATGTCAGCAGTTCTTGTTTTGTGTTCAGAGTCAATGTTTAAACATGTCACTCTTGGAGAATAAGCTCCCCTCTCCTTTGGAGCATGAACTTGGCTTTGCTTTACAGTCAATTTATTCATTAGATTGCAATAATAATTCTGGGACCTAGTAGCAATGTTTGTTTTTTTAAAAAAAAGCTTAGTGTCAGAGTCAAATCCTGTTTCAAAGCTGCTTGAGGAGTAGGTTGCACAGCATAAAAGCTAGAAGAATCTTCTGTCGACCCCCTTCTTGGTATTCTCATGCTAAAAAACTAACATGTGGAAGGGCAAGGGGGCTTAATCTGAAACACCATTCTGTATAAACAATGACAGGATTAAAAAAACAAACCAAAACAAAAAACGCCAACAAAACCTGCAAAGCTGAACTGTCATGGGTATGTAGTGGCTGCTGCTTTTCATGGATGACTGAAATTATTTGTATAAATTTGCATTTTCCCCTTAGCATCTCTGTAAACCTGTGCTTGTTTCCATGCCCAGCTATTTGCACGCACAAAGTGATCTGTGTGCAGTGGCATGCAGTGTAATGCCATGTTATCTCTGTTAGCAGCAGCTAAACTTGGGGAAAAAGCAAATGTCACTGTGGGTGCTCCTCACACAGGGCTGCCCAGGTGGAAGAGGTGCTGCAAGTCTCTTGTGACTGAAAGGTAAGAGGGCTGAGCTCTTTGTAATGAAACGATGAAACCAAGCCCTCAGTTAACTGGTAATTTTCCAATGAAATGTTGATAAAATGGGCCAAGCAGTGTGCTTTGGACTGACTGACCTGGATCCGTCCTGACTTCAGGATGACGCTGGAGTCTGCTGGGAGAGGAGGATGCTGCCATGGTCTAAATAGGTGTTGCTTACCCTGACTTTAGATATCTTAACAAGTTCTGGAGCCCAAGTTCCCACTGGTCTGGAGACTATCTGGAGGGCACAAATCCCTAATTTAGGCATGCACCTCTCCAGCTTTTTATCCATGTTGCTGCTTAAATGAATCCTTCTGGATTCAGATATCTTCAAATACCATCTGCTGGTCCCCTTTGAGATGTTTCAGAAAAAGGAGAGAGATTTATTTTTAATTCAAACTGTGAGCTATTTGAACAAAGAATGCAATATACAATTGAATAAATATTTGGCTTTTCATTGCTGAGGGAGGGAAGGATTTGCTGATTAGTTAGTTATCACACAATACTATTCTTCCATCAGTATTCCCACTTGGTATTCTTGTTTGCTTTACACTGCGCAACACTCTGGCATGAATTTAAAATTAAGAATATTTAAATGCTTAAAAATAAAACAGACTTTCAGCTGTGATGCTGGCTGGTCTGGGAGAGCTGAAGGGATGTTGCAGTTTCTTTTTTGCATTACTTTTTGTAATGTGCATGTTGTGCTCTCGTTTTATTTATTTTTCCAGCATGAGGATCTAAAAATACATATCACCAAGCATTCAGGGCAGAATTATCACCTTTTATTTAAAAAACAAACAGGCAAGCAAAAAGCCGCAAACAAATCCAACAAAACACCAAAACCACCCAAGGCTTTGAATTTTTGTGTAGTCACATGAAGATGAAATGACTGGTCATGCCTCACAGTGCTTAAAAACTGCCAGGTGCTTTGTAAGGTGACGGACAGTGGATGTATGCTCTGTCACGGGGCTTGGAAGCAAGTATTCTGCTGTACATTTTGCCTTGTAAACACTTCAAGGATGTCAAGGCCAGGAAGAATGTTACTATGGTGTCTCTAATGCATCCCTTTTCGGGTTGTCAACCTTTGTTTCTAATGCCTATTGTTATGAATCTATTAAGGGAGAATATTTATCTCTGGAAATCGGGGTAGCAGCTATTCAGCACATGAATTAGATGTTAAACCTTTTCCCAAGATGATGCTGTTTAAGATGGCATTATCTCTGTAGCATTTGCAAACACGCTGACTCTTTCTGGCTTTAGCAAGTGTGATAGCAGATGTTGTTTGACTCTCTTAATTGAGGCAGGGATGTGTAGTCTAGTGTTTCTATCTCAAACCAAGGAATGACAAAGAGCTAAAGAATCCTGGTGTAAGGAATGCTATTAAGTAATCATTTTTTCCTGCATGAATATGAACATCTGCACGGGGTAAGGCAGCTGTAGCTGTGGTCTGCTGTTGTACTTAGCAAAAGGGGAGTGGTGATGGGAGATGTTAATTTTCACAATAGCAGTTGAGGTTAATAACTTACTGTGGTTTCTATGCCCGTGTCTTTGTTTTCTTTCTTCTGGGAACTGCCCGCAGCGTGGTAAGTTGGGAGCCTTGTTGAAAATTACTCAGTCTAACAGAATCTTAAAAAAAAACCCACCACCAAAAAACCCCACAACCTCTTTAGCTTTATGTGGGCTGAACTTCCCATGAAAAACCCAGCCTTAATGAGCTCAGCCCCCTCAGCCCTGCTTTGTCATGGTCAGCAGGTGAGAAAGAGCTGAAGTCCTTGGCGTGAGTGCCCTGGCTGTGACCCAGGGGCCTGGGGCCCTGATTAGTTCAGCTCTTGTGCTTTCAGCAGGAAAAAGAATGAGAAAACATCTTGTGTTGGAGCCTGGATGTATTCATGCTCCTTGCCTTCAGGTCTATGCTAGCTCTGGAACAGGCATTCGACCAGGAGCCAGGGAGTAAAGGTGCAGATTTAGATCTGTCCCATAGCTGAGAAATAATTGCTTGGTGCAACAACCCCAGTGGCATGTCCAAGATATATCATATTTGATGGTGGTGTAGATATTTGCAATTCAAAATCTGTCTTGGGCTTTTGTTATGGGTTAATGTTTTGTCAGTGCCTCGTGGCAATGACTTCTGACTGCATCCCAGCATTGCTCGTGGTGCACTGAATAGCTCAAAAGGGAAGCTGATGCTAAGTGGGAGACCATCTGTGTTGTTAATAGTACAGTGTTCTCACACTCAAAACTCAAGCTTGTGAGATTGTTACTGTGATCACACTAGACCTGTTTCCTTTTTTAAAAAAAAAAAATAATAAAAAGGTCAAAAACCACAAGCACCCTAAGCAATCTGTATCCTCATCTAGGAACTTCCGAGCCTGTAGGTTGATCAATTTAATGTTGTCAGTGGTGAAATTGAAAAGTTACAGGGTTTTATTTATTTATTTATTTGTGAAGTCCCTGCAACTAGACCAGAGATCCTAATTAACCTTCCAATAACACAAAGGCTGCAGGAAAAGCAAGAGAGGCCCCTCCAGGTGGGCAATCTGGCAGGCTAATTGGCAGCCACGTAGCTGGGGTTGCCTCCTGCCCATCTGCCAGGCTGGGGAATGAAGGGTGATTTGTGGTATTGATGAAGGGGAAGGAGGGAAAGTTCAGAGCTCACAGGCTGGTGTGAGCAGAAGGAGCTGCAGATGAGAGGATGGTGGTTTTTGTCCTAGTGTCCTGTCACGTAACTCCTAGTGCTCTTCACCCAGAGCTGTGAAACCATACAGCAGTGTTAATGCCACTTAGTCTTTTCTTCTCAGCCTCAAACGAAGAGTATTTGTTAGGAGAGCAATTCTGTCACAACTCCTACAATGTGATAAGAGGCAGTGGGAGCAGAGCTATGTTTGGCAATAAATATTAAAGCAAGGGTGGTGGTTTGCTGGTCCTTCCTCAAGATCAATTAAAGGATGAAGGAGCGTAGCTGTGCATCCTTTGCATCCAAGCTGTGCTGGTACATTTGCATCCAAGAGATGTGCAAAACGACTTTTTTTTTTTTTTTTTTTTTTTCTTCCCCAAAACACACTGAATGGGAGATCCAGCAACATAATGTGCTGGGGAAGAAAATCCTCTGCTTTCTTTCTCCTTGTTAAATCTTCCCCTTTCCCACATTTAAAAACATACCAGTTCATCCTTATACATTTACCAGTTCATCCTTATACATTATTGTATTAAAAGCTGTTCTGACCTTTCCAATAATATTTTTAACTGTATGTTATTGTATTAAAGTACTAATGATGCATAAGGAGTCATAAAACTGTACTAAGTGCATTAAATTTTTAGTAACTCTAGCAAAAGACACTGCAAGGAATGGCTAATCATCCTGTACTTGAGTTGTCTTGGAAGTACATGGCAATACTAAGCTGAATCTGTCTGCTGAAATGGCATAGAAGGAGATGGCATTGGATTGCAGTGCCATGGGAGATTGGTGAGCCATGCTTGATTAATCTCTTCATACCAAAGTGGCATCAGTTGGTGCTCCCAGCAAGCTTGTAATAGATGAGTGCATTAATGAGCTCCTGAGTAACTGAGACTATGCTCAGGGGGGGAAATCAGGAAGATTAAATGGTGCTGACTCAGTTTCTCTTTCTTAGCTTTCTTATGCATTGTTTTATAAGCTGTGCTTAAGTGATTCCATGTCAAAGTGAGCATTTTAAAATTCCCCTCTGCTTCACTAGCAGTAGCAGAGCTGTTTAGTGTGGGTTTGACTGTCTGGGTTACTTAAGTCTTTGTTTGCTTGAACTTTCTCCAGCAGAAAAATGTTGTGATCTTCAGATGTGAAAGACTGACTCTTAGTCACTGCTAGACTACTGGGAGTATGTTTGAGAGATGCTGGGGCCAAACCTGCCTCAGGGCTGTCCAAGTGGTCCTCTGAGCCATCTTCTTTGAGCTGATTCAATTAACTGGTTGGTAAAAGTGTGTAAAGGTCTCTTAGGGCTGACAGTAATTTGTGGTCCAGAGAGTTTGGAAAGTATGCTAGCCTTAAGAGAAACCATTTCAGGAGTCTACTTAGTTTTTGCAGGGTTGGTTATATTTTTTTTTTCTTTCTGAATCCCTTTAATAGAAAAGGGATTGTGCTAAATTTAACCATACTGTTGCATTTAGGGCTTAAATTTCTGTTTTCCTTTCTTGTGGTGGCTTCCTGTTAATTGTCTTGCTAATGCATTTAAATTCTACTCCTTAAAAATGTATTCTTCATTTTGTGGGAGGTCATCAGTTTCACAATATTGTATAAAACTGAAACTAAATCCTCCTGTCTGCAGCTGCAGTGTTAAATGGAGCATCATTGTCATGTGGTAAGCATGGCTGTCAAAACACTTCGGGCAAAGTGGGTAACATGAACAGTTCTTCTACGTTAAATATTTATAGCAGAAAATGCAAACTCAGAAGGCTGCCAGCAGACAACATACTGCTTAAATACATTGCTGTGTTGGTGAAGGCATGAATCTTCATGCTGCAGCTTTAGGAGGAAGGCAGTGAGCTGTTTCTCCTCGTGTGCAGGCTCAATGGTGTACTTTTTCTGCACGTAAATATATATTCAAAGGAACTGGAAGTTTAAAAATGTGATTTGCCAGCCAGTGGCCCCCCCAAAATGGTCTGTTCTCTTTGCCTCCAGGTCTTCTGCTACAAAAGTCATAGCAGAAGCTCAGCACAAGCCCTCTCTTGAATGTCTAGCCTCAAGGGCTGGCACGCCTTTAATTCTGGTCTTCTGGTGCAAACAGGTGGTGAACTACAAGCGAGGAGAAAAACCATGTAATTAAATCTAACACTGTAGTATAATAAATCTCCATTGTGTTCTTTAGCTTTTTAGATGCCTTCCGTGCAATACACAATGGCTGTGATTAATGACTATTCTATTGTCTTAAATAATAAGCTGCAGCCTTCAGATAGGTGACATAATTTAGCTGTAATGAGCGTCAGCTTTGTGGGTTTGATCTCAAGGCTTTGAATTTCAGTGTCATCGTTGCCACGTCCTTGAGAGATTGCTTTGTGCTGAAGAAAACCAGTAAAGGGGGGTAGGGGGGGAGAGTTTCTCTGAGGGGGTGAAAAACCCAACCAATCTGTTGCTCTGAGGACGCTGGCTTTTTTGTTGTATCTCATTTTTAAATGTGCAAGATGGAAGCAGTTGGGTCATTCATAAGCTGTACCAACTCTTACTGAGAGAGATTTTTCTCTTTAGCAGTATTCCTTGCTGGGAGGTGTCTGCTGATGGCACCGGTGATGGGTGTTTCCTTTTGTGTGCCAAGAGGCACCAAGTACCCCTAGTGCTTTGCCTGCTTTTCCATCCTTCCCACACCATAGCCCTGTCTGTCACCTCCCCGGCAGGCTTCTCTGTTGCTTCCTCCCTTGACTGTAAGGCAACCTCTCTTGGATATGAGCTTCTCTTTTGATATGAGCTCCTATCTCCTCACATTTCTCTTTCCATTGCCTGAGCTCAGCTGACACTGGAGAAAAACCATATTCTGTTCCCTGCAGCTACCTGCGAAGAGCTTTCTCTGTCTCTGTGCCGTGTATCTGCGCAGCACTTTGGCAGAGCTGGGAAGGGAAGGCTGAGAAACTACAAAGGACATCAGAGCTAATTATTCAGCTGGCATCAGGGCCTTTCTTTCCTGCTTGGGATGTTCGCTCTTGACTATGCGGGTAGTTTGACTGACATTGCGTGCTGACTTCAAAGCCATTGCTCAGCACTGCATAAGTGCTTAAAACCCAAATCCATCCCCCTTCAGGCAGCCTGGCCCAAAATAGGCAGCCCTAACGGTAAGGTTTGGCAGGGCTTGTAAGTGAAGGGTCAACACAGGCTCTCCCCCCATCATTATTTTTGTGGGGATGCGGGAGAAAGGGATTTAAAATCCCTCGCCCTTTCTTATTAAGTCTGACTCATTTTGTCTGGTTTAGCATTGTGGTAGAAAGAAACATAATGGATTTGTTAGGGTCAGTGCTTCACAATGTGACGGTTGACTTTGATGGGCAATAGGGCCTAGTTTGGCACTCCAGACAAAGGATTTGTAGGTCTTGCAGGCTGCCATCTGTTTCTAAAAGCAAGTTTTTGTGGAAGGGGGGATGCAGCTTGCATGCTGAAAAAGTTGTGGTTGGTTTGTTTTTTTTTTTTTTTTTTCTTTTTCCTTGAGGACTGCTGAGCCTTTGTATTTGATCTTTTAATTTCAAAACTAAGCACAGTTTATTATTAGCAGGACTCCCCTCCTGCCCCTCCCAGGCAAGTGGGACATCCAAATCTCATTAGTGATGTGTTGATGTCTTCTAAAATACTAGTATTTTAGAATGCATATATTTATCTCCCAAGTGCTCTATTTTTCTATCCATCCCCCACCTGAGCTCTCTGAAATTCAGAGACAGGCACAGTGTCTGGCTGTGTAAGTCTGCATTTATTCTGATAGGTAGGCTTATAAGGCATAGATTGGAGAAGAAAAAACATTCTGCTGTCGTTTGATTTTTTTCCACTTGTGCTGAATTTTTTATCTTGTGCTTTCCTAAAAACAGAAGCAAACCAAAACAAAGTAGATCATATTCTGCCCTCATAATCCAGACTGGAGAGTCCTACTTTCTGCAGTGATTCCACTGCCATGCCTCTTTCTTAAAATGTCCAGACAACCTGTGGGGTCAGACGTGCTGACAAGTACCATCTATTTATGTACCATGTGTTAACCTGGCCTTTAATTGATTGTTTCTATGTATAACTACTGGAGGTAGCACAGGGCTGTGCAGTCTAGGTCTGGAGGGCAGGAAAAAATCCTACTGCAGGATGTTTGCTTAGCAGATATAATGAGCAAAGCCTCTGCAGTTTTCTTCTTTCAACCTGGAGACAAACAGGAATGCCAGCACTGATAAAGAGGTCCTGGCTCACTAGCTGGTCCTGACCATTTCTTTAGCCAGTTGCTCTCCTGATGCAAAATAAGTTGTGGGGGAGCTGATCCAGTCCTTCCTGATACTGTTATGGTACGTTTTTCTTTTTTTAGTAAGGGGAGTGACTGGTATGGCTGCAGGTACACACCACACTTTATTGAACCTGAGGCTGGAAGTGCAATGCTCCGTTGGTTGTAGCATAGAAATTAATCTGCTGCCCATTAATGTCACCTTAAGACTGGTGGCAGCTAGAAGAAACTGGCACCTCTCATTTGCCCCCAGACAGAACAGCCCACATACTGTGCCAGAAAATCCTGCCTCCATAACCATCCCAGGCATCTCAGCACCCTCCTGCAAACCAGCGTTTGCCATCAACACTCGTTCTTTGTTTCTGCTGGCTGCCAGCCATCAGGAGAAATCTGGCAATCTGCATGGGGACTCATGCTCTCATTGCCAGAGTGCTGTATTTCTGGCCATTCCTGGAATAAACCTTTCCTCCAAACTCTCCCCCAAAATCCTGGCGAGCAGAATGGTGCTAGGGGCTGGCATGAGAGAGGCAGCTGCCTGCCTGCAGCTGGGCAGCTGGAAACAAGGCCATCAGCTGGTGAGCAGCTCTGATTCCCTGCCCTGGCTTTCCTCACTGCTCTGTGCCTGAGCCATTGCTGCTTGATCAAGGAGTGCTTTACTTCCATGCTTTTTTTTTTTTTTTTGGGGGGGGGGTTTAAATGAATTACTGCCTTTGATGTAGCAGCCTGGTTGTATACCAAGCTCTCTGCCAGCCTTTCCTCCTAAGTCTGTTAACAGCTCTTGCAGAATGGCCCCTGACCACCTGCGGAACCCCACATCAGTGGGGTGGCTTTGCCAAGGTCAATTCTTCCACCTTTTCCCAGCCTGCATGTTTATTCCCCCAGAGTGGGACTCTTCAGCCTTCATCTTAGGTGAGAACAGCATCTGTATTCCTTGGAAATCCCATCCTTCAACAGAGCAGGGTAATTTTTGTGGGAAATGGTACTGCAGCTAGTGTGGACCACTTCTTGCAGCAGAAGCCCCCATCTCACTTTTGAGCAGCTTAGGTCTTCCAAGTCCAAAAGTCGTAACAAGCTTGGAAATACTCCAGATAAATACCTGAGAGCCAGAGAAGAGGTATTCCTGGTCAATGGGGGTATCTTAAATTACATTATACCCAACTCTTACAAGATGACCAGAGCTCATAAATATCAGGAAGTCTGGTTGCAGGCTGCTTCTACTAATATGGGCTCCCAGGTGCTTTTCTTGGGAATTTTGTGGAGTTTAAGTATCTTGCCAAGATAGGGCTTGTCAGGTCGTGCCACGTCAAGTCCTAATACCCTATGGAATCCTTGGAAATGTGCTTGGTGTAGTCCACCAATTTCATACAGTTAACTTTAAATTACCAGAGCTGACAATTTCTTGCTTCTCTTGCACTAAACTACAGGTGTCACAACAAACTTCACCAAAGTGTCTTCATTAAGAGGGGCAGATTAAAATCAAAAGGGTTTTGGTCAAGAAAAAAAATTATAATGGGATGCAGTAGTCAATGATTACGCATCAAGTAATTTCAGGGAGTTGTGTATTTATATACAGTATATAATATTTATTAAAAAGACTATGTTTAAAATTAGCGTTGAGATTAAGAAACCAACATGCTCTTTATGGTCCATTTGTGGTCACCAGACTATTGGCAACACGTGTATATACTGCTCATGGGGAGCTATTGAACTTGTTACAGTGCTGGTAGCTGTGCTATCCTCTTTGTCTTCTCTTTTAGTGTGGTCTTTGTATCTTCTACACTTTTAAAACAGTGGGGGAAGGAGGGGAGAGAGATACTTAAGAGAAAAAAAAATGGTGGAAACATCATACAAAAAACCAAGCGGTTGATTTAGTTGTTTTAGCCAAAGCAGCTGTGGCTCTTTCAGATAAGAACTTTCCTGCTGCACTTCATAGAATTTGCCAAGCTGAAACAAGCCCTGGCATAGCAGTTTCAACCCCTTTGCTAGTCAACAGCAAACTTGCCCAAACCAGGACAACCATTCAAAGCTTCAGAGAAGTGAAGAAAACTGCTGAGCAAATGCTGCATGAACTGGAGAGTCAGCACTGAAATGCCTTCTTGACCTGGTGGGGGTGGGGGTGTCATTTCCTCCTTCTGAGTCCATTAAGGACATGTGGGCACCTGTCCAACCCATGAAATGAAGGGCTTGCTGCAGGCAGTGGGGGTTGCTAGTGTAGGGATTTTCTTCCTTGCAGAAGTCTGTGCATGTACTCAACCTTGGTTGGTCGGGTGCCTGCATGAGCTGTGCTCTGGAGAATGCATCTGACCTGACTGAGCCTTATGGAGAAGCAAAAATGATAATTCTTTGGAGCTGCAAGAGGAATCCAGGAGTTTTTACACCCCATTAGACAGCATCATTTGTGTCTGGAAGAATAAGGGTAAAGCAGGGAAGTCTAAATCCTGAATCTTAATTCTGTCATGGCATTGGCTGTCGGTCCTGAGGAACTTTAAATTCAGTCTTTTCTGCAATCTACTGGGAAAAAAAAAAAAAAAAAAAAAAAATTTACACATACAGTGGGGTGGTTTGGAACCATTTCATCACTGAGTGGTTCCAGCCTGCCTAGGGGGATGGCAGGGGACTAACATCCAACCAAATTAGTTAATGCTTTAGCCAGGAAGGAGAGGAGTGGTGTGCAAATGACTGCCTTCCATCTGAATTAATTTGGAGCCATGGATGTAGGAGCTGCTGTTCTTGTTTGATAAACTTGATAAACCTCATCTGCTGTAAGTGATTTCAATTGGAGGAAGATAAATTGAGGTGGGGAAGGAAATCGGAGGGCACAAGCTCAAGCCTGAGCAGGAAGGTTGTTTAAATAACTGTGCAAAATACATGTTGCATTTGGTCAGGATGAATGCCAGCTCTTCAAAGTGTTTAAGGTAAAAAGGCAGAGAGACCTTGAGTTGTTTAGGTGTATTTGAATGTGTTTGAGATGTCTAGGAGAAGGAAGCCAAATTTCAACCAATAGAACAAGGTACAAGACTGTGTAAGTTCCTTGTGAAAACAGACAGGCTTTCTGCTGGGTTTGTGTTCTCAGTCCTAGAATTAGAGCTTTCTGTTTATGCTATCCAAAAGACTGAGTAATAAGATGTGCTGACAAAAAGGAGGAATTTAATACAGTCAGGAGAAGAGTGATGTTAAGTGATGTAAGTGATGTAGTTTAGCTGTGGGCATGGGTGTGCCCCTGGGTGTGTGAGATTCCTGCCCTGTATTAAGGGAGGTATTGTGTGCCTCTGGACCCAGAGGAAATGATTTTAAGTGCAATTAATAGTGTTTGGGCATTGAAGAATAGGAGGCAATGGCCTCTTTCTAACTTAAGGTTATCTTTTGGGTGTGGGGTTTTTTGTTTGGTGCACTGCATTAAAACAGCCTAGATACAAAGCTTGAGGTTAAAAAGCATGCTAAAACCAGAATACAGGCTGCTTAGAAAAATGAACTTGCAGAAATTTGTAGGGAAGGAGAAGTCTACTGCCTAAGAAACAGGAAAAACCTGTAAGAGACCTAACTGGTAGTTTTATCAGGTTGGAAGGGAAAAAAAAGTTTGTTGGGTTTCTTTTCCCCTTGTCACCTTTCTCTCGAACAGGAGTGTGATGATTTGGTGATGCTGAAAGTTGAATAGTTTTCCAACACCATGCTTACAGCAAAGATTCCTGATGCCTGGGAGGCTTAGGGTGGTGGGAGCTGCTCTTTCCTGAGATCAGTAGGGAAGCTGTGTGTGCATGTGCAGATCATGTTCCTGTCTTCCATCATCGCAGATGAAGCTACTTCATATAATCCAGGCTGCTAGAAAATCAAGCTTCTCTCCAGGCTCATAACTCTCTGTGACCCTTTTCCCCTTGCCAGGTGAGAATTCAGAGGAATATTCTGGTAGTCCTAATTGAGACAAAATTATTTTGATGGCCAACAGGTACAGCTTCAAGAAGAACCATAGAAACTTATTGTCTTCTTGCATGTGTTTTCTGCACCATATTGGAGAATTAAATAACTAAAATAATGTTGCATAGGGTGTCCAATCAGTGATCTGAGCAAAGAACCCTAATTCATTTGCTGCCAGAGCCTTTGTGAATGGAGAATATGCATTGTCTTTTTTACTTGTGGTACATAACAACTGATTTTAATGCTTGTACAAGAGCCTCCTTATTCTACAACTCCTATTATTCCACCTGGAGTGATCCTCTATATCTCTCCAAACTTTTCACTTATGTTAATGGGAGACATTTTGACACAATTCCCTCACTCTGTCCCCCAGCTCACTAATAGAAAGTAGTAGAAACATGAAATGAGAAATCAATCTTATGTTTTTTGGGGGGGTTGTGTGTGTGTGTGTGTTCATGATAACTCAAAATAATGTTCTTAACTTCCTGAAGACTGAATATAAAAGCCCTATTTCAAAATCTGTGAGGTAAGGAGTAAAAAGACATAAATGGGAGTGCTTTTGATAAATCTTTCTAAGAGGATTTGTTGAAAAAGGTGACGTATAAGGATTATACAATATATACATACCACATATATATAAAAGGATTATAACATATACCATATATATAAATTTGTACTACAAGATGGACTAATGTTAAACCTCTGACAGATCAAATCACAGTATTTCTTAAATGAGTAAATTTACATTTTACTTTTGATACCTCACTGATGCAGATTTATTTGCCACAAACTTATCCAGAAGGCTTGTTTTTTGCTGTGAAAGCACAAGCTCAGTTACATCCATGTTCATCAAAAATGTTCACTTGTCTTAGAATTGACTAATGTCTGATGACTGACATCTGTCTGGGGTTGTCTGGTTTTTTTTCTTTCTTTCTTTTTGAAGGTAGCAGGCAGTGTGTCATCAGCCAAGGTGATGCTTCTCAGAGCTGAGTGGTCTTTGCCCCTGCATTGCAGGTACCACAGTTCTGCAGGATGATGAGTGGCTTCTCAAATGGACTGCAAAAATTGTCCTGCTGCCGTAGCAGTGAATGAGGACCAGGTTAGCAGTTCTGGTGTGGTTGTGATGGTTACTGCAGCACTGGAAAAGCAGGGACTGAAAGAAGTGGAGAGATGCAGCTGTTCATGACAGATTTTGGGAAGCTGTCTAGTGACAACTGCACAAAAAGACTATCAGACTGAATATTTTACGGGTAGGAACATGGAACAGATTTTGACAGTTTTGAAAGACTTAAGGCCATTTCATTATATCTGAAATTCCGTCCTTCAAAAAAAATTTTAAAACAAGTTTTCTTATTCTTCAATCTTTGACTCTTGTGCTGGAGTATCAACAAAAAGAAGAGGGCTATTCAAAGGCCTGTAAGGTTTTTGTTGTTGTTTTTTTGTTTGTTTGTTTTGGCGTTTTTGCAAGAGGGAGTGTGGTGAAAGAATCCTCAGAGATCTTCTGACAGAAGTAGGTACCTATCAGAAGAGTCCTCTTCTTTGTAGGCTTCATCTTTCTCCACAATACTTAGCCTGTCTAGTAGGGAAAAGGTCTTAGAGCTCTCCTTGCTTTCTGCCTTACTATGCTACATCTCTGAAAGAAAGCAGTTTCCTTTTTGAAATGTACCCGTTTAATTTAAAAATGACAAATTGTAGTTGTTGCCGTATGTTGTATTACTCCGTTAAATTTAGTTGAAAGACTGAATTTAAAATCAAGTTGTCTCATTCAGATGATCCCACATGTTTATGAAGTACCTTGAGCTGCAAAGGGTCTGGTGAAAATAAGCTGCTGAAGGGTCTAGAGCACAAATCTTCTGAGAAGCAGTTGAGGGAAATGGGGTTGTTTAGCCTGGAGAAAAGGAGGTTGAGGGGAGACCTTATCCCTCTCTACAATTACTTGAGAGGACATTATAGTGAGGTGGGGGTTGGCTTCTTCTTTCAAGTAACAGGCAGTTGAACAAGAGTAAAAGGCCTCAGGTTTTGCCAGGGGAGGTTTAGATTGGATATTGGGGAAGAATTCTTTACTGGAAGAGCTGTCAGGCACTGAAACAGGCTTCCCAGCCAAGTGTTGGTACCATCATCCCTGGAGGCATTTAAAATACATGTACATGTGGTTTTTAGGGACATGGCTTAGTGGTGGACTTGGTGTGCTGTGATGGGCAGACTTTCATCCTCTACGTACACCTACAGGATGTTTTCATTTGCTGTCTCCTTTGTACCCAGGGTTCTTTTCTGCATGAGCATCTCCAGTCTGTGAAATAATTCAGGTGATGCCTATATAGCTTTTTTCGGTTTGATGGATGGATGGGATTTATCCTCATTGCTGCATTGCATTTCTATTATAACTTTATTTTGGAAACTGATTTAGTCAGCTGGGGGAGGGGGGATGTCAAGGCCCAAACCAGGACAGGGGGGAGGGCTGCAGCTTGTTGAGATGTGATGGTGTTTTTGGAAGTGAGAAGAGGATGTAGCTGTTTGGATTACTTCCTTGAGGCTGCCAGATTGACTCTCTGAAGACTGTAACAGCATAGGCAGATTTGGCATTTTTGAAGAACATGCATACTACTCTTTCACACAGTATTAGGAAACTATTCCAACTCAGGAAGATTTTGGGTCCCTCTAGTAGTCTAGGAAACTGCAGCAGCAGTGTGTGTGCATTGCCTATGAAAGGCAGCCAGTGCACACTGCTGTTTTGGAAATGTCTCTAATGGTACAGAAACTTCTCAGTGCATAGTTACTCATGCTTCAACAAAGGAAAGAATATCAAGAAATAAAGTATTAAGCAGACTGAACTTTAATTTAATCACTGTGTTAATCATAACTGCCCTGCTATTTAGCACAGAAGCAACTGAAAAGAAGTAAATGGACTCTTCAGTATGGTTTTCATACATCTGCAAATGATTCCATCAATACTTAGCTCTTGATGTGTTAATTTTATCCAGTTAATTTGTTGGATAGCTGGTTTTTCCCACCATACAATCTCAGCCCTTCATAGCAAGCAGCTTGCTATGGCTGAAGATCTACGTGGATACAGGTAGTTGTTTATAGGTCTCAAGTCTGGGCTTGCCTATGGAAAATTTCTGGGAGAGCCCCCAGGATCCTTCTAGAAAGAGAAAACAAGAGCTTCTAGGTCCCATTTTAATTTGTGTTTACATGTTGTGTTTAGCTGAGGGTTCAGCAGATCTGCACCTCTGAGCACCCAGGAAGCAGTGGCACAGACATACAGAAGAGGTTTGGGGACGTTCCCCTCCCAAGTATTGCTACTAAATAGTAGCAGTGGTAGTGATACTAAAACTTTGTCTTCTCGTGAGAATTGATGTGCAGCATCTGTGGGGTGAAAGAAGGAGAAAGTCCTCTTGGTAAAAATCTTCTCACAGGAGATCCCCCCCCTCCCAAAGGGGATGTTAAGTACTTTGGCTGTTCAAGGAAAGCTTTAGGACCCACTTTTTATCATGATGGCCTACAACAAACCTCTTGTGTAAGAAAAAAAAAAATCTCATTGAAAGTTGTGTGAGCACATGGCATGGGTAGGACTGGGTGCTGTGTGACTTTTGAGTAGCTTCTCATTGTTGGACTAGTAGCTGTTGTTGGGAACATAAAATATCCTTACAGCATAAAACATAAGTTGATACATCTTCTAAATGTGATCCTGTGGTTCATATTCCAGGGTCCTGTCACAGATTTGGCTTACAGGGAGAAACCTTTCAGTTATATTGCAAGGTCAGTAACAGCTCTAGGAGGCTGTGTTGAAGGAGAGCATTCTCCTAGGGCAGAACACACATCACTGCTTTGCTGTGTCTTGGACAACCACAGTATTTGGCTGAATCAAAAGCTTTTGCAGGTTGCATAAACTATTTTGTACAGCATGGCACTAAGTTATGCAGGACATTTTGAAATATGAATGTAGAACATAAAATCTCGCTTTAAATGCTTGTTAAACTTTAATTAGGACAAGCATAGTTTAAAATGTTAATGTTAGAACTTGATGTTCATTGTGCGAGTTCAAGCAGGAGATTATCCTGAAATATACATGGAAACAGGATTCCCCTTGCCCTTCTCCTCCTTTAGAATAGTAGGGAGGAAGCATCAGAAAGTCAAGTATGACATGAGCAGTGCCAGTTACAGGAATCTGCACAGATTGAAGTCACCAGGTTCATAGCCATAAAAAACTTGCCCCACAAAGTAAAAAGCAATTGCTTATCACTCTCTGCTTAATGGGGCCCATAAATCTCTCTTACCCAATGAGAGCTACAGAGCACAAGAGGAACTTTGACTCCATAATACGGTTATGAGGTTCAGCATGAGAGTGAGGCAGTCCCTTTTCCCACTTCCAGAATTTGCCCCTGTATTGCATTCAGCTGAGGGTCAGTCAGGTTGTTTCATCTGACAACACTGAGCTCATCTTTGTCAGATGGGTGGTGTCACTAGAGAACTACAGAACTACAGAGTTACCCTCCCTTTACAGGTCTTGTTTGTGGTCATTTGCATAGAATCATCATGATTAGAAAGGACCTTTAAGATCACAGAGTCCAACTGTCAGCCCTACACCACCTTAACCACTGAATCATCTCCTGAAGCACCACATCTACCCATTTTTTTAGTACCTTCAGGGATGGTGACTCCACCACCTCCCATTTTACAAGCTTCTTGGCTTAGCCAGGCATGATGTTTTTCCTTTACTGAAGTGTAATACCATTTGAAGTAATGTGTAGTCCTTAATGTAGATTCTGAAGGAATGTATGTAGTGATTGGCTTGGCAATGCTTTGGAGCACGCAGTTTGCAGCTAAATGGTCCATGCCTCTGATACAGAGAACTTGAGCACCTTGAAGAGGGCATTTTGCTGTTGGTTAGTTGAGCCAGTGGTTCTGTAAAACTGGTAGTCCTCTTCATTTGATCCTAAAGCCTAATCACTAAAAACAAAGAATAAGTTTTGTAAAATATATCCCTCACTCATTGCAGGAATGACTATTCCAAAGTAGTGAAGAGCCTCAGGCTCTTCAGGTGCAGGCTTCTCTCACTGCAGTAGTTGTGTTGGTGAAAATTATAAATGCAGTCATGTCAAATAGCAGTGTTTTATTGGGCAGCCTTGCAGTAGTGTGTGGGAGGGAGGGCAGAAATGAGCAAGTATCCTCCTAAGAGGAAGTTTCTGGCTACACATTTGGAAAACCCTGTTATTACCTCTTTGTAAGCCACCTTTTAATAAGGTAGCTATGGAAACCTTCTTTTAAAAAGAGATAATTACTTTTTTTTTTCCCATTATCTTACATTTCAGGTTGGTTTTCACATATGTCATTATTCCCTTCCTCTCTTCTGTGTCCTGTTTTCTTTTGGAATGTGGGGTCTCAAAAGGTGGAGAGAATGTCTGTCTTCTATTGCCATTTTCTTGAATCGGTGCATGTTAAAGTCTTTCTTCCTTTTCATAAAAACTTCCACTATTCAGAAATCTAAAAATTGTTCTGCCTGTGAAACTAGAGACAGGTTCTCTGAACTATTTAAAGCTAGTATCTCTTGGTTTCTTTTCAGCACATCCTCCCCATCCTCCAGGTGTCTTTTTAACAGAAGAGACTGAAACCATCTCTGAGGCATCATTAACCTACCGTGCAGTGCACTGGAGCTTGTGGAGACTTTTGTATCATCATTAACTGCCAGATGTTTAACATGAAAATTTTATATGTGGATCTGAATGTAGAATCGTTTACCACCTCTAAATAAAACACGGTCAGGGCTTTGCAATAATAATAAGACTTGTTAGTTGCAAGAAAATCAGAATGAGATATGTCTGAGTTCTTTTTGTGGCACTACTGGTAAAGTAAATGGGCTCAGCTGCACAGGTGCTTAGAACAGTGAGGACAGAGGTGGGTGGTTGCTCTCTTAGAGCCACAATTAGCTGTTTTCTAGCCAATATGCACCTTGCTGGGAGACCACCTGTGTTCTCCTGACAACAGTCCAGCAGTAAAGGCTGCTGGCTCTGGGTTAGATGTTAAGCCCTCAAAGTGACATGAACTAATGTTTCCTCTGGTTTCTCTAAAGCTACGAAGATCATAGTTCTGCAGCTCTGATGGCAACTTTGAGGCAATTAGAGGTGACTGGCATTAAAAAGAGCATAAAAGGACTGGAGTTTTCCCACATCACTTACCACATCAGTTGTAGTTTTGCAGGAAACTGTGAGGTCCTGAGAACTCCTGAAAATATGGTAACTACAGAAAAAGCAGGCAGTGACCTGTTGGGGACAAAGCCTCAGCATTAATGAGTGTGTGTGAGAGAGTGTGTTTCAACGACAGCAATAGATGGAAAATTTTATGTGAGCCAGCAAAATGGTAATGATTAAAGTTAAAAGAAAAACAATACGAATGTGTCTGATCCTGACAAGTGATGCTAAGGCAGCTTGGAGAAGGAAGTATTAGTCTCCTCCTGCCTTCTCCCCAGCCAGAGCCTCTGGAGTAGAGACAAGGATGAGAAATTAAGTAGGATATTGCAGATTTAAGGATGCAAATCCCGTTCCCTAAAATGTATTTGGATGGTTACTGAAGCTCATTTTATATTCTGTTTGATCTCTGATGTGGCCTCACAGAAATCCTGTAATTTTTGTAACCACTAGAAGTATTTCAACACTCCTGAATTATTATTTACTTTAGGTTTTGTACATAATATTTACTTAGAAGTTATTGTATTTGCTAATTGATATGAAACGGGATGTTATGCTTTCCTGTTATGTACATGTCTTTCCCTTGTAACTGATGCCACATGAATATGTCTCTCTTTTTTTGTCTACTTGTTTATAGGAGTACAGTGTTTTAAAAAGCATTACTGAATAATTTAATAACTCCAAATATGCTTTCAGGTTTGTCTTACTGCTAATGTTGGAGAATAGCATATGCTTTAGGATAGCTGTTATCCTAATGTTATCCTAATGTTTAGGAGCAAGATGTAAGACTATAGGTACAAGGGGTCTAGGTACACCTTTCTTATCCATGTTTTTCTATTTCACTTGCTCCTGAGTTCTCCTTCTAATATCTCTAGTCTACTCGGGCTATGTGTTTGGTTTGGCTTTGTTTGGATTTCTTTTGAAATATTGACTGGATTTCTTTTGAGATAGCTGACTTGTGTTTGTTCTTATTTCTTGAAAGAAAGCTGATGAAGCCAGAACTGAGTCATTTTGTACTTGGAAGGGTTAAGTAAAATTTGGGATATGAAATGCACAGGTTTAGGTGAAGATTGCAGTGAAGTTGTATTATTGAGGACTTTTACTGTTCACCCAGTTGTCTTGCTGTAGCTTGTTAAACAAAATGACAGATACAGGAAACATATGGTTTCAGTTTTGGCAGAAGAGTGTGTTAAGCAATTCATGATTTGTGTTCTTAACCTGTTTATTGAGCCCAATTTTTAGTAGCCTCTGTCAGTAGGGTTTGTTTGTTCTAGGGTGGCTTGTGTCAGGCTTCCTTGCCAATCTATTGGCAGGACACCACGTCTGTTTACAGCACAGATGTCTGTCTCCTACAACACTTCTATAGTCCCCATTCAAACAGAGCATTTTAAAATTTTTTTAGAGCCATTTGGATGTTTTTAATATTCGAACCCACTGCAATCTTATAACTTAACCTGCCAGCTGAAGTGAAAGCTATTAAATTAGACTCTTCACTGCTGTTCCTATGGTTACACTGGAACAGAAACCTGCTAGATAGGAGCCAGAAGGGCACAGAAAATCTTCTAGTAACAGTTGCTATCATTATTGCAACTTTACAATTTCCAATTTATTCTTTAATTTCTTCAGCAGTATTTTCCTGTTAAGTGGAAGCATATATTTCCAAGGATTAGTGGCTGCTGCCACTGGAAAACAGTAGCTAGAAGATGACCAAGAATGACCCCCTGGAAACAGGTTTTTGTTCTTCTTGAAAGTGTCTGGGTTTTTTTGTTTTTTTTCTCTTTTTAAATTTTTTTTTTCTCCTTTCTATCAGAGTTAACTTAAATTGCAAAGAAGTGCTTTTTATGTGTGAGTCTAAGGGAGAATTCCTGTATTAGCTGTAGGTGACTTGCATGCAGACTGCAAACCAGCATCAGCATCCACCTTCCTATCAGATGGTGGGAGTAATAAGTGGTATGTTAACTGCTGTTGTGGGAAAATAATACATATTTAAAGCAAACAACCAGCAGCTCTTTGAGCGCTGGAACAAATGGAGCCCAGGTCTCCTGTGGCTTTGCCTTGTGCATGATTGATTTTTACCATTTGAGCACAAACCTTTTCTCACAGCTGGGGCATTTTGTGGTGTTTCCCTCACGTCATGTCTCCAGGGGAAAGCCTACACAGCAGTGTTGGGGGATGTGATGCTCTCCCCCTCCTGCTGTCATCCCTACCCTAGGCCCACATTTGGTTTGGGGCAGAGGGGTCTCCCCATTTACCCAGTTTGCTGTCTACTTGTGCTGGCACAACCACTTTCCAGGGTACTACTGCTGTCTCCTGGTGCTCATCTCTTGTTCTCCCCGGAGAGGCGTGTGGGGGGTGCCAGGGCACTGGGCTGCCTTTGCCTGGAGGTTGGAGAGGACATGGGAAAGCCTGGGAGAAGGTGCTTGGCAGTCAGCAATGGGGCGACCTGGTGATCCTCTTGACCCTTTCCACGCTAGTGAGATGCTGGGACAGCCCCTTTCCATCTCTCCAAGGTGGTGCCAAGCAGGAAGGCAGATGGTCCTGTGGCACCTGCCTGCCTCAGGCCTGCCCTGAGCATCCTGTCCCAGAAGCTTAGCTTCCATAAAGCTTCATCTGTAATAACATTTTAGCCAAGGTGAGTCTCCAGCACTGGTGCAGTAAACAACTGTGTCATGGTAAATTTGCTGAACTGTTTAGTGAGGGCTGCTGGCTGCTAAGGGAAGGGGCCTTTCTCCCTAGTCTGCTGCTTCCAGAAAAGTGAAATTATTGTTCCAGAAGTTATGCTTTTTTGGTGTTCATCTTGACATTCTTCAAATCTCCTTTAGTCTTTAATATGGTTGGCTTTATGTAAACACAGTAAATCTTGGAGGTAAAATGGGAAACTTCAGAAAAACTGTTAATTGCATGAATAAATTCTGAATTTAAAATAAGTAATGCTTCTGTCTTGTCGACACACAGCAATATAAAAGTTCACTTTGTACTTTTCCCCTGCCCTTCCGTGACCATTTTTGGTTTTTAACAACATTTCTTTTTTTTTCTATCATCATCATCAGTAAGACTGGCTTTTTCTTTTCTTAGTGTATGAAAGTTGTCTACTGGATGGCTGATGTGGAAATGGTGTTTAGATTGTGCCCTTCAGATGGTGTCTGCATGGCCAGGTCCTGCTGTTCCCCAAACAGCTTTTAATGCATTTCTTTGGTCTACAGGTAGACTCCTAGAACCATTAGGAAATACCAATTCCTTCTGCTTTCTTACTTGACAAGACTTATGTATGAGATGGGCCATGGGAGAGTTGAGTGAAATGCCTTTTTTTGGCAAGATTTTGTTTGAAAATCTTGTGGGACTGATGAAGTAGCATCTGGTAGCTCTGGGAACCTTGTTGTGATGTTGAGGGCCCTACTTTGCCCTGTGAAGGGTGACATACCTCCTTCCTCTGCAGGTACCCAGATAATTGGAAGGTACTCTTTTATTGCCAAAGGTAGCTGCTGAAGTCCTTCAGGAGTGTGCTTCATTTGTTCTCAGTAAAGTGGAGAGAGGTGATACCTTTTCAGTCAGTGTGCTACAGTTGTCCTAGAACTTGGGCACCGTACCTGAGTGGAGAGGAGGGACAGCTCTTTTAAAATGCTTTTTTAAAGGATGCAAGAAAATAGATAGGCTAAGCTTCATGTTTGACTATTTATGTTGGGTTAATTTATGCAAGAAAGAAGTTCTTCAGCCTCTAATAAACTAAGGAAGATTAATTGATACATCTCCTTTCACTATATCAAAGATATAATTTCTTCTCCCCTACCTCAGCCCCTCTTCCAGTGGTCTTGGACAGAACCAACTTGAAAGAAGATTTTTTTTTGTTACCTTTCTCTTTCTGATGTTCAATTATATGGGACACAAAACCTGTTAACAACAAAAACATTTTTTTTTCTAAATTAACTTCATAATTGTGACATATTGGTCTGTTGGAGTGTTGCAGATGACAGGTGAAGTAAGCCAAAAATAAGGAGTATCTTTCTTAGGTTGTCTTTAGTTGCCAGGATCTTCTTGGTTGTCTAGATACATCACTTGAGGGATTCCACCCAGAGCCCTCTCCACAGCTGTATGGGTGCCAGTCCTTGCTCTACACTGTTATTTAAGGGCTGATTAGGAGGAGGATCCCTATTGTGCACATGAAGCTGATCTGGGAGCAGACCTCAGGAGAGTCCATGCCTTGACTGAAAACCCAGGCTGCTGGGTTACGTTTGAGATCCTCCTTGAATGTCTTCAATGTAGGAGTTGTCCTCCTCCTTTCTGTGGAGGAAGCCCTTTGTGGTGGATAACACCTCTCCTGGGAGGCAGGGGAGAGAAATTTAGAGTCAGTCTCTCACTGCGCCAGCAAGCAAAAAAATCCCAAACTGAAGAAATCTGTCATGCCTGAAGGCATGTTCTACCTCTTACACCATGTTAACATGCAAACCCTTGCTATTCCCTTAGGAAGAAGCTGAAACTGCATTTTGTGAAGATACTGTTCTTGTAAAACACTTGAAGATTGCTTGCTGGGTCAAGCCATGCAGGGACTGGAAAACAGCTGAAGTGGAGCCTGAACTGTAGCTGATGTGGCTGGGAGACGTCTCTGGTGGCTGTAGGAGGAATCATGGTGGGAAGGAGCATCCTGCAGAGCTGGAGGCGCCTGAGGAATTTTCAGGCCAAAGGAGGAGTGACTTAACAAATCCATAACTTCTAATCACTGAGCAGAAAGCCCTGCAAGTGCCAAAAGCCAGACTTTATATATACATATATAAAGAGATTTCCATGGTACTCTATCCACTTTTGGATATGGGTTTAAAGATTTTCAAAGACCAGGGAACTCAGCAGTGTTACTTTTCCATTAAATCTATTTTGTAAGAGCCTGAGTAATACCAGCCTTGCTGATAGTAAGTTTGTAAAAGCAGTTCACAGCACAAAAAATGTGCTAGCATGGCCTCTGTGCATGTGTTGCCTCTGGGAAACAATACATTCTGCAATTCCTCTCAAGAGATCCATGCATCATTCTGCAAACAGAGGTGATGCTTCAGATGAAATCAATAGATCACTCCTGAGCAGAAATCCTTCAAAACAGGATACCTTCTGCATTTTAAAACCAAGCATCATAGCTGTCTCTTATNCCTGGAGACATGACGTGAGGGAAACACCACAAAATGCCCCAGCTGTGAGAAAAGGTTTGTGCTCAAATGGTAAAAATCAATCATGCACAAGGCAAAGCCACAGGAGACCTGGGCTCCATTTGTTCCAGCGCTCAAAGAGCTGCTGGTTGTTTGCTTTAAATATGTATTATTTTCCCACAACAGCAGTTAACGTACCACTTATTACTCCCACCATCTGATAGGAAGGTGGATGCTGATGCTGGTTTGCAGTCTGCATGCAAGTCACCTACAGCTAATACAGGAATTCTCCCTTAGACTCACACATAAAAAGCACTTCTTTGCAATTTAAGTTAACTCTGATAGAAAGGAGAAAAAAAAATTTAAAAAGAGAAAAAAAAACAAAAAACCCCAGACACTTTCAAGCAGAACAAAAACCTGTTTCCAGGGGGTCATTCTTGGTCATCTTCTAGCTACTGTTTTCCAGTGGCAGCAGCCACTAATCCTTGGAAATATATGCTTCCACTTAACAGGAAAATACTGCTGAAGAAATCTGTCATGCCTGAAGGCGTGTTCTACCTCTTACACCATGTTAACATGCAAACCCTTGCTATTCCCTTAGGAAGAAGCTGAAACTGCATTTTGTGAAGATACTGTTCTTGTAAAACACTTGAAGATTGCTTGCTGGGTCAAGCCATGCAGGGACTGGAAAACAGCTGAAGTGGAGCCTGAACTGTAGCTGATGTGGCTGGGAGATGTCTCTGGTGGCTGTAGGAGGAATCATGGTGGGAAGGAGCATCCTGCAGAGCTGGAGGTGCCTGAGGAATTTTCAGGCCAAAGGAGGAGTGACTTAACAAATCCATAACTTCTAATCACTGAGCAGAAAGCCCTGCAAGTGCCAAAAGCCAGACTTTATATATACATATATAAAGAGATTTCCATGGTACTCTATCCACTTTTGGATATGGGTTTAAAGATTTTCAAAGACCAGGGAACTCAGCAGTGTTACTTTTCCATTAAATCTATTTTGTAAGAGCCTGAGTAATACCAGCCTTGCTGATAGTAAGTTTGTAAAAGCAGTTCACAGCACAAAAAATGTGCTAGCATGGCCTCTGTGCATGTGTTGCCTCTGGGAAACAATACATTCTGCAATTCCTCTCAAGAGATCCATGCATCATTCTGCAAACAGAGGTGATGCTTCAGATGAAATCAATAGATCACTCCTGAGCAGAAATCCTTCAAAACAGGATACCTTCTGCATTTTAAAACCAAGCATCATAGCTAATATTGGTATGCAGGTACTTGCTGACAGCATGCTGATAAGGGCATCTTATTTTAGAATTTTTTTGTAGCTGTGTAGGTGTTTTTTAGAGCATCTCTGAGGTTGGTGAGTATCTTTTATACATGGAGAGCTAGCCACAGCAGCCCAAAGTGCTCCCTGAGGAGGGGAACAAGGAAGCATATGCTTAACTGATGACAGAAATGTCCCTTCAGACTACTAATAAACAAAAAGCCTACCCTTTACCTCTTGTTATTCAGGCAGCTTCTGCAGCTACATGTAAGGCAGCTTTAGCCAAAGCAGCAAAGATATAAGCACCTTGCCAAAAAAATAGTGTGTTTCTTTCTCTTCGGATTGAATCTTTCTCAACATTTCCTTCTTTCCCCATCTCTAAAGCAAGAGCAGACATCATCTAAATGAGTCTTTACTTATACTGCTTTTCTCAGTCTTGATGAATCTTAGTTATGTTCTAAGGACTAAACAATGTGTTTTCAGTCTTACTGGTTTTGCATCTCTCCTTAAATATATACCAGAATAAATTCAGAAAGCATATTGAGTGAACCTTTGGCAACACTGGAGGGATTTGTATGCTTGCTAAACTTTATACTGCTACCCAATACAAGCATTTTAAGTTCTGAATCTGGATAAATACAGATGGATTCTGGTTGCTCAGCATAGGAGAAAAACAGGACTGGAGGAAAAAGTAGAAGTGAGAACAGAGTTTGCACTTAAGGGTACTGGAGGTTTCTCTCTTTCTGGAGCTGGAGAAAAAAAAAGAAAAGGGGGAAAATATGCTCCAAGTAGTGTGCACTGACTGTTTCTCTGGCTCTGGAAAAAGACCTTGAGAGCATTCTACTTGTAGTCTTAACCCTCAGATCTTTTATTTTCAAACCTCTATTTCTTATTTTGGGATAGTGTATGTTTCACTTGACACAAGGCTGATACTACTCCTTTGGCTTATTTGAGCCCAAGTGATGGGGCCTGATGAAGACTCATCTCACACCTTGAGAGCCAGGTTGGCATTGATGGCTTTTAGGATTTGCTCTGTCCTTCTGTCTCACACTGGGCTCATTTGGCCTCATCTTGGTAAACAAGAAAAGGGTCCTTATTCAACAGATTTGAGCTGGAGTGACTGCAGCTGTCGTCTGGCCTGCATGCAAACCAATTTTGTTCATTCCCTCGCCTGGCAGGAAGCCTGCACCAGAATTGTGTCGGGACTAATCAGCATTAAAGCAATGTCAGGAGGGCTGGAGCAGGCTGCCCTGTAGCAAGGCGAAGCAACAAGGCTGTTCAGGAGGGATTAGTGTAAATCCCGCCCCGGCTGCAGCTGCGCAAGGAAGGGAGCAGAAACCGTACCGAGTATTTTTCTTGGGCCCTGTTGTTGTGAAAGTCCCCAGCCAACTGCCAAAGGTAGTGGCTTTGCAATGAGAAATCAGCATGATTTGCTGTTTGTGACCATACATACAAAAGCAGGAGAAGGTGCAGTGTCCATGGAGCTTTAATACCCTGGGGGTACAGGTGGTGCCTTTGAGCATGCTGGCCTTGCTTCTCCTGGAAAGGCAAGGCAGGGGGCAATGAGGAAGTTCAGTGGGTGGTCTCCAGCCCAAAAGATGATGCTACTGATGCTGCTCCTAGTCTCATGTTGTACCATAATAGCTGTGTTGGTACTAGACAACATGAAGGCTGGGAGATGGAAATATTTCTGAGAGAGGACCTGAGGCTTGGCAAGACATGACTCATAGTCTCTGTTTTTCTGCCTGGTATTTACACTGAAGGTTCGAGAGTGCCTCCTCGTTTGCACTGAAAACATTAAATCAGTGAGGTCCCATCTTACTCTTTTTTTTGTCCAAAGATGCTGAAATGTTGACGTCATACTTGGCGCTCCCTTCCCTACAGATACTGAATTGTCTTTTGCAGTTTTTCATATCAAAGAATATTTCTGTATTGATCTTGAGCGGCATGATTTAGCTTTGTAGTCAACGCTGCTTTGAATGGGGGTTTGGACTTCTAAAAGTCCTTTCCAATCTCATTATTCTGACCCCTCTGCACCAAAACAGGTGCATGTTTTGGATAATCCTACACCCAAAATTCTCCATCTTTCGGACTCTGTTAGGAGTCCTTCTGTTTGTGTATCTGCTCAGCATCAGTCATCCCTTCTCTGACTGTAGCTGTAACAGTTCACTGTATAACCACAGAAAACTGGTGTGCTCCTCTATTACCCACAGTGGGTGCAGCCATGCTCTCAATGCCTTTTAGACCTAAGCTTCTAGGTAAATCTGCATCTGCCTGAATGTACAAACACAGATCTCTTTTCTAGTGCAAAGTTAAGCCCAAGTGAACTTTTGAACTGTGTCCTTGCCACACGTTAAGCACTTTGTCATTGTTTAGGAAGCCCATTTAGGGGGAGCAAGCAGACCTTCTGCTCTAAGATGCTCAAATTAATTATAAGCTGCACAATGTAAGATATCCTCCATCTCAGGGAAAAATCATTAGCAACAAACCTGTCTGAGATGAGTGAACAGAGACCCAGAAACAGCAGCTTTCTGAGCACTCCTATTGCTAGAAAAATTCATCAGGTCTCAGAGAAGGGACCAAAGTCCCCAGCACTGCCCTGTGCTCACTCATAGGTGAGGGTGCACTGCTGGGGACCTTGGTGTGACTCTGGCTTCCTTGGGGAGGAAGGTGGGAAAAGATACAGTGCTATGTTATCAAAGCTCCTGTAAAGCCTCAACACCTTCTCTGTGAAGTCTCCTTGGGCAGTGTCTTGACAGCATGGGTGTGAGGTTATTAACTAGGCAGAAGAGTATTGGCTGCCAGTGTGCTTTCTGTAACACCACTTTCCTAAAGGAGGTGAAATGCTTTGGGGGATACCCTTAAGCAGGAGGAAAAGTTAAAAAAAACAAACCAAAAAACCCCCTAAAACAAAACAAAAAACCAAAAACAAACAAACAAAAAAACCCCAACAAAAAACAAACTAACAAAAAACCCTGCAAAACCCCAACACAAACCCACACACAGAAAAAATCAAACCTGGAATTTTTTGAAGATTTGGTATCCAGCTAGGCATTAACAGAAATAGACGAACTTTGGAAAGAGCCTCCAGTGCATATCCTTGAATACTTGCTGAAATGGTCAGTCCCCACAGGTGTGTGTAAAATACATATGAACCACTCCAACTCTGAGATTTGTGATTTCTTTTTTTAATTATTACTATTTTTAATTAAATTATTACTAAAGCATTATTTTTATTAATGATTACTAAACTTTTTGTGGAAGTGTTTTTTTGTTTTTGGTTTGGTTTGTTTTTTGCCAGTCCTGAGTGAGAGAAACCTGGCTGATGTAGGTGCTGGTAGGGAGGGCTGGGGGAGGATCTGGTCCCTCATGGCTCTTGCCTCCCATGCTGCCAGGAAAACGGGACTGTGTCATGCAGATCACATCTCCTCTCAGGTTTCTCCTTTTTCCTAGTAATCTTCTAGCAACATCTTGCCTGCCGTGTTCACACTAATGATACATCTCATTCTTTCTCTGACAAAAGTGATAAAAAATAGCAGTTTGAAAGAGAGAGGAAACTGGCTTTGCTGTAACCCAAACCTTCTTTTATTTTCAGTCATTAAAGACTGTAATTTTTCCCTAAACAAATTACCACTTTTTCAGGGTCTCTCTATTAGTGTCTGTATCTTAAAAGGCAACTTTTCCAAGTGAAGTGTTATATTGGGATTCTGAGGGCCTGTTTTTCATGCTAAATTATATGCAGTGTGTTTTGCTGACAGCCAGTGGCTTCAGGCTGTTACCTTGAAATTGCCACCTCTTGCCATTTCTAATACAAGAGGTTGGTTTTTTTAATTCAAGGCATTTGACACATTTGAGCCCCCTTCCTGTGGGAGCACAGATGGCAGCTAAAGGGATGCTGGAACAATTTTACTCTTACCTTGGTGATGATGAACTGGGTTTCAGGAGAGAGCAGTGAGACTGTCTCTGCAGCTCTGTTTAAACAGATACTTCCCTGACAATTGTGGAAGATTTTTAAATTCTCCTTGTGATGACTACTGCTGTGGTCTAAGGTACTACCTTAGTGTACCTGTTTGCTCATCCTGTCCTGCCTGATCATTATTTCCAGGGCTTCCTGCTCCCCTAGATCTCAGTTCCATGATTTCTGATGCTCTCCTGGACCTTGTACATGTAATATTAAACCAATCTCTTTACAGTTTGGGGGGTTTTGGTTCCCAGCCCCCAGAATCCCAGCAAAACTCAATGTCATGATTGCCTACTGAAAGCAGATATTTGCATTTTGTGATCTTTTTGAAATTGTGAGTAGGTGGGAGAAGAAACAAGAGGTAGCATTTCTAAGACAGGAAGAGATCTACCTTGTAGACCAGAAAGGCACCTTGCTTTTCTACATAGAATTGAAGTTGTAATGGAAGCACTAAATGAAACAAAGATGAAATCCTGTTGAGGATGTCTGCATCATGTCCCAGGTGGAAACACTCTTTTTCATGATACAGACTCTGTGACTGTATATGTGAGCTGGTGTTTATCATGTAATTTTATAGATATGCAGCTCTTTTTTTTTTTTTTTCAGTTTTTGAGGTGTTATGGGTTTTGTTGGGCTTTGAATGTATGCCCTTTTTCTGGATAGTAGTGCCAGCATGTGCAGTCCTCCTTCCTTCTGCTCTCCTTCACATGTTTCCCACCATCTTACAGTTATTGTAGAGGACCAATGAACCAGATGGAAAGACAGATGGAGACTGGAAAGCAGTGCTTCCCCCTCTGTTCTTCATCCCTCCATCTCTCCCCCAGGTATCTTCAGCTGGCTCAGCTCACCTGGTGCAGTTCAGCATTGGAAATGGCTGAGCTGGTGAAAGAAAAACTGGGATGCAGGGCTGAAAATAAAGAGAGGAGGAACCTCTCTGGGAGCTGCTTGCAGATCTTGAAGCATCACTGACACTGCTGGGTGTCTGCCCATGGCTGCCACCCCAAGGCTCACCAAAGGCCATGGGGCAGATGACTAATAACAAAGAAATTATATCCTGGGAATTGTGTGGAGCTGAGGTGACACAGGCTTGATGTTAAGAAATAATTCATTGCAGAGTTTTTCTATGGTAGCCACTGAATTTAAAACTGCAGAAGAACTTTGGCAATTTTCTGCTCCCCTTTTTCTGCTAATTACAGGTGTAAGTTGCTCTTAGAAGCTGCTGCAGAAGTTTTCTGCTAAGTACTTTTGCAAAGCCTTGTGTGATTTTGTGATTGGAATCCACTTCTACCTGCTTACTGAGCTGTGATTGCATAGGACACAATCTTTCTCAAAAACGCTATTTCCAAAATATCAAGTTAATATATATTAACTTAATTATTAAGCTTATATTAACTTAATATCAAGCTAATATTAGTAAAGGTTAAGGAAAGAGGAAAACTGTCCTTTTATCAGGACATGTGCGGGTGTTGAAATAAGTGCTTTTGCTTCTACAGTGTCACACAAGGTTGCTATTAAATACCTTGTCAAAGTGAAAACTAGAAAGGACTGAAGGACATAAGTTATTTTAGATAATGTTGATTGCACGGCTTTGTTGACAGTTCAGGGAGATGAAGCAATGTTGTCGTTTGTCTAAGAAAGTGCAAACCTCTTTCAGAGAGCCCACCTGGATGACTGTAGCAGTCATAAGAGCCTGTGTGTTATTATTTGACTGCACTTGGATCTAAACAGGAGAAAGAGCTGTACCCATACAGGGTATGGGTTTTGCTGCCATTAAGTTGGCTGCTCGTGATCTACCCCTGTGGGCTGCATCTAAATCCATCCTCTCTTTAGACACAGAGGAAGCTCTGGAGAGGGGGAGAGATGATGTGGGGTTGTGCCGTTGCAGTCATTACGAGGGCATCCTCGTGGAAAGTGTCACTGACCTGGATGAAGTGGGGCTCAGTGCTGAGCCAGCTTTGCTGGAAAGCTTCTGTGTAAGAAAGGGAGCAGGGAAGGTAAGGGAGGTGTCTTCTTAAAAACACAGAGCTAGATCTCTGGGGCAGGTGGCAGAAAGATGTTTCTTTGTGAAGGGGTTAATTTGGAAAGGTGTTAACCACCAGAACTGGTACTGCACTAGTTCTGACTTACAGCTGACTTAAAATACCTCTCTCCTCAAGCTATTTATACGTTGACACTCTGATACCACAAAATACAGATTTAGGTTGAAGTTTCATATTTCTGTATTGAAATAAGACACATTCAGGCTAATAGATAGGTATAAATAGAGAATAAGTGTTGCTGAATTCAAAGCCTAGGGTGGGCCCCTCCTTTAACAAGCACCCTTTTTCAGAGGCAGGAGAAGTGTATTTTTGAAGCTTCATTATTTTGGCTTATAAAAAGGGTTCTCTAGATGTTTGAAGGTATTTATAATTCTTTCATGACCCTTGAATTTGCAGCTGTAGGATGTATGTGAGTGCTCAGATCTTTTAATCTGGTGTACATACGTACTCTTTTTGATTTCAAAGGAAAATTGTATTCCCCACATGTACTGCCTGTTCTTGTGACAGCTCTGAGGACAGCCCTCTTGGACTGGTTCTCTATACATGTGAAGTCCCTGAAATATTTATTATAGTCTGTGGTAACCTAATATTAATGAATCAATTTACAGCTCTTTACAAGAATGTTTGGCTTTTTTTTTTTTTTTTTTTTTTTTTTTTTTTTTTTTTTTTTTTTTTTTTTTTTTTTTTTTTTTTTATATTTGTGCTGAGATCTAAATTTTTTTGTTATTGCAAATATTTATAGTCTGGGTCTTCTTGTCTGTACTTCATACCCAAGTATCCCCCCAGTTGTTTTTTTTTTTTCCTTGATGTAAATATTTAATCCAATGCACACAGACCTGTTAACCGTTGTATTGTGGAGGTATCCATCAGGGATGCTCTCAGTGGATTTGCATGCTGCAGAATAAATCACCAGAAACCTGTCAAACCCCCAAAAGATATGCAAATGCCTGCGTCTCTTTAATCTGTCATGTGTGTATCCTGTCTGATTTGAAATGGGAATTCTAATCCCAGGGGAGTGATGCAGGAACGCCTGATGCCGCTGCAGTGCTGTGAGGAATTACCAGCCAGCTGGTACCCAGGTTTGAGGACTACATTTGTTCTTGCTGGGAAGAGCCCCAGGTGCAGGGGCAGCTTTTGAATCTGTAATGGGGTGTTTCTGCCAGTCCTGTCTCTTTGGGAGAGAGAGAGCTTGTGCATGTATGTGTTTGTGAATACATTATACATACGCACTCTCTCACATAAAGTTATCCTCTTTAGTTGGTTGGCTTACATTTTATAGGGAATGTGAGTGGGGACTATTGAAACCCAGCCTCAAATGCTGTAAACAACCCCCTCCTGTCTTGATTTGAAGGAGTAACAACTTCTTTCCCTATGCAAAATGATTTGCTCTTTTTTCCTGTGATCGGATGCTCAGATTTAGCTGTCCCATGTTCTCACGCCAAGACGCCATAGTTTGCAGAGACGTGTTGCTCTGCACATTTTATTTCTAAGGAATTATTTCTATTCCTTTTGCATGCACTGCCCTGTAATCATTACACCTCCAGACCTTGGTCCACTCAGGGACTCTGTAGGTACTGAAAAATATTTGGTTATGATGCAATTCATGCCTCATCCAACCTCAGTCCTGTCAGTATGAAATACTCTGTTGCTAATGTGAGCTTAAATAGTTACTGAGGTTACAAAGCAGCATGGTGTGGCTTCTGTGTTCATGTGAAACATTCTATTTAACTCCACAAAATTTCCCTTCATGCAACAGGAAAGTGTAAAATATCGTAACAACTCCTGTTGGTTTTGTGTGATACGTGTGCAGTGGCCAGGAGGGTTCTTGTGTCTGTCTGAGGTGGCTCTAAAGGGTTTGTATTGGAATTAGCTTCTCTGTAGTTGGGGACAACTCATGCTTATTTAAAAAACGAGAGCAGCAATTACATGCCTTCTATCTATGTCTTTTTAGTGTGCCAATCAACCTGGGATCCAGACACTAGGAGATTACCAGATTAGTGGTAAAGAGGAAGCGTTTGCTTAAATGCCAGGTAATGACAGGGTTATTTAGAGCTCTCTTCTCTGCTGCTCCCATCTCTACTAGCAGAACACTAAAGTAGTTGGAAAAATTGGCACTTCAGGTGAGAGCGGACTTTCTAACTCTCCTTTTTGTGCATCTCTCTAGTTTCTTTCCCAGAGTCCACCGTCTCTTTTCAACCCTGTTTTAGGCCAGAAAACGTGTCTTGTTTTAAGGCTGTTTTTTTTATTTTTGGGGAGGAGGGCAGGCAACAGCCAAAAAGACACTGATGGCGAAATTTGATAGAAGTGGTGGTTTTGGGGCATTAAGGTTAGTTAGCACCACACCTGCAGAATTGCCTCCATTTCCAGGTATTTGTGAGGACAAGTAAGGCAAGGAAAGTGAGGTGCTGGAGCATTTGCAAGGTAAACCCAGAGACATTCATTTTTCTGACTTTCTCCATGGTGATCCACCTTTACAAAGCTGCTTTGGCACCTAATAATTGTCAAGGCATGAAGGGAAGCCAAAGGATTTCATTTCTGAGCTCCCCTTTGTATGGACCTGAACTAAATATAGAGGCATGGTAGAAACACTGCTGTGCTTTGAGTCTCCCCTGTGGTCTAGTTTGGATCCAAAAATTGGTATTGGTCCTTGCCTTTGGATTTGAATCATGTCACTTTACTGTGGCGTAGTGATTGAGTCCTAGTTTCAGTTTTCTCTGTTTTCAATAGGCTTGGAAATTGGACACAAAATGGTCAGCAGTGATAAGGCATAAATCTGGTTGTTTATGCTTTCCAGTAAAGCTCTATGCACTTCAGACAATGAAAACCCAAACAAATCTATATCTAGTGATATATATGCATCTAGTCAAAATTTACTTAAGCATAGGAAATATTTTTCTTGTGGCTTAGATGTGCAATTACTGCGCACTGACATCTTAATGATTTCTCATGTAAACTCATTGGCAGCAGCCTCATCTTCAGTTTCTAAATGCAGGTGGTTTGGACAAAGACATGTAGGTTTTTGCAAAGGTGTTTGTAGCACAAGAGATACTTTAACTGAATTGTTACAAGAACTATCTTTCAATATGATACTTTTGACCATTGGAACAAGGTTCCAATATTTTTTTCAAGGGTTGGACTAGATGATCTCTGAGGTCCCTTCCAACCCGGCTAATTCTATGATTCTATGATTCTATGATAATAAGAACTGCATCATCCAGCATGTTGTAAAAATGTCTTGTTCCTTCTGTGGCAGTTTTGCCCACAGTGGGGGCATTTGCAGCAACATGCTAATCCTAAATTACTGTACCCACAGCTGGGTTCAAGCAGCTGAGAGCATTCTCCAAATTGAAGTGGTTTCTTGTGTAGCTCTTAAGTATCAGCTCAAAGGACTGATATGGTGGTGTTGTCAGTGATTCCTCATCTGCTTTCACCTTTGTTCCTCCTCACCCTTCTTCATCTGGCACCTCTGGTAACTCCAAGCCCACCTGTGGGTGATTGTGACTTTTCAGTCTGTGAAAAGTTTGTCTTTTCTTTTTCTAAAAGGGTTCAGCTGTTGAAAACTAGTGAAAGACCAGCTCTTGGGAGACTGTTGTAAGGACAGTTATTTGCTGGCAGCAGTTTCTCAATGTCCTGTAAACAAAATCCCTTTGTGCCACCCGAGGGAGTGTCCCTACTTCATGCCGATTAATAAGTTTTCTTGACTACATGGAGAAAAGTTCTTTCTTTGCCAGACTCCCTTCTCATCAAAACCACACATAACCCAGTTTTTATAAAGCTTAGCAGCTGCAGCCTTTGAAAGGTAAACATTGCCTTGCTCTAAGCCCTTGCTTGTAAAGAGTATGTGAAAAAAGTAACTCAGTGTAGTGAGGAGCCAGTTGTGTATCCACCTCTAAATACACCTCTTGGATAAAGCCAGCTGTCTGAAGCTTGCAGATATGGGCCAGCTTGTCAAGGGGTGTGAAGAAGCTGTCCCTCCCCAGGGTGTTTTAAAGAGCCTAAAGAGCCAGCTTGAGTGCCACCAGTTGGTTCTGGATTGTCCTTTGCATCGTCTTTGTGAAACAGCTCTTGGGAATATCAGAAAGCCAGGGCTGCCTTTAGCTTCCTTTAAAGTAAAAAAATCTATTGCCCAGCATAACGGTGCAACATGTAGAGAACTGAGACATCAGGCTTGTGTGAGGTGGGTAAAATCAGACTTGCCAAAAAGACAAAACCCCAAATCAGGCATAGCAGACTATTCAAGCTGTTGGATGGGCGTCTTTGTGCTCTGTTTATGTCAAAGTTGATTAGTGCTGAAAATGGTCCAGGCCAAATTAAGCTTCTTTCTTTTCTTGTACTGATTTGCAAGCCGAGCTTAATTATGTTGTCAGGAGGTGTTATCAGTAAATTTATTCACACTCTGCTGTTGTGTAAATGCAGCTTTGGTGAAACTGCTTCTAACTTCAAGTAACAAAACACCTGAGACTTGCCATCCTGATGAGTCAAGGAGCACTAATATTGGTGCATGTTGTGTACATTGCAAAGAGGTTTTAATAAAAAAAAAATCTATCTTCATAGAGCCCAGTTTAAAAGAAAAATGAATGCACTATAATTACAAAAATAAATAATAAAAAGAAAGCTGCTTAATCTTGTACTAAAAATGCCCTGAAGCAAAATTTGTTGAAAAATTACACTTTCCTGCCTTTTTGCACACAAAACCTTAACAGTAATAGTACAGAGATTTTTAGGATGACAAGTTCTGGTTGTCTTGTGGGGGTTTTTTTGGTATTTTGTTTTTTCCTTCTCTCATATATTCTCATATTTCTCATGCCAACTGTAATAAAGCATATCTTCAGACAAGAGTCTGTTCCAGCAGAGTAGAGAATAAAACCTGTTTTAAGATTCATTTGAACTCAAAATTATGTTTGTGAATGCATGTTTCAGAAACCAGTCTGAGAATGTGGCATCATGTTTTAACAACATAGAACTAGAGATGTTTGAGCTTGATCCTGCCCTGGTAAACTAATAGAAAGCATAAGAATGAAAAGAGTGCTGTGCTAAAGGCATGAGTGGGTACCTCATTGCATGGTCAGTACATGGAGGGAGGTGAACATGTGAAACAAGGAGTAGGAAACAGGCACTGTACTGAGCAGGAAGCCCTCCAGACTTCACAGGGGATGTGGTGGCATCTAAAAGGCCTTTTCTTCCTTGGTGGTTCAGCTCAAGCCCATAAGCAGTTGCCTGTTGCTCCAAAGCCAGAGATGCCCCCCTCATGACATGGGCTTTGGCATCCTACTGTGTTTAAGGACTTGAGCTAACACACCGAATATTTTTTGCTCTGAAACTGCTAGTTTTTCTGGGAACTGAGAGGTGAATTTCAGACCCTTCAGTTTCAAATGGTTACAAACCTCACTTGCTGTGTAACTAACCAAAAGGTTAGCAGACAGTTGAAGAATGATGCTAAAACTTGAACTGAAATGAACTTTTGATTATTGCTCAAATTATTATTATTTTTTTTAATTAATATGAATTCTCATTCATTCCACAGCGAGTATTCAAAATGAACAGCAGGCTGAAATATAAAAATGCAATAGAAAAGAAAACATGCCAAACTGACATAATTTATGACATGACTTCTGGGATTTGACAAGATTATGATGCAATTATATGTAAAAGAGATGGTGTAATTCATACTTGTTTGCTATTGTAGATGCCTGTGGTCTTTTGGCAGCTGGGACTGGGGCTATTTTAAGAAACTGACATTATCAGTGCTGTATAATGTTACTCTGTGGGCAGAGAGTGTTTTAATCAAGGTCAGAAGGAAGAGATAATGGCAAACTGCTTGTTGTTTTTAACATTTTTCTCTTTATTTAGACTTGCACAGTAATTCTTAGGTGAACAAATTTTTTGTTATTATTTTTATTTTAAATATTGAGCCTTTTCTAAGTGCAATTAGTTTGCGGCAGAAGTCGTATTCCATTACATTGTGCTTGTATAAAGAATTAGGCTTTACAACAGTGTTCATAGGTGAACACTGTATTTATATGGCTGTTGTCAGTTGTGTGACATTTTTACTACTTGTGCAGGAGTTTACATAGCTTCTGTGACTCTTTAGCTCTATGATTCATGAAGACAAATGGTCAAAGTACTGAAATGGGTAGCATAACCAGAATTTGTCTTGGTTTACCTGGGTAGGCATCCTTTCAGGAGTTATGTCTTGCCTTTCCAGCCTTCCTATTGCAGAGTTGGTGGTTTAGTCCATGGAAGCTCTGTGCCATGTTCCCTTTGAATTATATTATAAAGGACTTGTGAGGACAGCCTGGCAGAGCAGCTTTTAAAGGCAGTGTGGGTGCTAGCAAGGGGAGTCTCCAGGTCTTGCAATCCTTGCATCTATTTTGTTTTCTTTTAAATTAAATATTTATGCAACTTCATAGTTCAAATAGCTGAAAAGTAGAATGAAATAGCTTAAGACTCCTGGAGCAGAAAAAGGTTGTCCTGCGGAATTGACTATATAGGTGCCTCCTAAAGAAGTGTGAAAATTATCCCAGAACACAAATTCAGATCTAAAGATCTTTATTGAAAAGCTCCTGTTCCCCCTGCCAAGGGCTGCCTTCCCAGAAAATACAGCCTTGGCAGAATTTTCTACGTCCTCTGAACTGGTCCCTGGAATAACAGCTCAAGTAGGAGGTAGCAGAGGAAATACTCTGAATTTACACCTAGAAACTGAATGACCGGAGAGGTCAGTGCTGTTGAACCTTTCATGTACACTCCAGGTTTATAAAAATAGACTTCTCAAGTGAAAGATTGTGTAATGCCTTTGAGTAGCACATGAATGGGACATTTTTAACAAAGGAATGCTGTAGAATCTGAAAACACTTCAGTTTTCTGCAGGAAATGAGCAAACCCATTGGAAGAAGCATCAGTTAGACATGCTGGTGTGAAGCTCTTCCATTACAAGTGCCTGTTGGAGTAGCTGTTACTGGAAAAGATTGAAATTGTTCATCCAACTTGCAAACATAGCTTATTTATTCAATTATCTTTGTCCAAAGCCACCCTACTATGCAGCAGAAATGATGAACAGAACTATTAGATAACTTGAGAAAGTCCTGAAAATGTCATGCAGTACAGCATTAAAGGTGTAACAACATGGTTAATGGTATTATACTAAAGAAAACCTCTTGGATTTAGTTCAACACCAGTTAAAGAACTGGTGGTTTTTTCCCCTCTGAGTTTCACAGGCTCTGAAATGGCTTGATACAGGAAAAAAAGCTACCTTTTGTAATAGGGAAGCTGTACAGCAGCATGTAGTTTGAAGTACTGGGAAATTAATCTTGTTACTAATTTTGAAAAGTATTTCTACAATGTCTATCATTGCATTCAACACCTTTATTGTAATACAGTCACAGAGGATTTTATTTATCACGTGGATTTACCCTTGGGAAGTAGTGGAGGGAAGAGAGATTGCAAGAGGGAGTGTTTTATGTCTGCTTGATGTTTTTTCCCTGTCAAGTACATTTGTATGTCTTTTCATTGTGTTCATACGTGCTTTTTTTTATCTCTGTTTGTTATGTTGTGTAGTCTTGTACAAATGGCTAGAAGCAGATCTTCATGGCAAGCGCACAGGTACTGCAGACAAAACCTCAGGTAAAGAGGGGTTGAGGACAAAACAATCCTCCTGCCCCCTCTATCTCTTTATTTTCTGTCTTCCAATTCCTCTTGAATCAAATTAAGAGCTAGAGATTAAAAACAAGACAAAAATCCTCAACTTTTTAATCCTTAATAATATAAATTTAAATCAATATCTGATAATTCATATAAATATTGGATAAATTAAATCAGTATCTGATAAATTTTAGCCCTTTTCTTGAAGCTCTCTTGGCAGATGTGCTTCCCCTCTCCAATGAAATGTTACTAATGGTGTCAGGTATATTGATCAATATACAAATTACTAGATCTTTGTGTCCTTGGTAAAGACTGAACATTATTATGTATGAGGCCATATTAGGAGATGCTTGGCATGATGTAGGACCAGCTCCACCATTTTCTGCTACAGACCCAATGGTTCTTCACCTCTCAAGGAAGCATATTTTGCAGTCTAGATTTAGATAGCAGTATTGCTGAGGATCACACAGACACACTCCTCCCCCCAAACCCAAATCATTTAGATGAAGTGATACACAACCCACTATGACTTCCTGCTTAAATATGACCCATCAATTCCTTTACATACTGACATGCCAGAGGTAGGCTAAATTTGTTGCCCTCTCTAGTCCCCCCCAAAAGCCATCACCGTCTTACAGACAACTCAGATTTTAAAATTTCTGTTTTGTCTGCCTTGTCCCAGTCCTCCTTTTCATATTATTTCCTTCCTCTGCTGTAAAATTATGAGGATGCATGGTCAGAAGCAATACCTCTGAGTTACTGAGCTCCAACTAGCCTACTGCTGCCACCTTGGTGACCTGGTGAGACACACAAGGAAAACAGCAGAGCATAGTTTCTGTACTACATAAACTAACTGGTTCCTGAACCCAACAATTAACAGTTTGTTTGCTCCCCAGCTAGTCCCTATTATTCCTGTTCCCACGTTGTTTTCTCACTTGCGTGTTGTATGTTACTTGCTCCTTGTGCAGCATCATCTGGTTACCAATAAGCTTAACAAAGTTCAGTCGGCAGGGAAAGAACGTAACTGTACATGCTGAACACTTTTAATTAGAAATAGTTATCAAAGAGGCTGTCATTTTTGTAGTTGTGCTCCCAGTACAGTCCTCTGTAGGAACAAAAGATATTTTTATTTCTATGGTCAGAAGCATTCCTGTCTATGTTCCTCAGCTTGGAAGGAGCCACAGATAGCTTGCGTTCCATGAGCCAGAGGGTGTGGGTGCAGGATGCCTCTGCCTATTTGGTGTACATATTTTTGTATGCTTCTAGAGCTCTGATAATTAAAACATCTGCTTCAAACTTAAGATTACTGTGTTCTTAAATATGATGACTCATATGAAAGCCAGCATGACTGACAACCTCAGAACTGTAGCTGCATTTCTCTATTAAGTTTATCATTCATCGATATAAAAATGAGTGCCTTTAATGGAAGGTGTAAGTTGTTTAACAAGTACCATTACATAGGGTGTAAAAATGAAATTTAAATCTGACACATTTTACACAATTTGGAAGAAGGAGAAATGATTCTGTTTCAACACAAAATTTTTATTTACCCCCACAAGGCCACTTACCTTATAAGATGTGCTGTTCATGTGGATGGGTACCACACATAAAATAGAACATTTCTGTCTGTATTCATGGTACTGTTATCTGACCATTAATATTTTAGAATACGGATTCAATTTGCATTTGATACTTACTTCATTTTTAATGTGCCTTGCTAATCCTGTTCTGGAAGCTAGGAAGGAAGCACTTAAATAAGAACACAGTAGATGTAATGAAAATTCACTGTTTACTTAGAAAAACAGCTCAATAAATTTTATTTGCCACATGTGACTCAACAACTCAGAATTAACAAGGCTCAGAGTTTATAATATCTGGTACCCTACAGCCCATATCCCTTCCCTCATGTTTGCCAAGAAGGTTTTGATCCCTGTGGTTCTCTTCCAGCTGCTTATCAGTGTTGAACTGCTTGTCAGGGTCCTCGTCTCATCTCATTTCAGTGAGAGCCAAGGTGTTTCTTGCTTGTTTGGCCAAACAATAATATTTCACCCTGACAAGCTGGCTGCTTTTTTGTCATATCTTTGCAATGTTTCTTTCGTAAATTACAGATCTCCTCTTAAAGCTTACCCTGCCTGGCTTCCCAGGAGGCAGCTTTGTGTGGAGAGTGCCATGTCATGTTCTTTTGAGCTCATGACTAATTGATTCACTCCAGTGTGGTTTCTTGGCTTTTCTGTTTTGCCTTGTGATCACTGAGAAAATTGTGTTTTCTGTGTGTGTGTGTGTGCTTTGCCTTTAATTAGTATTTTTTAAAACCATCAGAGTAGTAAAAAGCAAACCCTGCAGAGACTCTGAAAAGGTAAGTAATTTGTGTCATTTACTTTTCTGGATAAAATGAATCCATGTTGCCAGCCTACTAGGATGTTGTTACTGATGGTTTTGGGAAGCTGAGTTTCTTAAAGCAATGCCTGTGCTTCACAAACAAAATGTTTTAGATGTGTCTGTCACCTAAACAACTGCATGGGTATTTGCAGTAGCATGTCAATTATTGGTAATTTCCAACGGCGTACTGGAACCCTCAGTTTTTCATTATTATAGTGGTTTATTGGCAAATAAGCCTTGTTCTTCTCCAGTGGCTCCAGAGTATTGCCCATCAAGATGGATCTGAGGGAAAAGAAGACAAACTGTATTCAGTAACAAGAACAGCAAAAAATCAAGGCCTTCTCTGCTTTTACATCCCCAGCGATACAATTTTTGTTCTAAGTTGGAGATAAGTACAGCTCTATCTGGTGGGTAATTGAGCCTCCAGACCAGGAGAAGAGGGTATTTTCCCCTGGAGAAGCTTTCCATGATCAAATCAAAGTTTTTCCAGATCCTTTAGGTGAAAGCTGGAAAATTTGCTGTCCCACTCAATCTAAGCAGACAGAGCCACATGCCCTGAGGTGCCACATGTGTCTGGTGCTGTAGAAGTGGGGCTCTCCTGCATGTGCCCATCACACAGAGCAAATCCTGCCCCAATTTCATTGGTGCCTAGAAGTGAGCACTGGCATTAGAAACAGAAAATGATGTGATCAACATGTATCTCCATTGAACATCCATTTACAGATATGTGCTAATACCAGATGCATAATGAATCTAATTCTTGACTGTCATCACTGGGGGCTGTTGTTCAAGTGAAAACTGGCCCCCAAAGAAGGACCACTTCAACTGGTGAACTGAAGAGGTGTTAAGTGCCTCAGAACCACCCAAACTACCCAATTACCATTCATCAAGTCACAGTAACCTTTTTTTGTTGTGAGAAAGGAAACCTGTAAAGAAATTTAGATTCCATCAACCACTTGTTAGCAATGAAGTTAATGAAGTCATCCAGATGGTCTTCAAACTTTCAGGAGAAACAACCAAATTTAGCATCAAAGCATCTGCCTTTCTGATGATTCACAGTGGTAAGGTAAACTTTGTCAGATGTGAGAGAGACTGAAGGTCTAATTAGGAAAAAAATTTCATGGATATTTATTTCATTATGCAAGCACATAAATTACTGTTTCATACTAAAAGTTAAAAATGTTGCCAGATATGTTAAAGAGCATACCTGGAGGGAGAATTTTCACTGGCTTTATTTGTTGGGATTTTTGTTTTGTGAAACTTTGAAGTTGGCAGATTACATTATATCTTTATCTCTAATGTTTCTACAAAGAACTCCTGGACCAAAAGTAAGAGATTATTCTACTGCTACATTCTGTACTAGAGTAATGGTCTCTACTTGGAGTTTGCTTGAGGTATACGAAACTCTGAGCTTTCTAAATGAGCATGAAGAGTATTTTTGTAGAATTTGTGCTCTGGTCTTCCACAGCATCTAATGGCAAGTCTGGTCCAACTTGGCAGGTGTGATGAGCTGATCAGCTAAACCTCTACATGTCTTTTTACTTGATCCAGTGTAGCTGATAACCTACAGTTTTCTTCATTTCTATGATTCATACACTTTTACTGTGTTTCTGTTTTGCCTTGAGCAATTCCAGACTCAGGATGGATTCCCCTGCCACAACTCCTCACATCTTACCATTGCTATCTATTCCTGCCCCAGGAAATATGACTGCAGCACTGTGTCATCTTGGACTTTTTTTCCTCCCAAGCACAAATTACACCTGCAGGAGCTTATTTGCTTTTCTCCCCCAGAATCAAGTGAGACAGACATAATGGTAGAACACATAACATTGCTGTGCATCTAAATAATGTGTTAGAAGTGAAGTATTTTCATAGAAGTATGAAAATACCCATATCCTTAAAAATCATAGAATCATAGAATTGGCTGGGTTGGAAGAGACCTCTGAGATCATCAAGTCCAACCCTTGATCCACTGCCACTGCGGTTACCAGCCCATGGCACTGAGTGCCACATCTAGTCTCTTTTTAAATATCTCCAGGGACAGAGAATCCACCACTTCCCTGGGCAGCCCATTCCAGTGTCTAATCACCCTCTCCATAAAGAAATTCTTTCTAATATCCAACCTAAACCTCCCCTGGCACAACTTAAGACCATGTCCTCTTGTCTTGCTAAGAGGTGCCTGGGAAAAGAGACCAACCCCCCCTGGCTACACCCTCCTTTCAAGGAGTTGTAGAGAGTGATGAGGTCTCCCCTGAGCCTCCTCTTCTCCAGACTGAACAGCCCCAGCTCCCTCAGCCTCTCCTCATAGGGCCTGTGCTCGAGTCCCTTCACCAGCCTGGTTGCCCTCCTTTGGACCTGCTCCAGGACCTCGATATCCTTCCTGAACTGAGGGGCCCAGAACTGGACACAGTACTCGAGGTGTGGCCTCACCAGGGCTGAGTACAGGGGCAGAATCACTTCCTTGGACCTGCTGGCCACACTGTTCCTGATACAGGCCAGGATGCCATTGGCCTTCTTGGCCACCTGGGCACACTGCTGGCTCATGTTCAGCTTCTTGTCAATCCAAACCCCCAGGTCCCTCTCTGCCTGGCTGCTCTCAGCCACTCTGTGCCCAGCCTGGAGCTCCCCATGGGGTTGTTGTGGCCAAAGTGCAGGACCCGGCACTTGGCCGTGTTGAACCTCATCCCGTTGGAATCAGCCCAACTCTCCAGTCTGTCCAGGTCCCTCTGCAGAGCCCTCCTGCCTTCCAGTTGATCCACGCTCCCCCCCTAACTTAATGTCATCTGCAAATTTGCTGATGATGGACTCAATCCCCTCATCTAAATCATCAATAAAGATATTAAACAGAACTGGGCCCAACACTGATCCCTGGGGGACACCACTGGTGACCGGCCGCCAACTGGATGCAGCCCCGTTCAGCACCACTCTCTGGGCCCGGCCCTCCAGCCAGTTCCTAACCCAGCACAGGGTGCTCCTGTCCAAGCTGTGGGCTGACAGCTTTTTCAGGAGAATGTTTTGGGAGACAGTGCCAAAGGCCTTGCTGAAGTCCAGGTAGACCACATCCACAGCCTTCTCCTCATCCAGCAGGTGGGTCACCCAATCATAAAAAGAGATCAGGTTGGTCAGACAGGACCTGCCCTTCCTAAACCCGTGCTGGCTGGGTCTGATCCCTTGCCCATCCTGTAGGTGCTGTGTGATTGCACTGAGGATGATCTGCTCCATAACCCTGCCAGGCACTGAGGTCAGGCTCAGAGTATCTTGGAAAGATCTCAGAGTACTCTTGGAAAGGAAAATATTTTTAAACCCTTTCTCTGAATGCATTTGAAGGCGAGTGCTGTCAGCAGAGCTGGTTCGCTCTCCTCCACCTGGCTTCTCAGCTCTCCTGGCACAGCAGCTCTTACAGCAGGGAGAGGTGCAGCCCCAGCACAGCTGACTCGAACTTCTCAAGGCATCTGCTGCTTCCTACACACGCCCTCCCAGAGGGGAGCTCCAGCATAAGCCTCTGCTTCCCCTTCCTGACCAAGCAGGTGTAAAAAATGCCCAACCTTCACCTCCTCTTCCTCCCCCTCCCTCTGCTGCTCAGGTCCCGCTGTGATGCCCTGGCCCTGCAGCCCCAGAGAGGTTCTGCCCTCTGCTTTGAAGATGTGTTAAGGGTTCCATACCACAAATGGTTCTCCATCCTCCTGAAACTGCCTGGATAATTTTTATCTTGTAAATTGCCATTGTGTTTTTCTCAGGGAGTTCTCCAGAATTATCTGCTCATCCTGCTCTCCCACAGGCAAAGGCTGAGAAGCACTGTTTTCAAGTATCAGTTTGTACAGAAATGTCCTTGGATTAATTCACTCTGAGCCAAATGATTGTGTGGCCTGTGCTTCACGAGGAGCACAGGGTGCTTGCCAAACAGCTGTGCCCTCAGAAACCCTTGGGTAACTACTCACCTATGGTTTTTGCAACATCACTCAGAGGTCATTAGCTGAGCAAAGGTTGGATTGTCCTGCATAACTCAGCAAGAACAAATTATACTCCCTGCAGTCCACATTGTCTTCAGAAAAGAGTTAGTGAGATTAGTCACTCATAATTTAATAACTTTGCTATCAGAAACAGTGGATTGCCTTTAGAGTGGGAGGAAAATTGAGTATGTTTTCATCCAAAAATAATCCCTTATTGAAAATATTAATGAAATACTGGTTCTGTCTTTAAGTAAAAAGAGAAATAATACTGATTTCTTTAAGAAAACAATTCTATTTCAGTAACATATTTTTTAAAGTATCTAGATAACACTAAAAAGTCCCAAAGGGGATCTTTGAATTCAAAGTAAGGTTGGGTGAAAACATTTAACATTGTGAAATTAAGTCTTTAATCCCATTTATCTCTCTGTGGTGAGAAAGGAACTGAACAGGAGAGACCCACCTGTACTCTTTAAAGCAAGAAGCCTGAAATGAGTAACCTAGTATCTGAGAGACGTGTATTATATGGTAAAATACTTAATAGATTTTAAGAACAACTTGTTTCGATTACTGTGTTGCATACTGTAGACAACCCAGTGGTGGAAATTCCATTAACAATATCACTGTGAAGTACAGTACTTGTATGCTGATAACTGGGTGCGTTTCTGTGTGAAGTCTCATTTCAGTCTTCCTCTTTGGACCTGCTGGATTCTTTGTGTGGGAAAAGCCTGTCCTTGAAATTTGATGTGAAAAAAAAAAAAAAAAGAGGGAGGGGGAGGAAAGTTTAATCTCCACACAGGACTTGATATAAAAAAGATCTGTAATGAATCATTGAATAATTTATAATAGCTGAGAGGTGCTCATGCTTTTTATTGGCAGTAAGATGGTTTCTAACAAACTTGAAGGAAAGTGCTCTTTCAGTGTCTATGTTAAGTCATCTCTAGATATTCAAGCTATGGGGAAAGGTAGAGAATTCAGTTGATTCCAGGGTCTTTTTCTATAAAACTTCAGCATTAATTTTTCTCTTGTCAATAAACTTCTATGTAGTAAATACTAAGCCATAAGATGTGTTGCAAGTGTAGCAACATTTCTGTGGTAAGATCAGACTGTATGTACGTCTTTTCTGTTTCTCTTTTAAAAGCAGTACATCTGTTGAAATGCCCTTCAGATTTCACACACAAAAAACCCAAACAAACAACAACAAAACCCAAACAAACAACAACAAAACCCAAACAAAAGCCAAAACAAACAAACAAAAACAAAACAAAAAAACCCCAAACCCCAACCAACCAAACAAAAACCTAAGTAAAACCAAAACCCACAATAAAAAAAAGTTAAAGCTGTTCCAGACAGCTCTCTGAAGCCTCACTGTTGTGACATGTCATTATTTCCTCATTTGTTACAGGAGAGAATTTTGACCAGAGTCCCTTAAGAAGAACCTTCAAGTCCAAAGTTTTGGCCCACTATCCTCAGAACATCGAGTGGAACCCCTTTGACCAGGATGCTGTCAACATGGTAGGTAGAGAAACTGCCTTTTCAAGCTGTTTCCTGACAACTTGGTCTCTCATGTGTTTCCTGGGCTGTTAGCAACTATCCCTTGTGATGTGATGAGCAGGGACTTCTGGGACAAAGAGCTGACAATTAGCTGTGCTGGTTGAAAAGCTGTAGAGGAAGAGGTAAGGTGAAAATGCAGGACACTTTCAGGCACAACAAAAGTAAAATGCTGTATTTCCTTTGTTAGTTCTTGTTAAGTCTACTGCATGATGGAACAAGTCTGACCACCAGCTCAGTGACTGGGTGAGAAGGGTGTAGTCACCCAGCGTGCACATCTGCTGGTGGGAGGAAGTGAAACAAGAAATTTTTAAGATACTAATATCCACATGAAATTTTTGAGTACAAGAAAACCCCTTGATGATGGATATAGCAAGGAAGAGAGGAATCTACGTAGAAGCTGGAATGTAGTGGTCAGTTTCAATGGCAGGTCTGCACCAATGCATTGTCTGTACATCTCTCTTCTCTGGGATAAATTTGATGTGAGTTTGTCTGTGTGGCTACATCCCATGAACAAAGAAGGGAGGGGAAAGCAGTTTCTGGAGTTCTTTATGGGGAGAGTAAAAACTAAGACTAGTGATCGGGTGGAAATTTTCCCAAAGAGCTGGTAGTCAAAGGATGTTTCCAAAATCACCAAAGCACTTGTTAAGAACAAGTCCTGACAAAGACAACAGATTATGGGTATTTGAGAAAAGCTTCCCAGTGCTGAAAATGCCATTTGGTTTCTGACTTAAAAGTAAACAGCTGTTGAAATAACAACATTAAACAATATTACCAGCTGTTTTCAGAAATGTGGATTGGGTCTAACTCAACATTTGAAAATTAGTGGACCCCTTCTCCCTAATCTAGTTTAGATGTGTTTCTCATTTAAGAAGGATAGGACTACACACTAGCTGCTTCAAAAAAGAAACAACCTCCTTGTGTGGTGCAGGTATGAAGTCAAGAGGATCTCCTGGACCTCACCCAGGAGGTTGACAGACAGGGAACACATTAAACCCACAATAATATGGCTTTTGCAAACGCAAAAATGGGCTTAGAACTTCTCTATGATCACAAAAATGTAGAAGTCTGAAGTTCATCTCAGTTTCCACTGAATGTTATTTTTTAGCATTGTGACAAATATTTAATATGAATGCATGGGAGCTGGAAGAAGCAGTGACACAGAGAGCTGATACTGTGGCACTCTACATGCATAGAAAGGCAGAGATGAGTCTGGTCACTCCCTCTGCCCCCTGACAGCTGAGGATTTCTGTCTTCTGCTTCCAAATATGCACGGGTGGAATTAATGTGGTATTTGGGCAGGTCTCCACATCACTTTGCTTATGCAGAAGGCATGAAGACTCAGAACACTGCTCATCAGCACACTTAAGATAGTAATAACTTGGCTGCCAAGGCTACTTATGCCTTTTATTTCTGCCTTTAAACTGAGGGTGTTCAGAGAAGGGTGTTGCAGCAGGAATATCATACCAGGAGGGAATAGCTGGAATTGCTGCGTTATTTGTCTCTCATATCAGAGTTGAAAATGTCTAGTATTCATGAAGTATGATCATATTCTCAGACAAAAATGGAATACTAAAACCAGCAAGAGACCTATTAAAATAAAATAATTTAACAAAGCTGCATTTAGCTGAAGATGAATAGCTGAAGAACACATCCCTTATTTGCAATGTGTCACGCAGAACAAAAAAAGCATTTACTAACAGCAGCAGTATCTAATGGCCTTTAAAGCCATCTTTTGGAAAACTTCTTTATTGTTTTGATCTGAAACATCATTTAAAGTAATATCCACCTCCACAGAATCCCTTGAGGCAATTATTGGTCTTTCTGATCTTGCCTTGCTGTATTAGTTCTGCCTATGTGTTTGCTTTATGTGAGCTTCCAGAAGCAATTTTCCTCAGAGAAGAAAATGCATAAATCCTTGAAGGGTAGCTTGTGAGAACTCTGGCTTTGCTGGATGCCTCAGGAATTTCAATTGCCTTCTGAAACCATCCTGTCACTTTAAAAATAACCCTCTGAAGTCCCAAGCAATCACTCTGCCTATGACTCATGTTTTCTTTCCTTTTTGAGGCATATATCAAACTACAGAGTTCTTTTTAATAGGGAAGTATTTTCTTCCCCCTGCTGCTTTTTGTGATTATCCTTCCCTAACCTCACATACTGTCTTCTGTGGCTATTCTACAAGTGATGTGTTGTGCCAAACTGAAGTTCTCAGTAGAGAGGAAAGTGAAATTTTGGGGGAAGTAGAACTCCCATTTTATCACTGTAGTTCATCAAAGTATATAAATCTTTGCCTGTAAGTCCAAGGAAGCACTGAGCATTTAACATGTCATGTACTAAAAAAAAAAAAAAATTTTAAAAAAAAAATAAAAATTGAAGATTCCCCAGTACAGTTTGAAGGAGTAGGCTTTAATACAAAAAAAAGCATCTTCCTCTCCACCCCCTCATCCACAGCACAATTTGTGTATGGAGCTTGCTGCTTCAGCATGTTGTGAAGGTGAAAAATATACAGGGGCTTAAAAAGTGACATAGAATATCTAATGGCAGAGAGGTGGCCTAATGCTGATGGGTAGTGGTCTAGAGGGTAATTTTGGTTGAGAAATAACTGCAACTGATGATGGCTGGGAGGAGGGAGGGATTACAGTGTGTAGGTGTGTCCTGCCTCTGTGTTTAGAAAAAGGGTAACTCTTGCTCATTTCTTCTAGGGATAGAGTGCTTGATATCTTTTTGTCTGTCTTTGTGCAGCTTCCTTCTGATTTTTTAGAAACCCTGTTGATTGTAAGCAAGTACAATTTTACTTCCACGTTTTTCTGCTGATAGAATCATAGAATCATAAAATACGTTGAGTTGGGTATGTTTATATTTAAACAGTAAAGTGGTCTGAAAACCAAAATCCTGTCCTCTGACCAGTAATCTTGGCTAGTTTTCTGTGTTTCTGTACACACAGATGCAGGAAAGTTGACTGACTGCTTTCTTGCTGTTAGTCAGACAGCTGCACCAGCAGACAAAGCTTTCACCTCCCAGCACATCCCAAGCTGCTCTTCCCCAACACTCTCCTGTGGTGCACATTGCAAATACAGATGAGATGGGAAGTGATTGATGTCCAAGGCACTAAGATGAAAGTTTTTATGCATTAACTGCAAATCTGAAGCTTCTGTACTGCTGGAAAATGAGCACAGGCCCTTCCTTTTGATCTTGGCTTCTTAAGTGACTCTTGGTCATTCTTCCCTGCCTCAGTGCTTTTCCAGCTTCTTTCTTCCTTTTTTCCTGTGTCGTCCTGTAAGTGTAATGATAGTACTGGTTTCACTGCCAGGGTTTACAGCCTTAAAGTGTCAATATTATGCATATGTTGGGCTATGGCTGAAACTTAATAGATGGGTGTCCCTTTGTGTGTGTATACTAATTTTATAAAAGATGAGGGAGCAATAATTAAGGATATTTATTTAGTTCAGGCTTCTGAAACTGTCACAGCTGGTCTGAGTTTCCTTGATGCTTCTCTGGTCTTGATTGTACCTCTACATATAATTCACTTATACATGTATTTTTCTCTAAAGTGAAGGAAAAATAATCTTTGGTAGTGCTGAGGTTAAAACCTATGATTTTGGCCTGATAGACTTGATAAGGCTACAGTCACCACTGAATGCCCACATCCTAGAAATAAATTTTTATTAAACAAGCCTGCCAAAAAAGGAGGCTAAGAGAGATATTGATTGTACAAAGTAAGTTTAAATAAAGCGTGAAACAAGGAATTTTTTTACTACTTCTTAACTGGAGAAGCTTTAACCCTAGCACTTTAAACCTTTTGAATGGAAATGAGTCTGTTGTTCAGAAATGGTTCAAGCTGCAGTTTCATGGTTTATGTCAGCAAAGCCCATCAATTGAATTAAATCCTCCTACCAACTGCAGGCTACTTATTTCTCTATACATTGCCTTTTTGACACCTACATAGGATCTGTTCTGAATAACTTAGAGGCTTGCTAGCATGTTGTGAGGTGAGTCTGGACCACTTGCATTAATCCCAGCTAGGCTGGTAGCAGTTTTATCAGACTATTGAATGATCTCTGCAAGATGCACTTGTGAGATTTCAGGATATAATGCACCTGAAAATATGTAATTATTTCTCTTGACCTCTTCCACCACCAGAAGAATTTACTCCTGGTCAAGGCAAGACATCAGGCGATGCACTCAGTTGTGTGTAGGTTCACATCCCGTGGGAAAGATGACTTTCTAGGGTTGCCTCTTGGAACAGGAGGAGCATTTGGAGGGTTTCTCTCTTTTCTTTCCTTTTGTGTCTACAACTGGCAATTATAAAGGAAGCTTCAGTTCATAATTTATAAACATAGTGATTTAGCTAGGACATAAGGAGTTTCGTGCTGACGCACATTCCAAAAAGTTTTGCTGGTTGTTTGTTACTTTGTGTTAGATGGCTGATAGAATTCATGAGCAATGCCTGGAAAAATGCCTTGAGTTACCAGTAGGGCTGTGTTTCACAGAAACACCCAGTGCAGTAGGATCACTGCAAAAAATTTTGCTGAGTGGTAAATCAAAAATAAGGCTTTCATAGAGTCTGAGTGTTACACATAAACCCCCCCACCTTTTGTCTTCTAATGTAAGCTATTTTGTAGCACTTAAGGAAGAAAGTAAGTGTAATAGCTGTTAGTCAATTGTTCTGCTTTCTTTTAAGAAAATTAGGGAAGATCAAAGATTGCTGTAATTTTAATTCAGTGGTATAAGATGGTCCCTTGGCTCTCTGATTTCAAAGTCCTGTAGGGACGATGTATGCAAACGAGAACAAAACTGGATGTCTTTGTATGATGCTGAAGTAAATGAGAAAAAGGCTATTCAGTGGTGAAATGGCAGTGAAGATAATTCTACAAAGGAATGAAAAAAAGTCATAATGACTTGATAGATGGGTGATTTTGGAGAGTGTTTCCTTTCTTCAGTCATGTCTATATCTTCTTGTAAGTAGCGTCATTTTCAGGCTGTTTGCTCTTGGGGCTACTTTTCAGGAGGGGTATGGTTTGGTGGAAAACCAGAATGTGCCAGTGGAGCAAAAGTAACAAAACAAAATTTGAGCTTTTTCTGTATCTCTCTCTTTTCTCTTTTCTTAGCTGTGCATGCCCAAAGGGCTGTCTTTCAGGACGCAGGCAGACAACAGAGATCCACAGCTCCATTCCTTCATCATCACCAGGGAAGATGGCTCTCGTACGTACGGCTTTGTGCTCACGTTCTTCGAGGAGGTCACAAGCAAGCAGATCTGCACAGCCATGCAAACCCTTTACCAAATGCACAACGCAGAGCAATACAGCAGTGTCTGTGCCTCCTCCTCGTGCAGCATGGACTCCCTGGCCAGCAGCATCGACGAGGGTGATGCCACTTCCCTGGCCAAGCTCCAGCGGTACAACTCCTACGACATCAGCAGAGACACGCTGTACGTCTCCAAGTGCATATGCCTCATCACCCCTCTGCCCTTCATGCAAGCCTGCAAGAAGTTCCTGATCCAGCTCTACAAGGCAGTGACCTCCCAGCAGCCACCACCTCTGCCCTTGGAGAGCTACATCCACAATATCCTCTACGAGGTGCCCCTGCCACCCCCAGGAAGGTCGCTCAAGTTCTATGGGGTTTACGAGCCCATCATTTGCCAGAGACCTGGGCCCAACGAGCTGCCTCTCTCTGACTACCCCCTGCGGGAGGTCTTTGAGCTGCTGGGGCTGGAGAACCTGGTCCAGGTTTTCACCTGTGTCCTTCTGGAGATGCAGATCCTCCTGTACTCACAAGGTGGGCACTCAGCCGGTGATGCACATTGGGTCTCTTCCCAGTGGGAAGTTACTGGGCAGCTACAGATGCGAGATCTGATACGAAGTTGTTAATTTTCAGTAGGTTTGAGAAATGAAAAAATGGGAGAGAAATCAGCCTTTCCTGGTGAAAGCACAAAATAATTTTCCTTCAGGCAGTCTAGATGCCACTTGTTTAATTATGCATTGTATTTATCACTTGTTATTTATCACTTGTTATATTCTAGCAATAGAATTCACTTCATTATTATCCTTACATGCCCTTGATCATGCTGCAGGACAGCATGAAACCCATCTTATCTTCTGCAGAAATACCAGCAGACAGTTATACATTTTTCAGACAACATTTTCACTTTCTTCTTCAAATTTCAGCAGCATTATGAAGTTTGGTGAGATTTCCTCTCTCCTGTATGATGGATATGTTCTGTTCAAGCACTGGAAATTTTTTAGCACTTAGAGGCTGAAGGTTTAATGCTGGGTTGGAGCTTCATGGAGTTACAGGGCAGCCCTTCATAATCCTGCTGACAAGAATGCTGTTACTTATTTTTGAGACACTTTAGAATTTCAAAAGGCAAAGGGTAGCTGTGTGGCCAGATGCTGTTTGTACAGCCTGTCCATACTGAAGTATGCCAGCATAAGCTTTTGAAAATCTGGCGTTTACCTTTTCTGGTTGTGTCTGCCATAGTCCAATACTCTGCTACAAGTTTTGTGATTTTTTTATTTAGCACTGGGCATGCTCTGAGGTTTTATACCCCTATTACTCTTTATGATGGTGATATTTGGGTACCAGAAGGTATGTACTGCAGCTGTTGTAATGCACCTCAGTGCCCAAAAAAGTCAAGGTCAAGTTTCCTGATGACTTTCAGGGGGTTGTCTGGACTTTTTGGAGAGTCTTCTGGATGCCTGCCCATATTATTTGCCCCTGCACTTGGCACTGGTGAGGCCCCACCTCGAGTACTATGTCCAGTTTTGGGCACCTCAATACAAAAAGGACACTGAGGTGTTGGAGTAAGTCCAAAGAAGGGCAGCAGAGCTGGTGAAGGGTTTGGAAAACGTCCCTTATGAGGAGTGACTGAGGGTGCTGGGGCTGTATAGTCTGGGGAAAAGGAGGCTGAGGGGAGACCTTATCACTCTTTACAAATACCTGAAAGGAGGTTGTAGTGAGAGTTGGGGTTGGTCTCTTCTCACTGGTGACAGATGACAGGACAAGGGGAAATGGCTTCGAATTGCATCAGGGAAGATTTAGATTGGATATCAGGAGAAACTTTTTTTACAGAAAGAGTTGTTAAGGACTGGCACGGGCTCCCCAGGGAGGTGGTTGAGTCTCCATCCCTGAATGTGTTTAAAAATCACCTGGATGTAGTGCCTGTGGAGATGGTTTAGTGGTGGGTCATCAGAAATAGGGTAATAGGGTTAGGACAAGGCTGGACTCAATAATCTTGAAGGTCTTTTCCAGCCTGAACAATTCTATGATTATCTAGGTTCCCAAATGATTTCAGTGATGCTGAGCCTAAATTAGTAAACTGAGCCTCAGGCAAAAGTTGGTGGGAGTGGTTTCATCAGACTAGAGAAATACCTGAGGTATTATCTGGAGTTCTCAAGAGTCAGACATGGTTCAAGAAACAGACAGCTTGGAATGGAGAGGAGAGAGAGGATGAGAAGTCATCTAAAATGAGTATGGGTAATGAACCTTCAGGCTCCAAAAGTGAGTGGTGGGGCTTGTCATATAAAATAAAAGTCAGTAAGTGTGTAATAGTAATACTAATGAATAAATGATTGAGAAATAGGAAAAAATGTACAGAGAGGTGGAAGGAGGGTAGTTCAGCAAATGACTGAATTCAAAGGTCTGTTAGTTCTTTGTGGAGCACTTCTCCACATGGACTCCAGGGATTTGCTTTCAAGAACTGGAAACGAAAGCTTTATCTCCTTTCAGTCTGAAGTGTGAGCAGAAATCCTGCTGTTAGTTTTGATTAGTCTGCCTTTCCCCTCCCTTTTGCTCCTGTGTGTGTGCTTAGTCCTTTCTTCCTCAGTTTGAATCATTCTGCTTTTGCCACTTGACAACGGGGTTTGACATTAAACAGCACCAGCACTGAAATGCCTCCTCATCCCAACTCATTGTTCCCCCCTGCTCCCTGCCTATGGACTCACTGAAAATTGAGATTTTTTTTTTTTTTTTTTTTTTTTTTTTTTTTTAGTAATATTTTGTTCAAAAGGACTGCAACCTGCTGATGCATTACTTGTGTCCTTGAGACAGGTACAAATTATCCACTGAATAAATTCAACTTAATTTTCAGTGCCACCAGAAGTTAGATAAATAAGAGGGGGTTGGTTTTTAGTTTTGGTTTGGGTTTTTTTTCAATTACAGACTGTAATTTAAGGGTTTACTTTTTGTTTTCACTGTGATTTTTCTTTTTTTCAGAGAAAAATGACATAGTGATAATTAATCCTCTCACCTCCAAAATTCAGATATTTTTCCCCCACCTCCCTCTATTATTGGTGAAGCTAAAGATGCCCTTGGCATATCCTTACTTCTCTATCTGATACACACAACTTGATGGCACGTGGGGAAAAAGCATAGAGTTGTATTAGGGAAACACTGTAATTATGTCAATAGCATCGCAACACTGGTTCCCAGAGGTGAGGAATGTAGAGTGGAGGTCAAGTGCAGAGCTTCAGTTTTGGCATATCCTGATAGCCAAGTGCTTGGCTAATTGTGCACTGTGGCTCCTTTTCAATGTCAGTCTTGAAATGCCTGAAAGAGAAACCAAAGCAGCTCTTTTCTTATGTGAGATATAACCAGACTAGATAGTACTGAAATCTCCTCTCTAAGCTTTGAGATCCAGCTGGGAGAAATGCTTTCTTAACCTCATGTGTTTCTCAAGGCAAAAGATGAAAAGAAGCTTGTGCCTGATGCTTGTTCTGCAGTAGCAAATGATTTTGGAAATTTGCCCTTCCTTCCTCCTTTCTGTGTAAAAAAGGATGGACTCACTGGACTGTGTTTCCAGTTGCCTGGTTTTGCTGCAGCCTTACCAAACTCGACAGTGATGAGCATACAGTGCAAAGAACTTCAAACTTATCACTAAGCATTTGTTCTCTAAAGGCAGATTACATTTTGAGGCCCAGAAAGAGAGGGCTATGAAAACAGCAAACACTGAATACAACAGGTCAAGCAGGTTTAGGTCCTAAACTTTGCAGGCAAGCATGGGCAGTGAGCTGCCTATGAGAAGGATGGTGGTCAAGTGGAGTTGCAGCTGGGTCCTGACAGAGCTGGTGGTAATGGCAGTGAAGGGCTGGCAGGAAGGTATCACAAAGACTCTATTGACTGTTCTGAAGTGGCTTTTATCTAGTCAAGTAGGAGTTGATGATGAAAAAGTTTATTTTTAGCCATGTAGCCAAGGCATAATGTTTCCAGCAACCTCAACAAAGGCATCTGACTAAATGAAGAGTTGAAGGGTGTTGGGTGACTTTACCCAGCTTGCCCTGGATGCGTTCCCAGCACGATACAAGAGTGTCTGGCACAGCTCTGCAGTGGGGATGAGCCCTATGGACAGTGGTTTGTACCATGGATGCTACTTTCAGTTTAGGGTATCTAGTTGTTCTCTTCCTGTTGTTTTATGTGAGTGGTATTCCATCACTTGGGAAAATGAAGGGTTTGTAGCTGACTGTGACTTCACTTTGCAGCTTTGGCGCTCAAGCAAAGGGGTGAAGCAACTGATGTAAAAGACTGATGAGATCATTTTTTGAGCTCATTTTTAAGCTCTTTCATTTCCCAAGCATTTTGAACCATGGGCTGCTACCTTCATCCCTATTTCTCTCAGCTTTATGGTTTAAACTATAAAGCAGCCTGGTGCTAAAGAGCTGTCACTGTGGATTTACAAACCACAGTTTAGGAACTGCTGGTGTGAATAATTGTGTCCTTCTGGGGCAAAAGCCACTATAACCAAAGCTTTTCAGTCTGAAGAGGAGAAATATCTGTGCAGCTTGGGAGCATCAAACAGTGCAGTGGCAGCATTAGGGTGAAACACAGAACAAGGCAAGGACAACTGGGTAACTGTGCTTGTGCCTAAATGGCAAGGGTGAAAAAACAAGTCCTTACTGTTAATGGAGGCAGTGAGGGAATTAATCAAAATCTCTGTTGGTGGGTATATGTAATAGACTTCTCTAAGTGTTAATTTTGGCTTGCAAAGTTAGTACAGAAAACTACCTGAAAGCACTAGAAGTAGAACTCCTATGGCTTCACGTTATATTTTCCTATGTATAGAGAATACTTTTAAGTTTAAATAGGGCCAAAGCTTAACAATGGAGCTTTGAAAACAAAAAGGAGGGATTAGATATTTTTTCCCTGCACTTTTTCAGGGGGCAGTCTTTGGATTGCAACCTTATTAAATTTGACCTCTAAAAGTCAAAGCTTGGATTATGATGTGTTCCTGTGACTTTCAAAGGAAGGACCTAAGAACAACGAGACTCCCAGTAAAGCAGAAAAAGCTGATACAGAGTCATATTAGTTATCACTAAACAAGGCACACAGTGTAGCACACATCTAACATTGTGTAAGCTTGGGACTTACAGACTTTCATTTATGAAACAGACCTGCTGTTGTAGTTTTATTATAGTTTATTCAATCACAGAAGGTAATACTCCTGCAAGTGCCATTTATTTTATTGAGAGCACAGCTCTCCCATGCGACCGTGGAGATGTAAGGGTATTGTGAATGTCCAGGCTTCCAGCAGTATCCAAGTTATTAAGTGTCTGCAATAGCTGCCACAGTATCCCAAGGACCAGTTATAAACTGCCACTGGCATGAGGTGTCTGGTGGAGAGAAATGGATTAAACTGTGGGCTCTGCAGAAACCTTGGCAGTCCATTTCACATGTCTGGATTTAAACACCAGAGGGAACAGGAGGATGAGACAAAGATAAACTTCTTAGAGCTTAGGCTAATTTTACTTATTATAATTTTGAGCATTTCCCATGTTGCTTTTCAAAGGGCTTGAGTAATTGCTCCTCAAAGACTGAAATATTCTTTGCATTTATTTTTTTTCTTCAACCTTAGAAATTATAAGACAAGTAACTACACATATATATTGTCATCACCTAGAAAAAGGTGGCATCTGAAAGGTGCCTACAAAATCTGTTTTAGGGGAGATTAAAAAAAAAAGCTAGTATATGCATGACACATTTGCCTTTTAAAACATTTTCTTTCCCAATAGTTAGATAGACAACCTGTGCTCTTCTCTGCTTGTTATTTAAGTAGGTGCATTCTGTGCAGGTATTGATAAAAACAGTCGAGGCCATTGCAGAGCTAATGGTGAACAGTTTACATTGGGACAAAATGTGTCTGTGCTGCAATAGGGACCCAAGTATGGGGCCATTTTTTTCATTAAAAGTTGCTCAGTTTTGTTAGCTGAAGTCAATAGGGCCTGAACAGTCAATTTACTAAAGCAGCTGGGAACACGGAGCAGTTACCACAGGTCTGTAGTAAGACAAAAGCAGAGCATCAATTTATTTAGTACATCCCCACTCCAGTTTATACCCATTGGAAAGCACAGAGGAAAATTTGCCAACTGCTTTTACCACTTTGTATGCACACACTCTGTCCCATCTCCCCTTTTTTTTGGGGGGGGGGTTGGATTTTTTTATTTTCTCATTATAAGACATCCTTACCTTCTAAAAACGGGGCATGGAGGAGAAGTTAAATTAGGCCTTTGCATTCTAGCTGTGCCAAATGCCAGATAAATAACATGCGAGTCAAAAATTGTCTTGAGCAAAATTGTTGCCCATTAGAAGGCTGTGCCCTCCCTGCCATCCTGTAGGTCTCCCCCTGTAGCCACAGGGATGAGCACGAGGTTTCCTGTGTCATCAGGGGCATCTTCACAGGTCTTGCTGCCACCTTGTAAGCTTGTCACAGACTTTTTCCCTGCTTTTGGAGGCTTAACCATGCTTGTAATGGGAGCTAATTCAGGTTTTCCTGTGAATTAATTTCTAAGGTGGCTCTTAAACTAATTTATGCTGAACCACTGGTGGCAGGCTGGATAAATCATATAAACGGAAATTTATTGAAGTGGAAGTTTTGTGGTTTTGGTTTTTTTGTTGTTTTTTATTTTTTCTTTTTTCCATTAAGCATTTATCAGTGAGGGAAAACAGAAAGAATTGGTCTCAGTGAATATCAACCTCAGGATGTTTCCCTTGGGGCGGAGCTGACTCCCTGGCTGAGAGCCTCATTCATAGTTCAGGTGACTACATGCAGCCTACTCTTGATCATCTTCTTTAAGGAAAACTGTCTTTTAAGATTTGCATAAATTGCTTGCCTGCTTTTATCTTGCAATTCATGTGCTGTGTTGGACACTGGTAAATTCCCTCTTTCCTGGAGAAAACAAAGGTGGTGAAATACTGTGGGTCATTGCCCAGGACTGTCTGCTGGTTACAGCCCTGCATCACCAACCTGTCCAAGGGCCCTAAAGGAAACACTGGTGCAACATGATATCTGTGGTGAATAAACATTTCCTGCAGCATATTTGTGCATTTTATCTGAACATCTCTTGAAAATCACCTGGTCTGGCTTCTCAGTCATCACAGCTGCCAGTGTACAAACCAGATGAAAGCTGGAAGCTTCCAGGGTGCTTTGAAGTCTTCAGCACTTATATGTGTTGCTTCTGTGGAGCTATTGAGATTTGATTTGAAGACCTTTACTTTCATAAACAATTTTTGTCTCAGATGTGAATTTCAGATTTCCTCTTTCATCTGCAGTATGCTATATACATTACCGAGCTGAAGGTGAAGAGCCATTAGACAGGTCTTATAACTGTCATCTGCAATTCCTGACTCATGATCAGAGCAAAATATTAATATTTATAGTTTTTCCAATATACCTGGCTCAGCTAATCCTTGTCTTGTTGAAAAAGTAACAGTTGGACAGCAATTGCTGACAATATTTTTACTGAAGAGGTTGCATGTGGAAAAGCAGTTAGTCACAAGAATGTTTTAAAGCTTGTTCATATGTTTCACTCTGAAGAACTAGCTCTTCTTCCTTGTTGGATTGATTAATTTAATTTAATTATTTTAATTTTTAAATTATTTTATTTTCTTTGTTGTTGGCCTTGCTTTGTTTAAAACTATTGCTTAGAATAATTTTCTTCCTTTTGATAAGGTGCCCTTTGAGCACATAATCTGATTATCATCCTCCAGGATCCATTTTTAAATATATGGCTTTGCAAAGCTGCTGTTACACTTTTTGCATGCTCAAAAAGCTGTAGAGAAAAGGAAGTGATGTCCAGGTAACCCATCTTTTCAAATGCTCCCAAGTACTTTCAAACTGTACATAAAACAGAGCTTAAAAAGGAAAAGAAAAGAGGAGGCATGGTCTATTTTTAAAGCAGTGTACTGGATTTAGAAGACCCAGGCTGTGACTCCATCTCTGCAGTAGGCTTTGTACCTTCCTTTGGTAGGTTACTGGAACAGGGAGCTGGAAACCTGCCAAATTGTTCTTTCATTTAGGAAGGTTGGGTGTGTTGAAACTGGAGTAACACAGTTCCGATCACAGCAAAAATGCTCTTTCTGCTTTGAATGAGTGTGTGTGTGCTCCTACACAGGCCTGATACTCAAAATTCCTGTGCTTGGGCATTTCCTGAGAAGGTGCCGGGTGAAGTTCTCCGCTCTTTGATTACAAACAAAGATTTGAAACTGTTTCAGAAGTAGCGTCTGAAGGAGGGGGGGCTCAGTTGTTCTGGGCAGAGGTAACACTGATTTCCCTTTCTCCTCTGAAAGAATCTTTCTTTTTTTTCTTTTCTTTCCTGCAGTATGGGAAGGATTTTGAGGCCTCTTTGTAGGAGAAAAAGCAATTTTTATCCTGAGCTTTGCAAATTGCTTAACATCTCAGAGCTTCTATGCCCAATCTGTGAAATGAAAGGAGAAGGATTATTTTGTTTTCTCAGTCACTGCCTGTGTTTGGACTTTAAGCTCCTTGGGATAGATATTTCTGCATGCACAGTATCTGCTGTAATTCCATGCTGACTGGGTTTTGTCCTGTTACTGTATTATGGAGACTCAACATCAAGACAAGTAGTTCCCAAATTTTGCCCTTTTTTAAAAAAAAAATAATAAAAAAAAAATTTATAATGAGTTGATGTTCGAAGGCTGAAACCATACCCATCTCTTGCACAAAACAGAGATTTGTGATTATACAGGAACCCGTTAGGGTTTACATTTTGAGCATCACATTGTACCTTGTGGGCCACGTGAGTATTTCCAGACCTTTGCAAAGTGTGGCTTTTGCAGCAGGACTGCTGCCCTGCTGCAGAGCGGGTCCCCGCTGCGGTCACTTGGCCAGCCCAGGGAAGTGAGAAGCAGGCACTTGGCCAAGGGCCCCCAGCAGATTCTGCCAGAACAAGGGATTGGATCTGGCATCTTTGAACTGGATTCTGTTGCCCTCTTCTTTGTGCAAGGAGGAGGTTAAGTGTGAGACACAGCCCTGTGCCAAATCCAGCTAAAGCGTGGTTCTTAGGAGGCAGCAGTTGCAATAGAAACCAAAAGGGCCAATTTGCGTTGAGATTATCTTCCCTGAGCAGTTTCTTTTGGAAAATGTCCTGTATGAAAATCAGAAATTTAACTCTGCTGTAGGGGCTGTGCTTGGTGATGTTCCCTGTCCCAAGATGGAAGAGTGAGGGATGCAGGTGGGGCTGCCAACAAAATAAATACTGTGGTATGATGTATCTTCACTTTGGGAGAGGGGAGAAATTAAAAACGGAAAGGAAGAAAGTGATACAGTGATGCAAGTAGGAGAGGTGGAGCAATCAGATGGAAATGAGATCCAGGAGAAGAGAAATTTAAATCCAAAAGCTCATCTGCAAACTGCAGAGAAACATGTCTGGTGTTTGGGATGTTCAGTAAGCCTCCAGATCTTCTGTGTCCTTTCTCCACTGACCCAGGCCGTGCAGTAAAGAGAAGGAGGGAAGCCCTGAGCTCGGGCCTCCAGTGTCCACTACTTATTTCTGTACCCAGGAATGATTTTGCACAGGTGAAATCTTTGCTCTGGTGGCAGCAGTTGCAGCTGTAGGACAGCACCATGGGTTACAACCTTCTGCTCATGCATTTAAATAGCCGGTAGCAGCCTTGTTGGCATTGCCAGGCCTCTTCCTGCATGCAACATGGTGTACACCGCGTGAGGTGGGTGAGCTCTGATTTATTCCAGTGATCTCAGGGAACTGCCTTGATTTGAGCCATTTGTCACTCGGAGTTTGTGACCTTCTGTGTATATCACCCAGGCAAAGTTTTTACTTTTTGTATCTTTTCCAGATGTTTCCTACTGTCGGATGGATGGGAAACAGAACTGTTGTGTCCTCGCTCTGCTCAACCAAAAGGCCTTTCTCAAAAAACACTTCCTAAATGGGAGAATACAATCTAATCCCTTATTCTAGCTCTGAAGGTTGGAGTAGGATCAGAGAGCAGTTTTCCTGCCTGGGTCTCTCGTTCATAAAATAACAGGCAAACCTTGGGCTGCACTTGGAGATTGTTATCAAAGTCTAATGGTGATGTTGGGACAGGATCTGGAAACACCCTCCCTCTGATGCAAGCACACACATTCTATACAAACTTTTTTTTGTTTTTTTTTTTTTGTTTTTTTTTTTTGTTTGTTTGTTTGTTTGTTTGTTTGTTTTGTTCTGTTCTGACACATCTTTTTCTTTCTCTCATTTGCGGAAATGTAGGAGTCCCTCATTCTAAATAACCATATAAGCTTACCTCAATGCAAGAATCTCTCAAACGAAGAAGCCTTCCTGCCTTACAGTGTCTAACCTTGTACAGGCTTGAAAGCTAAATAAAAAGAAACTAGGATTTCTTACTTCAATAAACAAATATCAACAGAACCATTTCCAGGTGTTTTATTTCAAATAGTTTTTTTCTGGCAGTGCCTGGGAACTTCCATCTTCCAGGGAAAACAGCTATGTATGGAATTGTTTTTATCTCTGCTAATTGCTAGAAAACATTGCTAAATGGTAACAATTAGCCTATTAATTTGGTCATGAATATTGTTTTTTTTTAAAAAAACAGCATTCCTCATAATCAGTTGGTTACAAAACTTGTTCTAGTGACTCTGTTAAATATTATGAATAGCATCAAAGAAGAGCAAGCATGCATTTCTAGTTAAATATCCTTATCCAAAATAATACTTGCAGCTTTGCTGTGAAGAGCTCTTATTTCACATGCCCATGTAGATCAGAACAGACTTTGGAATAGCCTCATGCATATTACGACGTGCTACTTTCTGTATTTGATTTTTATCTTTCTTAACCTTTAAAGATTTCAGAGCTACGTAGTGTAGCTTCACCAATAGATGTTGTAAGTTGATTCTGAATAAGTGCTCCTCAACAAGGCAATCAATGGATGTGTACAATTACAGATCACTGCAAAGGGAGAGATTCATAAATGGCTGATCTGTAGCTAGGAATGGTTCTGAGGTGTAACCTTGAGACTGACTTGTATCCATGAAAATAATTTTGGAAGGTTGAATGACTAGCTATTAGTAAGACAAGATGAAAAATGTTTCTGCCCTGCTGGCTGACCTGCTGCAGATCAAGCCTGGTTTTTCCACAGAGAGGTGCTTGCAAGAAGGAGAATGGGTTATGCAATTTGTTGTTTTAATTTGCATATTTATTGAAGTGCATCTTTCCAGTGACCTCCTCATAGCTGGGTGGTGTCAGATGACAGAAATTTTGTTGTTGCTGATGTCTAGCAGGGTATCAGGCTGGCTTGTTCCAGAAACTGGAAGGGTCAGGCTAGGTTCCTGCAGATGCCAAACTAATCAGTGGGGCTACCAGGAAAAAGCCTTCTTACCCACCTCAAAACCAGAGAGTTCATACATATGTCTTTCGTTTCATGAAGCTGGGCGGAGGAGCTAGGAGAGATGGGCAACAGCCCAGGTGTCACCAAGGATCTGGTCTTGGTGAAGCTGAAAAATCACTCAGTTGCTCAAGCCAAAGCTTGTGAGACTTGCCTGGCATTGATGAGAACTGTTTTTGCATAGAGCCATAGTGGAGACATTCCTTCTGCCACTCTTCCCAGTTACTGATGACACCACCGTGCACTGAAGCTGGGGGAAAAAAAATTATTTTGCAAATAATAGAGAAGCTTTCACAAGTGGCAGAGTTGCAGGCTGGGAATCAGATCTGACTCCTCTACTTGTCCATGCAATGTAGAAGCTGTGGTAGTATAGAGCATCTTACAAGGCCCAGGGGTCTTCACTTGTTTCCTGATGAATCGTCTGCAGTTGGAGATTTACTGTAAGGATGACCATCTCTTCAATATCAACATGTGATTTTCTCTTTTTTTTAAATTATTATTATTATAATTAAAAAAAAACTTTTCTCAAATTCAGGTTCCCTCATTTATAGTAAAAAACAGGTTGTCATATTGCATCACACCAGCTGGATATTTGAGATATAATTTGCTCTTATGCAAATTCAGGTTTCAGCAAATTCAGGTTTCAGCAAATTCAGCTGAAATATTCTTTCAGCTCAGCTGTATTGAATTAAATTTTAATTAAAATACAGTGTTTACTTGAATCAGAACATTGCAGAGCAATAAACTAGTGGATTAAGTACCAATTTGGGAATATAATGCAATATAAATGTGTTAACTATACAGAATATTTTTCAGAACTAATGTTCTTTTAGACTTCTGTTTGGATTTTACTTTAAAAATGCTTTTAAATACTTAGGGACTATAAACTTCTGCTAGTATGTGGCCATGACGAGTCTCCTGGAAAATCCATTCAGCCTCAGAACTAGTAGCAAGTGGAGCAAAAGCAGGCAAGCAGCAGCAAGAAAGAAAGCTCTAGCACAGTGTTTCCTTGAAGTTCACTTCTTTTTCCTTCTTTTCCCCTTGTAAAAAAACCCCACACTTTTTATAGAACTGGAGTATTATTATCTTGTACATTAGATAGAGAGTTTGGTATACTTTTAATAATTTAATGATGGGATAGATCTAAATAAGAAATTAATATTTATGTTCAGCAGTTTCTTCCTGGGGGTAATGAGTTTTGACAAATTAAAACATGTTTAAGTATTGCCTCACTTTCAAAATTAGCTCTTACCATGTAAACACAGTTCCTGTCTTGTTTTGTCACTGATGTCCTTGCCAGCCAGATTTCAAAAGCAAAACACAAAGATGATTCAATGTCTGTCTCTCTCTCTCTCTCTCCCTGTCTAGATTATCAGCGTCTGATGACAGTGGCAGAGGGGATCACAACGCTGCTGTTCCCATTCCAGTGGCAGCACGTGTATGTCCCCATCCTTCCTGCCTCTCTCCTCCATTTCCTGGATGCTCCCGTTCCTTACCTGATGGGGCTGCAGTCCAAGGAGGGAACGGACCGCTCCAAGCTGGAGCTGCCTCAGGAGGTCAGTCTCCACCTTTGGGGTCACTACTCCAAAATGCATTATTACTATTTGTGTGAATAATCCCTGCTGGAAAATGCCATGCCTGCTGCTGGGAGGCTTCTCTGGCACTGTGGAGGCTGTTCAGCAGCAGAAGTTGAGGTAGTGGGAAAAGTCTCCACAGCCCTTCTCAAGCCATTTTTAAATTTAACGAGAGATACTAATTGCATTGATTTCTAAATGTTTCTGCTTCTTTCTGTGATGCTGAAAGTTTCTCTGCTTATCCTACATGACACACTTCACCAGATTTTGTTACTCTTTGTCATTGTCACAGTCCTGTTGACAGGGGGCTAAAGAGCATTTCATTTGGGGATGCTCTTTATGAATCTGCATCTCAGGCGTGGTTATGAGATGGTATAAACCTGGTCCTGTCCCATCACTGCAGCTAAGAAGCGTCTTCTCTCTTGCCAGCCTCATCCCACTCATGGGTGAACCCACATGTTCCTGACTGGATCAAAGCTAGACCAACATCCTGGCCTCCCATGAGGCAGATGTGCATTAATACCATACCTATAACCTACTTAGAGGCATTCACACACATATGCCTTTCCAATTTTGACTCACTCCAATGATAGTCTTGTGAGCTAAAGATCATGTCCAAAGATGCACTTCCAAAGCAGGACAAGCATGTCAAAACAAGAGCAACAAAGCTGGTGAAGGTTCTAGAGCATAAATGTTATGAAGAGCATCTGAGGGAATTGGGGTTGTTTAGCCTGGAGAAAAGGAGGCTGAGGGGAGACCTTATCCCTCTCTACAATTACCTGATAGCAAGGTAGGTGTTGGTTTCTTGTCCCAAGCAGCAAACAATAGGACAAGACAAAATGGCCTCAAGTTGTGCCAGAGGAGGTTTAGATTGGGTATTAGGAAAAATTTCTTCCCTAAAGGGTACATAGGTGCTGGAACAGGCTGCACAAGGAAGTGGTGGAATCATTCATGGAGGTATTTAAAAGACGTGTAGATATGGTGCTTAGGGACATGGTTTAGTGGTGAACTTGCTAATGCTGACCTAATAGTTGGGGACTTGATAATCTTGACAGTCTTTTACAACCAGAATGATTCCGTGATTCTATGATCTGTTCTCCCATGCAGTGGGAAGTAAAAAGTTTCCCCGGTCTATCGCATTTCCCTCAAAGAAAAAAAGGAAGGAAAGGCTGTCCTCCTAATGTAGGTGCTATAATTAGAGGTGCTAGAGTGTTAAGTGGAGATTTTGCTCCTCAAAATTTGATTAAGATGGTTAAAACTGCTTATCATTTTAACCTGGCCACCGATCACTTTCCATACTGCAAAGTCTTTGGGATATTGGTAGCCTGTCAGCATTTGAGATGGTGACTAGACACATTTCCTGAGAACAGCATGCATTTTAGTTTGGGATTCTTCTTAAAATTAGTGGTAACCCAAAGAATAACTGTTTGTATGGCAGTACTCAGCTCCATGTGGGAACCTCTCTTGGGGGCAGAGTCCCTAAGAGCAAATAGGTGCTCTTACGGACAAGTCAGGTGGGAGCAGCAGCAGAGGAGAACATGCAGGAGGGAGTGGAGGAATAAACACAGGGAAAGGATAACATGGCTTTTTATAAAGGTCTCTTTTAGGTACAAGGTGAAGGCAACTGATTCTTAACCTTGTTGGCATGTAACAATGCCAGTCAAGTCTTAACTCATGAATACAATGATCCAATCACACAAAATTTTCACTGATGTGGAAACAAAGCTGGTATCTAGCTGCACTTTTCAGTAAAACCCTGCTAATATTACATAATTACTGTGATTTTAAAAATTATTATTCATATGCTTCTAGTTAGCAGATTAAGCTGTCATTTTCCTTAAATTAAAATTGTAATGTGATGAGCTTGCTGTATTGCTGGAATAAAAAATTAAGTATTGCCAGTGAGGGAAGAGTAATAGTGGGGTTATGATATTTGATAAACGAGTGAAAAATAATCAGTGCAGCATTTATGGGCTGAGGAACTGGGAGAGGGAAAGAAGAAAGGGGGTTTGAACAGGGAAAATCTTGAGCATCAAATTCCTCTAGACAATAACAAAATCCTTCAACATGGAAGCAGTGATGAAGCACTCTTTGCCCTGGCGTTCCTTTGTTGCACAGGCCAGGGGCTAGCTTTTCAAGCTCTTCATCTAAATATAAAACATTTGTTTGTTAGAGATAAAAATTCTAACAACTGGCCATCATGCTGTATTAAGGTTACTAATCTCTCTGCATTAACTTTAATCATCAGATGTTTTTGAAGAGAGGAGAGCAACCAATTCCCCAAGGGCTTTTTGAGTCCAAACCTCATTTTTCAAATTTTGTAAATGATATGCAGAGCTGAAATTAAAAAGCCTTTGAAATGAAATATTGATAGATAAGAAGACAGTCCCTGAGCTAAAGAACCATATTGATGCATACATACTACAACACTTTAATAGCTGTATAGCTCAGTAAAGCAAATTATTTTGTATGAAGAAATGCTTTTCATTGTACAGTTCAAATTTATGGTGAAAAAGGGAGCTGAAGGGACACTTCTTCTTTACCAAATCAATCCTAATACCCCTTTAAGTATCTATGTGAAAGGTGATGAATCTCAAGCATGTCCCTTAAAAATCCAATATATTATAACCATGTTTGCTGTGGAATGTATTGTCCTGCAGAAAGTTAACCTTTTCAGAAAAGGAGAAAAATAGGTCCTTTCTGTTTATGTAATCTGAAGATTAGTCTGCAGCATTTGGTGTGGAGTAAAGAACAGTAGAAGTGCTCTGGAGAAGGCAGAGGAGCTATGCTAATGGCCAGGTGAGTCTAACAAAGACCTGATGCTGCCCTGTGGATTCCTGCAACTCTCATTCTGCAGCTTTGTACAAGGATAAAACCCTTCAGAGCTCAGTACCTTGGGAATCTGACCTGGTTTAAGATTTTATTCAGCACACTGCACTCCGACAGAGAATTTCAGATGTAAGCTGCAGTTCAGAAGATCAATTACTGTTTTTTATTCTGCTATTATTCCTGAGGGTGCATTTGCCATGTAATTAATTTTATGTAGGGTTCTTCCATCCCCCCATTGACACTTTCCTAGTAAAAGTATCTGCTCTGATAGATTCATGTCTTCACTTAGCTTTAATCTTATGGGCTGAGATCCATCTTCCAACATAGCAAAGCTGTCTAAGAGCACTCTGTTTAAATCTTGAGAAGAGGAATAGCCAAGATTAGAAGCCTCCATGGAAACAGGGGGTAGGGAAAGTGGGAAAACATGGCTTGCTCTCCAGTGGACATACTGTACTCAGAGATGATCCCAAAGGATTTCCATGGGACCTTCTTTTGAACCTTTGCTCACAGCAGCGTCATCTTTCTCATGGAGCAAATTCCTTGGTAGCACAGCTACAGAGGCTTCTTGCAGTTGGATCCTGGAAATAAACGTGCCCTTGAGATGTGGTAATTGACAAAAGCAGTATTTATGTGGGCTAAGAAGTGATGCTAAACATCCAACAAGCCTGCTGGTCTGTCCTTGCTAGGTCTGGGAGGGGATAGCAAATCTGTGAGTTGGGAAGTTTGGGACCTGCAAGTCTCAGGAGAATGGGAGGAGGGTACAGAAGACTTTATTTTTTCATTAAACCATTGCCATCCATTTGTCCCCCAGCTTTGCTGATATCTGGAATGTTGCAGGCTAGATGACACAGCTGAAGTCTCCTTCATCATACTTGTGCTCTTGTCCTTTTGTCTGGAAGCCTCTGGGGAAAACAGGGCTACTTAGCAGAGGAGCCAATTCAGTGCTGAGTATCTGAAACCTTTCTTTGTATTTCAGGCAAACTTGTGCTTTGTAGACATCGACAACCATTTCATCGAACTGCCAGAGGAGTTCCCCCAGTTCCCCAACAAGCTGGAGTTTATCCAGGAAATCTCAGAGGTTCTCCTGCAGTTTGGGATCCCGCCGGAGGGTAACCTGCACTGCAGCGACAGTGCCACCAAACTCAAGAACCTGGTTCTTAGTGACCTGGTGAATGACAAGAAGAATGGGAACATCCCCAGCAACGCCCTCAACATGTACGAGCTGCTGAAAGGCAACGAGACGATCGCCCGCCTCCAAGCCCTTGCCAAGAGAACAGGAGTGACAATGGAAAAAATTACCATCACGCCTCCCCTGGTGGAGAAGGAGAAGGATGGGAAGTTGCCATGTGAGGAGGTGGAGCTGAGGGACTACAAACTGAACGTGCAGCTTCGCGAGGTTTTCGCCAATCGCTTCACGCAGATGTTCGCAGACTACGAGGCTTTCGTCATCCAGGCTGCCCCCGATATGGAGTCGTGGCTGACAAACAGGGAGCAAATGCAAAACTTTGACAAAGTAAAGATAGCCATCTCTTCATTTTTCCCTCTGAAAGTGCTTTTTCGGAGGGAGAATACCTATATTATGCATGTGTAGCTTAAATACTCTTTAATCCACCGTTCATGATCTGCTTCACCACGACACTTGTCCATTTTGATTGTAAAGAGCCAGATGGGCTGACAGAGTAAATTGGTGCAGATCCACCAAACCAGTCAGAGCCATCTTGGCTTGTATGAACCATGCTGGCACGCTTCTGCACAGCTGATGGGGCTTTTCCTGTGGGTTGGGTGGAAGGGTAGCAAGAAAGTGATTTACTTTTAAAAAATTATTTTATTTTTTCTCTGCTGAGAGGAGAGGTGCATGCAGGAAAAAAAATCTGATCTTTCTTGTTTTCTAATTTCACAGTAGAGCTTTTTGTTAATGGGTAGTGTTGTTTCAGTAGGTTATGGCATCCTTATGGCAGAGGAGTACTGTTATGACTCCTTTGTAAGTGTGTACCCAAGAGTGAAAAGGAAGCTGAGATTAGAAATGGGGAAATAAAGAGACTGTAGGCCAGAAAAAGGAATGAGAAACATTTGGGAGCTTGCACAGTTACTATTTCTGAGTGCTTTGGCAAAATAGATAGCATTAGCCATCACCTTTTTCAGATGCAAGTCCTTCTCCAAGAAGAATGTTGGAGGCATAAACAGTCAGAAACAGACTAAATATTGATCTGAGTCAGGTTTTAATCCAAAAAACACTTCCATGCCTTTTATTGGTTTTGTTTTGTATTCAGGTGTTGGAACAAGTGCAGCATTCAAAAGGAGGGAGTTGTTTAGGCAATCTCTGCTATACAATAAAATTGGCTCTTACGGTCAGTGCATTCAGATATTTAGGCACACACTCAGTTTCAACTGGAAATTCATTATTAATTGCCTCACTTAACTTCACAAAAGAGCAATAGCTGAAGAGCACTTTACACATTGATGTATAACATATATGTCGTATGTATAACAAGGGACCTGGTCCCCAGCAGGGATGCGCTGACCTAGAGGTCCCAGGTGGGCACACATGGTGGTGGTCTGTCTTGGGTTGCATGGGGCTCATTCCTGCAGGTGGTACTGCTAGGCAGCCTTAAAAATGCTGTCAGCAAGGGCACCACTTCAGTAGTTCCTCGTTCCCTTTACCCCCCACGAAGCCTCCCTGACTTCTTATTTCTCACAGTCCTAGCAAAAGAGGTGACCTGGGAACCAAACCCTTTCGTAGATGGGTTTGCAGCTCTCAGAGAGGTGTTTTTGTGGTGGGGAGGCCTAGTGCAGGCTGGATCAGTTCTCTGTCACAACATGGCTCTGGGAACAAGGCAGGAACGTGGCACTAATGAGCTGTTCTGTGTTTCAGGCTTCCTTCCTTTCGGACCAACCCGAGCCTTACCTCCCGTTCCTTTCACACTTCATTGAAACACAGATGTTTGCAACCTTCATAGACAATAAGATTATCTCCCAGTGGGAAGAGAAAGACCCTTTTCTACGAGTTTTTGACTCCCGCATTGAGAAAATAAGGCTCTATAATGTGAGGGCCCCTGCACTGCGGACATCCAACTATCAGAAATGCAGCACTCTGAAAGAAGCAGGTATGTTCAGATGGGCTACTAAAATATTCAAAAGTACAATGTCAGCCACAAAGAAATATAGGTACTCAGTCATCTGAGTGCTGCAGCTGTTGAGGAAGCCCTAGACTCAGTGGTGTCCTTATTTTCCCTAGACAAAAACTTCAGCATGCTTTTAAATGCTAAAACCAGCCTTTACCTTCCCTTCAAACTCTCCTATGCCAGGGCCCTTAATGAGCACAAACCAAACCGTGGAGCTGGGCTCCTGTTCCATTGCTAGGAGAGCTTTCCTTCACTGCAGAGGTGGGACCAGTGCCAGACACACTGAGGAGCTGAGCCCTGGTGTCTGCTCTACTGGCCTCATCTTCCCTTTCCTGTAAAAAGACCTTTTTTTTTTTTTTTTGCCTTTGGCCATTTGGTTATAGCAGCAGGAGATGCTGGGTACCTAATCCTGTGTGGCATATTTCGTAGCTCCAATAATACATTCTCAGTGTTGACAAACAATACCCTGTATACTGAAGATTTGGATTTTTTTCCATTACAATCACAGGATGCATTTTCAATTTATACTTGAGTTTCTTACTGTGCAAGTATTTATTTCATTTCCAAGTAATTCAGGGAAACTATATTCTTAAATTTGCTAAGGCACATACTAATGAACTGGGGCAAACACATTTCTTATAGTGGGTTGTGGTTTTTTTCATTTTAATTTTCAGAGTGTTTTACTTGTTACAGATGTGGCAGGAGTAGAAATTCTCTGTCTGCTGAACTTTTTCTATTTAAAACCAATTTAATTTACAGGTCGAGTGTCTATTCAGCGTCTAGTTTTGGTAGATATTGTGGCACCGGAACCTCATTCTCTGTCTTGTGAAAAGCAGCAGATTGATAGTAATGCCAATTTGCCTTTGTATTTACCATTCACAATATATGTGACCTTAGCACTGATCCAGCACCTGCTTGTTTAACCTACTGTTTTTGGAATGCTTCAGACCCTCTGACTTCACAGTACACAGTCCAAACCCCTTCCTCAAAAAAAACCACCCCCAAAAAACCCAAACATATACAAAGTGGTTGGGGTTTTTTTGTTTGTTTGTTTGCTTGTTTTTCTGATGATTTTCTAATGATAATGTATGTAAATCTTCTGACATTTCCTTTTCCCATCAGTTTTATAAAATAGGACACAAGGTCTGTGTTGTTCTTGACAAATGGAAAATGGATTTAGTTTCCACATTTTGCATATTGATTCCCTAGTCAGGATAGGCTGAAAAGAACAGGCTTGACCATTAATGGGTAGACTAACAAGTTGAATATTAAAGTTTCTAATTAAACGCTGCTTTTCCCCATGCAACTCCTTTCCCCTCTCCTTCACAGTGCATCTGACTCAGTGATGAGAGTGTGACGGATTTTGTTTTCATCCTGCTCGAGATTTGAGATTAAATCCTCCCATCCTTGAAGCAAATGACTGAACTGCATTAGTCTCAGCAGAGCCATGATTCTTAGGGAGCCCTCTCTGGTCTTGTCATAGCCTGCCCTGCTTCCAAGCATCTGTTCATCTTCTTGATGCTGCTCAGGCCTTGCTGCAGTTAGCTATGCTTTTTAAGGGCCTATCATCCATCAATGGCATATTTAACTTCAGGAGGGGGATCGTTAGAGGTGCCAGATGTTTGCAAAACTCAGGTATCATCACCCCTACATCTGCCCAGGGAGACGTGTCCAGGGCAAAGCAAGATGTCCAGCCCAGCTGCAGAGATGCAGCTGGTCTCAGAGGCAAAGGAACATTAAAGCCAAACATTGAATTCCAGGAAAAGATTACACTGCCCTTGCCATTTCATAGCCCATCTTGTAGACTCCTATAAATACCTGCTTGCTTAACAGCTAACTTGCTTGTGCTGATCTTAGTGGTCTTGGGTGGAGAAACCTAAACCAAAATAACAAAATACCAGTGGGGATGTTTCCTCACTTATTAAAAGCCACAGATTTATGGGTCTAAGGTCACTAATTCAACTAACTATTCAGAGTGTTGTCAGGGTTGAGAGCATGCCTGCTTCTGCTGTTGTAGCACATGCCTTCAGGTGGTTCACTAACACAGTTGTTCCCCTGTGCCTGTAACTTGCAGCTCAATCCATCGAGCAGAGGCTGATGAAGATCGATCACACAGCCATCCACCCACACTTACTTGATATGAAGATTGGCCAAGGGAAATATGAACAAGGATTCTTCCCAAAATTGCAATCGGATGTCCTGGCAACGGGACCCACCAATAACAAGTAAGGATAGGTTTTATTTGCTGGGTTTGAAAGCAGGTTTCTCATTTACAAGATTCACATCACTGAGGTCCTAATTTTGGATGGCTTCTGACCATTCTGATGAACTTTAGCAGCTCCTTCCATTTCTGGTTTGTATGGGCTGCTATTTTTGAAATCACAGACATGGTTTGAGTTGCCTTAGAAAGATTGCTCAGCACTGGTTTCTGTTGAGTGGTAAGTGCTGTGCCTCCTCATACGTGTTTTTATTTTGATCATTGCCATAATAAATTTAATTTCTTCTGGTTTGCACTGAATAAGGTAAGTTGGAAACCCTGAGCTAAAATTCAGAATCTGAAAGTAATTTTGGTATTGAAGCCTCCACATCATCATATGCAATTTAATTAATGCCCACACTGTTCCTTTCTTTTCTTTAGCTGTTATTACATGACCCAAAGATTTTTACAGCTCTTTTTATAGCTCTCTTTCAGTTTCCACCTTAGAATTACCTGGAAGAGGAATTCAGTGAGGGTGGACAGTATGTGGTTCTGTACCTACATTGCTATTTTGAGTCTGACATGGTTCTGTAGTGCACTTTGATATGAAGTTAGAGGTACCTATACCATACAATCGAGCATGTCATTATATAGTTAATTTTCCTAATGTAAAATGAGAACCTGGAGCAACTAATACACTTTACACTTATACAGTTATAAAATAAAGTAAGCGCTGTATGTTTTTTCTCCCCCCAGAGCTCAGAAAAAGAGGTGAAAGGTTTGTGCATCAATGATTACTACTTCCTGATATTACTAGCTCAGGAGAAAACTTGCAGTTTTGGTGTTAGGTCAAGGTGGGGCACAGCTGAATCTGAGAGCTTTAGAAGCTACATTTTTCTAAATTTTAAAGCTAGCTATGCACTGAGCTCCTAAATGAGGTGTCTACTTAATTCTATTTATACACCATTTGTGTACCTGAATGCTAGCTAAGCCCTTTTTAATAATCTAACAGGCATAAGACTTGCAAGTAATAAAGGTATTGTTAAGCACTGAATGTTTAAAGAATTTCTATTCCTTAAAAGAAATATTTTAAAAAAATCAAAGGAGAACTGTGTATTTCATAGTTTCTTTGTTTGCAGCATTCTTGCAAAGTGAGACAAAAGTTTACAGGTAATGCTCCCTTGAGGAATGAAGGATTTTTTTATCTTGTGGAATGCTGTGGTCAGCAGTCTGCCTCTTATCCGTATGGTGGGTTTCAGTTTTACAGTGTCAGCAACAGTGTGAGTGTGCCCAGCCTGCTGAAAGTTGCTTTTATCTTTTGGGTCTCTTGCAGAATCTTAGTGAATCTATGAATAACCATCAAATTAAAAATAGTTTTCCTTATGCTTTTGAGATGCTTCTGTTAGATATATTAGAATGTGACTTTAACTCCTGAAGTGATACTTTTGATTTAGGTAGCTGGTTTTGGTCTTCAAATTGTAGCATGTTTCAGAATTTGTAAGTACCAAAATCCCATTACTTACCACAAAGTGGTGTCAAAGTGACAAATGCTTGGAATTCCTCCAGCTGTATATTGCCAAAAAGGCTTGTAATTGAAAAATCTCAATACCATCTGTTTTTATCTTTCTGCTTCCTGACTTTTATATGTGAGCATCTGGGAGGACTCTCCCTCTCATTTAAGACATGTAATTCTGATGAATTTACACCCACATATAAAAAAGATAGCCTTTTCATGCTCTCTGCAAATACATCATAATTCTTTTGACCACAAAAGCAATTGAGGTATAGACATCCATTAATCTGAATTTCCCAATGTATGCTGCTTGGGAGTGTGTTATACTTTCATTTGGGACTACTGGGCATTTCAGTTCCATTCCCTGGCACTTCACATGTAGCTATTGTGTGTGTTCATAAAATTAATGCAAGGAATATTTTTATGTAGATCATGATTATTTTGGCAGACTACAAGTTCTACACAGCAGTTTTTGTCCTGAATATTTTAAGTGTACTTGAAGGGGAAAAAAACCTCACAAACTAAAACATTCCCATGTTTTAATGAAAATTTGCCCATGCACATCAGGAATCAGATTTTTATTGTTTCCCTTTCTGGACAGATAAACTAACAAATATGTAGCTGGAGCTCATAATATTATCTAGGTATTCCTTTCCTGTACCCAGGTAGAGTCCTGGCTGGTGGTGACAGCACTTTTATGTATATATTACATCTAAACCAGAAATACAATGCAAGGACCCCTTTTAGCTTGTTTAGTCCTTTATCCCATGTGTGATCCCAGGAAACCATGTTGCCCAGACAGGCAGAAATTGTTTGGGAGGGGAGGTGCCTGGCTCTTGCTTGCTGTGCATGAGGAGCAGGGCTTGGGGACACAGGGAGGGCTGACAGTCATGTTGGATCACTTCCACCTAAATGCAGCTGGAAACAAGTGTTGATCACATTACTGTGTGTGTTAAAACACTGAAGTCTGTCATAGAAGCAAAGTCTGATGCTGTTTCATCTGTCAGCCCACAGCCATGCTCAGCAGCATGTTTTGCCCCACTTCTGTCACTCTACTACCTTCTCCTGCTTCCCCCCAAGGTGTCCTCTGAAAGACTGGACAAGTGATTGAACCCACGCTCCTCTGGCCCCATCAGCATCCCATTTCTTGCTGCTTTCTCTCATCTGCTTGGTCATTTTTGGGTTAGGAAAGCCTCCTTTTACATTTGCTCCTATTCTGGCAGGACTTGCAGGTGCCTGCTTGGTGTCATTAGCACTTGGCTTTACCATTGTGCTGGCAAAGAAGTGCTGACTACTTTAAGCAAGAACTTCACTGAAAACAACTCCGGACTGCATTTTTTGGGGGAAAAAAATAATGAAGAGTTTAAAAACAAACAGATGAAAAAAACCAAGCAAACAAAAGCCCAAACAAACAAAAAACCCACTCCAAGACCCCACTTCTATAAAAGGGGAGAAGAGGCTTCCAGGTGTATAGGTTCCCTGGTCATCTTTTTGATCAAAATCACCAGAACATGGAAAGATATGAATTGCAGAATACGCAGATCTGGACTTAAGAAAATACAATTATTGTATCCAAATATTTCTAGAAAGTAAAAGAATTTTTTTTTAAATAAGAAAAGAATGATTCATCCCAGCTAACAGTAATTTTAAAAAAACCAAAACACCTCCAAAACCACTTCCAAATGAAAAAAATCCCACCCAATTCTGTTCTCTTTCCCATCAGTCAGCAACATCCCACTCGAGGGACTCCCTCCGCACTCATTGCTTTTGGTACATCCCCCAGGTCATGGGAAAACCTTCTGAATCTACAGGCAGCAGCTGCAGCTTCCTCTGGGTTTAGAGGTGGCCCATGCACCCTGCTTTAACTCTGTAAAGCAGTGGCTTCTGCAGAAGTCCTCCTAGCAAGCATCCCTGGAGAAACCAGGCTGCAGTCCCTTTGGCAGTTGAGCTGTTTATCTGTAAAAGAGCAGCGGTTTCCGGAGTCCTCCTCTCTTTTTTCAAACCCCAGCACCACATTGTGGCTTCTACATGTTCCCCTCTTCCTTCCCAGCATGTATTTTCTGCCAGGCTTTTAAAACTGTCGCTGGGACTCCACTGGCTGATGCCATCTGCAGTGATGCAGAAAAGGAATTTGAATGACAAAAAGCCGAGCTACATAAACACTTCATGGTTTTCGATTAGCTAATTGTTAAATTAGGGTGAATATGCTTACAGTGCAAAATTAAAACAATGAAACAAGCTGTGTTTTCAATCTAATTGATTACCTTGTAACTTAATTTGTACTAAGAAGCTTGATAAATGAGATTAAATACTGCAGAGGAAAACTGATTGCTCACCAAGCATGGGAATGTATTTGCATTCTAGCAACTTGCAGTGAATGCTTTCTATAGGAACAACTGAACTGCTATTTTTTTTGCTTAATTTCTTTTGGTTTTCAAATGAAGATTTTGCTTAGTTACACATTTACAAAACGGCTTAAATTATCCTTTTTTCCCCTCCTCTTTGGTTGGCTTGTTTTCCCACCTTCTTTCTCTGCTCCCTGCTTTCCTCCTTGCTACCTTCCCTGCCCAGCCTGTTTCCTCTCTCCTGCCCTGGCCACTTCTCTCTTCAAAGAATTTCATGCTTTTGTCTGTCCTCTGTGTCCTACCTGACCTGCAGCAATCCTCAAAGAGGAGGGCACAGTCCAAACCTTCAAGCACAGATCCTGGTGTACTCGGCCTCCTAACTCCAGGCATTAGCTAAGTGATATGTTGTTCATACCCACAAAGCAGATTTCAAGAGAATTTTTTTTGCTTTCTCTAGGCGTTTGTTCCTGTGCTATGTTTTGCTGACCTCACCACTGTGTCAGTACTTATTTGCAAAATTTGTGTTAGGAGTGGACTAAATTGGTCCCTTTTTGTGCTCTACTTTGTGACACAACTTCCATGGGCACTGTACTATGGCTTCCATTGCTGACCTCCTCTCCTTCAAGTTGTGAACTGCTCTGGGTTTATCTGCCTAAAATTCTCCTGAATTTTAAATAACACCATTGTTTGTGTTTTCATTAAGAGTAACATCAGTTAATATTTTTAAAGAAAATGTAATATATATATATATGTATACATATACATACAAGTATAACGCAAAATGGTCTTTCTCTTGTACTGAGTGCTTCATCTTACATGTGCTTTTTCTGTCTCCCTACATGCTGGGTACTGTTTTAATGATGGCTGTCTTAAAAGAAGGGATTTTGGGGTTTTGGATTGGTTTTGGGGTGTTTTTCCAGGTAGTTATAGAGTCACATTTAAATGAGTGAGATATGAGTCAGCAGTGAGCCATCCGCACAACGCTGATGTTATTTAAGCTTTGTGAGTGATAAAACCACACCTTGTAGGTATGAAAATCTGAAACAAGCAGTTATTTTACGTTAGATAACCTAATAGAGGACACCATCGACAGGTGCAATGAAAATATTAATGACTTGTGTTCAAACACATTAATTTTCAAGAATAAAGTGTGACTGATGATCTGTGTTTAAAAATGGTTCCTGAAATAGGAGCTACATGCTATGAGGATTTGGAACCTGATGGGTGAGTCTCCTGAATACTGATCCCCAGTTGAAGTGTTGCAAGGTGATAAAAGCACAATTAACTTCTTGCAGTTAAAAGTTTTAAAGTAGCTATGCAGAATTAAAATTTACAGGGAAAAATGTGTGTGGAATGCTTGCATCCTCTATTCTGTTTGCTCTCCCCGGAACAGTGTTACTGTCTCAAGAGTTTGCAAATTAAATATAATTTATAACACTGGCTCATCAGAGTTTAAGGGGTGATGCAGGCAAATTGCTACCACAATTCCTTGCAGTGGAAGGTGGTTGAGAGTACCACCCTTCTAAATCTTCTTTTTCCCTGCAGTCTGATAAGACAATCTGCCAGTACAAGACCTCTCTGAATGTCATTTTGCCCATTTTTGTCCACCTGTTTGGTCAGCAGTTTAAAAGCTTTCCTCTTCAGCCCTACAGCAGAGATGGAAAAGGTGCATTGGTGTCTATTTGAGCCTTTTTTATCCTTACCATGGAGCAGTGTGTGCAGAGCAGATGCAGTGCAGCACTTCTGTGAGCCCATCTGTGAGGAGGTGGAGTTTGGATTCAACCTCCCTTTTAATTTGTTCAGTTCAGTGTGATTCTATGATTCTATGACTTGAAGTTTCTGTGTAGTGCCACACAAACTAGCAGCCCGTGTGTGTATTTCATGTGTGCAGGCTACATGCATGCTTTAGGGGGATTTGTTGGAGGTACAGTACATCTGTGTGCTAATTTGTGAATACAGAAACTAAGTCAGGTAGCTCCTTTGATGGAAGTACCTGGGTAAAAGGGGTGTTGTCATGGTGGCAGACCTGCACAGCAGTCTGCCTAGAGTGGTGGTCTATATGAGAAGATGTAGGTTCTGTCCTACAGCCAAGTGCATTTGTCTCCTTCCTTCTCTCAGTTATGACTGTAACTAGATTCTAAAATATGATTGTAAGTTGCATGGTGATGGCAATACTGTTTCAGCAGCACGTTGCAAGTATTGCAGTATATATCTTGCCTGTTTCACCCATGTCTATTTTGGACAAATATTCCTTCATTTTTCCACAGAGCTTAAAAAAGAGGGAGCTTTAAAATGAGAGGTGGGGAAATGCAGGGGGAAAGGAAGACGGGTGCAGTACAGCACCAGTCCCTGGTGTGAGGTTGCTGTTCTGCTAGATTAGTTTCTGACAGTTCAGCTTTGATGCTGTGACTACCTTGCTATCTTTATTGCAGAAATGAAGCCTCCACAAATTAAGTACTATCTTTCCCAAGTGTCACTTTCATATTTTCTCCAACCTCTGCAAACCTGTTCCAATGCTTGTTGGGTCAAATTTGATATTAAAAAAATAATTACTTTACTGTCTTTGTGTTACAAGGATCTTGGTAGGAGGTGCCTTAATTTCATTTCTCTATGTTGAACAGAGCACAGCCTTCTCTGGGCCCTTCTCTGAAATATCACTGGTTTTCTGCAGTCCCTAGAGGTTGATTTAAATAAGGACAGAGTACCAAAATGAACCTCTCATCCCTGGGCTCTCAGCATCACAGTGCCTGAGCTGTGGCTACTTCATCCCTAGAGACCTGGTGCATGTGGCAATGCCTCTCCTATGAGGAGTAAATGAAACATGCCAATAGTCCAGGCTCATGGACTACGGGGAAAAAAAATAAATAAAAGGGGAGAAAGGCCTTTTTTGGGTACCAGGGAGTACTCAGGCAGTATTTGGGCTGGTTGGCAGTGCTGTGTGTGCTCTCAGGGGCTTGTGGCTCATCCCCCTCAGGCAGGAGCCAGCCAGGAGGGCCTTGTCTCCCCTGGTCTCTGCTCCTGAGGGACACGGGCAGTAGTGGTTTAGCTAAAAAGCCCATGAGTTGGGCTGGGAAACAAGCAGGAGTTTGCTCATGTGAGTACAGTATTCCTCACTGCTTTGGCAGTGCCAGGGCTGAGGCATGAATAAGGCAGCAGCTGATGACAGGGCCGGGAGAAGCATCTGCAAGGGATTTCAGCAACACAAGGGAGGTGGTGTGGCCCTCTGGGGAGGGCTTTTAACCCCTCTTAGAATCACTTTGAGAGACCAAAGGGAGAGGAGAAGAGTAATCTAAAATGTGGTCTTTGGTGATGGGTGTGGAGGAGGGTTACTGCAACACTAGAGCATTATTTTGGGGAAATTCTATGTGCCCCAGTAAAGAAAAGGCTTTAAAAAATTTAACGCTTAATCCTGCTTATCTGCTCTTAGATCTTCACAAAATCTCCCTGGAGAGATTCAGAGCAGCATCCAAATGCAGAGAGCTCACCCAGCACCCCAGTGGCTCCCTCTTCCCTTGCTTAGAGGCTGGGGAAGGCGGAGCATGCAGCTCCCTGCCTGAGTAATCACTCCAGATGATGAGCAGCAGTCTTTTTTTCATAAACAGCCAGTGATCTTTACGTTTCTATGCTGAAAATATTCAAATAGTTCTGGTTACTAATCTGGAGAATGATTTGTGCCTTCTCCCAGATGGCGTAACAGGGCTGGAATTAACTGAAAATGGTTTAAAGATGGTGTTTTACTTGTAATTATTCTGTGGCTTTCATCCTGTGTTTGCTTTTGGTGAGACATGTTCCCTCAAAGGACACTCATCAATTTTTAAATCTTCCTGCAGAAATGCAGGTGGAGAGAGATCAAAACTTTATCTAGCATTCAGAAAATGTCATATAAAATTAAGAATATATTATCTATAACTTAACTTCCCAAAGCATTACTGGCATTCTGTCGTGTGAAATCTAAGCATGGTACTAACTTGCAATATATGGAAGATCTGCAAAATCAGGAAGCTAAAATCACTTTTATATCTGCTGTTCTCTATTCGAGGGAATGTTTTTTCTGCTGCATTTCTTCTCGTTGAGGTTATTAAAATTTGGGATTTATTTCATCCCTTTCAGGCATCTAATGAGGTGTTGGATGTTGCTGTTAAAAAAAAAAAAAAAAAGGCAGTGACTTACTAAACTCACAGGCTGTGTATTTTTAAAACTTCTGAGAAGGTGTAAAGACACCTATGTCAGTAATGTATTCCTCTGAGAAGGTATCAACATTTGCTGTGCAGACACCTATTGGGCTGTTTTGTTTTGTTACTAAAGACCTGAGACTGTATTGCTTTAAAAATAAATTTCTTGTGATATTAGATGGCGAGGTGCTGAGCCATAATTGCACACAGACCCAGGGGTATGTTTCTTTCTTTGTACTTGGCAGGAAGGGACTTTGGTTTGAAAATAAAAAAAATAGTTTCTGTGACTTTTTTTCCCTTTTTACCTGTGCAGTTAGCCAAAATTTGGTGTTCAGTTGCCTGTCTGGAGGAACTGATGGGGATAATGAGGTACATATATTTCCTCTCTGGAGACAGGAGGGTTTAGTTACCAAGGGTCACATCCCTGCACTTCTCTTGGGTCGGGTTCTCTTCCCTGTGCACCCCTGATGGTTTGCTGGACAAGTCAGGACCCAGTTCCAGCACTGTGCAAGGGTTTGCTCCTCCAGGCATGCATCTGCCTATGAACTATTTTCATCACCAGCTGAAACTCCTTGGCCAAATAGTTCAAATCCCAGATTCTATTTGTACATGCCAGCATCGTGGAGAGCCTCACCAAGAAAACGTGTCTGTCTTTGATGTGTGCTTCCCTCTGCATAGATCTATCAAAGGCAGAGAACCCAAATCCCCAGCAGCTCTGCTTCCTGATTGATTGCTCCTCTAGAAAAAGCCATCTCACAGCAGACATTCTGGCATGGGGTCTGGTGTGGACACTTCTGTTTGGAGCAGAGAGGCCAGGATGGAGACAGGTTTTGGAGGATCCCTTTAACTCAGGTACTGAGGTTCAGGAGTGTTGGTTTTTTTCTCTTTATTTTTCTTCTAGACTGAGATAATCCCTTTGAATTCTGCCAGGCAGTTTTCTCCCATAGGTAGAGATTTGTTTGTGTCTTCTGGCAGGCTCTACGTTCTGCTTCACCTTGGTTTTGCTCTTTAAGTTCCCAGTGCAGAAGAAAGACAGAACAGATGACTTCATAAAGTGACTGAAATGCAATGCACTTAAAGGCCTTTTTTTTTTTATACTGTACTTGAAAGATACTTTTAACTTCAATAAACACAACCATAGTAATTAAGTAATATCATTCTGAAGATAGAGCCTTTGTGTTCATCAAGATACTTATTTTTAATGCTTGATAGGTTGCTTTATACAGCGGGGTTTTTTGGGCTTTTTCACAAATTATGTATTAACGTTTAATCTCTGCACCAGTTAAGTATTTTTGTTTTCAAGGATTTGAAAGAACACTGTGGTTTTATTAGAATTGGGCTGGAAAGTCCTCAGGACAAAGTTATCTTGTTTTTCTGTATTAACTGGCATAAAGGAGTCTGAATGCTTGGGAGCTTTAAGGTTGCTCAATTTCAAACCTGGTTACCAAGTGGCTGCTTTCAGGCACCAGCTGCAGATGAGGAAGAAATTCAAGTAGACATACATTATCATTAACATGTAGCAAAAAGTACAGGCTTTCTGTGGTATTTAGAAACCAGATGGAAAAAAAAAAAAAAGGTAAAAAGGTATGGTCATGATAGCAACATGATTAATCCCAGGAAGTGTTGTTTATAGCCTTTAAACATCAGTGCACCCAATAGTAGTTATTATTGCAGTGACGAGGTTCTCTGAAATATGTCCTGAAAGTACCACAGAAAGGAGAAGTTACACCTCTCACAAAAGAGGAAAATTTTAGAAACTGTTTCTTAAAATACCGTATGGTATTTAGTTCGGTCCTACGGATGCCATTTTTACCAAACTTCAGCAAATGCAACAAAAAACAGTGGTGTTGGGTAACTAAGTACAATGATTTTCTTGGTAACAGCATCAATGACCTGCATTTGGGTGACACAGGAACTCTTGCTTGGAGACTCTGGTAAGCAGCAGGAATGTTTCCATCAGAATTTTCGTCCCTGGGGTCCATGCTGGCAGTTCCCCATGGGGAGCTCAGGCACCAGCAACCTCCAAGTTCACTCCAGTTTCACTTCTCCCACTACAAACTCATTGGATGTCCTCTGGCTCCCAACCCAAGTTTTCCCTCTGGCTCCCAACCCAGGTTTTCCCTCCTGATTTTTTTTTTTTCTTTCTTTCTGCTCACATGTGTCTCCTCTCTCTCTCTGACTCCCCAGCCGCTGGGCCAGTCGCAGCACCACCACCCAGCGGAGGAAAGATCGCCTGCGGCAGCACTCGGAGCACATTGGGCTGGACAATGATTTGAGGGAGGTAGGTGGCATCAGCTGTGGGCCACAGGAGCTTGTGATCCAGGAGGTGAGGTCTGGACAAGTGATGTGCTGTTACTTGGGGCAGTTTCATTGCTACCATAAGGTTTCTGTGGGTCTCTGCAGCCGTTCCATTTAAACGCTGCTTGACACAGATGCCTGTCTATGTTGTACAACTTCAAAGCACAGAACAGAAGCAAAATGCTTTTATTATTTTGGAATTTGACAGCCCCTTTGATGTCAGGAAAGTGGTTTATTTGCTGATTTAGGTCCCGCTTGTGCAGCTCTAGAGAGCAAAGCCCTGGGTGCAGCTGCCAAGCTCTGGGCAGGGTGAAAGTCTCTGCAAAAGTCACGTCCTTGAATAAATGTCAGTGCTGTAAAGGCAAATGAGGCAGAGCTTTTTTCTTTTTTAAAGGATTTTTTTCTCTCTCTCTCTTACGTAGATTCCTGACATGAATAAGCCTATTTGAAAGGTTAAGACCTTAGGGGCTTTTAAGCCCAAAGCTTGGAAACTTCTGTGCATCTTGTAAATGTCACACTTCTTTCCCATCTTTTCAGTTTCTTCCCCTTCACTGAATATTTTCTGCCATATTTTTCCACTGATGTTCATGTGCTTCTTTTGTATGTCACTAGCAAAAATAAAATGTTCATGCTGTTTTGTGGTAAATCTTGCTGAATAATGTTGGCTGGTGCTGGCATTTGCACTCCAAAAGAACCCAGATGGATGAGTCATCTCTTGAACCACATCTTCCAACAGTGTTTCGTGGAAACACAGCAAAACAGCACTTGTACAGGTTGCTATTTTTGCTTTGCAAGTATATCTTAAATGTTGCCTTTTGTGTATATCTCAGCAGAGATTTTTCAATGCTTTGTTATGTATTTACTTTCTTCCCTTTTTTGGCTGTGGATCATATGCATGCTTCTTTTGCTTTGTCTCCTCTTTCTTTCTGTCTGTTCTGCCATTTGGGCATCTGGCTCCTCTTAGCCCTTGGAGGAGCTTTTGCTTCATCAGAACTCAATGGCCTTCTGGGAGTGGGATCAGGGACCACCCCCTCCTGCACGGCCTCCTAAAAAATCCTTCTCTGAATGCTGCCTGGTATGTTTTTCATGTTGAAAGCTGCTTTTGAGGTGTTGCTAGCATGAGGAACCACCATCTTTGCTGTGTCTCAACCTACTCCCTTTCTCATAGAGTAGGAGCACATCCCTGTAGAACTTGGAAGTGTGGTTATAATCAGAAAAGTAGCTGGAAATCAATTCTAGGCTTCCATGCCAGCTCCAAGGATGGAAGATGAGAATTTATTTTTGCTTTTTTTTTCCATGTTTCTTGCCTGGCAAATTTGAGAGTCAAATCCAAAAAGAATTGCTTCCTGACTGTTGGATCATCACATCCCAGTGTGGAAGTTACTGGTGTGTGGGGATGCTGATGAACAGGCAAAGGGCAACCCATTGATCTTCCATTCCCCTTTGTTCTTCTCTTGAACTTAAAACAGTTATTTTTTTTTTAATTTTTTATTTTAGTGGAATAACAAGACATACTAAATAAATAATAAAGTAAGGTTTTCCGTGTTTTGTACTCTTCAGACTATAACCGCACTCTGCATTTGATTTACCCTTTTAAATAAAAAAAAAATAGATTTCCTAATTATATATTCCCTGTATTACTTTTTCACTGCTTTCATTGCTAATTTTTGCACTGAGTTAGATGGAAGTCACTTGTGAGATTGCTTGCTGAAAAACACACTTTCCTCATCTGTGATTTTCATTTTTTATTCCCACATGTAGTTCTTAAGCTATTTTGAAGTCCTTACAGTGTCAGTGAAAATGTAATTACCTAGCTGAGCCCTTTTGTTGAACACAGCTTTCCACGACAGAACCTCACGTTTTTGTCTGATCTATGGGACTGATGTTAAGTGGCTCATGTCCAAATTCTGTATTGGTAAAAATCCAAATGTGTCAGAAAAGGTGCACTTCCCCAGTACCAAAAAAAACAAAAACAAAAACCTAAAAAAACCTAAAAAAAAAAAAAAGAAGAAGTGAGCAATTTCAATTAACTTCAATGTGTGTAGATCTTGCTTTTGTGAGCTGCATTGTTTTCTCCCCCCAGAGACAGAAAGCTCTGAAAATGCAGCAGCCGTAGTGCCCTCTCTGTTCCTAAGAAAACCTGGTCAGCAGCAGCACCAAGTCACTGGAGGGGTGTGATCTGCTCCTCTTGGGGGAAAATTGGTTGTTGTCACATAATATCCCCCCAAAAGGGAGCATTAACCGGATAAAAACACACTATGGAAATGGGACATTGCCACATGGAGCTATGAGCACTGTGCTTCGAGACTGTTTTATTTGGCAATATTCTATTATTTTACTCTTTTGAACAAAAATTTTCTGAATAATGCCTGAATGAAGACTTTTTGATAGTCTTTATATTTGCACATCTAAATGTGGCCAACTTCTTAGCTTTGCTCAACATGTAGGCATCTCAGTGGTGTTGGGCACAGAGGACACTTTGTTGATTGGTTTGGGGTTTTTGGCTTAACAAAATTAACCCAAACAAATAAACCATTAAAAAGCCCTGAACAGTAAGGCAATGGAGCAAGAAGGTTTAAGTCTTTTATTAGAGCTTGGATCCTTTTTTTTGAGGAGCAGGCCAATTTTTTTCCATACTTCTCCATTACTACCCTACATTAAAAAAACGAACCTACATGTCAGTTTTCTTTAAAACAAGTTTTATTTGTAACTAAAAATTGAGAAAAAAATCAAGTCTGGTTTGTTTGGGTTTTTTTCCACCCCACAGAAGCCTTTCAGGTGAAATGTAATGGATTAAATCTTTCACTGTGTGTATTTCTTTTTCTTGTGATATCTGTCAAAGGATTTTTTCCATTTATGTACAGCCTGCAACAAATCAGAAAAATGGCTTTTAACCTTGTAAATTTTTTTAAAGTGAAAACAAAGTAACAGTGGAAGGAAACTTTAGCTGATATTTTGATTTTATTGCTGAATGAAGGTATTTCACTTCTGTGCAATTGGTGGGGCTAACTTTGTGCTAGTGGTTAACAGCACAATTCACCAACTAACGTTGATTGTTTTGGCTCCATGCAGGAAATATCTTGTTTTTTTCTGTTGCCAAAAGGGAGCACTCCACTTCTCCAGCCTGACACCTATGCATCAAACAAATCATTATGCCATCCCTAGGTTAACAGTAGCTCATTCCTTTTCACCAGCATTTGCTTGCCTAGGATAAGAAAAACGAGAATCCCTCTGACTTGTAAGATCTAAAATGATTGTGTTTATTTTTAGAAATACATGCAGGAGGCGAGGAGTTTAGGAAAAAATTTAAGGCAGCCCAAACTCTCAGACCTCTCTCCAGCTGTGATTGCACAGACCAACTGGAAATTTGTGGAAGGGTTACTGAAGGAATGTCGCATGAAGGTAGGTCCTTTCCTTCCCCCTCCTTCTGCCTGCTCTCGCCTTGCTTACACTGAGCCTAAACAGCATCTGCAGGTGGTGTCCTTACAGAATCCTTCACAGCTGGAATGCTGTGGGTCAGGTGGAGTATCAGGGTGTATGTCCCTTTGGTGTGGTCTTTTTCACCTGCTAGGAAAGACAGGGAGGTATTCTCACTCTTCTGTTTATGCAGTGACTTGGTGAAATGAATGGAAATGACAGGAAGGAGAATCAGCACGATCAGACATTGTGGGGAGGACTTGAAGTGTTCGTATCTACATGTAGCCCATAAGCATAATGGCCCTTGGTCAAAAAGGAAATGTTCAGCACATGCAATTGTGCAGTTGCTTATGCAGAGCAAAGGAAGTAGTATAGCTTGTAGTTCTGAAGAAGCTTTTATAGCCATGGACATATATAGCTGGTGGTATACTGTATCTACCTGAGTTTTAAACTTTAGTAGCTGTAACAAGAAGAAAAGCAGATAGTGAGTAAGACTGAAAATATAGCTCTGTACTCTGTTTTTAATGCCATTTACTATATCAACAGTGCAGAAATATAACAGTAGATAAAGAGTATAAAAATAGGACAGTATGGAGTAATCATGCAGTTGGTTGTTGGGGTTTTTTTAATTATTCTTTTTAATTTACCCTCTCTGTGAAGAGATTTGAAGTTTTGCTGGTCAGGCCTCTAGATTAAGCATGTTTAAGTAAACTCATCTATAAATTCTGTCCCTTGTTGCATGACAATCTTAGAAACCTTTGGGGTTTTTTGTTTGTTTTTTATAGACTAAACGCATGTTGGTAGAGAAGATGGGCCATGAAGCAGTCGAGCTAGGACATGGAGAAGCCAACATAACAGGTCTGGAGGAAAATACATTGATTGCTAGCCTCTGTGATCTGCTAGAAAGAATCTGGAGCCATGGTCTGCAGGTCAAGCAGGTTGGTAACTGGAAAATCAGGACTTAGTGCATACAGTACTCTATTAAACACTGAATGCCATCTCAACCTTCTAAACTGCTACTGAGTGTTGTCATTCCAGTTTAAAGTGGGAGGTATCTCTGGGCTCTGAATTCCTGCTTCGTGTCTTGTGAGGGCTTCGGGAGTTTTGGAGGATTGTTTTGGGGGGTAGTTTTTTATTGCTTTGGGGATTTTTAAAATTTTATTTGAGACTCACAATGATGTTGTCATATAGGTGATTGGTTTATTTTCTCTCAACTTTTAGAGGGGAAATCTGGCAGGAGGACAAAGAAACAAAGCGGGTGGTGTGACTGCTTAGATCAGTGAGATGGCCTCTCCTCTTCCTGACATCTCATGACCTAAGAGAGAAGGATTGATTCTCACTGCTTGTCTAATCTAATAATCAAAGAAATATAACTCTGGGTCTTTGGCCCATCAAAATGCCATCCCATTTTTTTTTGTTTGTTTGAACAGCTTGCTGGCATTTTGTCTTTTGCCTGATTTTGTTAAAGCTATATACTACATATTAAATTTTCAGGGGAAATCTGCTTTGTGGTCCCATTTACTTCAGTACCAGGAGAGAGAAGAGAAGCAAGAGCATAGTGCAGAGTCCCCAGGTGAGTACTTGGCAGCTGGCTCCATGAAGAGTCCATCACAGTGAATAAATTTGGTCCTGGGAGGAACAGTGCAGCCACACAAAACCCACATAGGATTTTTGGTGTATCTGCTCACTAATAATATATTTACATTTTGAGACCTTTCAAAATCATGAAGATGCCTTGATGTCTGGACAAAATAGGTTGACATTGTTGGAGGTAAATCAACATACTTATTATCCCTATTTGGAAAATCACTACCTTCCTCCCCTTTTATCCACCACTGAGTGAGGTGTGAGCAGGAGTGCTTCTGCAAGAGGTGATTTCTCAAGGTTTTGAAGGTGTGGCTGTGCCTAAGACAGATGACATTTTTCTTTCAGTGGGCATAATCTGTCTCTCAGTGAGATGTGTATGAAGGTGAATAACTCCGTGTTCAATAAATCTTCATTCTGGTGGACAGTAGAGTGCAGAAGTTGTGTAATTAATCTCTGCCCATCAGCCTAGGTGCCCAGTTTATGCTTTGGCTTGGCACTTTACCATCACTAAATTACTTCTGTGTTGTAAGAGAGTTTGGTTTTCTGTGGACCTTGAGATCTCCCTGCCCACAGGCCGCTGCTTGTTGGGTATTGTAGTAAAAGCCTCTGAACTTTAGTGGGTCATCTTCCACAGGCTCTCCAATCTGCTGGATCTTGTAGATGGAAACTTGTATGATCAGTGCTCAAAGACGCATCTGTGAACAAACTAGGCTCTCTCATGAAAAGGCTTTTTAATAAGCCTCAATGAGTAATGCACCAAGCAATCTGGCTGGCAGGCATAAATTCCTGAGAGCAAAATGTGTCACCACAAAGTAGTTTGATCAGAGTAACGGAGCACAGAAATGCGTGGCATTCTTAGCATCAAATGTGCTACTGTGGCTTAATTTTATCTCATCCTTCTCAGTTGTGAGCTTTTCATAAAAACACTTTACTAATAAGTTTCATAACTGTACAGATTTATGTTAGTGTATTCCACATACGAAAAAGGAAGCTGTTAAATCACCACGTTCAATGCTGTGTTAAGGAGTAGGTTATTTTAAGCATTTTTCATTTTATCTGCTTCCGTATTTCCAGGACTGAGTTAATGATAATGCAGTTGCCATTACCAGCCACTGAAGATTGGTTTCAGCTGTATGTGAAACAAATGCATTGCAGACCATTAATGTAATTTTGTATTGACTTCATATATTTTCTCCTCTGTAGTAGCTGTTGGAACAGAAAGAAGGAAGTCTGATACAGGAATTAGTCTGCCTACTTTGAGGGTTTCCCTGATACAAGATATGAGGTATGCAGCTTCCTAAAGCATTGATTTCAGTTTAATTGTGTCACATAAGTTCAAGTTCCTCAACAGCTTTGTGTCTACACAGGCAAAAAGGAATTAAACCTTCTCCTTAGCTCACATTCAAACCTACAAAGTGTTGCATTTTTTATTTACAAAACTTGTTTCCATGTTTACTTGATTTATTTTAGCTAAATTACAGTGAAAATCAAGTTTTACTGTGGGTTTTGTTTTCCTTCGGGAGGTTCTTCGAGCAATGAAGCTAGAATTTACACAAATAACAGCAGATAGTCAAATTCCTTGGTACTTTGTTTCTTTTTGTTTGTTTTAAATTACTGACCAAGCAAGTACAGCTGATAGACAAAGAGACTAAAACCTGCCTGCAATGCCTGAGCAATACTCTTTCTTTTCAGTTAGCCTTTTATGACCAATAGTAATAAATATAGAAATTTAGAAATGTAATCAAACCTAGTATTTGGTTGAGTTTAATGTTGGAATATGAAGTAAAGGCAAGTGCTCTGTAGGAGATCACAGCCTGTCTCAAGAGATTTTTAGGAAGTGTTGGCAGGGAACTAGAATAATTAGAGAGTAACAAGAAGTGGAAGCTGATGTGACAGCACCAGGCAGTTGTTCTTCAGAGCACCTCCTTGATCAAGCCACTGTGAGGTCAAGACACTGTTTAAACAGTTCCTATGGCTTAGCATTACAGTGGGGTAAAAGTGCCATGAAAAGAGGAGTAAAGCAGTAATGATCACCAGTTCAGAGATGCTAGCAATTACTAGGAACTGCGTTGTTAGGCAACAAAATGAATATTCTTTCTTGTAATACCATGTCCTTCTTCCATGTAAAAATATGGCAAAAAAAATTATGGTAAAAATAAGATTAAATTCACACTTGAAATTCACAAAAACCTGATTACAGTCATGTGATTTTTTTTTTTTTACCTTGTCTGTTGTTACAGATTTTTTTTCTGATGTGACATCCCACAGATAAGTCAAATGTTTCTGAAAAAAAATGAGTGCACCTCCTACCTGCACTGTGCAACCTTTTTGCTTGATGATATCTAGTTTGAGTCTTTTGCTCTGATTTCAAGGCATCTGACTTGCCACACATGGCTAAAACAACATGTGGAAGAGGGAGGGAGAATAGGTCCAGTGTAATTAGGAGTGTGAGGCCAAGAGGTCATTTTGAATATGTGTCTGTCATTTTAGAATCTCTCTTGTGGGACATGGCAGCTATTTATTTAATTCAGTTCTGTGAGTCTGACAAGCAGGTAGGGGGCTAGCCTGAGGAAAGGATGGAGGATCTGGAGCTGCAGCTTGCATGCCGGGTGGGAATATCTGACAGGAGGCTGTGTGTGTTTGCTGCTGAATGCATGCATTTCATCTTCTGCATACTTGTTGGGTGCTAAGAAGCACAGCACAAATCTAAGCTCTCTTCCTTGAATCACAAGGGTGTTTTTACTTTTTGGAGAAGTACAGAAGCAGAACACTACCTATTATAATATTTTGGGTATTCATGATTGTCCACGAACATGTCTGGTCGTAGAAAATGCAGGGCAGATGGCGAGTTGAATTTGTCATCAATAATCTCGTGGCATACTTTGTCCTGCTTGGGAAGAATGCTGCTTAATATTTGTTTGCACACACAGATTCATGCTGAAGTTAGAAAGATGGGTAACTGCTAAATTGCCAGGGTTGCAGTGCTAACTGAACTAATGGCTGGAGGATTAAGTATTGCCTTAAGTACAGCTTGTTTTTGTTGGCTCATGCAAGGTTATGTAAACAGCTTGAAAAAACAGGGCTGAATCACAGTCATGCTCTGTGTGCGATGAGCCCATGCTACAGCTAACGTGGTGTGTCCTCTTGCAAAACCAGGCATCTTAGATGTGGTAAGGAAGGTGCTCAAGATGCTTATTTTGGTTCTCTGCACAGAGAGTCTCTTGCACAAGTGTGTTTGGAGTATGCCCTTCAGCCTTTTCCCCAGCTGAGGATCAGCAGCATCTCTCCCACCCCTCTTCCAGCTCTCCAGCAGACTCCTGCTGCAGCCTGCCTCCAGCAAGGCCTCACCCTTCAGGCATATCTCTGCACATCCAGCTGAACCAGTCAGCATCACAGCAACTCCCTGAAACCTTTGGTCCAGTAGTGTTCAAGTTCCAGGTGTTTCCTCTTTGAGCAAGCCCTTCAGTTCTGCCAGCAGCACTTGCATTCATGCCTCCCCTCCCCTGGGGAGCTTGCAGCAGAGGATGCAGCACTCTGGGTGCTGGACCCTTGGCAGTGATGCTTAACCTGCTGCAGTCCAGAGAAGCTGGGTTAGCAGAAACCAGCTACCTGCATGGAACGAGCTAGTAGAGCTTGTTTCTGGCTGTGCTGGGATCAGGAGCCAGGCACACCATCCTCGGGGGCATGGAGATACCCAGCAGCTGCAACCTCTTCTGTCAGAACAGCTATTTGCAGAGGGTACATCTCACATACCCCAGGCTTACATTTGACAGAGAAAATAGATTTTTCTTTGTTACTAATGGGATTAAAAGCAAGTTCCGACCTAGGGAGCTGCACTGAAATTGCAGTTCACTGCCCTGACAAGAAGAGTTTGCTGTGTGGTGATGAGCATACAGCAATTTGGCTTAGGTCATGGATAAAAATAGAGCTGTTATCTCTCAAAACTGAGAGTGAAATAAATTTGAGTACCTGAATCCTCTGTTCTGTCACACTCTGCCTTGCTGACACCAAGACTGATTACTGAATCTTTCAAATGTTTCTGGTAAGCTGCGTGGCTGAAGATCCTTATTTTTCCCAAACGCCCAATTAATGCTAATCTGGTCTGAACCAGAGTCAGGTAATGAAGAGTACAGAGCGTGTGTAGAATAAGGTTGAGTCCATCTGTACTTGAACCTTCTCCCAGTAAGGTAACATATTCTACTCAGTGTTTCATATTAGATATAATTCAAGCTGAGCACTAGGAGAGGGAGAAGGAGAGGGAGGGAGATGATAGTCTGTGCTTTGATCTTCCCATCTCAAAAGATTTGAAATGTCTGAGGAGACTGTCTCAACACAACCTAATTGAGTGTAGTGACCTCCTGTTTCTCAAGGACTCCAGATCATGTGCCCAGCTGTCTGGCCTTGGAAGGTCTAATGCTGGCTCTGGGCCAGGAAGAGTTTTCCAGTGGCAGAAGGCTCTGGGCAGTCATTCAGCTGGTAGGCCCTGCTGCTGGCAGACAGAGGCTGCTGAGCTTGCTTGTGAAGGGCAGGGGTTTGCATGGGAGTGTAACATGCCCTCCTGGGTTTGATTTACAGCTCACTGACAGTGAGAACTTCTCACCTGCTCCATCAGAGAACTATCTGTCTGCTACACTAGGAAATAGCAGGAAAGTTTCTTTTTTTTTTAAAAAAAAAGGGTTGTTTTTTTTTAAGTAACCACTGGCAAGCTACCATTACTTCCACTGACTGTTGCTTCTGATGGTGCTTCATATATGTATGCACAGCACAGAGCCATATGATACAGACCACTCAGCTTGGACTGCAAAGGTAGACCTGTATTTTGAGAAGCTGGGTAGGTCATCCCGGTGAAGAACTGTGCTGCTGAGCTATGGCTGTTCTGTTGTCTGCTTCGTTTGTGCAGAGCAAACACGTATTTCTAGGCAGCACAAAGTTGCACTGTGCAGATTTGCTCTTAGGGCCCTAGTCCTGTTATGTTAGAAGCTCTCTGAAGAAGATATTTTTCTGAAATAATGCAGGGTCTAAATATAACACAAAGCACACGCTTGGGTGTAACAGATGGGGGAAAGCACGAGACAGTGAGACTACACTCATCAACATAAAAGCATCAGTCACAGCATGACTTTGTTGGGTTTTCTTTGGAGTAAATACTGCCACATGCCCTAATGCTCAGCAATGCATGCAGGGCCTGCAAGGAAGATGCAGGAGTTGGGAAGTAACAGAGATCAGTTCAGACTCAGCTGATGGTACTTAGAGCCTGCTACAGAGTTTTAGAGGGCTGGATCGCCTGTGCATGTAACATGCAAACTGTGTCAAAATTAAGAAATTACAGCCTTTTCTTTCCCCTGCTGGAAATTATTACGTTGTTTTTCTTGCTGTTTATTTAACCAAGTGGGGGGGTTTCGAAGCAGCTTCACCATGCCATGGCAGATCTTTTCCTCTTCTAAAGCTCTCTGTGCTTTAAAACTAGGGTTTCTGCCTTTCTCAAAACTGAAATATGGGAAGTTTAAAAAAAAAACAAACAAAAAAACAAACAAACAAAAAAACCAACAACAACATAGAAGAAAGCCCCTATAGAACAGTTTTGCTTTCCTCCCTGAAGGGAGGGCTATTCAGATTGTCACTTACTCAAGAGCCTCATACCCCTAAAAATGTGATTCTGCTTGTGACTGCCTGTCACTGTTTTTTTCCCCAACAATCGTCTTTTTCTCAGATTTTCTGTTTCTGCCACCGTCAAAGGGTTTGCTAGGGCCTTCCTAGTAGATTGTGGTTTGGAAAAAATCTTAAGATGTGTATTTGTCTTCTGCCCTCACAGACATACCCACTCACGTTAGCATCTTCAGGAAGAGACTGATAGTGGGTCACATAAGGTGTCTGCTTTTTTTAAGTGTTAGCAGTGTCCATGAGGATGTCTACCTCAGGCAATGCAGGGATGGGCAGATCTACCCCTGCTCACCTTGGCCAAGCAAATGCCAGGACACAGAGCAGGTGGTACAGGCTGTAGTGCATCTGGTTTGCAACCCATACCAGAGAAGGGCTTTTCTTTGTCCCTGGGGCTGCCAGGGGTCTCAGTGCCACAGTGCTGGTCTCTGCAGGGCCATGCTCGGGGGGTGTGTGTCTCTTTAGAAACAAAGTCAGGAGATGTTTTCTGATTGAGCTACTGCCTCAAACTGGATATTACCATTTGAAGCATGTAGGGTTTTTATGATTTATCTATTAATTTTTTTCTCCCTACTTGTTTCAGGCATGTTCAGAACATGAGTGAGATAAAGACTGATGTGGGGCGAGCCCGAGCCTGGATAAGGCTTTCTCTGGAGAAGAAGCTTTTGTCTCAGCACCTGAAACAGCTGCTTTCCAACCAGGCACTCGCCAAGTAAGATGTCTCTTTTTCTTAAAGCTTCACTTTTTCATCTTTCTCACTGGTGTGTTAAGGGGCTGTGCATGCTCAGGGTGCAGCCAGGCACTCTGGGTACCAAATACTCACATTTGCCAACAGCAAGATAGAAGAATACCTGGAGACAATCACCCCTTGGGTGATCTGCTGAAGGCATGGTGGCAGACTTACCTGTCTTCTCCTGAAGGTCCATCTACATCTATCTACCTTAGCAGCTTTTTGGCAGTCTGTTGCCTTCAGATTTCAGGCAGTATTGTAAACTCTGTGCTTCCTCAAAGTGGGTCTGGGTTAACTCCTTCGTGCCACTTTGGGCAACTAGTGATATACACTGGGTTTGCTAAAATAGATGAGTGGCAGGAGGACCCCAGTTGCTATTTGGTGCCTTCTGTGGTTCGTTTTCTAAGGAATATGAGATTATTAGACAAAACTTATTTTGAAGTAGGAAGAAAAGAGGTTGATGTGTGCTGGTTCAGATCTGCTATTATGAGCAGTGTTAGTTTATATCTCTGCTTTGAAGCAAAAAACAAAACTAATCCTTTAAGGAGATAAACTCTGGTAGCCTTGCTATGGTACCATGAAGCAGGGAGTGGTCTGCAAAACGTGTAGCACGGGGGGTAAAAACTCCCTGTGGGTTTCTTGTTGTTAGCTGGGGAATCTTACTTTTCACACCTCCCATGAAGGTGAACTCTCCAGTTGGTGTTTTGAGATTCAAACACCTTTTAAGATACATGATGCTTTTTCAACAAGAAAGCAATGTGTTTGTTCCTACCAGGAAACTTTACAAGCGTTACGCTTTCCTGCGCTGTGAAGAAGAACGGGAGCAGTTTCTGTATCACCTGCTCTCCCTCAATGCTGTGGATTACTTCTGCTTCACAAGCGTCTTCACCACAATCAGTGAGTTGGAGAATCAATTTGTTTTCCCCCCCTGAACACAAATTAGTCGCTGTCATGATTTGTAAGAGACAGTTTTGCTGTTGCTGGTGTCTGAGTAGCTGAGCCCTTATCTGGAAACCATGGGTGCTGGGTGTTGCTCTGGGAAACCAGCTGGAGAGCCAAGGTTGTGTGGGAGTGCTCTGGAGAAGAGCATTGCACACAGGAGTGTAATCAGCAGCAAGTGCTGCTGCAAGCACTTGATTTTCCTCACTGAGTTGTATAGTCTCTTTCATCTTCCCTCCCAGACAAGTGCTCTACATCCTAATGCTTCTTTCTGGCCTTTGGTAAGTGTGCATTCTAATACCCTGCTCTCTGCAGGCTCAGAAGGAGATGGAATGAAATACAAGGCACTTTGTGTTCTGCTGTATATTTTAAATCTCTTTTTGTCTCTCCATAAATGCCAAAAAGATCCTCCCTTTCTGCCCTGTAATAAGGAGAACAGGGATTGGATTGAAATCTGAAAACGAATCCTTCTCTCTTGCACTGGGCAATGCAGAAAAGCCAGGACCCATGGGATGACCTAATTATTTGCATCCATCGTGGCAGCCTTCAGTCTTCATTTTCTTCCGGGTTCAGAGTGAAGTGAAGCAAGTTTTACATGGCTGTCAAAACAGGCACTCATTCTATTTTTTTCCTCTTAAACCAATAAATCCCCTCAGAACTAGTACAGCGCAAAGAGATTTATTCATCCTTGATTACCTTATTTCTGTGGGGCATCCAGCTTGAGAGCTTTTCCCCTGTAGGACAAGTGCTTGGAATTTGAGGGTATTTTTTTTAAGTGCGATATCATTGTATAGCACAGAAAAAGTAAAAAGCTGGCTTATCTTACCCTGTCAAAAAGTCAGCTTGGGAAAAATAAGGAGATAAGAGTCTTGCAGTGCGAGCGTACGGTATCTGAGTCAATTCCAAATTGGGCTGGGTTGCAGTCCTTGTCTTAAGCAGGTGTGAGTGGTACAGCTGTAATACATAATAATATAAATAATAATAATAATGGTGGGAGGAGTAGGGGGGGGCAGGGTTTTTTTTGTTTGTTGATTTATTTTTAGTGAGGGAATATCCACAGAAACACACTGGACTTGAGACTTTGGTTATGCTGTTACCAGCTATGCCAGCATCTCTGACATTCCCTTCTCCCCTGTAACTTCCCATCTGTCCCAAGCAGGCTGCAGTCAACTGTACAAGATTCAACAAGGCCAAGTGTCCAGTCCTTCACTTGGGCCACAACAACCCCAGGCAACGCTACAGGCCTGGGGAGGAGTGGCTGGAAAGCTGCCTCGTGGCAAAGGACCTGGGGGTGCTGGTCAACAGGTGGCTGGATACGAGCCAGCAGTGTGTCCAGGTGGCCAAGAAGGCCAACAGCATCCTGGCTTGTATCAGAAATAGTGTGGCCAGGAGGTGTAGGGAAGTGATGGTGCCCCTGTACTCAGCACTGGTGAGGCTGCACCTTGTTTGGTGCGAGGCCAAGGAGACCTCATCACTCTCTACAACTATCTGAAAGGAGGCTGTAGCAAGGTGGGTGTTGGTCTCTTTCACAAGTTACAAGAGACAGAACAAGAAAGGGTCCCAAATTTTTCCAGGAGAGGTTTAGATTGGATATTAGGAAGAGATTCTTCACCAAAAAGGTTGTCAGGCACTGGAACGACGTGGGTCCCAGAGCAGTGGTGGAGCCACCATCCCCGGTGGGGCTATGGCTTAGCGGTGGACTCGGCGACAGAAGCAGCTCCCCAGGTCATAGAATCATAGAATCATAGAATTAGCCGGGTTGGAAGGGACCTCAGAGATCATCTAGTCCAACCCTTGACCCACCGGAGCAGTTGCTAGACCATGGCACTGAGTGCCACATCCAGTCTTTTTTTAAATGTCTCCAGGGACGGAGAATCCACCACCTCACCGGGCAGCCCATTCCAATGCCTGATCACCCTCTCCGTGAAGAAATTCTTTCTGATATCTAACCTAAACCTCCCCTGGCACAACTTAAGACTGTGTCCTCTTGTCTTGTTGAAGGTCGTCTGTGAAAAGAGTCCAGCTCCCACCTCGCTACAGCCTCCTTTCAGGTAGTTGTAGACAGCAATGAGGTCTCCCCTGAGCCTCCTCTTCTCCAGGCTGAACAGCCCCAGCTCCCTCAGCCTCTCCTCATAGGGCCTGTGCTCGAGTCCCTTCACCAGCCTGGTTGCCCTCCTTTGGACCTGCTCCAGGACCTCTACATCCTTCTTAAACTGAGGGGCCCAGAACTGTACTCGAGTGTTTGGCCTAACCAGCGCTGAGTACAGGGGCAGAATCACCTCCCTGGACCTGCTGGTGACGCTGTTTCTGATACAGGCCAGGATGCCATTGGCCTTCTTGGCCACCTGGGCACACTGCTGGCTCATGTTCAGTTTCTTGTCAATGCAGACTCCCAGGTCCCTTTCTGCCTGGCTGCTCTCCAGCCACTCTGTCCCCAGCCTGTAGCGCTGCATGGGGTTGTTGTGGCCAAAGTGCAGGACCCGGCACTTGGCCGTGTTGAACCTCATCCCGTTGGAATCGGCCCAGCTCTCTAGTCTGTCCAGGTCCCTCTGCAGAGCCCTCCTGCCTTCGAGTTGGTCCACACTTCCTCCCAGCTTGGTGTCATCAGCGAATTTGCTGATGATGGACTCAATCCCTTCGTCTAAGTCGTCGATAAAGATATTAAACAGAACTGGGCCCAACACTGATCCCTGGGGGACACCACTAGTGACCGGCCGCCAACTGGATGCAGCCCCGTTCAGCACCACTCTCTGGGCCCGGCCCTCCAGCCAGTTCCTAACCCAGCACAGGGTGCTCCTGTCCAAGCTGTGGGCTGACAGTTTTTCAGGAGAATGCTATGGGGGACGGTGTCAAAGGCCTTGCTGAAGTCCAGGTAGACCACATCCACAGCCTTCCCCTCATCCACCAGACGGGTCACCTGATCATAAAAGGAGATCAGGTTGTTGAAGAACTTCCCCAATTAAGAAGGAAACAGGCAAAAAACAGCACCCAAAATCACAAATTAAAACTTTTACCTCTTTCTGGAACTAGACAATGCAAAACAGCCCTTGATAGGGCATGTAGAATCCACTGAAATGTCCCAGAAATCACAGAGTGTGTTAGGAGTTGGAAGGGACCTCAAGAGATCATACAAGCAGCAGCAGGGCTGGTGCTGAGGACTGGAAAAATTGTTCCTTTGAGCAAGGACAAAGCAAAAAAGAAAGAAGGATGCCTTAGAGGTGAACAGGAGCTACACCCAACAGCATGCCCAGGAACTCTCAGAGATGGTGCCTGGACTCTCACCTTCCCNAAGTGCTGCTGCAAGCACTTGATTTTCCTCACTGAGTTGTATAGTCTCTTTCATCTTCCCTCCCAGACAAGTGCTCTACATCCTAATGCTTCTTTCTGGCCTTTGGTAAGTGTGCATTCTAATACCCTGCTCTCTGCAGGCTCAGAAGGAGATGGAATGAAATACAAGGCACTTTGTGTTCTGCTGTATATTTTAAATCTCTTTTTGTCTCTCCATAAATGCCAAAAAGATCCTCCCTTTCTGCCCTGTAATAAGGAGAACAGGGATTGGATTGAAATCTGAAAACGAATCCTTCTCTCTTGCACTGGGCAATGCAGAGAAGCCAGGACCCATGGGATGACCTAATTATTTGCATCCATCGTGGCAGCCTTCAGTCTTCATTTTCATCCTGGTTCAGAGTGAAGTGAAGCAAGTTTTACATGGCTGTCAAAACAGGCACTCATTCTATTTTTTTTCCTCTTAAACCAATAAATCCCCTCAGAACTAGTACAGCGCAAAGAGATTTACTCATCCTTGATTACCTTATTTCTGTGGGGCATCCAGCTTGAGAGCTTTTCCCCTGTAGGACAAGTGCTTGGAGTTTGAGGGTATTTTTTTTTAAGTGCGATATCATTGTATAGCACAGAAAAAGTAAAAAGCTGGCTTATCTTACCCCATCAAAAAGGCAGCTTGGGAAAAATAAGGAGATAAGAGTCTTGCAGTGCAAGCGTACAGTATCTGAGTCAATTCCAAATTGGGCTGGGTGGCAGTCCTTGTCTTAAGCAGGTGTGAGTGGTGCAGCTGTAATACATAATAATATAAAAAATAATACTAATAATGGTGGGAGGAGGGGGGGGCAGGGGTTTTTTTGTTTGTTGATTTATTTTTAGTAAGGGAATATCCACAGAGACACACTGGACTTGAGACTTTGGTTATGCTGTTACCACCTATGCCAGCATTTCTGACATTCCCTTCTCCCCTGTAACTTCCCACTGTCCCAAGCAGGCTGCAGTCAACTGTACAAGATTCAACAAGGCCAAGTGTCCAGTCCTTCACTTGGGCCACAACAACCCCAGGCAATGCTACAGGCTTGGGGAGGAGTGGTTGGAAAGCTGCCTCGTGCCAAAGGACCTGGGGGTGCTGGTCAACAGGTGGCTGAATATGAGCCAGCAATGTGCCCAGGTGGCCAAAAAGGCCAACAGCATCCTGGCTTGTATCAGAAATAGTGTGGCCAGGAGGTGTAGGGAAGTGATGGTGCCCTTGTACTCAGCACTGGTGAGGCTGCACCTTGTTTGGTGCAAGGCCAAGGAGACCTCATCACTCTACAACTATCTGAAAGGAGGCTGTAGCAAGGTGGGTGTTGCTCTCTTTCACAAGTTACAAGAGACAGAACAAGAAAGGGTCCCAAATTTTTCCAGGAGAGATTTAGATTGGATATTAGGAAGAGATTCTTCACCAAAAAGGTTGTCAGGCACTGGAACGGGCGTCGCAGAGGAGTGGTGGAGCCACCATCCCCGGTGGGGCTATGGCTTAGCGGTGGACTCGGCGACAGAAGCAGCTCCCCAGGTCATAGAATCATAGAATCATAGAATTAGCCGGGTTGGAAGGGACCTCAGAGATCATCTAGTCCAACCCTTGACCCACCGGAGCAGTTGCTAGACCATGGCACTGAGTGCCACATCCAGTCTTTTTTTAAATGTCTCCAGGGATGGAGAATCTACCACCTCACCGGGCAGCCCATTCCAGTGCCTGATCACCCTCTCCATGAAGAAATTCTTTCTAATATCCAACCTAAACCTCCCCTGGCACAACTTAAGACTGTGTCCTCTTGTCTTGTTGAAGGTCGTCTGTGAAAAGAGTCCAGCTCCCACCTCGCTACAGCCTCCTTTCAGGTAGTTGTAGAGAGTAATGAGGTCTCCCCTGAGCCTCCTCTTCTTCAGGCTGAACAGCCCCAGCTCTCTCAGCCTCTCCTCATAGGGCCTGTGCTCGAGTCCCTTCACCAGCCTGGTTGCCCTCATTTGGACCTGCTCCAGGACCTCTACATCCTTCTTAAACTGAGGGGCCCAGAACTGGACACAGTACTCGAGGTGTGGCCTCACCAGCGCTGAGTACAGGGGCAGAATCACCTCCCTGGACCTGCTGGTGACGCTGTTTCTGATACAGGCCAGGATGCCATTGGCCTTCTTGGCCACCTGGGCACACTGCTGGCTCATGTTCAGCTTCCTGTCAATCCAGACTCCCAGGTCCCTTTCTGCCTGGCTGCTCTCCAGCCACTCTGTCCCCAGCCTGTAGCGCTGCATGGGGTTGTTGTGGCCAAAGTGCAGGACCCGGCACTTGGCCGTGTTGAGTGAACAGTTGGACCTGACGATCTTAAAAGTTCTTCTCCAACCCAAACGATTCCGTGATGAGTCCCAGGCTGCCGGCCCGGCGCTGCCTTGCCTCACAGAGGGTTTGGTTACCCCTCTCCTCCGCAGCCTACGGCGCCGTCTTTGCGCGGGTCCGGCTCTGCCGCCAGGCAGCGGCGGTGCCGGTTCTGCGGCGGGGCTGCAGCACCACCGTGCGGTACCGCTGCCCGCCGCCACCCCGCCTCACGCCCTGCCTTCCCCCCGCCCTTGCGCGCCGCTGGGCTGGCGGCACCGAACCTCCGGTGCTGCCGGCAGTCGTGAAGGCGGGGTCCCCGGAGCCGCGTCTGCGGGGGGAGGTCGGGCAGGAGCGGGGGCCGGTGCTGTGAAGCTTCCCCGAGGGGGAGGGAGGGTCTGTGAGTTTGTCTCACCCTAGACAAGGGAAGACACAGGAGGAGTTCTCCCTGTTCGGGTGCGGAGATGTGGGACAAGAAGTTGCCTTCAAGGGAGAGGCGTGGTTTATACCAGAAACCGTGTTTACTCTGAGGACGGGGGGGGAAAGAGGAGAAAAAAATAACCAATTTTTTTTTTTTTCCCCTCCCCTGTTCTTAGTGATCCCGTATAGGTCAGTGATAATTCCCATCAAAAAACTAAGCAATGCAATAACTACATCAAACCCATGGATTTGTGTGTCGGGAGAACTAGGAGAAACAGGTGTAATGCAGATTCCAAAAAACCATCTAGAAATGACATTTGAGGTGAGTACACCCTCTTTACATTTTACTTGGCAATTTGAAACATGCTTCCAAGTAAACATTAATTTAATGAGGGCTGATTGTCTTAAGATCACAGCATTTCAGAGTCTGCCCAGGTGTTCAAGGTCTCAGTACATTCAAAACCAGGAAAATGGTGCTGCCTGCCCATGTGCTGGATGGATACTCCCTGTGAGCACGTACCACTTTTAACCACAGGTTTTGCTGCCGTCCCTGCCCCAGTCCAAGGCTATTCTTTTTTCACCAGCACCATCTATTTCCATATCTCTTTCCTGTACACATTTCCTTGCCAGCTAATCCTAATTTTCAGGGCCCGTTTCTGTCTTCTCATTTCCCTTCCTACTTTCTTTTCCCTTCTTTACGTTTTTCTTCCCATGTAACAACCACCCACTTCTGGATAGTCCCAAATATCTTCTCCTGGCCCTCCAGCTCCTTTCCTGATACTTTCCAGCCAGTCTAATTCCCGTGTTCTTCAACATCCCAGCCCCATGTGCTGCCCCTTCAGACTGCAGAGCCACCATCCCCATCAGGCTCCCTCCTTGCTGTGGTTCTTCTCTTTGCATTTGGCTACCTCACATTCACCTCTGCTATCCCACCCATCAGTTACAGATTGGCCTGGTGCCACCTCAAAGCAGCTGGTATGGCAGTGGGAATTGCAGGGAAAGCCTCATCAGGCTCCTCTAGCTCCAGGCTGTACTCAGCAACGAGTGATTGCGTAGGAAAAATCTGCTACTAAAATTAAAGTTGCATCCACTGTGAATATGCACACTGATTTTCAACAACAGTAAAAAATGCCAACAAAACAAATAAAAACCAATGAACCAACAAAACAAAACAATTAATCCTGCCAAATATAGGTAGATACTGACAGAGATAGAGAAGATATTTTTGTGATATAATGGCCACCTCTCATCCTGATATTAGTATTTTGTAGAACAGATCTGCAGCTTCTAACAAGCAAAATAACACATCTAAACATTTCTAAGGACCATACTAACACTGTTCTGGAATACTGCTTTGGCTGAAGCTCTCCCAAAATAACAGCTTGGGTAGCCACCCACTATAGAAAATGTCAGCCCAAGCTGCTTGTTTGGCACTAATAGAAGCAATGGAAACCAAGGTCTTGCAAGGGAAGCGTTTGGGTGACGTTAACAGAGGTTTCTGCCAGCCCCACCTACCATTACATACTGCACTGGAATTCACAGTCCCTTGTTTTCCTTGTTTGTCTCTTTGTGACATTAAAAGTCTCATGTTTATGATTTTTGTCTTGCCCAACAATAACAAATTGATCTTCGAAAATACATGCTATAGGGACTGTTTCATAGTGAGTAAACTGGAAATCAGTGTGATCAAAATGCATTTTTTAAAACCTGTTTCTACTGAAGATCTATTTCCTCTACAAAAACACACTTTTTTATCACCTGAGCTCAGGAATTCGTAATTAACACTTCTGAGAAGTATTCTTTGTTGAGTGCTCACAACAAAGAATGTAATCTTTTCACAAGCTTTTAATAGTTTTTATTTCAAGGTATTTCTTCTGTGCTAAAATAATTATTCTGCTTTTCAAAATGTTCTGCATGTTTGGTTGAGAGTACTTGCTATATAAATCAAAGGAAACTGAATAAAAACATATATTTGAGACCATATGTGTGCATGTGGTGGGGGTGTGTGTTGTCTGTTGCTGGTATGTTGTTTTTTTTTAATTAAGTAAAAACTGTTACTCATTTCAGTGCCAGAATCTAGGGAAGCTGACGACGGTTCAGATTGGTCATGACAACTCAGGGCTGCTAGCCAAGTGGCTGGTTGATTGTGTCATGGTCAGAAATGAAATAACAGGACACACGTACAAGTAAGCAAGAAGTTTTCATTCTCTTTGTCTGAAATTTCTAGTTGTTAAATCTAGAAAAAGCAGGAAGGGGTTCATCTTCTCAGCTGATGAAACGGGGAGAGCTGATTTGGGTACCCAGTAGGGTTGCCTTGGTCTCCCCCACCCTCAGTTTTCTCATTTCAAAAGCCCTAGTTGAAGTAAAATAATCTGATAAATACTAAATGAGACTTGAATGTAGGATTGTCTTTGCATCTTTCTGAGACAGGACAGACAGTATGGATACTTGTGAGGTGATTCATATGTTTGTGTCTATTGCATCGATTTAAAGCAGTGTGGTAAAGTTGTGCACGAAAGCTGTCATGATGGTGTAGGATAAATATTTGTTTTCATTTTCTTTTAAAAAATATTCAAATGTCTGAGTACAGTAACAAATGTACAGAAATTTAGATTACAAGGAAATAAAATGTTTTTATGATTTCTTAATCTTTTGTCAAAATGACCTCCTAAATCATCATTGGTCTTACAAAACATCTGTCTAAGCAGACAAATTTTTTTGTCCACATATGGACTTGGATAATTCAGAGAGGTGAGCTCCAGAGCTCATGGTTGGCCCCAGTGTGCAGGGGGGAATTAGGAGGAAATGGGGAAGAAGGACTGGAGGTATGGACATGTGCATGGATTTTCTCGGGACTGTGAATGGGATCAAAAAAGTACAGCAATAAAATGGGAGGTGAGGTTTGAGTTGGAGATATCACATCTTCAGCTAGGTGTGAACTTTAATCATCACATTTTTTTTAAGAGGCTGAATATCAGTTGTGGTTGCAAGTAAAAAAAATAGCCCAGCAGAAATCAAGATGTGGCCCATCAAATATGTGCAAAACACTTTCCGTTGTCTTATGCTTTCTTGCAATCTCTTCGTATTTCCCTTTTCCTGTAGTGTCTGGCTACAGAGTATCTCGTGCCTGTTTGCCAGTGTTTATGGATGCTAGCTGTCCCTCTGGCTTTGAGATAAAGCCGGACTACCTGTGTGGCTGACCTGTGTTTGTGCTGGCTGTGCTGCAGGTTTCCCTGTGGGCGATGGCTGGGGAAGGGCATTGATGATGGCAGTCTGGAGCGGATTCTCATTGGAGACCTGGTGTCCTCCACCTCTGACGAAGAGCTGGGAAAGCAGTGCCGTACCCCACCCCAGCAGAAATCTCCCACTGTGGCTCGACGGCTGAGCATCACTTCCCTCACAGGGAAGAACACCAGTGAGAGCTTCTCTTTTTCCCCAGGGCCCTAGAGGAAAGGGGGTAGCAACTGCTGGGAATTAAAGCTCGGTGCAGAAGAACAGCTGCGAGATGAGTTTCTCCTGCCCTCGTTTGTGTGTCTGCATCTCACTGTACACTTTGCCTTTTTCAGTGTCCCCATTTGACAGCTGAGAGATAATAATCTCTTTCCTCGGAGCATGGTGAGATGTGAGATGAGGGAGGAGGAGGAGGAGGCAGCAGAATTTGCAGTAGCTGGTGCTGCTCAACTTCCCAGCTCACTTTGCAGTCAGTGGGAAGGCAGTCCTCTCCAAAGGGCAGTTAAGAGCCTGATGTGGATCCTGTGAGCTGCCATCTGGAGAAGCACATCTCCATAGGGACCCCAGGGGACATCAGCTTCACGTCCCTAAAATTAGCTTTTATGAGTAACTGCACCTGGCTACAACAGGGCACAGGACCGTAAGGGCTACTTGAGAGACCCTCCATTAAAGCACACAGATGAGCACAGTGTAGATCCCATTCATAAATCTGTCCAGCTGCTGTAAAATTAGATTACATGACTGCTGAAATGGCAAGCAAGGAAAGAAAGATTAATCTTCAAGAGTAATGCAGCATTTTAAAACCACCATGGGACCACTGCAGCTCTTCACATCTGTGAGTCCACATGAGCTGGAGGAGTGGGCACCAAAGCTACTGGCAGAGCATTTCCTTACATCTGAGAACACTAAGGTTCAATAATTAATTTCTCTTGTGAGACACATGAGGCTCCTTGTTACTCCTGCCAAAGATTGTGGAAGTCATCATGTTCTAAAAGGACATTCCCTGCTTCCAAAATAACAGTTGTAGGATAAGCTAATAGCAACCTACATATGTCTGAAAAATTAGAAAGGACTCGTAGAGGAACTATGAAAATTATTGACATTTGGAAAACATCTGCTTAAAAGGAAGTTTGAAAATTTAATTCTGTTTTAATCAAGGTGAATGAGGGACTAGATGATTTTCTGCAGGTACCTCCATAGGAAGATGAGATGGTAGCAGGTAGAGACATGGCATTGTTCAGGAGTAGAGGCATACAGCTGAACAGATTCAGAGCAGAAACATGGCATATATTTTAACACAGATTACTTACTCATGGAACCATTAATACAGAATATTCTCTGCCTGTGGCCCCTCACACTGGTACGATGACAAGACTTGTGCCCAAAATAGATACTTGTTTTGGCTCAATGAAACATTGTGGGTTCGAGTCAGGAATTTGTGAGTGCTGGGTTTTCTGGGCTGTGTCATGTAGAAGTGAGTCAAATGCCTGGGCTACAGCCTTTCAGTTTGTGTCTACTGGTGTGAGGGTTGCTGTACTCTATGTGATGAGCAAGATGTGATTAACTCAAAATATTTATCAAGCCAGATCCTTGGGTTGTGCATTTTTAAGTAGGACGATTAATTTGACTATTCCAGGATTTATCATCCGTTACTTGTAATTAGGGCTTAGGTTTACCCAAGACAAATTATTTTCTAACTCTGAAAAAGAGATACAGAATAATTCCTGCAGTTCAAGCTATATCATAGGATTTTTATGGATGTTATATAGTAGTCACATGTTCTCCATCATTTCACAGAGCCTAATGCGGGACAGATCCAAGAGGGAATTGGGGAAGCTGTGAACAATATTGTGAAACACTTTCACAAGCCAGAAAAAGAGGTACTTCCTATATTTCATGACTTGCCTGGTATCTAAAATGTATGTAAATGTTTTTATAAATGGAAGTACTAGTAGAGATTGTATACCGTTAGATTTTAAGCTTCTGGCATACAAACAAGACAAGCTGTACTTACAGCTTCTCCTTTTCCCACAGAGGGGGAGCCTTACCATTCTGTTGTGTGGAGAAAACGGTCTGGTTGCAGCACTGGAACAGGTCTTCCACCATGGATTTAAGTCAGCTCGCATTTTTCATAAGAATGTCTTCATCTGGGATTTCATAGGTAAGCGGGCATGTGATTTGGAGGCAAAAGAAGAAGAAAGATGAGGGCAAAATGACTACTCATGCACAGACCTCAGATCATGGTGAGCTAGGGTGCTATTTGTTCCTGTCTACCACCTGCTCTGGGTTGCTTAAAGTCAGTGATAAACAAGATGGAAGATGAGAAATATTAAATTCTACATAAGGGATGAGTGTGAACATGTGCAGGAATGTACAGAGCACTTCAAATTGTAGTCATTTATTCATAGATGAATGTTCCAATAACTGTTTTTCTACCCAGAAAGAAGGTAGGCCGAAGGTTGGGGTAGAATAGCAATTCATGTAAGGGGAAGAGTTGGGAAAGGGCAAGGAGTGAAAGGTTTAGATTTCTAGTTGTTTATGAGAACTCACCTGATCACTGCACTGGTCTTCTGGTGATGCCTATCTGTAGGCCCACGTTGTGGTAATTTAAGATGTGCTTCTTCCCTTAAAACACGCTCACAAGTTGAGATACCTAGCCTGAGGGTAAGTGCTTGCTCAGATGAAACCACTGATAAGGACTCTGGTGAAGCTTCTTGATGTTACCAAACTGTATTAGACATCAACCAGGCTGCTGACAACCAAAATGTAGCAAAGGTGGAGATCACCACCTACCTATGGTCTTCAGAGTGAGGAATCCATACATAAACTGTACGATAGCTCTCAGCAGGTTGGGTTTTTTAAGGATTCCCTTGTGTAATTCCATGTCAAAATGAAGTACTTCTGCTCACTGGGTTCTCATTTTCTCCCTACAACAGAGAAAGCTGTTGCTTATTTTGAAACCAGTGACCAGATTGGGGACGAGGAGGCACTTTTGCTTCAGAGATCTTCATGCAAAACCTTCTGTCATTACGTTAATGCAATCAATACAGCTCCAAGGAACATTGGAAAGGATGGCAAATTCCAGATTCTGGTTTGCCTGGGGACGAGGTACGTAACTCCTCTTTGTTATTTGTTTCCTCTTGCATTAGACTAGAATATTTTTACACCATTGTTATTGCCTTTAGTTTTTTAAGACATCTTATACCTATCTATTATCTAGTACCTATTTTAGGCAGCTTTACTACTACATGGTGAGAGCAAAGAGGCCGTAGTTCTACATAGCTAGTTTCTAAACTGCTAAAAATGCTTTGAACTCTATTACAACTTTTAGCTTGACAGTCATATGTATGAAGTCTGTCTTGAACTTGTGGTTTTGATGAAGGGCTGGCTTTGAGAATGCAGATTTTATATGCTGGTGCATTTCTAAATCCTCCCTGTATCACTTTGCCTAGGAAAATTGGGTGTCTTATAATTTTGACAACGCATTTCTAGATGAATCTTCCTTTCCTAATAGGATGCTTTCTGTCTTGCACTTGGGGAGGAGCAAGGGAAGGCTTAGTTGTATTTTGAAGGGTGGAAGTTGGTATGTCTAGAAAGAAGCAGCAGTTTTATCTTGCCTGTCTGGATACACAGAAAACCATCTGGAAAACAGTTTATTGTTTTTTTCCTGAGTTTTGCCTTTCCTGTTCCTGATCTGAAAATGTTGCTGAATTCTTTCAAAGACAATTATCCATTTCTGCTGATACCTTTCACCCTTCATTCCTCCAGTATGTTCAGTTACTTGTGTTTTTCTAACAAAATCAAGGGTTGTGATTACACAGGAAACTTTTATGTGCAAACACGCATCACCCACAAAAAGACACTCTGTGTTTTAGGTTGCGTTCTTGGAGAAGAATTTCAGTTTGATACCTGTTGCACTTGATGCTAAAATAACTCCTTCTACCCCTTTTGCAGGGACCACTTGCTCTCTCAGTGGATCCCATTGCTGGCAGAGTGCCCTCCCATTACCAGGATGTATGAGGAGAATGCTCTCCTCCGGGACCGCATGACTGTCAACTCCCTTATCCGAGTTCTACAGACATTGCAAGATTTCAACATCATCCTGGAAGGATCGCTCATTAAAGGAGTGGATGTTTAGCATGGCTTTGCTGAGAACTTCATTATTCCTTTCCCAAGCAAGCAAACCACAACTGGAGACCTGTCAGGACTTGAAGGAGATGGTAGTGCACCACTGTAAGGCAAAGCTGCCGGTTGGAGCGGGAGCGGGAAGCCCAGTTTGTGCCCGATGGGGACTGTCCTCTAAAGCTGCAGATAGCCAAGATGCAGTATTGTAGTTTATTTGAAACAGAAATTTAGTATAAAATAGAGTATTTTCATGTGTTAGATGTGTGTAAATACGCTATCTTCTTTAAGAAATTATATTACTCTAAGAAATTTTTCTTAGACTGAATGTTCTTGTTCTGACTACGAATAGCTTAAACCCGGGGAAGGACTGGGGTGGGAGGGAAGGACTGAGGTAGAAAGGGATGCCCCTACTTGCTTGTGAGGAAGAAGCCAATCAATGTGTAAATACAGTGCAAACTCAGCAGGGCTTTTTTCAGGTAATGCAAATTAATACAGCAAATATCCTTATGTAGCCATTGTGATTGTCTCACTCTTGGAAATGTTGTAAACATGCGCTGGTTCATCCTACTGTACATGGTCTCCCTTTGTTTTTTGGTTGTTTGTTTGAAGACTTTTTTTTTTTTTTTTTTTTTTTTTTCCCTGTAAGGCCTTTGTGTCACTTCTGCTGATCTCCAAAAAGGGAGGCAAGTGTTGAAATGCTTAAACACTGGAGAGGAGGTCTGCTGTCAGTCAGCCTCAGAGCCTGAGAGTATGAGAAATCTCTCCAAACAGTGCTGCTGTAGCCTGAGACTGGCAATGCTGGCTTGCTTGTCTCACCCTGTGTCCCTTGCCTGTCTTGATATGATGATCCCCCCTTGTCCTCATCCTTTGTGTTGTGGGTTACTTTTGAGGATTTCTTTCCCATGTTGAGGAATTTTGTTCATACCAAATTCTTGCTGTACTTGAGAAGAATCCTTGCTGTAGGGTCATAAACAAGAATGTTGTGCTACTGAAGTGTATCAGATGGTTTTGCAATGCTGACATGTTATGAGTCTTCCTTTGTCCTGCAGAATGAGTGTTCCTAGGAAGTACAGGATCTTGGATTACATTTATTTTTGGTTTTGTTTTAAATTATACAGCAACAGCAACAAAAAAACAAACAAGAAAAAAAAAAAAAAAAGCAAAAGGAGTGAAAAAGAAAAAAAGAATCTCACTTCAGTATTTTGAGGCTCCTCTCATACACTCTTTCCAGTTATTGTGTTAGTAATACAGCACGTACAAGTAGACACAGGTCTTGAGGAGGAACTGGGAGCAAGTGAAATCCTATACACTAAAAATTTAACAATAGGTTACATTAAAATAAATCTGTGGATACAGTGCAGCAAACATGGAGTGTATTTTCCATTCTTGTGAGGGGAGATGGAAGGATCTGAGGATGTATTTAGCTTCACCTGGTTTTAGTTTTTGGAGGTTAGTTTAAATATAGATGTTTGTCTTAACTTCTTTATTCCCTGATCTGGGCCATTCTGTCAGCAGATTTCTGTGGATGTTTCAATGTCAACTGTGGCTGGGGAAAGACCCTGAACAGGTATTGTAAGCACAGTGCCTTGCTCTGTGCTCTCAAGTAACATTAGGGGAGACTTGGGAACAGTGGGCAGTAGCAGGTCTTGGTGTAGTGTGCACATGGTGGGCAGAGGAATGAGAGCTAAGAAAAAAGGAAAGAGGATGAAAAATAGGGTTTTTCTTCTCACCTGCCTCTTGTCAAGCTTCCCTAGTTTTCCTGTGGTCCTTCTGCTGTCCAGTTCTTATAACAGCACTCAGTTTAGCATCAAAGTTTCACATTGTATTTCCAGCCAGAAGAAAGCTCTTCGTGTGACTTTGTTTCATTACAAGGGGGGGGCTTAAGCAATGGAAGGTTTTTTTTTCTGTTTCTGAGAAGTAAAATAACACCGTTGGAGAGTCTTTGACTTTAATTGAGGGTTTCAGTTTAAATAACAATTCTTTCCTCTTGGGATTGTACTTCCTTAAACTGACTAAACTCATCCTAAATACTGCAGGCAGCACTGCCATGTCACTGCTGTGGGTGTGAGTAACTAACACAAAGGCTCTGAGTGGTGTCATGAGTTGGCAGCCAGAGCCCATGGCAGTGTGGCATCTCTTTTACATTTCTAGAAATGTGAAATCTGTACTATTTTTCTGTGTGGCCAGGCAAGTCTGCTTAAAGTCAGCAGAGAAGATGGATGACAGCCCTTCAGCAGCAGTTGAAAATGCATCCCCAGTACTTAACTCTATCAGTAAATTACACATTCAGTACCAGAAACCATGTGGCAGCATAATTTGGTAATGACTGCTTAGGATGTTTTGATTTCTATTACAACTCAAGCCTTTTATGTCTAATGACTGCTATACATGGGTTTTTTCACACCCAACGCAGTCTAAGTGACTTTCATTTTACTGAAATAATAACCTCTTCAGTCCTTGGATTTCTTCACAGCAGAAGAAATTTTGCATTTTCTGCATTTGCTAGCTGGATACTTCTCAAAAGTATTCAGCTGCATACTTCTTCAAAGAGTATTTATGACTTAAGCAGTCATACCATTCATATGCCATGACATGGGTTAAGTGCAAGCAGGATAAAGGATAAAAAGCACCTCTAAAGGTCAAGGAGATATGAATAAACCACACAATGAGAAAGGGCAATAACAAAGTCTTTCTTAAGTTATAATTAGTCAAAACCTGAGAAATTTTAAAATTCAAACTTCCCCATTTCAGACTACATTAAAGAACCTTTAGCACTTAATATAACTTCATGTCAGCTTTTTCAGCAAGCTTTGACTTGTTTGGTTTTGTTAGGTTTCACATCATGTTAATAATAATAATACAATAAAAATTATGTATGTCTAATGTTTCCTTGTAGGCAATAAAGCACCCTAAAATATGTTGAAAGGGCACAGCTGAGTGCCTCAGAGTCCTAGAAGACTAGTTACTTGACAAACTTGGGAGCATGGTTCTTTGTAGTGATTTTTTTTTCCTACCATGTATTTATTTTTTTTTTAATTTTTTTTAATAGACAACTTGTGTTTTTTTGAAAATGTGAGGTTCATTTTCTGTAAGGTTTACAGAAATCATTCTACCCACTATGATGGTGAGAAACCCATCAGGATTCTTCTAAGCTAACACAGTTTTTACTTCAGTGTTAAAGCACCTTCATTAAAAAAAAAAAAAAAAAAAATCCTATTGAATACCTGTCTGCAGATGTCTGAGTTTGCATCATCCAGTTATACTAACATCCAGTGTGGTAACTTGAGAGAGTCAGATGCCTCACTATTGTATAAAATGTGTATTTATAATTCTCTGAAATGAATGAAATCCTACTGTTTAGTGAAAAACCTACTCATGTTTATTCCAAGCTGGTTTGTGTAATTAGATATCATTGTTCCAAAATGTCTTTTTAGAATAGTTGTGCAATGGCATATTTGAGAAAATTCCTTCTTTCAATCAAATGAAGGTGCCCATCTTAAGGGGAAATATTGTATGTTACACTTGAAATGTACAAATGTGCCCTGTATAGCTTAAAATGATCCTTAAATGTCTTCATTAAGTATATTTTGTCTTTACATTATTACTAACTGAATAAGAACTGGATTATTTTCAAGACAATATTAGTAAAAGTATTGTTATATCAAGCACTTTAACATACATATCACAAACTGACATGGGTTTTTCAGGTTTTGAAGTACATTGAAATACAGCTTTTCATGCTATGTCCTTTACAAATAAAACTGTGAGAATAATGGTTGGTGTCACTTTCTCCTGGCAGAGAATCCAAGAGGTTGGAGTCTCAAGCTGAAGAGCTGATCTGAACCTGGAGCATGTTTTGTAAAGGGAAGAAGTCAAACAAAATGGTCCAGCTGATGGTGACTCCTGGTACTGGGAACTTGCTGGAGCAAAGAGGGGGGAGAGAAGGTGGGAAAGTCCACTCTCAAAACCTGCCCTTCTGCCTCCTCTGACCCACAAGTCTGACTGTTCTGAGCCTGCCCAGCTCTTCATTTTTAAGGCTTGGGTGGAAAGCCTTGAAATGGGATCACAGTGAAGTTTAGTTCTTAGCAGGGCAGCGTTTGCTTGGCAGCCTGGGTTGTTCTCCCTTAGTGCTGAGAGAGCATGGGCAGAAGGAGGGTAGTTATTAGGCTTTTCTAAATTGGACTGGATTTTCAGAAATTCCTCCCACCCTACCCCTTGCAACTGTAGATCTGCTGGGACTGGCAAAATCATGAGAATTTTTGAAAACTGCTTAGTAGAAACATGTGTGTGCATGGTGTGTGTGAGATGAGGCATGTCAGTTTGTTCATTTTAATTCCTGGTTTTGAAAAGGCAGATATTTTGGGAGAAGACTAGAAGGCTCAGAGCCTGGGACCATATATGTGGAAATCTTAAAATACATTGCTTGATTATACTGATGTTTATCAACAGTGTAGCAGCAAAATTATAGGATCCCATAAATGGGAATAAAATCCATAGAGCTGCTTGTGGTCAAATTTCAATAGCAGGTGGGGCTGTACTTAATGCACCTCCTTGCTAAATGTGTTAGGCTTAAGTATGTAAATTAGAGATAGTGGGATATGACATCTTAAAGGCAGTAAGAACTTGAAGTAAAGCAGGACTAAACTTGTCCAGATGAGGAAGAGCAAATAACTTCCTCTCCACTGCGCTGTCATTGATGCAGTCTGGGAACACTACGATGTTTTCTGCAAAAAGTAAGTAGAGGAATACTCTGAAAATTTGCACAGGTGGGAGCTGAAATAGCTCTCCTATCTAGTTTGTTCCTTATCTTGTTTGTTCCTTTGCATTTCAGGTAAGCTTGCTGGAACTTAGCTCCAGTTTAAGAGCAAAGCTTCTTCCCTGTCACCCCATCGTCTCAGAGACTCCTGTCATAGCACTCAGGGACCATCTCACTGCTGACATACCTATTTTCTCTCCTGTTCTTCCATCAGACATCTATAGGCTGGTTTGAGCTCAGCACAGACTGTGAAAAGTATGGCAAAAATTCTCTACGGGTGTGATATCTGGTGGCTGGTTAAGGTAAACTATCTATTGAAGCCACTGCAAAGCTGATTTGTCAGTGGAAAGCTGTAGTACTGCAGGAAAGCTTGACACTGTAATGGGCCCATCTGTATTCCCTGAAAATCTCAGAGGCCATCTCAGCTCCTCTGAAGAACTTCTTCTGTCAGAAAAGGATGTGACCAGACAAATTATTTTCTCCTTTAACCAAACACACCTTTGTGTCAAAGGGAGGGGAATTAAAAGCTCAATAACATGCTCCCCCCCTAGTCCTTTCTCACAGCATTTTTTTTTAAAGGACATTGGTGTAAAGAACCTCACTGCTGTGTGATCTAGTGACAATCTTGTTATCATTCAATAAGACAATCTGTGGGATCCACAAATGTAAAATAATTGTGGTTTACATCAGAGAGGCTCAAGTATTTGCACCAGTTACTCTGAGTAATATTGTTCCTCCTGCTTGTAGTGGACATCCAAGACTTGTGCAAGTCTACTTGTCTTGCACAAGGGGTAAACACAAAAAACAGATAAAACTTGTGATTCTTTCTCATTGCAGGAAATCCCTCCCCTCCCCAGTACAGACCCCTTAGTTTTGTATGACCCTTTGCCAGAATGATCCATTTATTCTCAGAGCAACATGTTAAAATGGGTGAGTGGTAGAGTGCTCCATTCGCCCAGCCTCGAGTGTTCAAGCCCTGCTTTAGAGTGAAGTGTTAAACAAGAATGTGGCAAATGAACAACTTGAGTTGTATTTGCAAAGTGAATGAACTTCTGGAAGGGCTGTGCAGCAGAAGTAATTCCCAAGGAACACAAATGCCTACCACAGGGCATCTCTTCTCCCAGCAAGAGGCAGGCATGGAGAATGCAGGAGACATCCCAGTCTTCACACAGCACATTTTGTGCCATATTTTCTCTGGCCCCCATGGCCAGCTGATAAAAGCCTAAACTGAAATAAAATTAAACTCCTGCCTCAATAGTAGCCAGATGATGGGTTTGGTGCTCTGCAATCCTTACATTTTTTTTTGTTTGTTTCAATGAGAGGTTTCCACAAATGCTGGTGTGTAAGGAAGCCATTTTCCTCACTCTGCCTCTGCAGCCAGAGGGAAGAGATGAGCTCCTTCAGTAGGTCTTGTGAAGAGAAACCTCACTTGGCTGCTTTTAATAATGCCTAGAGAAGTCCAACAGAGGCAGCTTGCAGAGGCTAAACTAGCATTAATTTTTATGACTATTCCCCCCAGCACTGTCCTCCTACACTTGAGTTCATTTCTTCAAAGGCATCCAAGTGATACATAAGTATGTTCTTTACACATGAAAAAAATAAGTGTGGAATCCAAGGGTGATGGATAGAGGTAGTTCTGGCTTTCACAATATATTGATACTTTAGATATGAAGACAAATTATTTGTCTTACAGAGGTACAAGACAGAGACCAGAAAATGTGGCTTTAATTTCTAGGCCTCTTTGACTTCCACCAAGAAGTTTAAGCAATTTCCTTATGACATATTCTCCTTTGGGGTCGCCTTGGGGTTACCAACTGCACATCCAGTGCCCGCTGGTGTGAGACTGAGAGCAGCTTTTCAATGCTACTGTGACAGAAGTACAACTGAGGCCTCACCTGTGGTTAATTCCAGTTTAAAGGCATTTCTGAAACCTCTTGATTTGTGGTGTTGTGGGCAAGTGCAAGTCTGTCTAGCTATGTATGGCTAGTTTTGTAATCATTAAGACAAACGATCGGGCTTTCAACTTAATGACAATACAGTGATTAGGGTTACTATCTGCAGTGTACTACAGAAATGGATATAAATAGTGGACTGGCTGTTGTGTGAGGCTGGCAACCACTTCCCCATGAAAAAGGGATGAGGGAAAGGCTGTGGATGTTTTTTACCTAGACTTCAGTAAAGCCTTTGACACCATTTCCCACAGCATACTCCTGGAGAAACACTGCTCATGGCTTGGGTGGCCACGTGCTTCACTGGCTAAAACACTGGCTGGATGGCTGGGCCTGGAGAGCTGTGGTGAATGGAATTTAATCCAGTTTGCACAAGTGGTGTTCCCCAGGGTTCTATGAAGAGAAAACACGTTTTGCAAGAGCAAGTCTTCCCAGGTTTTCATCCTGATTCCAGGAGGTACAGCCATCCCTTAGTCCCCCTTAGAAACTCTGGCTGCTGGGACAAGACAAGCTGTCAAGACTGAGAGGCAGGAGTTTTGGTTCAGTATAAGTTTAGCTTCTTCTGGTCTCGCCAATGGCAGGGGATGAAGGGGGGTATTAGAATAAAGGAGACCTCCTTGCTGTGTGTAGCTACACAAAGTTCATCTCCTCCCCTCTCCACCTGTCCCTACTCATTACAAGCCCAAATAGATCATAACCCATACCAGGAAATGTATGGTGGGAGACATCTGAAGTGCCAGCAATAGATTTCCAGCAGTAGTCAGAAACTATCAGTTCAATCAAGCATCATCTTTGTTGTTTTTTTTTAAAAAGGGCATGGAATTAATTTCAAATTAACAGGGATGTCAGCCCAAATACTGTGCTCCTGTACTTCAGATAGCTGTGAACTCTTGCATTAACTCTTCTTAGCCTGTTTTTTCTGCTCAATGAGCTCACCTGAATTAAGTTTACCTCCTTGCACACATGCAGTTTTTGAATTTTCATTATCCAATCAGATAAATAGGATGTCCTCTGAATCAGGCTATAATATGAACCAACCAGCCTGGAATTAGTGTGGCTATTGGCTTGCCTGAAATCTAAACTTTTTGCAGATGGTCTGTGGTTCCTGACTGTATAAATAGTATGAAGCTGGCTGAAAGTGGGTGTGGTGCATGGATATTCCCCTTTTCCCATATAAAATGACTTTCAGAAAAACTGCCTTCTGGGAACATGAGACTCTGGGAACCATCACCTTGTAACTCTACCTAGCATCCATATTCTTAAATCTGTAGAAAAGTTTTCCATTCATGGTAACAGGAACAGAGGAGAACTAGCCAAAACTTGCAGACCAGAGAAGCTATTTAATTCATCCTGTGCACGGACTTTGTTAAAAGAGAATTTCAGATGTCAGCAGGAATTTGTGCTAGACAGGGGTGGTGTGAGTAGCTGTGATCAGTGAGGAATAGGATAGCTGCTCTGGGCTTAGTCATTTGTGTTTATCTGGCACAATGCTGAGAAATGAGGAATGAACTAGCTGATCTTCAAATCAAATGTGTGTTCTAGGTAGTGCAAATACAAGTTGATCCACCATGGCTTACTGAAGTCAGTGGAAGTTCCTAAAACCAATGAGTTTAGACAAGCATTCATGAGCACTGTAGTCTGCTATCCTATTAGTTTGTGCACAGAAAAGAAGCATCCCTCTTTTGGGAAAATGATGAAGTGACTGCTGTTGTTGCTTCCAACACACAATGTTTAATAAGCCATTTCCACCCCTATGCATTAAGGGTTTGCCTCTAGGTGACCTCAGCATTTTAAGTACAAATGCTTATCTCTGTGAAGGACCAAGCTTGTGCTAATGAGCATAATCAAAGGGCTTGTGTTCATCTCTTTGGTTAACACAGCCCAGAAGAGAGTAGCAGCAACACACAGTGTATGAAAAGCAGGAGGATGACTGTGACAGCTGCCAGACTCTTGATTCTGGGTAGGGTTGTGATTGTGGTTTTATCACTAGGTGCAGGATGGCCTGCATAGATCCAGCCCAGTATCACAGGTTTTGTTTAAGAGCCAATCAGAGACCCCATTCTCCATGGTAGAGCAGGATCTAGCAGCACAAGGAAATAACATAGGCAATACCCTTTTTCTCCCCTTCACAGCCCACTTCAGGCTGTAGTTACCAGAAGCACTTTGCCAGCTACAGCCTGTATGCATTGGTCTTTCACTCACAGCCTGTAGACAAATGAAGCTTTCCTTTGACACTGGAAGTTAAATTTGTTTGCAATGGGACCACCTCCTGCAAGCATCCAAAATGTTGGGAAGTTTTCATCAAAAAATGATTTAGCAAGTTTTCTGTAAGCCTAACGCCTTATCTGGTCCTGTTGTCATCCAAGCTGGCCATGTTCCTAGTGATGTCCTAGGCTGAGCTACTGAGCAAGGTCCCTCCTCAAAATGTTTCCTAGGGTGCTGCTCTGCCCCTTGGACCTTGCTCCTTTCAGGTTTCATAAGCAGGGGGATTATTTTGTGCTGAGAATAAAGGTTAGGAAGGGAAGGAGAAGGACACAGCAACAGGATGGGGGAGGAAGGAGCCCAAAGGTCATTGAAATGGTTCTCAGAAAGACATGTTTTCATAGAAAAACCTCCCCAACTCCCCTCATCCCCCCCCCCCNNCCCCCCCCCCCCCCGCCAAAGTATTGCTTCAGGGAGGATGGCAGGAAGGCTTGCACTCCTTTCACTCCTCCCAAATCTAAGAGACTTTAGAGACCTTCTGCCTCTGGCTCAGGCAATTAATCAGGTAAGGAAAAACTACTGAGGACTCCAGGCACAATACACGCTGTAATATCTTAATCAATTTCCCCCTCTTTCAAAAAAATATTTGCCTGCAAGGGCCTGTATTATTTTTTCCTTGTTTTAGCTCTAGTGACACAGGAGCCATGGATAAGGAGCTGGGAGATGATGGTAGCAGCTCTGTTTGTGTCTGTATGGCTCTCTTACTCAGCTAATTAAAACCAAAACCCCTCGAGCTACCCTGAAAAATGTAAGTAACATTTATTAAAACATTGTTTTGTGGTATAACCAGCATCCAAGCTACAGAAAGACTGTTATGAAACAGGATTTTGCTTGCAAAGAACTGGATGGCTACAAATCAAGCAAATGCCAGGCTTTCTTCATGAAAGTATGAAGCCAGGGACAGTATGAACTGTTTGCAATTAAAAATGCATGAAATGCACAAAGACAAGCAGTGGGCAGGGGGCAAAGCTGTCTGAACACCTTTGCATTGTGCTTTGCCCATCTCTGGAGTTAGCAGATACAAAGGGTGTGGCATACAGAGAGAAACCAGATTTTTCCAAGGGCATTGTGTTCTTAGCACAAGTAGCGAGGCAACAGAAAGACAAAACACAGTAAAGCAGGAGAAAAAATGTGATGTAAAATGAAGGGACAAAATGTGAATGTGAAGCCAACAACAAAGATGAGTCCACTATAAGGACACAGAGCTCCTGCACATTCATATTTATATCTATATCAAAACCCAAGCTTGTTTTGTACAAGCACAAAAACAAACCCTTGGTGTAAAAACAAGCAAGTGAAACTTCTTTGTTGTCCCTTTTACCTGATAAGGATACTACACAACAGGCCTGATTTAATTCTTCTCCAGTTAAGGCAATGCCAGGCTGGCTTCAAAGGATTCAATCCAACTTCTGAGCCCTCTCATCTGAGTCAATAAAACCTTTAAAAGTGATTTTAAAGATGACTGAATGAAGAACTCTGTAGAATTTCATGAGCACGGAAAGTCCAGTGCATGCTTTAGCTCTGTTGAGCTGAGCAGCATGGGCTGCAGCGTGGCAATCCTAAGGAGAAATCATGCTTTTAGAGAGGTGCTTCTGCTTTTATGCAAACCTGTACAGGTAAGCAGGGCCCACCAACAAGATTATGAGGAGGGGCTGCAAAAGAAGTGAGATAGCCAAGCAGTTATCAGAGGTATGAAAGGTCCCTTCCATTTTGTAGTGAGAGGGACAGTTATGGCACAAGGATTACAAAGCAACACACTCTTTATCAGAGCTAAATAGTTTGCTGTGAAGGACAGAGGGACCTGTGGGGCAGCATTGAAAGAAAGTGGACTATGGCTCTGACCTATTTCAGACTCCAAGAATCTGAGTCCCTGCATGCTGTGTCTGCATGACTTTTGTACCCAGCATCCTGGTCTATCTAAGGACAGATATTAATGTGCCACCCATTTGAGTTGGACCCCTGAGTTTACCAGTTGGTATCTGTCCCCCAAGCCTTCCAGCACATTCTCAAAACTCTGTTTCCAGTGCCCCAGTCACCACCTCCATGCTGACTCAGAGTAAGGGGCATGCTGGGGAGCTCATTTGCCACAGCTGATAAATGAGGCTTTAAAGGACGGCTCCTGCCTTAAAGAATGGCACATACAAAACCCCCTCCTGTTTTACAGGCTTCCTATGAATGGCTGCTTACTCTAATTTACCACAGGATGTGTTTTACAAGAGGGTAAACTTGGCCTGAATATTTAAGTGAGAAGTATTTGAATGCTTATACACACACATTCCTGGGAAAGACCTGGACCTTCAGAGCCCACACACAACTCTGCTTGATGGGTACCAACAGCCCTGCACCTGAGAGATGGAGTTGAGCCTCTTCTCCTCCTTTCCTTTTTGTATCTAAAGGTGTTGTCCCCCTGTGTTTTCACACTTGAGGACTTAGGAGTAGAGCAAACACCAGGCTGCTCAGACCTGCAGTCTTGGTTCTCTCTGGGATCATGGCTGGTACAAGATGCCACAGAGAAAAGTGCCTGAAAAACTGAAAAGCTTTGTTTGCCACCAAGCAGTTAGCAACTGGCCTAAGCAGGAGGGGTTTAGCCCTTGCTCAAGCTTTTCTTTACTACATGGTGTGAGTTATATATTCACAATATGCCAATATTTGTCCAGCTCAGAGTACAAGTACTCAGTCCCAGCATCCATAGGGCAAAGAAGGATATGTTTGAGAGTTTGCTTTCATAGCTACTTAGCTTTCCTTCTTCCCTCCTACAGGTAACACAAACCAACCAGTGAATATTGCTCTTGGTTTTGAAGCCTTATGCTAGGACTGACTGGCTCAGCCACTGTTAAAAGTAGTTGTCCTGACAAGAAGAGTCAGTCAGTTCAGCCACAGATAGAGATTTGTTTTGACAGCATGCTGAAAATAGCATCTCAGAAACCACATTGCTAGCTGGTTTTAGAAAGGCCATTTTTTGAAGTGCCTCTGACCGGTCAGCTTCCTACTCTATAAATAGCAGTAATTTTGTTTAGTGGTTTTATGAAAAGTGCCAGTTCATGAAGGGTAGTGTCATCCCAGAGCACCTCTTCAGGACCTGGCCATCCCTGCAGGTTGCTCTCCTGCAGCTTTCCAGGAGCTCCTGTGGCCTATAAGAGAAGTAGCAACTGGCTTGTGGGTTTCATCACTCAAGGAGCTCATCTCACATGTGCTCACCTGCCTTCCCCTGTGATGCTGGGCTTCCTGCATGCTTCAGGGCACTGCTGCTTGGCAGGGGCCCCAGCCTGCTCAGGTGAGCTCAATCCCAGCTGAATTATGTCCCTTCCCATAGCACCCAATCAGCCTTAATACCTTGCACATAAACCCAGTCCAGGGGGAAAGAGAAAACTTCAGCTCTGTCTCTAACCTCTCTTTGAAGATATTTCTTTGGAAGCTGAAAGGTGTGTGGTGTGGAAGTCCTAAACCCTCCTGCTTCAAAAACTGTCCTTTCCTTACTGAGAGGCTTCATACATCTTTCCTGGACACGTAGATCAGTTGCAGCCAGAGCCCTCGTGGCATTTATTCTCTCCTACACCTACAAGGTACAGGTACTTGCTTCCTTGGTGGTCTCTGCATCATGGAGTTAGTGAAGACAGAGAAAGTTTACCACTGGCCCCAAGATACTTACCAGATCACTCTGTTTCTGTGTAGCACAGAGCTCATGCTGCACACTAGCTCTGGGGCTCAGGCTCTGCCACTTCTCTTCTGGAGGCAGCATCTGGGTCTCCTGACTTCTCTGCATGCTGTAATTTGCAACATGAACAGGCAGTAAGACCTGAGGGAAGTCACTAAGGTCAAATGTGTTTCCTGGTTTGTTTATTCAAGTCTTTCATCACCCTCTATAGCTAATTCCTGACCCTGAGCATGCGTTATGGGACCCCACTTGTGCTTGGAGATGTCTGTGATCAGCATCTGCCCAAATTTTGCCTGAATCTTGTGCATCCTGCTTCCCTTACTTACATGGTTTTGCAAAGGAAAAATTCCTCCTGGAAAATCTTTCACCTTTCCTGATGTTCTTTTCATCTTCAGAATGGGATGCCTCTGGCCTGAGGAGGGGGGATGTATGCTGCAGCCTCTCTTTCATGCTGCTTTCTCCCTGCCTGCCCTTTTCCTCTATCTGCCCTTGGCTTGCTTTTAGGAGACTGTTAAGTGTCAGATTTGGTTGAGTTGTTGCAGTCCAATTATCTGATTCAATCCAATTAAGCGATCTGAAGTTATCTGTGTAATGTGATGGCTTTGCTAGCAAACTCCATTCCCTCTTACCCTTGCAAAAAATTTTGCCTCCAGCTCCCCCCTCCAGATCTCAGAGGTAGATTTCCACTTGGTTTTCTTGGCTGCTTGTTCAAAGCTAATGATCAGGATGCCAGGTTCTGCAGATTTCCTTCAGGGACCATCTCCTCTCACCACCTCCTTCCCCTGGCTAGCCAAGTCTGCCCACAGCTCTACTTCCTCAACACAAGATTTGTAAGTACCGTGTTTGGCTTTGGCAGCTTGGCAATAAGGTCAGCAAGATGCTTGTCACTTGTACTTGAGCTTGGTGAGGCTTCACTATCCTCACTTCTTTGCTGTGACTGAATAAAACCTCTATCCACAGAGAGATGTGCTTTCTCCACAGTTCCTGTGGCTTCCTGCAATCAAACTCTTAAATCTGAAGCTCTGTCACCTCCTCAAAGTGCCTTTTCCCTTTCCTAGGGCTATCTCAGTGTTAAGCTGAAGTAATTTCTCTGATAGCTCCTCCTTGATCTGGGAACTTTTTAAATTATTTTTTTTCCTGAAAAGTGTATCTATGGGCCTTTTTTCTGTCTGCTGGAATTGTAAATTAAAAAGCAGTGTCACCCCTTTTTCAGTGTCATCGAAAAAAAGATCTGTAAACTAGAAAATCTCCAAAGAAAGTATGATGATGGGTGAAGACTTGAACCTGGAGAGATTATGCCTCAGGTTGCTTGGTTTTATTTATCAGTGTTCTAAGTATGAGCCTGGAGCACCTATATCTGTAAGAAAATCCCTCCTGGCAGCTCCCCCAGGAGTCCTGTTGCCCCCCCCACTGACCATGCTGGTTGTTCCCTAGCAGATGATTTCAGGTATCAGGATATGACCTCGTTCCTGATACATGACAAAAAAAATCAATTAACTTCCCCGGGTCTTTTCCCAGGCATCCTTATTTACTGGTTTGATTCCTGTTGAGAAAGAAGTCAAGAGAAAAAGCCTGTCACACTAGAACATTGCTTTCTAGCCACCATGGATGCTCTCCCAAGGAGCTACTCTGCTTTTCTCTCTTTCCCAGCCAGCCATGTCTGTGGCAAACAGGCTTGAGGAGATGGATGTGCTTGGGAAGTCTTAGGTTCGGTAAGAAGCTTCCAAGAGCAAATTCTACCCCTTAAATGATCCCATGTGAGACCAGACCTACAAAACACTCTCCAAAGCAGTTCATAACTTTTTCTTCCCTGAAGATTACTCTGAAATTGCCAATATAAAATCTGGAACTTCTCCCCAGGCTGCTGAGAAAGATGATGGTCTCAGTGAAGAGGAGTCCATATCTCTTGGGTTTCCAAGTACTTGGTCTCCATTTTGAAAACTGCCTCAAATGACAGGATGAGGGGGAATAACTTTCTTGACAGGAAACAGCCTGAGAGGCAGACCGTGTTGATCTCCTTAATGGTGTCTTCAAATCGCCTTAATATAAATCCTCATAGAATAGTCTCATGGCTTTAATAGGGATGAAAGCAATAGTGCTGCAAAGAAATAAGTAGCACTTGAGAAGCTGCTCTATAGGTGGTTAAGTAATAATAGAAAATGATAATTTTGCCACAGCATTTAAGTAATCCTTAAGAACTTAAGAGAATTATCTTCCTCTTAAGGAATTTGAAATATCAATTAAAACTCTTCAGAAAGATTAATATTATCAGTTAAGCCCTAATGGCTTTCTTACTTAGGCTGGGCTATAAATGATCTGCGTTGTCCCTAGAAGTAAATCAGTTCAGGGTCCTGTCTCACTGAGCCCCATAACTTGAGTATTTCATTCTGGCAGCATGAATATCATAGTATCTATTTTTATTATCATCAAACTTTGCTGTCACTGTTCATTTGTAGCCATCTGTCATTTGTCCTAAAACATAAAACAGGAGAGGAAATCACATTTCTTTATTAACCTGTTTGTTTTAAACTATCAGATCTGTTACCATTTGCACCTTCAAAAAATTAATATACTATTACTCAGAGGGACAGGTGGTGCAAGAGCAACTAAAGAATTGATCTGTTGATATCTCCCTCTGATATTTGACTCCTTGGCAAAATCTTTACAACTGTAAGTCAGTCAACACCTTTTTTACCTGAAAGAACCCCTGGTATTTTTTTTCCAAAATCTTTTGGCCAAGCATTTAGCCAATAAAGCAAACTTTCAAGTTACTCAACTTGTAAGAAGCATTTTACAGTGAAATCTCAAAGCAGGAACAGCTGCCTGGGTTTGGTTTTGACAGTTGCTCTTCACCTAACAACCAGTAGCCTATTCGTGTTTACTTATTCATTAATACTGAAAAATAACACAATAGGATCAGATGTCTTAGCTGACAAATGCCCTACTTTTCCTCTGTGATAGCGTCTCTGCAACAGCATTCATAAACACGGGGTTGGGTTTTTTTGTATTCAAAAAACCCTTGTGGTTAGCTTTACTAGTCCACCATTTACATAATTAAGCTTCCCAGATAAAATAATTAAGATCCCACCCAGGAGAGGTACCAGTTTAACTGGAATGCAGCAACGGTCCCATTAGTTTTCCAGAGACCATGCATTTTTAAAGTAAAAGTTTTTGAGAACTGACATGGATGAGAAAAAAATCCTCTGTTAGAAAACTTACATTCCAGGTCACCTGTGATGTCCATGTAATCTTGTATTCCTCCCTTATTCCAACCTCCGAGTGGAAAGGAAGATACTTGACTTTTTTAAACAGAGCCTTGTTGGACAAGGCTTTAATGTGTAGTGTAAAGACAGATGCATTGTTTCAGATGTCTGCATCTTTCAAATTAAACTCCTTAGGCTTGTTCCCAGTTTAGGGCTACTTTTCATTATTCTCCTTCCACACAGCGAGGTCAGACAAGGTAGCCCTCTCATGGTGTGGGGAGCACAAGTAGCTTGCTCAAGGGGAAGGGTCAAGAGGAACTTTAAGGAAGGCTTGTTAGCTGTGCAAGTGCCTTTTATTTATTTGCAAGCAGGGCTATCAGCCAAAAATGAAAACTCAAACCACTGTCAAGTTATAGGGTAGCCCTGAAATGTCATCAGCAAACGCTTCAAGGAAACTGAAGATGTTTCAGAAATTAAGGTTTTGACCATGTTTTCATTTACGCATTACATTCATTGGACTTCTGTGGCTCTAAGTTGTTTTCCTCTGAGAGGGCAGGAATAGCCAAGCTGTTTGCAGCCCTGAGCAGTACTGTGTTTGCAAACACAAATCCACCCCAAGGTTACAGCATCAACTGTGTTCATTATTGTCAGTTAGAAGCCTATGTTCTCACTGAGCTTTGGGGCTTGCACAAGATATGGAGTGTAGGAACATGAAGAGCAGCTGCCCTGCCCCTGGTCTGTAAGCAATCTAAATCTACCCAAAGCCATTCCATCCATGTTCAGCAGGGTGGTAAAGGAGGGCAGCACCTGACAGGCACCAAGAAATCAGTTTTGTCCCACGGAGAGGCAGTGCACTGTTTGGTACCCACGAGGGTTCTCCTTGAAAACGTCATTTCACTCTCATACTGGGATTTAAATAGTATTCTGCGTCGGTCACTGAGGGGCCTTGAGAAATGTGGAGAAGAAAAATTGGGGAAAAAAAAAAAAAAAATCTGTGAGAATACCTCAAACCAAAAAGAGACAGACAAATCCAGACATGTTAGATGCAAACAAAAGTTGCTGAAAGAGCAGGCAGAGTTCCCTAGACTAGTTAAAACCAAGTGAAATTATATAGGTGTTTTGAGAAATCATCCAGCACTAGCAACACTTGAGTCTCACAAGTTGAGTGTGATTTGGTTTAGCTGTGCCTGGGAGGGAGTACCAGTGACAAAAGCACGCTTTAATGATTAAAAAAAAATTAAAAAAAAAAAAAAATCCCACCTGTCAAGAGATAAACCTGGAGGCTTCCTTGGGAGAAATCCTCCAGCGCTTCCGGCCCAAACCGACTAGTTTGGCAGCACTGAGGGAGGGAATGGTGTAGAATTACCAAGGATTGACAGGCAAGTAGAGACGGTGTGAAGTTCTCAGGCCAAGGTAAGGAAAAGCAGACCGTCCTGCTCTGCTGGAAAAACCAAGCAGCTAGTGCTGTTGCTGCTGGAAAGGAAAGGAAAGGATCGTTTCACCGAGAGTGAGCAGCTGTGAAGTCTGTGCTTTAACACGGACTAGAGCAGAAAGCTCACTGTCGAGATAAAATCACTCGTTATGGACAAACTCGTCCCCGTTAATATTTTCGAGTATATTATACAACAACTGCACACCGTGCCTCAGCTGCTGCCGATTCTGTGGGAAACTTTTAAATCGTTTGAAAACTCGAGTCATTCAGCGTTCCAGCTTGGTTTGAGTCCATGCCTGGAGCGGGTTGTGGTTTTATTGAGATTGCAGGCTGTTGCGGTGCTGCCCAAGCGCCGCGTTTGACATCACTCGCTGCCTCTTCTGACAAAGAGTGCGTTTTTAAAGGGAATCTCTTTTCACGTAACCCATCAGCTGTTGGGTGAAGCAGCTCTTCCCGAACCTGCAGAAGGTTTGCGGTGATGTCAATTTTTAAATCACCCGTTCTGACGCAACAGGAAAAAGCCTGCGAGCCGCTGAGTGATTTTTTAAAGCGCGTTAAAAATGAACCCTGCGTGGAAAAAAACAACCAATCAAAAGGAGAAAGAAAACAAACAAACAAACAAACAAACAAAAACAATCAAACAAACAAAAAAACCCACACACAAAACTCAAAACATCCAAAGACGGGGAAAAAGCTTTCCCTCGTATTCCCGCCGGCCGCGACCCTCCACCCGCGGGTGGGGNCGGGGAAGCGCCGTGCACCGCACGTTTGTTGGTGGGCGCAGTAGGGCGGTGAGTGATTCCTGGTTGTTTTTTGATTTCTTTTTTTTTTTCCTCTGTCTTTCTTTCTTTGGGGGCGGGAAAGGAGGGTACAAGCGAAAGGCGACAGGAGGTTTAGTCTGAGTCGGTTGTTTTTGTTTTCTCGCTTTGCGTTCGGGTTTTGTGTGTTTGTTGCTGGGGTGTTTTAGGGTTTGGGGTTTTTTGGGGTTTTTTTTGTTTGGTTGGTTGGGTTTTGTTTTTTTATTTTTTTGTTTTAGCAGTCGGTGGTTTCTGTTAAGCACAAGTTAATCTTAGAGCTTGTCTTTAGTGCTGCCGCGGCGAAAAGACTTTGCCGCTTGAAAGAGTTTGACACGCATGGTTCCTGTGCGGGGCGTTTTCTCACTTTTCTTCAATTAGTGGAGTTTAAAGGCGGTGCTGGCGGGGAGAAGCGGGTCCCGCATTGTTGCAGACCCATCCCGAGAGTTCGGACTTGCTGACCCGCCAAAGCACGATTAAAACCCCAAGTACTGAAAGGAAGAAACGCAGCTCCATTCCCGACGATTTAACTCCGAGAGCGGTCCCCAGCTGCGAAGCAGGTTTAGGGATCCCGAGCTGCCTGGCAGTGCCAGGCTGCACGGCGACCTTTCCCGGGCTGTGACTCCCCAGCCCGGCCACGCGTGCTGCGAGGCACCGGCGGGAAGGTGCGGAACGTCCCCGCCGGCCGTGCCCCGCCGGTGCGGAGCGGGTGGTGCAGGTGCGGCCCCTCGCATGTTCCGCGCAGCGCGGTCCCCGCACACCTGTAGCGTTGGTGCCAGCGAAGGGGCGGGGGGGGCTCGGTGCCCTTTACCGCCGTGTTTCACGTGGGAAAGGAGCAGTTGTTTTTATTTCCACTTGCGGAAGGGGTCGGGGTCTGTGCACGACCCGGGAGGGGGGGGAAAAACATATGGCTGTGGGCTGGCGTGNCAACGATACAAGATGCCTCCTCAAAAAAAGTCGAGTCCGGTCGTGCTGCTCCCGCAGCCCCCGGGACAGGCGCAGTGCGGGAGGCGGCTGCTGCTTCCCCCGCGCCACGCGGCGGAAAGCAGCAGCCGCCTCCCGCACTGCGCCTGTCCCGGGGGCTGCGGGAGCAGCACGACCGGACTCGACTTTTTTTGAGGAGGCATCTTGTATCGTTGATTTTTTGTTTGTTTTTTTATTACTTTTTTTAAATCATGCAGTTTTGCGGCTATTGAAACGCTCCCAGGCGCTCTCTCCCTTTCATGAGATGGAAAGTTGCCGTCCCCTCTCGTACACCCATCTCCGGATGCATGTAGCTAAAGGGATTTAAAGGGACCTGCCAAACCTGTTGTTTTCTCGGCCGTGCCTTAGCGTGGAGAGCAGAGCTGAATCCTGCCCACCCCGCGGCTCCCCCAGCATCTCCGGATGCTCTCTCCTGGTGGGAATGTCGCCGGCTCATCCTACCAAGAGCCTTGCCCCCATCAGTCTTTTGACAGGAAGTTCTTTGGACCCCAAATTATTCAGTAATCATTACAACTGCAGAAAAAAACCCAACAACTTTGGAGCTGCACCCCAGCACTGTAGCTCCATGGGCAGCGGGTGCGGGATGCTGCCCCTCAACCTGCTGCTCTGTGCCCTAATGCTCATGTCTCCTGGCTGGGCTGAAGGCAGAAGGCCCTTGCCACCCTCCCCTCCTGCTCCTGAACTGAGCCCAGAACTTAAGCAGCATCTCATTTGTGGTGAGAGTCTTGAGTAGCAGCAGACCTGAGCACAACCTAGCTGCAGTGCTTGCTTTTTCGTTTCGAATTTTAACTTGGTGTTGATGGAATGCGGTAGGTTGACAGCCATGGAGACATCTGTTTAACCCTTTTACAGGGCAAACCAGGAAGGTGACAGTTCCTCAGCATATCCCTTTACTGCCTTGTGTTTGCTTCCAAAGGTGAGGATATTGCAGGGTGTGGGCTGTGGAAATTATCCCGTCAGCACGTGGCCAAATCCACTGTGGAGCTTACAGCTTTTTTAAAATAAAGTGAAAAAGTATAGGGGCAGACAATGAACTGCAAGTCTTTCCACTGACGCCAGTGGACACTGAACTTCTTTGGCACCCAGGTAAATTCCAGGTTTCTTGGGATTAGTGGTGCTTGATAGAAAATCACCCAAGTAACAAGTCTGTGGGATTTTCAAACGCACCTACAGGCATGCAGCATCCATCTTGCACTAAAACTAAGTGGGATTGAGTGTCAGCTTCTGGGAAGAATTCCCTCTCTTCTTTCCCAGCTCTGAGCCTCTCAAAGAGGAGCTAATTGCCTGCATGTCCAGTCCTTCCTTTAAAAATAAAGCATTTGTTGGCTGATAAATCCACATGGCTTAAAAATAAACATTAAAGCTGTAAGAATTTGTTGTCTTAATCATGCTGAACATCTTTCTGTGTCACCAAGCTCTCTGCCTTGCATTGGTTCTTTAACACCTGATGCTTTGTACATCTTTCATTAATAAGATGAATGACATGCACAGTCCTACTTGCCACCTCTTCCATGTTTGCACATAACACTTCTTTTATAACAGAAGGAAGCAGCCAGCAAGTAAAGCAGAATGCATGGGCGGGACTCCTTTTCATGACTCAAGCCTTTGCATTTCTGTTGAACTTAGTCCGAAGTCCAAGTGAAATGACCAGTAGCATTACTTAAGGATGTTGAAATGACTCCTTTTCAGTGAAGTAACTTCAGGTATTCTGCCAAATATTTATGTTCAAGTCCCCATCAAGTATAGTGAATTATGTAAAAAATGAGCAAAAAACCTGAAACAAATAAAAACAAACCAGAATTGTTCAGTGTCTCGTGATCTCAAGTGTCTGATGCTTTTTCAGTAGCAAGTGGTTGCAATACATCGTTAGGGCTGCAGTGACTGTACTCACATAAGCATCACAGGTTGAACCTCAGCACTTGCTTGAGAACATCCTCGATTTTCCTTGCAGGGCTCCTGATCAAGCTGAGCATGGTGTTAGTTATGCAATAGGAGTTTCTGGGAGGTGGGGGGGAGTCCTCTTTCAAGATGGAATGTCTGCAGGTGGGACAGGTTTGGGATTTTTTTTTTTTCTCCCTTATGCAAATGTTACTGATTACTGTTTTCATGCTTTGGCCTATCCCTTCTGGAGCAGTAACCGCATGGCAGTTTAGAGGAACACCCAAGTGGCTTTCACTTGTCTAAATGGGTTAGGTACTTATGTCCCACTGAAGATCAGTGGGTTAGTAGGCTCCTTTGTACTTGACTGCTTCTGAAAACTTCACTGGGAACAGCTTGTGACCCAGCCAGGATGCTGTGAAGGCTCAAACGTGGGAAAAAAATTTTGATACATGCTTGGTAGTTGCTGCTGGTCGCATCTGGTGTGCTAAGATTTCAGTGCAGGACTAAGCACAAAATGTTAGCTGTAGATGACTACTAGGAAAAAAGCGAGTTACTTATTTTGGCAGATGAAAGATTCCTGAAGGTGCAGGCTTGACCTTTTACTGGTTTTGCTCAGATCATCAAGGCAAAACTTCACAGGGTGCTGTTTCATTCTGATGTGCCTGGGCTGTGGTGGCCAAATACAGCTTCCCTCCAAGTAAAATTGTTTTGGGTGGAGAGCAGAAGGAAAGTGAAGGGAAAATCTGAGGATACAGGGGACCAGAAGAGTGTACAATATGTACAATTCTACGGTTATGGGTTTTGGAAATTAGTCACTGTTTTGAGCTATAAGGGCAGATGAAAGTGAAAAGTGGTATTGCAAATACCAAAATTGCATTTAAGGTGACACCAATTACCTTGGTCTCTTTCTTGGAACAGTCTGGCTCTGGGCATATTAAGATACAAGTTTCTGGCATCCAACTTTACCTTATATTGCAAAGTTTCTTTTTGTAGCATGTAAACTCAGGGGAGAGCTATGTTTATGTTGAGTGTCTGATACAAATCAACTCCTTTGTTGATGTACAGTTCTCTGTCCTACAGTTGATTTCCAGCAGAGGTATTGCTGTTTATTTCAACAGAGGGACAGGCCCAAGAATTTATTAGCGAGACAAGCAACTCTGCTTCTGGCACTGTAGACAGCTCTGGGAGCATTTTTCATGTGTGTGCATGTGCCTGGGTGTATGCACTTGCAGATGTAAAAGGCCAGAGCACACGTAGACTATATTAAGGCCTTTGTTTCTTTTCCTTTAAAATAAAAAAATAGGAAAAAAAACAACAAACAAACAAACAAACCAAACCAAAAACAAAAAAACATTTTGTCTGTTTCTTAGTCCAATGAAATACTGTTGAGATGTGCATTGTGAAGTTTTTACTGACAGGAACTGGATGCATCAACATACGTAGGCTAGATTGTATTTTTTTGTAGCCCAGCTTCAGGGAGGCTGTTCCAAGGCTGATTTTCACACAGAAGGGGAAATAAGATTGTTTGCAGGGTTCTCATCTCTGACAATATACTGGCAGCTTTGGATTGCAGGAAGGGTGAATGCCTCAGTGTCAGAGAGAGGAGATAGGAAAGGGGGGAAGGTATTGAGTAGTTGAACTGACAGCCCTCTGCTCTTCTGTAACCCCAGGGAATGTTTCTCTTTCAGCTTTGCAAGAAGCAGGTGAGCATGTTCCTTCCTACTGGCTTGATAATTGTGTTACAAAGGGAGAGACATGCCTGCCTTCTAGGAATTCCTTTCTTTCTATTATAAAAGGTTTTCATTCTTCTTGGGTGATCAGAAAGAATGCAGAAGGAATCTGGAAAGGCAAATGAAAGTGGCTCTGATTTTTCTCATTTTAAAAATCTAAAAGAGTTCATGAGTTCTTCACTAACTTGAAAACTTAATGAGCATCTGAAGCAATACCTCCTTTTAATTTAGGTCATCAAATTAAATTTTGCAAAGAAAACTAGGCACCAAATTCTAGTCCTGACAGGTAATGAAGGCGTGAAAACAATTCTACACATGTATGATGTGTGCTGCTTTGTACCAGCCTTTCACAAATGTAATAAGCAGGATGTGGGGGTTTTATTCCTCAGCTACTTTAATGTTTTCTTCTGGACTCCAGATCTTTTGCAAGACAAGTCTATTTTTGGTGCTACTTTTCCAAAAGTGGGAGGGCAGAAGGATGGAGAGAACCTGTTCCTGTAGTCTTTTCAGAGTATTCAAGTTGCTAAAGAAGTTGTTTAAAGCAGAACTCCTGGGGAATAGCAGCTTCTTCTTTTGCATGGAGACCAGGGAGGAGGATGACCACTTTTCCCCCTGACTTGAGGGAATACTGCTCCCCTACTAGTGCAGGTAAATCTCCATTTCTGCAGAATGACAAATATGCTCCACTAGGATTTCTGTTTTTTTGCTGGCAAGATATTTCTTTCCCTACTGTGATGTAACAGACATCATATATTTCAATAAGATGCTTAAATTCCACAAAATAAATCTTGTGTGATGCTTTTTAATGTCATTGAGCTTCATTCCTACTTGCCATTTTTCTGTCTGTCCCAGATTTCATGTGGTTAAACTTCCACAGCTAAGATTCAGGGGTTACAGTAGCTGGCAGTCGAACTCCCTGGTTCTAAAATGAAATAAAATTTGCAGTGCTTTAGATTTAAACCTTGTAAAGGGCCCAATCATACGTACTTTTAAGTACACTTAGGTCTATAGAAATGTCGTGTCAACTTTACCAGTAGATGCACAACTGTGGTTTAGAATGGAAGGAGAGACAGAACTTTCAGGGTTAGCATTGCTGGTAAGCACTGGACTCAAATACTTCTGTATTAGCTATTAAGCTCTCCAGCTGACAGAATATTTAGTGTATAATGATCAAATGACAACTGTTTAGGATTAAATGAGTAACTGGACTGACGCCTTCCATTTATAACTGCACTTAAATGCAGTTGTTAGAGAAGCCCTTTTTACTTGTGGTTTTGCTACTAGCTCTTCCCCATTCAGGCATGCTATTTGGTAATACCCTTGCTGACCATTCATCAAGTGGGAAACAGATGGCACTAGTTTCCCTTCTATTGAAAGGTGGTGCTGAAAGGCTGCTTCTGTGAGAATGGCAGCAATGATGCAAAACATAATACTTTCAGAATGTATGTGTCTGATGCCAGCCTTTGCCAGAACTAGAACTTTAATTGCTTAGAACATCTTACTCTGCTGTGGTATAAATACCAGCTGGTGACAGAGGTTATCTCATCAGCATCTGGATTTGTGGGAGAAACCAGGTTAGAAAGTAAAGCAAATTGTTCAGATCAGTTCTGTGTCTTGCCCTGTAACAGTCAAAGATTTTCTTGCTGCTTCAGTTTTGTGTCTGCAGCTAGTCTTTGATTTTTTTAAGAAAAGCGCCAGACCATGGATTTAACAGATTGGAGGTAGTCAAGCAAAATCTAAAACCACTGTTAGGTAGTTGGAAATGCCCAGGTGCACATGCTGTTGGATCTCCAGAGGCTTGTTAAACCCAGTGTCCTTGAGAGACTGTCTCTTGAAAGAGCAAAACAAATACTAAGAAACAAAATACATGCTATTCAAGTGTTTGCTTAGACATTTGGCTGTTTGACTTGACAGTCTAGTGATACTAACATGGTTTGGTTGTGCATCCAAGTTCATTTGCTAAGTGTCCCTGAAAACATGCCTAAGCAGAAGCAGAGAGTACTTTGAAGACTTTAACCATCCCTCAACAAACCCATGCAGCAGGTTGGTAGTTGGGATATCTTCTTTTACTTACTATAGCTGTTCCAGACCTTCAGGTGAATGCTGTGCTAATAAAGCAATGAGTCTTCTATGAAACCTCAGCATTTGGCCTGGGTATTTGCACAAATTATCCTTGCAAGAAGCCATTCCTAGGTGAGCTCCTTGTGCTGTAAATGTGCACTAAGAAGAAAGGAATACAGCACTTTGAACCTGTGGCAAAAAACATGAGTGGGACAGGAGGGAATGAAAGAACTATCCCTTCCATGTCTTGTAACAAATCCCTTGCCATTAGCAGGCTCTGCAAGGCATTTGGTCAAGACAAGCATTTTGTGGAGTTGACTTGTGTCTTTCTACACAAGTTGGTGCAGTAGAAATTGCAAAGAGACACAAACACAGTGGGCACCAAGTGGTCTCATAATATGGTAGACTGAAATGTAAACATGTACACTTTTCATCTGGGTATGGGCTCCCTAATGGATTTTGTTCAAGAATATTAACCTACAACATTAGATACAATTTTTGTTTTCTGTTCTTCTCAGAAGCCTAGGAACCTGGTGCATTTATTTTGCAGTGCTGCTGTGCTCTGATCTTGCCCTCTCTGGGGGAGGTAGGGGCTTAAATTTTTCTCCCTGTGCGGAGGACTGTTGACTAGGTCTGGGTGATCCACTAGCTTTTGCCATAGTCCTGCAAAAATGCTTGGCATCTCTTTTCCCTATCATACAGTATCCATCAGTAAGGTAAGCACAGTGCTAGATATGGTCCTTTTGTGGAAGCATATTTTCACCCCCACCTGAAGCTGCTTTTCAAATAATTTTATTGCTGTACTGATGTGGCAAGTCTTGCAACTGTAGACTGAAGATATTCTCTGTTCCTCTGGGTGGTATTAGAATTATGTCCCTTAGCTTCCTGAAGGTGGAAGATGTAGAGACAGATCCCTATGCCACATACATTCACCAGTAACCCAAGTTGGGTTGCTGGGACTTGGCAGTCCCTAGGACTGAGAAGTGTCTGGGAGTTCCATCTCATCAGACTTGTCCACAAGTGATGGAGCTGCTGCTCTCCCAAAAGTCCTGCCTGAGCTAGTGGGCCTTTCAGTATTTGTGGGGAGGAGTGGTAGTTTTCTGTTAGCTTCCACTAGAGTATAACAACTTGGCCTTTTTTTAAGGGAAGAAGGGGAAATCTTGTGTTATTTGCATGGCTCTGGGTTATTCTAATTTAAAGCAGAAGTTCTCAGCAATGGGAACCTGTTCTCATGAAGCTTCCTGCAACGGGTGGGCTGACCTGTCTGTGAGCAGTCAGCGTATGGTTAGAAGCAGCAGAGGTGTCTGCTTGCTCTCTGCAGCAGGTGGCTGAGGCAAACCTTGCACCGTGGCCTATTTAAAAGAACCTCTTTGAATGGTCCCCACCTGTGGTTATAGGACAGATGCTGTGTGGCCTGTGAGGACTCACTGTGTGCCCAGGCCCATTGCCAGGAAGCTGTGCTCAGTTAGTTTGTTTCCTTAAAGTGCTGTGGGAAGCTCTGTTTGCTCTGACAGCTTCTCCTGCCATGCTGGACTGTGCTGAACAGGAGGAAGAGTCTGCACTGGGGAGAAACTGGTGCCTGGGGAGAACTGGTGTGGCGGTGGGGACATCATGTGTTCAGAGGATCTTTGTCATGGTTACTGCAGTAAATCTACTTTAACTTGAAAAGGTTCTGCCAGGAAAAAACCTCTATGTTGCCTGCTCTCAGAGCAAATCCCAGCCCAGGTGTGCTGAAAAGGACAGAGAGACCTCTAAGAACAGTGTGGCTTTGGGCTCTCTGAGCTGGTGCTGAGTTTGCAGAGCTGGTGGTTTCTTCCCTGTCACTGGAGTGCATTTTGCATGACTGGGATGTGTGGTAGGCACCTGCTGAAATGCACATGGGGATTCTCCTCCTCTCACTGGATTTCCTTCCTGTGGAAAGTGGGGTGGGGAAGGTGGGAGGGGAAGAACTGAGCCTGTGCTGACATGAAACTGGGTTGTGGCTGGGATGCTCACACAGGCCTGAGAGTCAAGAAGTGCTCCTGGGCTCTACAGCTCAGACATGGCCACTGGGGACTGGGTGGGACTCCACTCTCCTGTTTTTAGAGCAGCTTTTCAGGTATGTCTGCCCTCCAGCCTAGAGGTATGACTGCAGCTCATTTGAAATGCCTCCTCCTCACTTTCAGCAAAGTTTGGCGGGTGTGTTTCCAACACACACCAGTGATGGTGACATGGTAGTTCCAGTGACCCGGGGTTCATCTGCCAGCTACTTACCCCAGGGGCTCAGGCAGGGTCATGCAGCCTGTCGTGTGGTCTGTTTTGCCAGGTACCTAGGGCTTTCATTAGCCAGCTCAGCTGCATTCACACCCCTGGGTTGTGCTGTTGTAGATGTGCCCTTAGAGTAACACTGTGCAGTCAATGAGCTTGTCGTGAGTCCTGCTGGGGACTGCTTATTATTCCAGCCATTGTTAGGTTTTTTTCTTTTCTTATAAAGTGTATTCTAGGTGCACCTGGTCTTCTGGGGCAATGTGGAATAGAGCTATGGCTTAATCTAGCAGTTTCCTATCCTGAATAAGAATTTACTTTTGGGTTGTCCTGTGAATTGCATGGGTTTTTCTTTCAGTATCTTAACATAAGTAATGCCTGTTCCTGTTTGTTTTCATAGGCTACAGCTGGGAGGAAAAGATGTTTGGCTTTCACAAACCGAAGATGTATCGGAGTATAGAAGGCTGCTGTATTTGCAGAGCTAAGTCATCCAGTTCTCGTTTCACTGACAGCAAACGTTATGAAAAGGATTTCCAGAATTGTTTTGGGTAAGATTCTTTCTTTTGTCAACACTGTGTTCAGTAATGGTATTGATCTCAGGGCTGCAAACCTGACCTGCTGTGTCCCTCTTGCTCTGCATGACTGAAAGATGAGGTTAGCAGAGATGGGTTTTGGGGGAAGGCTGGCTTCAGCTTCTTCACAGCTTTCTTGGCCAGGCCAGGAGAGGTTGGATCTTCTGCTGCTGTGTACAGTACCATTTGGTTTTCTGCTTCTGTTGTGAATGGAGAGCTGCTGTAGTTCGTAACACTGAAGGCTCAATCTTGTGCCTCTCCCCCTCACAGCACGTGCAGGATTTAACACTACTCTCAGACTGCATGTTTTGTGCATGTTCCTTAGAGGTGTAAATTCCCATCTAAGATGGTAAAGAGCATGGATCCGTGAACATTATCTCTGGATCTGAAGGCTCAAGAACCTTAAACAAAATTCAATGGGTAAATATTTAACAGCTCCAGCAGGGCTTATGCACAGTACCTTGCTTGAGGTGTTGGTGCCTCTGTGCAGAGAGGGCATATCAAGATGTCATTACCACTCTGATGGAAAGCAAGCATCAAGTACTTAGATCTCCAATTAGGTAATATTGTGCATAATGTTACTTGAATGCATTTATAAGCAAAACTAAATACCAGTGATTTCCTGTACCAGCTGCTGTGACCTTTTAACTATTTTGACATACTTCCTCAGAACTTCAGAAATTTGTTTCCCTGAATTGTCAGCAAAACAAAATATTCTGTGATAGCTTGCAATTATTTTTTATATTTTTACCTTGCTTATTCTAATTTTTTTTCTGAGGCATTTAGAGTTTCTTCTGCTTGTAGAATAATTTTTCATGAAATTATTTCCCCTGGAAAAAAGTTTATTGTCTCTAGATATTTTCTTCTTTTTCTTTCTAGTCTTGTTGGGTCACCTCTCCTCAAAACCTTAGGCCCAAGTGGACAGTTAATGCATATTAGAACGATATGAACATACTAGTATTTCTGCTCTCAGGTGCTTAACTTCAAATATGTAAATCTTTGCAATCTTTAGAAATACTATCCTCTTCTTTGCCTTTTTCCAGACACACCCTTTTAAAGTATTGAATGAACAAAACCAAAGCTTTATAGTGCTTTGTATTTACTATGGATTTTTGTACATAAATCTGGTTCTGACAGTTTTCTTGTCATATTTCCTGGCTACTAACCTTGGCAGTGGCAAGACTGTGAAGTCTCATGGTTTAGGTGTGTTTTTTGTTGTGTGCTTTTTGTTAACTACAGTAAAGAAGCTTGCCAGTGTTACAGGGCCCTTGGTCTTGTGCTATCTGAAATACGTTTGCCAAGGTAAAAATGCAGTTGTAACACTGAACAGATAACAGCTTACCTGAGCCTGTCCTGTTCATCTATAAATTCTTCAAAGTCTTCCCATTCAAAAAGTTCAAAAATTCTCCAGTGTATCCCCTTTATATTTCTTTCAGTATGGATTAGCAGTAGAGATGATTTCTGGATAAGGTTTGTTAAAGTGAGCAAGTATTGCTGTCATTCCAGTGAATGCTGTTTCTGAAACCTTATCCTATGCTTATGCAGGAGTGTGTGAGGTGTGTGTTTTTCATCCTTGAAGCTCTATGAGAAAGTTAAGAACTGAATCAGTTTTTGTCACATCTCTGAGGTCTGTTCCCAAATGTATATTCCAGGAATATGATTATTCTGCCTCCCTTTCTCTTCAATGGAATCAACCAATTGTAATGCCTGCAAAACAGAATTCAAGAACTCTTCTGTCTGTTTTTATGCTTCTTGCTTTTATTAACTGTTGTCATGTGATTTTTGTTTTTACCAGGCTTCATGAGGCCCGCTCAGGAGATATTTGCAATGCCTGTGTACTTTTGGTGAAAAGATGGAAAAAATTGCCAGCAGGATCAAAAAAAAACTGGAATCATGTTAGTAATTTATTTCTTCTTGTTTCTGCCTTAGTCCGTTCTGCTAGAGAGGGGAGGTGCTGGCAAGGATTTGGGGTTTGCTATTTTCCCTATCCACCCTCAGCATCTCCCAGATCCTTCTGGAGCGTCACCTGTTACATGGCTCTTACCTGTTTTCATTTGGCTTACATGCACATGGTGATTATACAAGTCCAGGATGGAGTCACAGACTAACTTACCTTGTAATTGCTTGCTTTCACAATCTCAGAATTTTGTCCAAAAGTCTCTTATGACACCCAAAACGTTTCAAATTTAGCCTCTATCCAAAATGGATCACTCCTTCTTTAATGTGTTTGGGTTTGGTTTTTTGTGGTTTTTTTTTTTAATAGTTTGAACAGCAAGGTCACTTGCTCAAGCAACACATAAATCAATGTGGTTTAGTCCCATAATTGCAGTACCTAATATCTTGCAGCTATTCCCACTCATATATTCTGCTTTCATACATCTAATTTAGTTTGGGCCTAGTGCTGGTTAGATGATCAGGATTCTTTATGTATGTTATAACTTTTATGCCAGGAGCCTGGATGGTAATGGGAGACAGAACTATGGTGATTGCTACTGCTAGCTTTATTGAAAAGTTAGATTTATTATTAGAAAAAAAAAAAAAAAATCAAACAAACTCCAGGGCAAATGCTTGGTAGATAATCTTAACTAAACTTATAATGGCTTAAGCAACTGTTGTCTACTAAATGGAAGGCAAATGTTAAAAGGAAAGTGCTTGTTCTACTAAATAGCTGCACTTTCATACAGGCTCTGCCTCTTATAAACCAGATTTAAATAAAAGATAATAGTGTTGGTGCACAAAACTGCCTTGGTTTAACTAAACTGGTTTTGTACACCTTCAGCTAGGTCTGTACAGGTTCCTTGTTTTGGGCAGTATCTGAGCATGATGCACAAGTATGACACGTGCATTTTCTGTGTTCTAGGTGGTAGATGCCAGGGCTGGACCCAGTCTTAAAACAACATTGAAACCAAAGAAAATGAAGACTCTCTCTGGAAGCAGGATAAAGAGCAATCAAATCAGCAAACTGCAAAAGGAATTCAAGCGGCACAGTAAGTGGATTCAAAGAGATTTTGGCAATAAACTTTGCTCTCCCTTAACATAGCTGGCTTCCTCTGAGGGCTTGGGGAGGGTGTGGAATGAGAGGGAAGAGCTTGTATGCACAGTGGGCTGCAAGACAGAGGTGAGGAAGCAGTGAGGGGGAGCGGGGAGCCTGGCTTGAAAGTGTGGGCAGTTGTCACTTATGTCTCATGTGGAAATGACTGAAGAATGACTACTTGGGCAAGACCCTAAAGTTGGAAGAGGTTTTCTGCTGCTTTTCAGTAATGCACTATGGCCATTTTCAGCTCTTTTTCCCAAGAAGCACTGTACTGTTGATACCACCGTCAGTCTTTAAACTGATTTGTTTATCCTAGATTTTTCTTTTTTACCGCTCGTTTAAATTTATACCATGTTTCCACCTTATGCCTTCCTCTGCTGGTCTTGGTGATTCCACTAGCATTGAGACTCTTCAAATAGGTTTATATTCATAGCTTTGCAACAAAACCATCTGCCAGCTATGTTCTAAACATATTTTGGTACTTTGGATTTTTCCTCTAAAGCAAACTTCCTGGCTTCTTAACTGTTGCTGACTTGGTGTTTTCTCTCTGTTATCCTACTTGGCCTGGAGGAAAAGCTCTCTGAAGAAATGAGTAAAGGCCCCAGACCTTTTATCTCTTTATTCAACATGCTATAGTTAATCCACTTGTGCTACTCTAGGTGCTAGAGATTATAACTAAAAGGTAGGCCAGTAAACTCTCTGAGGGTGTGTGTCTGCACTAAATCCGTGGTTCATAGTCTCGATCCAGCAAAAGCTCTGTACTGTCTGAACCCATTGCACTCATGTGAAGAGCTTTGCAAGACTGAATGGGTAAGAGAGAAGATATACAGCAAGAGAGAACGTGTTGGTCTGAAGCACAGATCCTCATCATCTTCAGGGATCTTGCAGTGGTTGCCAAGGGAGATTAGGATCTTGTCCAGAGTGTGGCCTGCACAGGCTGTGTTTGAGAGCCAGGAACTGAGCCTGATCTGGACCTCTTAGCAGTCCCTTGTCTGCAAGGACCTCTCCAGTTCTGAGGTCTGTCTCCCAAATGCTGACAGATAGTTTCTATTGAAATCTAGAAGGGGCAAGTGAAAAATGACTTATCGTTGTTTCTTGTTAATTAAAAAAAAAAAGTCTCCCAGTCAGCATGCCAGTTTTTACAAGTCAGGAATAGGATAAGTCACTGGATTTGTGTCCTGATTCTTGGGTTTATTCTGTCCTCTATAGATTCTGATGCCCATAGCACCACTTCAAGTGCCTCTCCAGCTCAGTCACCCTGTTACAGTAACCAGTCTGATGATGGCTCTGACACAGAAATGAACGCTGGGTCCAGCAGAACACCAGTTTTCTCCTTTTTAGATCTCACGTATTGGAAAAGGTAAAAAGCAATGGAATGTGCACTCTGCAGATAGCAATTCACTTCATGTACACAGTGCTTGATTCTGCTTCATCAGGAATTTGCTGCTGCTGAATTTAATTTATTTTAAGAATGTAATTCAAGTCAGAGTTAGACAGTATCTGTTTTTCTTGGAAAGAAATGTCATGTGTTTAAGATTTTCCCCTATCTCCCTCCAGTTCCCTAAATACTAATCCAGTTCCTGGAAAATATATTTGCATTTTGTGGAGAAACAGAAAATATTCCTAATATGTCATTATCTTGCCTTAAAAATGTGCTTTCTAGATGCTGTGTGTTACTGAGTACAATAGTGCTTTCAGCTTCACAGCAAAACATAGCATTTGATTTGGATGACCTGTTAGAGCAGTCATTAAAAAAAAGAAAAAGTCAAATCTGTAGTGGGAGGAAAACCACAAGATTTTCTGGGAGGTGGTGAGTTTATCTTTTACTGCCTGTTGTGACAGAGTAATTCCTTGTTTATCTAATTGCTTTGTTGAAACTGTTGTGACTCTGCTACCTCCTCTCAAATAGTCTTTGCTTGTCCATTGTAGTCAAGGTTATTTCAGCCCAGATGGCCATGTATCTGAAACTTCCCTGGGAAGCAAAATGGGAGAGTTAGTTTTGTATAGACATCTGTTTGGTGGTATGTTTTTCTTATTTATCTTTTTTCCCAAAGCAGTGTTGTGGATTTAAACAGACTTGTTTTCTCTTTGAGCAGCCTTTTCCCTCCTGTCTGCTGAACTGGAGGCTCAGAAAAGGAATGTCTTGGGTTAAACTGATTTTTAGCATTTCTTTAAGTTTTGTATACTCTAAACACACAAAACATCTGTGTCTCTCCCTGCCATTTCTTCCAGGCAAAAGGTCTGCTGTGGAATTATTTACAAAGGGCGTTTTGGGGAAGTCCTCATAGACACTCATCTCTTCAAGCCTTGCTGTAGCAATAAGAAGTCTGCCACTGAAAAGCCAGAACAAGAAGGACCACAGTCTCCAACAGTCTCCCCCCAGGAAGAGTGGTGACTTCATTGGATAGCTGCAGAAGGTTATACAAATCCTCTTATTCTCTGGAAAAATACTAGAAAAGTGACTGTTCACTTTGGACACCTGCTATGCTGCCAAAAGACTATTCCCTAGAACTGTTTTGGGTTTTACTGCTACAATTCCACAAACTCTGAAGCCAGTTTGTATCTTTTCAGAAAGACTGTACATAATATTTAAGATGCTATGAAACACTTAGCAAAGCTGAATGCTGCTGCAAGGTTGTCTGATCTTCCCTCCCTCCTTGCTTCACAAGTGAATATGAGGATGGGGTTTTGTATATTAAAGTATATGTAGTTCAGATTTCTGTATTGAAAGGAGCAGTGGTTGTAAGGCTTTTTTTTTTTTTTTTTTTAAAGTTGGTTGGTAACCTTCCTTAAATCCCCAAGAACATATTTCATTCTTAGACATGTATGAGTCAGTAAGATGAACTAATACATAGAAATGTTTTAAGTCACCTCTCTAGTTGTATAAATATATATTTTTAAAGGTGTGGAGATCTCACCCTATACTACTGATGTAACAAAGACAAATATTTCACCCCTCCTATCTGACAGACTGGTAAACTGCAGACATTGCTATTACAAGAGGTAGTTACCTGAGAAGGCCCCCGACATACAGTGCTTTTCAGAAGGGGTGGGAGAGCTTTCCTCCTTAGCTAAAGAGGATCTACTAAAGAACTGAACGTGGTGAACTGGGAGGCTACTTTGTTTTAACCCAGCAGCAGATGCTCTGGGCCTCCTGCAGTAACCAACTGGTGATGAGAGATGGACCAAGAGGAGGACATCTTGATGCCCAAGTGATGTGTAGGCAATGGTCAAAACTGCATAACTGCTATCTGTTGACCCAATGCAGCTGAAATGTGACCACAGACCAGACTTCCACTGGTTTTGGACCTGACATAGAACCAAACCCCTTGCAAAGCAAATCAGGCTCTGGTCGAGGGACATAGTCTGATTGTAAGCCCTATATTGGGGTTCAGGATTACTGTTTTGGAACCCTTTCCCTGCATTATTTCTCTGTGTTTGGGGCTTGGGTTTGTTGTGGTTTTTTGTTGTTAATTTGTTTAAAAAGAAACACCAGATGAATGCTTCTGTGAATACTGAATATGAAAAGTTCTGCTAAGAATGGTGCTGTACTGAATCAAGGCAGCTGGGTTTGCATACATGATCAAAAGATTCCAGGCAAACTGGTGTGCAAACCATTGTGACACTCCTTCAAACTCCACTTTGCCTATAGGGTGGAAGCAGCTTCCTGGAAGAGTGTACTACAGTTTCAGTTCCCAATTGCTTCATGTTCCTTTTATGAAGGTTTAACTTGTGTAAGTTGGGAATTCTGCTTTTGTTTGTTTGCTTCTGTTTTTTTTGGGGGGAGGGAGGATTTTTCTTACTATTACTCTTTTGGGCTATTCTGCAGCGGATTGCTAGAAGCTTTCCTTTTTGTGAGAGTCATCTGCATAATACTGTGGTGGGTAGGGCTTAGGACTGGTTTTCTGTGTAATCTCATTTCTTGAAATGGAAATGCTTAGCAAATGCAAATATAGGTAGGGAATGATATACAGGTTTTAAGAGGAGCCTCTACCCTCAAAGCTTTTCTTTCTTTTTTATGTTTTTTACTCTCCTTCCGTTGGATAAGCCAACCTCTGGAGAGGACATCAGGGGAAACAGGGCTTTGACTTATCACAGCCTTACAGCATAGAGCTTTCATTGGTCATACTTTGCTTTTCCTAAACTGAAATTTTGACGGGAGGACAAAGCTGTCTACCTTCTTTTCATCAGCAACCAAATAGAATCATTTAGGTTGGAAAAGACCTTTAAAATCATCGAGTCTGACCATAGTTAAAATGGATGCTTGCTTGTATAATGGCTTAACTAGGTTGGTCATGCCTAACAAGGGCTTGAGCAAGACTCCTAGCTGGTTTTGCAGACATCTGCTTTCATTTGAATTTGTGTTTTCAGCATCAGTAATATCAAACACCTAAGGCTGCAGTATTGGTGGCAGGATGTGCTCTGATACGGATCATCTCTTCTGTATTTATTTATTTATTGCTAGATTTCAACCACCAATGGCTTCCCCTACTCCCTCCCACCTCTTCCATTCCCGGTAGTAATGCAAAATGAACTGTATGTAGTCATGCACTTTGTATTAATGTATTAGAAATCTATGGAGCCTGTTTTGTACTTTTATACTGTTCAGACACTTGTAATCCAAACTTTTTTTTACTAGGGTAATGAATAAATTTAGAGTTATTTAGAAAATAAAAAAGTTCTCTGTTTGTTTAATTTCTGTTCTGCTAATTAAACTTAGAACCAGCCCAGGCAACCCATGTTTCTATTTGAACAAGACTTGAAGACTTTTTTTTCTTTTTGAGGGGTGGCATAAATTCTGTTCCTATGTAATTTGGAAAGAAGAGCAGAGCAAAGGAAGGAGATTGTGTTTATTACGATAGCTGTCTCAGGGCAGAATCCCAGAGCTTTCCCTTGGCACTGGGTGTGCATCAGGCATTTTCTTTACTGGGAATGGGTGGTGCTGACTTTTGGTGTTCCTGGGGGGCTTGTTCTCTCTCTCTAGCTCACCAGCATTTAGCAAAGGCTGGCTGAAGCAACAGTGTCAAAGGATTTGGTGCTGACAGCATGTGGAAACGTCCCTTTCCAGAGCCAGGCAAGGCGGTGGAAGAAACCAGTGGTCCTCTTCTGAAGCTGGAGCCTGGAGTGTTTCTTCCCACGACAGGCGTAGTCAGCTGGATAAGCTCCAGCAGACTGGTGGGAGCAAGGTCTCTGGCAGGAGATGACAGTGAGTAACTGAAACTATTCCCTGATAATGGGGAAAACATTGCAACCTTAAGCATGCTGATTTGTTGCAAGAGACTATTTTGGACTTTAATGGAGACGCTGATTAATTCCTGCTGATACACTGGCTATTTTCTAATAAATTAAACATGATGATGATATCCAGACCTTCATGTAGAAATAATTTCAATGAAAGCTCTGCATAGACCGCAAGACCACATGATTTTAGAACAATAACATCTATTTTGGACATATTTACATTATCCTCTGTAGATGAGTAAACATACTTCAGGCACAATTTTATTTACCTAAAATAAAAAGCTCCATGTAAAGTCACTTTAGAGAAGCAGAAGCACCAAGAGATGATTTAAAGCAAGTATACTTAGTATGTATCCCACTCTTTGCAGCTTCCACCCTTTTTCAAATAATGAGTTCCTTTTCCTTCTCTTTTCCGTGCTGCTGCGCCTGCTGCTGCATGCCAGTAACTACAGGTATTGTCTGGGTAACCTCTAGGTGCTGAGAACACCTGTGTTGATGGACAAAGGGCTTTTTTTTGTGAGGCAGATAATCCAAGGGGGGGCTACAGCTTCAAAGAGCAGGAAGCTCCTATGGGAACATGGGGGAAGCACAGCTTGCCATCATCAGAGTAACGTCAAGTTAAATCAGAAGGCAAAATCCTGGGTAAACCCCTTGTGTGCCTCACCTGGTTCAGCTGTCACAATGACACGTGTGACATCTGCTCAAGTACTTTACAGTGCAAGCATTATAAAGATCCTTTACAGAGGACCATGTTGTATTCAAAATAGGAGAATAACAAGGTATGTGACAAGAAGGTATTTTGCTGGTGGTCACCAGTGGAGAGGGAGCAGATCCCTGGTTTCCAAAGCCTGAGCTGAGTCCAGCACAGCTGGTGAAGCAGTGAAAGGGCAGATGTGCTTTTGTATGGTGTAGCACGAAGAGTAATTTTATTCTGGTTTGTACAATGTGGAAATTTCTCTGACTTGTGCAACACTGAGCCTGCTTTCTAAGTAGATGACTGTGTGCCATTCACCTGCAGTAACTAAACCATTAAGACTCTTCTGAATAAGTTTCAACGTTTTTTTTTTTTAAAAAAAGCTTCTAAACAGTTCTTGTAGAACATGTCATTTTTAAGTTGTTCAGATAAGAGGTAAGAGCAGTCTGTCGTGTATTTTGCAGACCTCGTCCTGTGATTGCCAGAATCACAGGAGATGCAGCCCCTTCTTGGCATTTGTTTTCTGTTTCTTCCCCATGGGAATCTGGCCATAAGGGAACAAGGGACCACATGTCCAGGTGCCCTTTTTCAGACAGTGGAAGTGGCACCAGAGCAATGCTGCTGCCTTCCTCCATATCAACAGTCTACAGTACATAAAACCTAGTTTCCTTGCAGGATAACTAGAGGGTTTGTAAAGCTGTTGAGGTAATGACTTGTGAACAGGCATGATGTAGCAAATGTAGCATTTTCAGCAAACCCTCTTTTGTGGTTTGGAGAGGAGGCTGCAGTTGGTATTTCTTCTGGAAAGCCAGTGTTTGTGCTGATCTGAGATGATTCTGAACTCCTGGTGTGGGACAGGTGAGTTACATGATTACAGACCTAAAGAGGAGAGGGAGTGACATACTCCAGGAGAAAAAAGGGTAACACAAGCCACCCACATAATTCCAAATCCTGAATGTATTTGAAGGGAATGTGACACTAAATATAATGGCATCATAATGAAATTTCAAGTCAGATTTATATTTGTTAGTTAGAATTATTTGGAAGATATTTTCTAATGTAATCTAGTGAAGTTATCCCTACAGGACGCTGTGAACAGCTGCTTTGCCATAGCCCTTCTGCCTAGCAGAAGGTGGACTGGAAAGGGACAGACTGACCAGTTGTCCCAAACTTTTAGTTCTGGGCATGGCAACACCCCCTGTCAGCATCCTGCTCAGCCCTTGCCATCACTGTCGGCATCAGACTTCACCACAGATGCTGTTTCGAGTGAGGACCTGGCCCTGAGTCTCTGCTGCAGCCAAAGAAAAGCTCTGGACAAGCTGGAAAAGGACCAGGAAGCGTGGCTGCTGTGGGCAAGGCTTTTTAAAGAGAAATGTGGAAATCGGACACTTTGAGGGCTGCCAAGACATGCGGGGTAGGTGCATTGCTGAACTCTGCAACGTGGCCTGACGGTACCGGGTGTGATGTGGACATTTCTGAGGAGGTTTAGAAGCCTCAAGTCTCCAAGGGCACTGAGGAGACACGGTGGTACCAGCACCCGCTACAGAGCCGCCGGCCCTCCAAGGAGAAACGAGCTCACAACATGCCAGAGCATTTATGGTGTTTTCGTGCCGCAAACCACGTTCTCCTGGCAAAGCCACCGGTGCTGCTAACCTTCACACCGCCGTGAAGACCCCACAGCCCCCAGCCCGGCATCTGCCTCACCCGGGTCTCCCTACGCCGAGTACGTGACTGCGGGCAGCCCCTCCCAGACCAGGTAAGGCAGAGCCTGAGGCGATGAAGCGGTCCGGGGCGACAAAGCGGGACCGCCGGTACCTGCCGCTGGGGAGTGAGGGAAGGAGGGATCCACACGCCAGCCCCGACACCCCCTCACAGTGCCGGGCCCCCGCCTGCCCCGAACACCCAAAAGCCCGCTCCCTCCTTCCCTCACTCCCCAGCGGCAGGTACCGGCGGTCCCGCTTTGTCGCCCCGGACCGCTTCATCGCCTCAGGCTCTGCCTTACCTGGTCTGGGAGGGGCTGCCCGCAGTCACGTACTCGGCGTAGGGAGACCCGGGTGAGGCAGATGCCGGGCTGGGGGCTGTGGGGTCTTCACGGCGGTGTGAAGGTTAGCAGCACCGGTGGCTTTGCCAGGAGAACGTGGTTTGCGGCACGAAAACACCATAAATGCTCTGGCATGTTGTGAGCTCGTTTCTCCTTGGAGGGCCGGCGGCTCTGTAGCGGGTGCTGGTACCACCGGTGTCTCCTCAAGTGCCCTTGGAGACTGAGGCTTCTAAACCTCCTCAGAAATGTCCACATCACACCCGGTACCGTCAGGCCACGTTGCAGAGTTCAGCAATGCACCTACCCCGCATGTCTTGGCAGCCCTCAAAGTGTCCGATTTCCACATTTCTCTTTAAAAAGCCTTGCCCACAGCAGCCACGCTTCCTGGTCCTTTTCCAGCTTGTNGGGGCCCGGCACTGTGAGGGGGTGTCGGGGCTGGCGTGTGGATCCCTCCGCCAGGGGCCCCAGCGGGGCGAGGCCCGGGCTCTCCCAGCGGCCGCCAGGAGGCGCTGCTACCCCCGGCCCGGCCTCGGTGAGCGCCGGGCACCGGCGGAGCCTTCGGCCTCGGGTCGGAGCCGTGAGGCAGAGCCGGGCTGTCCGGTTCTGTACACGCCGTGTCCCCTGCCCGACTGGCAAGGTTCGAGTTTTCGTCGACCGTGTCCGCTTTGCTCTTGCGGAGCTGGCAACAACTGAGTCACTCAGGTGGTGTTCGGCTTTCCATACTGCACCTACCGTGGGCTGCCGGCTCTGGAGGCACAAAAAGTGAGCATAAACCTCCTCCTTCTGGCTCCCTCGTTCCTGCAGGCAGGACCAGATAGAGTGAGTAGACAAAGAAACGAGAACAAGAAATGTTTTTTTCCTGAGCTAAACCTCATGGCAGGGCTGTCACTGGCTTACAAGTGGTGCCCTTGTGAGGCTCTGAGCACATGGCAGGGGTCTGAAGCCATCCAGGCAGCTGGGGCTGGGAGCTGCAGAGAGCTGAACTTGGCTTGTTCATCACTCTTCCTTGCTGACCAGGTTCAGTAAAGTCTGTGAAGAGATCCTAAGAAGACCATGTGACAAGCCCTGAGGAAAATAACTGGGGAAATAGAGGCAGAACATCATGTAGGTAGAGGCGGCTCTTATTTTGTTTGCATCAGTGTGCCTCAGCAAAGCATTTAATCTGTCTCAGCACCCTCCTGCCTGTGAAGAACAGCTGCTTGGCGTGCTGGAACTGAGGGCATTCTGCTGGGGGAGTATTGGACGTGGGGACTCTTTCTGAGGAGGAGTGGTTAGATAGAGTTCTCGGGGGAAGAAGTGGAGTGAAGGCAAGAAGCCAAGGAAGAGGCAGCATTTGAGCCTCTTTGGCCACAGCGAGTTTCAGAGCATTTGTATAAGGAAGAGCACCAACTGGGGCTCATAAAGGCTCCACTGTGGCCATAGGTAACACTGTCACAGCTAGATGTACACCTGTGGTAGCTATTAAGAAGTTCTGACAGCAGCTTCAAGGCTATAGGAGATGCTTTGCTGCCTCAGAGCTTGATGTTGCCAAGCTAAAGTGACTGTTCATGTAGCAGTTTAGCTATTTGTTTGTATTCTGTTTTAATGATGGTCAGTTTTTCCTTATGTAACTTCTATTGTGAGCATCATTATGGCTCTAAGGCTCTTGAGTAGAAGCATTATGAACGTAGATGACACTCAGCCCAAATCAAAGGCTGTCCTTGGTTAACCAGCATGACTTTGGACACTACAAGATGCCAACTGTTTCATCAGGCTTGGTGTTGTATCCTCTGACTAACTGATGTGCGGGTGTCTGGAACAGTGGTAGGCAGGTCAGAGCATCAAAGTGCCTTCTTGAGCATGGCCTGGTCTTGTCTCTCTACATTCTAAGAACTTATTTGGGCATAAGGAAAGGAGCAGTGCTTCCAGTCTGACGAAAAGCTTGTGAAAACTTGTGTGGCAGGGAAGGAAATGGTTGGGTATTTTTTCTGGATAACTTCAGCTGGTGTGTGTGATAGCTATAGAACAACTTCTCTCTCCCTCTCTGTCTCTCCCCAAGACCTTCCCAGAGTTGCCTTACACTCCTAGAGGGCAGCTTGAGGCAGAAGGAGAGAGGCTTTAAAACACTTAAAGGTGAGAGGTTAATATGTTGTATGGAAATGGAGATGTCTGCCATTTCCTGAAGGGCAGGGTGTTAAGCAGTGCATTGCATCTTCACTGTGGAGAGGGAGAGTAAAATTCCAGACTTCACAGACCCTTTGCTTGGTTATCATTTGCTGTCCTTTAAATGTCCACCTAGGAAACAAGAAAAGCAAACCAACTGAAACTCTCCAAGCACCATTCCTACATGGCCTCCCCATATTGCTAGGCTCTCTCTCCTTTGGATAGAAATTCTCCTTCCATTTTTGTTCCCCAGTCACCTGCATGATTACTCTTGGGTTGGCACCTTTGCCAAGCTCTTACCCTCTACAGGGCAGCCTCTTCTTTCCCCTGGACACTGTTCCCTGAGTGTCATCCATGCAAAAGTAAGCTGTTGAAGATGCTGGTGCTACCATAGCACTCTTTGTCCCCACCTACAATCTGGCTTTTGACATATATAAGATGATAGGGAAAAAATCAGAAATACACAGTATTAATTTTTTTAATTGGAGGGACCAGAGGGTCTGTAATAAAATAATAAAAAATCCATTATTTTTGAGAGTCATAATCCAAAATTCCTGTCTTGTACCACATCTTTTTCCCTGACACCTTTAGATCAATCTAGGAGGGAGGTCAAAATTAAGAATGCAGAAGTGTTCGTATTATTACAGCAGTGCCCAGTAGCAACACTTTCATTTAGGATCTCTTGCATGTTTTCACATGGTCTCTTGTTTTGAAAGCTGGGAAAGCCTTTTTCACAGGCAAAGAGGATGGAGATGGAACAGACAGGTCTGCAGGGCCAGCACAAAAAAGTCAGTGAGCAGCCATTGAACAAAAAATGTTTGCAGCTAGGTGAAAATCCATTGCCAAGCCAGGATTTACACATGCATTCATAGTTAGAGATAAAACTTTCCTAGCAAATCTTTCTATTACCTCCCTCAAAATCTCATATCGTGAAGTATTTGCAGTAACCCAAGGGAGAGCAAGGATCATCATGGATGTGTTTAGTTGCAATGTAAAGAAACTGAGGATAAAATTAATTTGTCTAAAGGCAGAGCTCTACAACCTGCATGTTTCCTTGTAATGCTAGATTTCATTTATAGCCATCTCAGTTTAGGCACCATTATCTAAAGGAGACAATTTTAGCAAATACTCCAAAAATCTGATCTTGATCCAGAAATCCATCTCTGAGGTACATTTCAAAAACACCTGTATGGCACTGATCAGGGTCATCCTGAAAACACCCTATGCCTGCTTCCTCAGTAGAAAAAGCTTTGGAAGTGTCTAAATTGATGGAGATGGCTGGAGGAACCCCTCTGTGCCCAGTTGAGTATGTTCTCAGGGTCCCACCTCATGGGCAAATAGGAAATGTCCAATGTGAGGGACCATTAAGAGAATGCACAATGCAGTTTCAAAACTACAAAGGGATCATTGCCTTGGAAAGCTCTGGCACACCCCTGGATATAATTTTTAAATTACTTAGCAGCACCAGACTAGGATTCTTTTGGATGTGCACAAGGTCCCCAAACAGAGGCCATCCTGATGTCCCTCTCCAGCATGAGGTCTCTTTCAAAACCATTTCAGTGGTCTGATGGGCAGATTTTTTGTCTTTTTTTTTTTTTTTTTTTTTTTTTTTTTTTTTTTTTTTTGTAATTCTGTGGTACTTTCAAAATGTTTGAATACCCAAAAGTGAGGCTATATTGAAAATGATGAAATAACTCCTCACTTTCTAACTGCCCCTTGGATCCAATGGCAAAACTGTCTTGAAAGACAAAATACAAACCTGACAACCTTCCTTCTTAATTCATGATCACTTGTGAAAAACTGAAAACCCCCCAATTATGTTAATTTTTGAAACAGCCTCTTCAAACACAAATGAATCATTTTTAATGAGAATGCCAGTCTTATTAGCTTGGAGAGAATTGGCCCTTTTTAAATGACAAATGAAGTAAACCAGGATGTAGAGTAATTTGAAAACTTATAAACTGCAAGAGGGCATAAAAAGCCATAATTGCAGTTTCCACTGCTCCAGGGTATATTACTCAGGCACCACAAGGGTTTGAGAGATAGTACAGGGGACAGGTTTAAAATAGAAGCTGCTACACTGGGGGCAGGTTGAAAAGATGGTTATAGGATGCTGCTTAAATAAATAAGGACACCTTTAAAAAATTACCAGCAGCACTGCTTGTGTGTCCCAGTCCCTTCTATGCCATCTCTTCTTTTGTGGTCTCTTCCTCTGATCTCCAGGACCTGAGCTCTGGGTTAATTACCTTTGGGGTGGGCTGGTGTCTGCTTGTGCACATCCCAAAACTGGCAGCTTCAAGTAGGGCAGGAAGGGCACAATCCTGCCCAGAGGCAGCACACAGGACCTCTGCCTATGGTCACAAGGGCTCCTGGGGATACTTGCACACTGTGTACTATTTTGAACCCCACCAGTGCAAGGAAAAATATTCATAAATTGGAGCAAATTTGGAAGTGGGATAACAAGATTGTCCCTTTCCTTGTGAGGAAAGACTGAGGAAATTAGGCCTGTTTAACTTGGAGAAGACAAGGGTTAGGAGGAGACCTAGCAACAACTTTCCCAAGCTTAGCAAGAAGATGGAGACAGACTTGTGGTGCAAGATGGGAGGATAAGAAGCAAGAAGTATAAAGGGAAACAAGGACAGTTAGGCAGTCAAATGGGTTGTCCAGAGAGGCTGTGCAGCCTCCATGTCTAGAGATTTTCAAGACAAGATTGGACAAATCTTTGAATAACTTGGTCTGACCTCATATCTGAATTTTCCTGTGTCCTCTTCCATTCTGAATTGTCCTGTGATCTAAAATCAGTCAGGGGAATCACATCCCAAATGTGCTTCTGTTGAATTGAAAGGTAATGTGGGTAACTGTTAAGGCACAGAGGTTTATATTGTCAGTATTTTAAAAGATGGATTTATTTCAACCTGATGGACAAAATCAGCCAGGTTTTAGTCCTAAAGTTTACTGCCATATAATGGAAAGAGAAAAAAGAGACCCTGCTAAGTAAGTCTATGGCGTTACCTGGACTTTCATCTAGTTTACATAATTCTAGGCTAGTTTACATAATTTAGGGTGTATGATACCCATGCATTGATATTTAGGAATCTTTCACTTCAAAAGAGATACTAAGCACCTTTTATATTCCCAAGAGTAGATTCTTTATTGCTAGAAAATAATAATTACAGAAAAACTCAAACCAGTAACTCACCGTGAAGCAGAACATGAAGAGGCTTTCAGTGCAGAGGTGGAAGGCATCACCTCAGGGGCTGCACTCCTCCCAGATGACACACTTGCTCCCCCAGCAGGCAAGTAGTAAAACCATCCAGCCCTGCAATGTGATGCAGATTCAAAACACAGAGGCGGTGGGCTTGTCAGCCAGTGTTGATCTCTGTCATTGGCTGATCCAAGCCAGGTGGCATCAGTTAAATATTTGGCCCACTGAAAATAGCTGGAGACTGTAAGAGAAGCTGAGGAGTCAGTGCTAGTAGGATCATGTAGTAAGGAAAGAAGCTCAGTGGATGGTGCTTATGTCTGTCTCTCCTCATTGCTGCCAGAGCACTGAGATGTGACAGCCACAGCTCTGCTCATGGTACTGCTGGCCCCTGGAGCTTTCATTGTCAGTATGTAGTGGCCCTGTAAGGCTGTGAGAGCATCACTTCCCTTGGCCATCTTCCACAGCAAAATAGGCCGTGGTCCCAGCACCACTGCAAGATGGTACATGCAGCAGCCAATTTTCTTAGAAGCTGGGCTAGAGATGCTAGACATGCTCTCCTGCTGCCAGGTCTGTTTCCAAGTATTTAAACTATGAAGCAGGATGGTGCCCTAGGCATCAATAATGCTGCAGCTCATGAGTGTTTCACCTTCTGATATCTAGGGAGTAATAGCTCCCTGATGACTCTGCTTGATCTGTCACTGTTTCACTCTTGGTACTTGTCTCTAAAAGATGATCTTTGGGCTCACCTCCTGTCTGAAAGGAAACTAACCAGGGACCAGGACTTCCGCCCTTCTGTACCAGCAAGAGAAACAGATCTTAAACAGTCTTTTTTCAACTCTGCTGTAGAGAGAGTACACTTCAAATCATAAAATAGTAAGTGGGCTTTGCTGATAGATCAAGAGGTTCTGGCATTCTTCATTGCCCCTAAAGTGCTGGTATACCTTCTGTGATTTTTTTTTTTTTTTTTAGGAGCGAAATTGTTGCACATGCAGGAGGCATGCATGGCACCTACCACTTGCAGAACCCACTAAGGATCAAGAGCCACGATCCTTCTCAAGGACACAGGCCATTTAAATTGAGTCAAACGACCCTGTTCTTTCATCTTAGAGCAGATGCAAATTAAATGGCTGTGAATTTTACAGCTGATTCTCAGACACGCGGTAACTAGGATCAACAACTTTTGTTCCACTCCAATGAGGTTTCACTGCTGCTACTTGTTCGGAGTTCCTTAATTAGGCTGTGGCATTCCACAGCAGTTTGGAACTGAAGCAGTGCTTTGATCTAGTATGAGGAGATCTGCCGTGTGCTTGAGGAACTTTACTAAGTAACTGGGAAAAGGCAGGGGGTCAAATCCAGGTGGATCCGGCATTAATGTCGCCTCACAAAGTCTGCTTTCACGGCAAGGCCACCTTGTGAGGACTCAGAGAGCAAACCAAGGCCAGAATCTGTCACAAAAAGGCCACCGCCTTGTAAGGGTGGCACAGGATGAGTTCATGAGGAGCTAATAAGATCCGTGCAAATCATTAACAGTGAACGAAGCCTCTTCCTTATGTCCAGTTTATCAAAATCCCCACAGTCTGATCCTTCCACATCTCTGCGGGCCAGGGGACCCTCTGTGCCAAAAAGCCTCACAGGGGGACCTGTCAGGGCCTGCAGTGCAGGTGGGTGTAACTGGAGAGGGTGGCCACTGTGCAGGTGGCCAGTGTGCCAGCAGGGCTGCAGTGTGCTGTGTCCTTCAGCATGCCCAGGGGTGCAGCAGTGCCCACTGTGCTTCAGCCCACAGTGTCCAGCTGAGGCAGCCATAGATAGGGAGAGATATGTCAGAGGAGGAAAGAAGATAGGCAGATTTTCCTGAAGCTGCTGTTGCATAGAAACTACTGGAGTTAATAAGCTCTTTTATACCCTGGAGGGGCAGCATATTTGTTTTCCTCTTTTACACTGGATCGAAAGAAATCAGGAATATGGGAACCCCTTTTCTCCTTTTTCTGTAATTTTTAATCTTCAGAAGTCAAACAGCTTCTAGAAATTTTAAAATATAGTCATGGACCAAGGTCAAGGTACCCTAGAAAGGGCAACTGAGTAAAAACTAATCATGTTATATTCTAGTTTCCCTAGCTAACATCACCTTCTTAGTCTGATCTTCCCCTGTCCCTGCTTTCTTTCTCATCTTTTTCAGTCCTGCTCTCCCCCAGTCTCTTTTAATGTTTCTGTCTTTTCTGCCTGGTCTATTGCACACACTTTTGACAGCTAACTTCTGACTGACAGTTAATCACAGGTTTTGTTGCTGGCTCTGCACCTGTGGGAGTAGATGATAACTCTGATACAAGTTTCATATTTAAGACAAAGAGCAAGAGGAAAATGGGAACAGACAGTATCCAAATGGATTTCAATACAGGAAAACTGAGAAAATGTGGCTCCTAAGGAAGAAGTGGAAAAGAATATGTTTTTCTAGTAAAGGGAAAGATGATTATTGTAAATACAAGCAGTGGCATTAGTATAATGCAGGTTTCCTGTTGCAGGTGAGAGAAACCATGCCTCTTAGGGGAGGTCTGAGAGCACATGGAGATAAGCCAGAGTGTGGAATAAAAGGAGAGCTGAGAAATATTTGGACTGGAACTGATTTTCTGTGGCGTTAGCAGACAGTAGCCATCCGTTGTCCCTCTTCCTTCTGGAAGGCCTCTGTCAGCAGAGAGGGAGCCTCATCTGTATTGCCATTTTTTGACGGGAGCCAGGCTGATTGCTAGGCAGGCACTTTCTCCTCTTTTGATGGCAGGAAGAGCCCATCCATCCCCTCTGCACCGCCTCTCGCCGTTTGTACAAGCTAACCCTGGGCTATTGTTTGTGTCTGTGTGAACAGTGCTCTGTGCAACATCATGTGTGGCTCCGAGGTCTGGATGGGAAGCTTGCGAGCTGCAGATGGAGACCATGGGGCTGTGGAGAAGACACCACAGCCGAGCACAGATCCGCTGGAGTAAGAGTCTGAAGACAGGTGGCTTCCCACGTATCCTCCCTGGAGCAAAATCTCCACTCACAGTGACCTGTATAGATTCCTCAGACCCTTTTTACCTGCAGGGAAAACAGAAATGAAATTAAAACCAAATAAGAATGATTTAATATCCACGCAGGAAAGTCTATTTCAGACTTTTGTAGGCTTTGAAGGGCAAAGAGGAAATGATGGAGGCAAAACGTCTACTGTGTAGTTTGGAAGATGATTTTGGTCATTTTTTGTGTAGTTAGATGAGGTTTGATTTTCTAATGTAAAATCAGGAAAGTCAAGTCTCTTCACGTTAATTCTTTATATTTTCCTGCTTCACTTGCATTAGTTGAAAAGCAGCAAAGTTGCAGTCTGTGAACCAGGAGGTGGAATTCTCTTAGTTTTCTGACTTGGAGATTATGTTCCTATGAGTTAGCCAAAATAAAAGGGCAGTGTTTATAGGAAGGATTATGCTTTCTGGCTGCCTGTGGCTGCAGGGGAATACACTCCATGACCCAGGATGAGTCCCCTCCCAGCTCTTTATTCTGTAATGGGAATGTGGATGGGATTTTAAACTGTGTAAATTATTGCCTGTCTGCTTGCTTAGAGTGGTTTGGCCAGTTACTGCCAAGTTGTTGGCCAAAACTAGTGAGAAGAAAGCTCAGAAATTATTCTGTCATCCCTGCTCTTGTCTCAACTGGAAAAAAGTGAAAACTGCTTCTTTCTGTTTCACTTTTTTCTCTCTTTTTTCAGTCTTTGAAAACAAGTAGTGATTTCAAAAGTTAAAAAAGACCAAGAATCTTTTACACTCAGGTCACAACACCCTGTACTGACAACACAAATGGCTTTTAAAGTGTCTGTAAATGTACATGTAAAATTTACAGATAGTAAATCAGTATTTATGTGGGCAGGCCCCATTGTAGCAAGGCAGCAATAGTGTAAGCTATACATATATGAGCGCAGGGAGTTTACATACATCATACATCATACATCATACATATATGATGGGGAGTTTACCCAAGGTCCTTGCTAGTTTTAGAGCTTCCTCCCAACTTCAAACTTTCTCTTCTCATTCCTCATTATTTCCTTTGCCCTTGATTGCATCTATGTCAGAGAGCATGAGTTATTCTAGTGTTACAATAATATACCTAAACATACAATAAAGATAACAATATCACATTTCCCACTGAATGGGCAGTGTTACAAGAATAAGTTATTTCAGCTTGCCTTAACCACTTCCAAGCCCACTGAAATACAAGAAGCAGGTAGTCAGTGGGTTGTATTTTTACTTTTACAACTTCGTAAGGGCTTAAGTGGCTGTGCATTGGCAAACAGAGTAATTGTTTGAGATGTAACTGTCTAGGAAGTAATTACAGGCTTGTTACAAGCTATTTGTCATGACTTAACTCCCACAGGCAAAGCTACAGAGGGAGAAGGCTGTGGGAGAGGAAACCCAGTGAAGGCAGTCCACAGAGAAGGTCCCATCCCAGTTCTGGCTTCGTCATAGGGCTGATACTCTTCTGTCACTCCTACTCTGTCTTTTCCAGTGTTTTGGTTGTTACAGCCAAATTTAGAGCTATCAAATTTAGGACTTGAATCTGGAAACACAATGTAACTCTCCTGTGTAACCATTTAGGAGATGGATCAGGCCACACACCCAGTCCTAAATAACTGGAGCATTAGAGGTGTCAATCACAGACCATTAAAATATTTATGAAATGTCTTAAAATCAATATAAGTAAAACAGCTTGTCAGTAAGGGCTATTGGCAATAGTGCAAGAGTAAATAGTAAAGGAATATCCAATATTTGGGATCCTGTGTGGTGGCTTGACTCTCCAAAGCCACCCTATCACTCCCCTTCTCAGCTGAAGAGGGGAGAGAAAATATAACAAAAGTCTCATGGGTTGAGATAAAGACAGGGAGAGATCACTCACTGATGACCATCATGGACAAAAGATACTTGACTTGGGGAAAATTAGTTTAATTTGTTACCAATCAAATCAGTATGATAATAAGAAATAAATCCAAATCTTAAAAACATCCTCTTCTCCTCCTCTTCCTTCTGACCAGGCTTAACTCTGCTCCAGATTTTCTCTGACTCCTATCCCCAAGCCGTGCAGGAGGATGGAGAGTGGGGGTTTGACCTGGTTTGAGAGGACCAGCATAAAAAAACCCGTAAGTGGTAAGTTCATCAGAAATTTTATGTGCTACTTCCTCCTCAGGGAGAGGACTCCTCACACTTCTACTGTTCCATTCTGGATCCCCTCTCACAGGAGACAGTCCTCCACGAACTTCTCCAAGGTGAGTCCTTCCCACAGGCTGCAGTTCTTCTGGATGTGTTCCAGTGTGTTTCCCTTCCACTGGATGCAGTCACAGAGTCATAGAATGGTTTGGGTTGGAAGGGACCATAAAGATCTAGTTCAAACCCTCCTCCATGGGCAGGGACACCTCCCACTAGATCAGGTTGCTCAAGGCCCCATCCAGCCTGGCCTTGAACACTTCCAGGGAGGGAGCAGCCACAGCTTCCCTGGGCAACCTGTGCCAGTGTCTCACCACACTCAAATGAAAGAATTTTTTCCTAATGTCTGCTCTAAACCTCCCTCTTAGGATTTGAAACCATTTCCCCTTGTCTTCTCACTACACCCCAGGGTCACTGATGGCCTTGGTGTTGGACAGTGGTGGGTCTATCTTGAAGCCAGTTGTCATGGGCTCTATCAGGCATGGGGGAAGCTTCTAGCAGCTTCTCACAGAAGCCATCCCTGCACCCAACCCCACCCTTCCCCCAAACCTGGACATGCAAACCAAATAATACAGCCTGAAACCTGTGGAACTTTTACCTGTACATTTCAAAATTTGTTTTTATTTCATGTTTTCTAAAATAATTTTAAAAATAATCTAAATAACAAAACATATGTAAATTTACTGTGGATATTATTCAGCCAAAGCAGCATAATTTCAGCCATAGCCCTTTTAAATACATTGTTTTGAGCAACACAAGACAAGGAAAAATGAGATTTCTGGTTTTAGGATTGTCTTTTTGGCAACTGTTGTAAACTGTACGTTAATTTAAATTTTCAAATTAGCTGAAAACTAATGCCAAACAGAATAAATAAAACATTTGTCTTAAAAAACCCCATGTGCATCATCACTTATCTAGATTGCAATAAAAATAAAAATCGCCTAGTATCTAGATTGCTTATCTAGATGATTCAGTCTTCAGTACATTCATTTAGTAATTGTAATCATTCACTAGGCTAAAAGTATTTGAAGGAAATCAAATGTGCAAGTAGCAGGCCTCATGACAATGCAACGAAGTAGGAAATTTTCAAATCACAGTTTTAAAGCATGTGTGTTAGTTCACTGTTCTCTATCATCTATTTAGAAATCATTGTCACAACTCTCATTAATGTATGAGGTAGAAAATAAATGTGTAATAATTTCAATCAACTTCATAATTTTTTAAGACCTTGCTTTTAAACTTGCCATTATCATATGCAAAATGGCAGTCAGGCTGCTGAATTTATTTCATATGTTATTCCAACAGCATCAGAAATAGTTCATTGTTACATATCTCCCCAAATAATTAGTTCAAGACATCCTTTCTTTCACAACACTTCATCTGCGTGCTACACACTTCATATTGTGTAATTGTCTGATGAAGAAGGAAAGCAGGAAGCTGAGGCTATTAGAAAGAAGAAACATCAATGAAAATATGTTGGATACAGGTGTTATCCCTAGGGAAAATGTAATATTTGGAAGAGGAATAGAAAGTAAACACCATAAAACTAATCAACAGATGATGTAAAAAAAAAAAAAAAAGAGTTAAACTTCCCTCCCTCATCCAGATGCTAACTCACAGCTATTAAATGAGAGTCTGAGGCTCAGCCTGTGAGACACTGACAAATAAGTAAAAAAACCCAAGTTGTAAATTATATTGGTAATCCATATGGCCATCATATCTGAGTATCTTTATAAAAACAAGGTGAATAATGAATTTTCTCATGGATTTTTAAGATTCTCTGAGATTCTCTGAAATCATATGTTTCTCTATTCTGTTTCTCTGTAAAAAGCAGAAGTATCCACCTAACTGCAGTCAGCCACTGTTTTAGGGACCTTTCTGTAATAGCATTATATACTTGAACTATACAATAAAAGAAACTTTTGACAGGAGCAAACCAAAATGCATTCAAAAGGGTGTTTTTTTTTCAGTCTGTGCTAACCACTCTGTGTATCATGCTGTAGACACTTAAGTCAGCTGAGGTCATTTTAGTCTGTGAAATGAATTCATATTTATTTATCACTGAAACATGAAGATAATCACATCTGTTCATGCTGTCTTTCAGCATTATTGTAAAAGAAGATTTCAAGATTGTGTGTTGTTTGAGTTCCTGTAGGTTTCCTTCCAAGCTGTAGGAAGGTCACTAAGTCTCTGTTTCTCTTCCAGGCTCACCTGAGGCTCTTCTATTTTCTTATCAGCAGTGGTAGCAGTGTAGGAATATAACATAAACTGGTCTGCTTTTCTGAGGATCTGAAAACACTCTGCTGCCCTTAACTTGACTGGAGAATGAAGGCTCAGATTTTTTCAGTTTTCTGTCTTTAGTTGTGCTAGTATACAGTAGCTCAAAAAACAGGAAAACTGCAAACAATTTACAGAAACTGTTCTCCTCTCTTCTGCCAAGCTTCAGAGGTGGCTCTGTTTTTTTTTTTTCTTTCTAGAAAACATTCCTCATGTTCTATTGGCTCTAGGAGGCTATACAGCAGTACACTATTCCCGACGTTATTTGTTGCTTTTTTGTAACCATATTTTGGCACATTCAAAGTGCTGCAGAAACACTAGCTTTTTTGTTTTCCTTTTTTAATTTTTTCCTTAGTATTTTTTAACAGGATCTCTGTATTGAGCAGTATTCATAAGTTTAAAAAAATAATACAAATGTATCTGAATTATATGAATAATACAGAGAGTAAACAAGTAATCACAAGCACTTTAAATATAGTTCTTCCAGGCCACTGTTTCATTAGCATACAAATACTGTGCCAGAAAGCTGTCAAGGTGTTTTTTTTTCAAGGAAGCACTTGCTGCTACTCTTTAAGAAGATGAACTGCCCCATTAAATCACAATTCTTGTGAGTAGGAAGAACAGCAAATGCAAAAAAAACCCCCAACATTCTTTTCGACATGAACTTGTAATAAAAATTAAATTTGTAGAGTATATTGTCCTAATGAAGTCAGTGAGATTACTCAAATGCTTAAAGTTAAGACCATGCCTAATTAGAGACCTGAATAAAAAAAAAAAGCCACCACTTTGAAAGTTCACCTGCATTCTATACTCCCTGTGGCTTCAGGTTGCCATGTTCAAACACATGGCCAACATAAACATCCAAAGAACTTAATCAAATTGTTCAAGTGAAAGTTTGCTTCTAATGTCAAACCATAGTAAGGTAAGAGAAAACCAGATTAGTTTCAGTGCAGACATTTTAAGACATTGAACTACTGTTCATAACAAATATTGAGAGGAAATGAAAATGGTCATTAGGTGAGGCAGGTAATTAAAACAATGTCCAATACTTAACTCCTTTTGATTGCATAAAAAGTGTTAAAACCCAAGATGCCAGGATCTCTGAATAAACATCCTGCTAGCTAAGAGTTTTATGAAATTGTTGGGATGTTCAGCCCTGTTATAAATTTTCAACAACATTCCTATTTCTGATAAAAAAACAATTACTATTTTTGAAAAGCTACCGATATGAGGAATTTATTTGCTGGTGAACCTAAGAAAATCATGTTTGCAATGAAAATATAAGATTTTTTAAGAATACAACTTTATAAGCATCCTGGATTTGATGAAAAAATAGGAAAATAAAGGACTACAATAAAACTTATTTTCACTTTTAATTCTACAAGGAATCATCAGAGGTCTTTAAGAAACAGAGGCCCTATCCCGTGAATACTTACATTTGTGTTTATTTACATTCATGTGATTAATATGGTTTTATTTGGTGAGAAAATGGTCAACAAAATTAAGTAAATGCATGAACATTTAAAAAAAATACCTCTCTACTTTATTAAAGCTACCTGAGGGCTGCTTTGGGTCTCTGTTGTATGATTTTTTTCCTGTAATTTCTATTTAATATGTATTTTAAACATATGTTAATAACTTCTCACATAAATAACATATGAATTAATGCATATTTTAAGTTTTTTACAGGAACATAGATTACTTAAATGAGCTACCTGATAAAAATACCTACCTTCAAACTTCCTAACCATTTTGGGTGGGGTTATTTTATTCTGACTGAACTTTACAATAACACTTCGTGAAGTAAAATAGCACTTTGAGAAGTTGCCAAATTCTGCCCCTCTTATTTAATGACATACAGGTGCATAACATTTTGCATAAGAAATTGCTCAGAATTTTTAGAACTTAAAAAAAAAAAATGCAGCCACTGAAATTAAGCCCTAAGTTCAGGTCACAGAGAGATTTCAGGAATGTCAATTTGTCTGTCATTTATCCTTTCTACTGAAAAAAATTCAGAAACGGGGGTGATCTATTTTTCTTCTTTCCTCACAATATATTGGGTAACAATGCAGAGAAAGGTGCCAGATTGCAGAGGTGTTGTGCAGTAGTCTGAAATCTGACTTCAAGTTTAACTGAGTCTCAGAATGTAGCTGTGACACAGTAAGATTCAAAGGGAAACAGGTGAAAAATATTTTCTACAGCTCTCCCTGAAAAGCCTGAGATCAAAGGTGTTTAAGTGGCAATAAGAAAGAAATAAATCTGTTGTTAGTATTTCCCTGGGAATAATAAAAATCCATTAGCTTCTCTGGAAGATTTAGGGTTATTGGTCATAGGATGAGAGGCATGAAAGCTTCTAAGCTGTCCAGATCATTACTATCTAGAAAATAAAAAAAGAAAACAATCAAGTCTTACATTTTTAAGACCCATTTGACTTAAACATTTTTGAGCCATGCACCCATGGTCATGAGGAGTACAGCCCAGCCAGAGGCTGATGCTTGTGAGATGCCAGGAGATCCTCTGCTCCACAGAAACCAGAGGCATCACCAGTTAAGAATCCACAGCTGAGTCACTGGAGAAGTAAATGTAACTGTGAGAACAAAATGTGTTCATGTAAGAATTCAGAAATCTGAAAAAGAAGGAGTCTAGATGTTTGAGGTTGTAAAAAACAATTGGGAAGATACTAATGGAGACAAAATCCATAGGAAAAAAAATAAATGTTCTCTAACAGAGAAATATAAAACAATAGGATCATTTTGATGGAGGCCTGCAGCATTTAAGGGCTCCTTAGGGCTGTGATGGAAGGACAGGGTCACTGAGCAATTTATAGCTACTTTTTTGGGAAGCAAAGAAGCACTGGACTATCTGGATTCTGCCAGAGGAGCAGATGAAGGCAGCACATCTATCTTATCATGTAGATAATCCCTATGCAGAATGGTGAGAATGTGCAGTTCTACAGTTCCTATTTGTAATAAACTGTTCCCATCACACAACTCTCCCCCCTATTTAGGGGAATAAAACATTTCTCCACAGGCTAACAGAACTAAATAATAAAGGTGTGTTTTGGAAACGGAGTTGGTTTTGAATGGGGAAATACCCTGGGCAGCTTTTTTATCAGCATTCTTGTGAATGGTGGAGGTGGGATTATCCCCCTCTTCTACAGGCACAAGTTAAAACACCAGGAAACTGCCATAGATGTTACTAACATTGAGTAATCTGAGACATTTAATGCCTCATTCTCCAGAATACTTTGTAGAGCAATAAACTTAGCTTGAAGGTCAGAGTTCACTTGTATTGTCCACAAACACATCTTTTCCTGCAGTTATTTTGCTTATTCACTCAAAGTCTTCTAAATAATGCAAAAACTAGGTATTTGACAACTTTTAACGCACAGTCCATTTTTGTTCTAAGGTCACATCTATGCCAGGCACAGAACAAAAGGGGAGGGGTTTCATGGAGAATATAATACTCTAAATGTGTTAATTGACAAAAATGCCAACAGAAAGACACCAAATGAACTAAATTAATATTGGGTTTAAAGAAAAAAATACTTCTACCATATTCTAACTTTTCAGTGCCTAATTTTAGAAGCTTACTGATATTTTAACATCGAATTTACAAGGTTTTCCCAATAGTCTATCACCCAGGATAGTCTTCTGTCCTATACATTATCTTCCTTCTTTTTATCTCCTCTGCATCTGAGTTATACATCTTGCCCATGTGCTCAGCAGCAGAATCACAGAAAACTCAAGTATGGTTCCCATCCTGAAAATGAGGGCAGTACTAACAGCAGAGCACAGTGACTATTCCAAGCCTCACAGTCTGCACGTTCTCTGCAAATAGTTTGCAGACAGGGCAAGTTTAGCTGCTTCAAAGCATAACTAGAACAGGTGTGAACTTCAACTTCCAAGACTTCCCAGTAGGAAAAGTTTTATATAGGGTCAGTGAAAGAAATGCTTATAAAACAAAAAATGAATCCACTTTCATGTGCTTGTCCCTACTGCAAAACATTTATAGGCAAATGTTCCTTTTAATTTCACCTTGGAAATTAGTAAATTTCTTTTTAAATTTTTATTCACTCCCAATAAAAATAAAAATTTTAAAAAAAGAAAAAATAATCCCATACACACACCTGCTTTGCAATGTTTCCTCTTTTACAGCTGAGTTTTGATGAGATCCTGAGTGAGGGCAGAGAAACTAACAAAAGCAGGTGCTGCTACTTGCACCACTTGGACCACAACACCTTTCTCATTCTCAGCTGGCCCCTCTTATTACTAATGCTGGCCAGCAGTTTCCAATTGGTTTTTTTAAACATTCTTGTGTTTTAACAGCTTTTTCAGTTCCACATGAGTTCTTCTATACTAGGTATCCACCTCAAACTCTGCTGACGCCCACTGGGTTTGCCATTTTCAAGAATGTGACTGAAAAAGCCAACAGTTTACAGGGACCTTTCACTGAATTCCAGAAGCCTGAAGCCTGGGAACAGGAATTTCAACTTTGCTGTCAAGGAGGGGCTTTTGTGTAGTATGTTTATATGCAAGTATTTGGCACATACTCCACAGAGAGCTCTTTCAACTGAACTTGTAAGTTCTCCAAAGGTGCTTCTGCCAGGAAGTGAAACCCGGTTCCCTTGCAGATCTTAAAGGTGTTAGCATGGGCTTTAATTAAATATGCTCTGTCCTGGAGCTCCCTAGGTGAAATTTGCCTAAGCTTGTAGTGGCTGCTTCCAGGCACAGAAACTATTTCTTAGTGCTTTCATGGTTCCCCTTCCTCTTTCCCTTGAATATTCTGGAAGAATAAAATGTCTAAAGAAAATACAGAGAGCAAGGGCAGGGGGGAAAGCAAAATGAGGAGAGTGGAAAGGAGTCAACAGAAGCAAGAATCCTGGGGAGGTGAGGACTGAGTGAGAACATTAAAACAGTCTGGGAGTTGGAAAGGGTGCCTGGCACTGGTTGCACAAGCAAAGCAGGAATGTGAACCAGTGTGTTAGGCAGGATGGAACACAGATGTAAAAAGCAAGAAGAAAAAGTTTCCATGCAAGTAAACTGCGACTGGGATCTTGTGAAGGCAACACAGAAGACAAGGAGCTGGAGTGTAAAGGGAGAACTGTATCTTTAAGAAGCATTTGCAAAAATTAAAAGCCATTGAGGTGTGCAGCAGCTCATGTAATGCAGTGCTGGACATGAAGTGCCCTTTCACCAGACTCCTTGGCTGCTCTTCTGAACAGCAGACAGGTAGCTACAGGTTGTCTATGCAGCACAGCATAGCCTTGCAATGACATATTTCTTAAGATCCTCCAGGTTCTTCCAATAAATTGGGTGCAATTCTGCCTAATTAATTATTCTTTGTGAAATCTAATTTATTCATCCAATAGTGACTCCAGAATTCTTCAGCCTTCCTTTCTGAGGGGTGTTCCATGACTGAACCAGGCTTCTGCAGCCCAACACTGTATAATCTCTGCAGCACGTTCACTCTATGTCTTTCTCTTCTGAAGTTAACAAGCAGCTGATTCTATCCAACATATCTATTTCATTTCTGGTGTTTCACAATGCAGTAATAAAAGGGCTGTAAGGGAATGAAAGTGGCAACCTGGTCTCAGTCTTCGCCACAACCAGCCTGGGGCTTGGCCCAGCAGCTGGAAGGAGGCAGGATTAGGGTTGGATGCCACTGGGATTGAAAAGGGTTTTGGTAGGCTGTATGAAGAGTCAGCTGTGGAAAGCTGGAAGTAGCTGGAAGGCAAAGGGTTGGAACTGTGTGCAAAGGAGACACTGCTTCTCAGAGGAGCCTGTGACTCAGAGAGCATGCAGACCTGGGCAGAGAGACCTAGCTGGGAGTTCAGGAGCAGAAATAAGAATGCAAGAAAAATGGGAGTGGGGCTGGGAAAAACAAGGGCAGTCCCAGTCAGAGGGGATAAGCAGAATCAGTCAAATTGGAAAAAAAAAAAAAAAAGTTTTCTTTCAGCCATTACAGTGTGATCCCCTTCAGATGTTGGAATCAAGTGCACTGACCCCTGGGTTAGGAACAATGAGAGTCTAGGACTTGGTGGCTGTGATAGATGTGTGGCTAGACTGTGATAAACTATGGCCATCTACTTAAAGATGATCTCACAGTGGATCTGCAAGATGACATTAAAATAATTAATTTGGGCTGCTCTTAATCCTGGTATTTCCTAATTTTTATGCACTTGACCTTGCCGCATTAATAGCACTCTTAAAAGTACTCTAGTGACTACACACAAATATGATAAATGTATATAGCATCAGCCTCAAATAATTTTTCTGTTTTTTTTAATGAAGTTCAAATATCTTTTGATTTTAAATGCAGATTTTGCTTGTATGAATCTTCCTTTCATTTTTTTCCACTTTTATACCATTTTCTAACTGTAAAAGTGCACTATAAAGTAGACTGCCAGCCATAATTATAATTTATAAAATAGTCCCAGGTGTCTGCACACTAATTATGACATTTTGAATATATGCATTAATTGATCATTCCTTATATAATTACTTTGCAAAGACCTAGCCCGTCAGTGCTGGCTTTGAACAAAACCACACAAAGAACAGAAATCTACTAGAAGGACTTTCAGGGTACATTGCTGATCCTGGACACAAGCTGTGTCTTATTTGCAAGCATTTCTTCTCGGTCATAGGAGCCAGCCTCACAAAGTGACCTTATTCTAGGAGCTAAGACTTCAAGAAAAAGTATTTTGAGACTTGTGATAAAACCAGGATAAGTGGCAGGATTGTGGATGCTACAGGTGGTCCCATATGGCTGGCTGATTCCACAGTACTCTGTGGATTCTCTTTACTGTTTGAATCACTTCCCTTGTTTTTGTTTTTACTTTAAATACAATCTTTGTTTTGGATGAGCCCTTCCTATCCAGTTCTCTCATCCATTCTGTGTGCTACGTGAGCACTATTTGTTTTCTGTAAAACCCCCCCACAAACCTTTTTTAGAACTCATTTTTTCTCTTTCAAAATGCCCATATTTTAATAATTTTCACAACTTTCACATTTTCTCCAAACGTGTTATATTATTTATTGTATTTTGAGGTGATAGATACAAAAAAGAGAAGCACTGAAAACTTAATTCCAGCTTAGTCCTCTGATCTTTCTAAGGACTGTTTTCTCTTCCACCCTTGGATACCTTGGATGACACTGATCGGATTGTTAGAGGTTGACAAAAGTTTGGGGGGGTTTTGTGATTATTTAATCGTCAATGTTCAATAGACAAGAGCTTTGACTAGCTAGCAAGTGCTCACACGATTGGGCTACATTTGTTGAGGACATACACACCTTTTGTTACACAAAATGACCCCATAGTCCCTTGAGTCTCCTCTAGAGGCTCTGTACTGGCCCAGAGGAGCCCTTCTCCTGGTTTAATGACACAGACCAACCTTACTTACTGTGCCATTGCCACCCAACCCATGCTACACAAAGGTGTGGCGGTGCTCGACACCGGGAAGAGGTGGAGGCAAGGATCTTCCCACACTGGGGTGACGAGACCCTTCTGTCAGGGCCACCTGGAGAGAGAAGCCAGCCTGTCCTGGGCCAACTATTTTTGAGAGGCCATAGTGATACACACAGCTGGACGGCAGATCCTCACTTCACCTCTGCCAACAGGCGGAGAGCAGGGCACAGGGTGGTGTCACACCATAGCATCACAGTCCACAAAGCAGCGAGCGGGCTGTACTCTCCCGGGACGCCCTGTTCCTTGCTTCCCACTGTGGGCGACCACTTGGACGCCGTGTCCACGCAAACCCAAGCCGAGCACCCCAGGCCTAGGAGTCTGACGCCTCGGTTCTAACACCGGACACTCCCTGACACAAGGATGTGGTGTGTGTCCCCCCCTAGGTGGGGCGCCCTGACCTTGACAGGGAGGGAGGCAGAGGCCCCATCTCCCCCTCCTCCTCCTCACCTGAAGGTGACGATGGGCGACGGAAAGGGGCTTGGGAAAGCTGCACCATTGAAATGGATGGAGCTGCACAGAAACGCCGTTTATTTAGTTCTCTGCCGGCCATAAGATGTGTATAAGA